>CM066036.1:349976115-351176115 GCA_033557465.1 Ichthyophis bannanicus | reverse complement strand
AAGATACAATGTAGTCTACTATTTTCCAGCCCTGGAACCAAATTCAGAAGATGAAAATGCTTCATTAAAATTCACTGAACATGCCAGCTAACTGGAGAAAAACCCGCGATGAAGTGAACAAACTTCTGATCCTCAGTACAAGATTTAACTTCTGCATCTCATAGAATTCACTCCTGATCATTGTACAAGGCTCTGATGTGGGTTTGCTTGATAATATGTGGGGTAGCCTCAAGTAAGGAAGGCATCTGTCAATTGGGCCACTTGCCACTTAAAACTTTACACAGTACTGCAGTACTTTCTATACCGCAGGAACTGCGAAAATGGTAAACTATTCTTAAGAGCAAGTGGATGCACACTCGAGTAGCATAATAAGGTATTTCTGTCAGTCTCTTTCTTAAAGACAGATGTCAAAAAAGCTGTATCTGTGCACATAATCTGAACGTCTCATGGTGTGGGATCATTGTTAGACTGTATAAGTTTGGACTTAGTGTGAATTGACTATACACCTTAATATACATTCCTTACTAACATGCCCAAAAACCCTCTTATTAACCTAACATAAATATAAGGTGACATTTTACTTACCAGATAATGTTCTTTCCTTGAGCCCTAAGAACATAAGATATGTCATACTGGATCAGACTAAGGTCCATCAAGCCCAGAATCCTGTTTCCAAGAGTGACCAATCTAGGTCACAAGTACCTAGCAGTTTCCCCAAAAGACACAGGCTCCATAATGCTTGTATTGGGGCAAGCCGTAGATATTCTGAGTCCACTTTAATAATGGTTTATGGACCTTTCCTCCAGGAACTTGTCCAAACTTTTTTAAACCTGTCTATACTACCAGCTTTTACTACATCCTCCGGTAGCAAATTCCAGAGTTTGATTACACATTGAGAAAAAAAAAATTCTCTTATTAGTCTTAAATAGGTTACCCTGTAGCTTCACTGCATGCCTCCTAGTCTTTCTATATTTTGATGGTGTAAACAATCGATCTACGTTTACATGTTCCACTACTTTCATTAATTTATAGACCTCTATCATTATCTCCCCTCAGCCGTCTCTTCAAGGTTGAACAGCCCTAACCTTTTTAGTCTCTCTTCATAGGGGAATCCTTCCATCCCCTTTACCATTTTGGTGGCTCTTCTCTGTACCTTTTCTAATAACGCTATATCCTTTTTAAGATACGGCGACCAGAATTGCACACAATATTCAAGGTGTGGTCACACCATGGAACGATACAGAGGCATTATAATATCCTTTGTTTTATTTTCCATTCCTTTCCTTATGATACCTAGCATTCTATTTGCTCTCTTGGCTGCTGCTGCACACTGGGCGGAGGGTTTTAACATGTTATCCACGATGACGCCTAAATCTTTTTCCTTGGTGGTGGTTCCTAATGTGGAACCTTGCATCGTGTAATCATAGTTTGGGTTTTTCTTTCATAGGTGCATAACTTTGCACTTGTCCACATTAAATTTCATCTGCTATTTGGATGCCCAGTCTTCCAATTTATCAAGATCCTCTTACAATTTTCCACAATCCTCATGGGTTTTAACAACTTTGAATAGTTTTGTGTCATCTGCAAATTTGATAACCTCACTCGTTACTCCCATTTCCAGGTTAATGTTGTGGAAGGCTATGCCTTCAGCAGCCATGCTGTAAGATGGAGGGACTATGGATTGGGATGGAGCAGCATCCCCTCCTCCTGAGAGAGGAGATCTGGAGCAGACCCCAGATCTATAGGTTGAGCCTGAGACAGATGTAGAAGGAGAGGATACCACGGTTGTCGTGGCCAGCGGGGGACTACGAGTATCATGTAGCTCCTGTCTCTCTGGAGTTTGAAAAGTGTCTTGCGAATGAGGGGAATGGGAGGGAAGGCATATAGGAAGCCTTGACCCCAGTGGATATGAAAAGTATCTACTTTCTGGCTGTCTGGTGCAGGAGTCCTGGAGCAGAAGAGAGGAAGCTTGGCATTCTGAGGACTTGCAAACAGGTCTATCTCTGGGGTTCCCTAGATCTGAAAAAATGTGTGCGACCTTGTCTGCATGGAGAGACCACTCGAGGGGTAGAAGGACTCAACTCAAGTTTGTCCGCCAGGACATTGTGCTTGCACGGAAGATACACTGCATGTAGGTGAATGTAATGCTGTATGGCAAAAGACCACAGATGCAGGGCCTCGCTGCAGAGGGTCCAAGAGCCTGGTCCGCCCTGCTTGTTCAAGCAGAACATGGCTACTTGACTGTCCATCTGGAGTAGAACTCTGTGGAATCGAAGATGGTCCTGGAACGCTTTGAGAGCATTGTGAATGGCTCTGAGTTCCAGCAGATTTATGTGAAGTTGTGACTTCTGATGAGACCAGAGCCCGAGTGTAGAGATTGTCCAGATGAGTTCCCCAGCCCAATGTGGACGCATCCGTCGTCAGGGTACATTGATGTGCTGGCATCTGAAAAGGTGACCCTACCAGGAGGTTTTCTGGGGATTGCCACCAGTAGAGAGATGAGATTAGGCGGGTAGAGACCATTATTTTGTCTCCCAGGCGACCTGATGCCTGAGACCACTGGGAAGCCAGTGTCCACTGAGCTGCGTGCATATGTAGATGCACTGTTGATGCCATATGACCCAGCAGTTCTCAAGCATGCCTGAGATACTAACTGATTAAGTCGAGCACAGTGGGGTTTGGGCAGAAATGCCTTTGATTGTTGAGTGTCTAGGAAAGCCCCTATGAACTCTAGAGTTTGAGAGGGAATGAGTTGGGACTTTGGAAGATTTATTACAAATCCCAAGTGTTGCAGAACTTGCATGGTGCGCGAGAGGGAAAGACTAGCCTTTAGAGAAGTGTTTGCTTGAACGAGCCAGTCGTCTAAGGGAAGACAAATATCCCAAGAGTCCTTAGGAATGCGGCTACTACCACTATGCACTTTGTGATGACTCTTGGGGCAGAGGCGAGGCCAAAAGGCAGGACTTTGTATTGATAATGTCTCCCTTGAAACATGAAGCACAGGCTGTGAGTGAATAAGTATGTGAGTATATGCCTCCTTTAAGTCTAGAGAACAGAGCCAATTCTGACTCTGGAGATAGGGGAGAAGGGCGCCTAGGGAGATCATTTTGAATTTCTTGTGTAGTAGGTACTTGTTCAGTTCTCTAAGATCCAGAATGGGCCTGTAACCTCCTGTTTTCTTTGGAACGAGGAAGTATGGAGAATAAAAGCACTGCTAGGATGGTGGAACCTCCTCTATTGCGCCCTGAAAGAGAAGGGAGGTGACCTCTTGCAACAACAGAGCAGTGAGGGGGGGCTGAGAGCGGAACTCTCTTGGAGGAGTCCGGGGGGGGGGGGAAGACTTCGGAGATGAAGCTTGTACCCCTCCCATACTATGAACAGCTTCCACTGCTCTGATGCGATAAGATGCCACCTATGGGCAAAGTCACAAAGTCTGCCAGGAATGTGGATGGGATCTGGAATCTCCAGAGGCAGAACAGCTATGTTCTCCAGAAAGGAGTCAAAGACCCTGAGGAGGCTGGGTCTGATGAGGTGGCTGTGACTTAGGATTATGAGCCTTCTTTTGCTCTTTTGATGGCTGCTGCCCCTTCTGAGGAGCATGGTGTTGATACTGTACAGCAGGGGTTTAAGAAGGATAGTACTTCTTCTTATTGAAAAAAAGCTTCCTTCGCTGCTTTTTTCCTAGTTGAGTTGGCAGTAGATCTAGATAGTCTATTAAGAGTGGTGTTCTCGGATTCTAACTGAGAGGCTTTGTCCTGGCAATCCTTACCAAAAAGGTTTTCAATGGTGTAAGGGATATTACCCAGCTTATCTTGAACCCACTGTTCAAGATCCGATGCTTGGAGCCAAGCAATCCTGTGTGCACTGATGCAGATAGATGAAGTTCTGCTGATGCACTCAAAACAGTCAAAGGTTTCCCTGTTAACAAACTTTGAAGCATTTTGAGCATGCTGTACAAGGGTGAGATAATCTGCTCTCTTGTCATCAGGGAGAAGAGGAGCCATTCATTCCAAATCCCTAACCACCTCTCTAAGGAACATACCCATACATAGTATGTAGGAACTGATCCTGGCTGATAACATGGAGGCCTGAAAACAACGTCGACCAAAGGCATCAAGGGTTCTCGATTCCCTACCTGGAGGGTTCAAGGAATGTGTCTTAGCACTTTTTATTCGACGCACTGCCGATTCCACCACAATGGAATGGTGCGGTAATTGCGTCTTTTGAAAACCGGGACACTCCGGTACCCGGTACATGGTATCAAGTCGTCGGGTATGTGGAGAGATGGTAAGGGGTGTCTCCCACATACGAAGCATAAGGTCGTGAAGTATGCAATGAATAGGGAGAGTAGTAACGTCCTTTGGGGCTGTAGGGTATTGAATAATTTCAAGTTCTTCAGAGCCCTAGGCTCCTTCTCCGATGTCACCGCTATGGACAGACTCCGAGCAACATCGCGAATAAAGTCTTGGAAAGACATGTCCTCCGGAGGGGACATGCGACATTGTGGAGATGGAGATGGGTCTTCCAGGAGAGTTCTCATGTCCCAGGTATCGGCCGATTCATCATCCGATGAATCGGAGTCCGAAGACTCAAAATATTGACAGGAAGGGTGTTCCCGTTCTGCACGCACTCGATACCGATCAAAACCAGTAGCTGAAGCTTGCGGTGCTGGAACCTCGGTACCGGAAACTGATTTGAGGGCCGGCATGGGTGGTAGCATGGCAAGCAGAAAAAAAGTCGATGCAGGTTGTGTCGGTACCGATGCCTGAGGGATCGACTGTAAAGGCTTTACTGGTACGGAGGCCACTAGTAAGGCCGCTAAGCTTCGCTCAATGGCCAGGATACGTTGATCCATGGAGCTTGCCGATGCTTGGGTATCAGTACCAGAATGGCGGGACATGATCCTTGAGCATGGCACCAGGAGTTCTCCAGAGGTGGAGGCCTTGGGAGCATCCTGGGACCCCACTAAGGCTTTGGAGGCAGTGTCCTCCCGCCGGGGTTGTTTGGCCAGTGTGTTCCCCTCCAGGGCAATGCCCGAGGCATCTCGATGCTTAGAAGGAGATCTACCCTTGGAGGGCCGGTCAGTCTTCGATGAAGACCTAGGTTTCGATATCTGAGAGATCCTTGGAAGGAAGATGAAGCTCTTGATGACGTTGATGCTAAAGATACTGCTTCGGAGGCAAAGAGGGTGCCCAGCTTTGCAGCTCGGTTCTGTAGGCCTCTCTCTGTCATTTTACTACAAAGAAGACATTCTGATGGTTGATGATCCGGTCCTAAGAATTTTAGACACCAGTCATGGGTGTCTGAGGCTGAAATGGTACTGCCACATTTGGAACACTTCTTAAAACCACTGGATGGTTTTTCCATTTTGTCTCTGACAAAAGGGGAGGCCTAAGCCTAAGATGGCATCGATGCCCCTGAAGGAAGAATTAATTCTTTACCTCACAATTTTTTTTTTTTTTAAATAGAAAGAAAGAAAGCACCGACGGGGGTTGGTACCAGCGTTGATGGGAAGGCAGACGCGACCACAAAAAATAAGAAAGAACAAATTTTCTGCAGTGACAGGAATTGCTTTTTGTCGGCTCCGTGGAAAACGAAGAACTGAGGAGGGAGAGCTGGAAATGCAGGAAGGTAGCTACACAGGCACAGTGGGATGCTCCCAAAAGCTTTCCTACTGAATGCAGGGGAGTGTTCCTGCACGGGCTCCGTCGGTACTGATGTCACCCATATGTGAAGACTACATTCCTGCTTGTTCCTGGAGATAATATCATCTTCCATATCATCTTGCTAGACCAGTCCAGAAAAGTAGGACATGTAAGCCGCTAAGCTAATATATGGTTTCCCAACAACATGTCAAGAAAGATTCTCTAACCTTAGTGGTGCAGTTGTTTCAATGGAATTCATGATTATACGACTCGATGTAGCAATATTTGTAAAAAGTTTACCACTGTTATCCAAGTTTATGTAGTAAGTTTGTAAATAGTTACCCCTGTTATCCAAGTTATTTGCCCTGTTATCTGTAAACTCATACGTGTTAACTGTACTGAGCATTTCTGTTCCATGTAAACCGCGCTGATGCCGAATAGTGCGGTATATAAGAGACTTTAAATAAATAAATAATAAATACTAAAGTACAACTCCACTGGGTATGAAGATGACACAGCAGCTTTCAAGACTTCTAAGCCAACGACTTTGTCTGCCAAGCATGGATATCCAAGTGGCAATGCTTAACAAAAGTGGAAAGTGATGCCCATATTACTATCTGAAAAATCGCTGAGGGGGCAACTTAGCTATGTTCTACCCAAGAGGATACTTGCGCCCAAATGTAATTCGCATGCAGGCCATTTGGAACCAGCCGGTTCTGCAACAGATATGTTGAGGCAATGGCCTCCTTGATCCAATATCCCAGAATAGACTTAGCAGCCATGCCATCTTTATGCGGATCTGCTAACAGCACAAATAGACAGTCTGACTTGTGAAAGGAATTAGTAATCTTCAAATACCGGAGAAGCACTCTCTGGACATCCATCTTGCGAAGGTCCTTGAACTTACCTTGGCACTGTTCCTTAGAAAAGGAGGGCAGACAGACCACCTCATCCACATGGGAAGAACACACCACCTTGGGCAAGAAGGAAGGGATGGGCCAAATGCATATGGCCTCCTCTGAGAATGATAATTAAAGGTTCCTGCATGATAATGTCTGCAGCTAGGGTACATGCCTTGCCTAGCAGATTGCGACTAGGAAGATAGAGTCTTAAGGGTCAGATCTATAAGGGTAGCCCATTTCAAGGGCTCAAAGGGCTCTGACAACAAGGCCCGGAGCACCAGGCACAGATCCTACAGGGGAACAACCGAATGAAAGGGAGGATTCCCTGAAGAAAATAGGACATATCTGGGTGCGAGGCAATGGACACCCTGCTACTGGGCCTCTCAAGCAGGATACATCTGCAACCTGAATCTTCAAGGAATTAAGGAAAAGACCTTTATCCAGGTCATCTTGAGAAAGGCAAGAAAGGATGGCAAGTTCGCTGTATTAGGCCTAACCTGACACTCATGGCACCAGTGCTTGAAAACATGCACACAAGCCAAGTTCATAGAGCCTCTCCTCGTGTGAAAACTATGACAGGAGAGTAGCCCTTACATGCTCTCAAGAGCCAAGCCATAAGCAAGAAGGGAGCCAGGTCATCCAGAAGTACCAGCCTTGATATAACAGTCCCTGAGATGGGGGTAGCCGCAGAGGAGGCTCCTGCAGGAGCCGTATCAGATCCTTGAACCACAGCCCCCATCGCTATTCCGATTCCACCAGGACAACCCAGGCCAGATATCGCTCTGTGCAACCAAGCACATGCCCCACAAGCGGCCATGGAGGAAACATAGAGCAAATTACCTATACATCCATATAGAGTGCCACAACTGTATAAATGGCAATGTTAAAAACCCACCTCTTCACCCTGGATTTGACCTTCCTCCCTCTCTTTCCTGCCTTGCCACCCTTGCCTCTTCTATTTCTTCCTCTATCTGCTCTTCTCTTTCCTGTCCTACAATGGAGTTCTGTTTCCTTTTCCTTGTTTCGTGTAGCAATTTGTTTTATATTGTAAACCACTCAGATGCCTTGGAATTGGACGGTATATCAAATGCCACAATAAAGATAAAGATAAAAGATAAAGATAAATTGCCATTAGAAAAAGTAGGACTCACAAAAATTATTTATCACAATTCTCTTACACCTCATTAAATTGCTTAATGAAAGTTAAATATTAAATGGTAATTACACTTACCTGGTAATTGTTCTTCCTTGAGGGATGACAGTTTAGTCCTCCACCTCTGGGTTGTGCACCTCCTCCTGCAGCTCGGAGACTGGGCATGTCACAAAAAAGTGACATCACGGAATGTAGTCTGCTGGCCTCTCCCATCATCCCCAGTGAACTATTGACCAAGCACACTTAAAGGAGCAAAAGCTAATTACTCAACCATGTAAACAGAACGTATAACAACTACTTTATGCAAAAATGAAAGAAACCATTTCTATCCCTTAACCCTTTCAAGGCCTACTTTAAATTTTTAATCCACATTCTGCAGCCAGGTTAATTTTTGCATATTTCAGGAAAATTGTACCCGTCTTATTCAATATGTTCTAATAGTGATTTTCCTTCTGCTATGGTTATGTATTATATACCATTTGATAGGAATATTTAGTCAGAATTTTGGATCCCAAGAGTTTCGGGCTCGGCCTGGAAAGGGTTAAGATAAGCCTTTCGTTCTTGTGCGTTCTTCTGCCTGCATCCGAACGATAGACCAGAAAAGGCAAAAGCAGACGAAGAAGCTATAAAACTATGTACCTACTGGTAACCACACACACTCCTCCCCGGCTGAAATTGTACCATGTACCTGTGAACTATCCCGGGCGGGAAGGAGGACTAAACTGTCATCCCTCAAGGAAGAACAATTACCAGGTAAGTGTAATTACCATTTCCTTATCGGTCCTCCAGTTTAGTTCTCCACCTCTGGGATGTAACAGAGCAGTACTTATCAGGAGGGCCCTTTCCAGCCGGCCTGCAACACCGCCGCCCCAAATGCAGCATCCTTCGCTGCCAAGACATCCAGGCGGTAGTGTTTACTGAAAGTATGAAGAGACGACCAAGTAGCCGCTCTACAAATTTCCACAGGCGACACCAAACTGTGCTCCGCCCACGACGCCGCCTGCGCTCTGGTAGAATGGGCATGCAATCCAGCAGGCACCTGTCGCCCCGACAACAGATATGCCGAAGCAATCGTTTCCCTAATCCAGCGAGAAATGGAAGCTTTCACCACCGCTTCCCCCTTACGGGATCCCCCGAACAGGACAAACAGACGATCAGATTTGCGAAAAACCTCCGAAACCTCCAAATATCGCCGCAACACTCGCTTTAAGTCCAAACGGCGCAATCCCCGGTCTGCTGAGGCGCCCTGCAACGACCCCAGCACCGGAAGAGAAACCATCTGAGACACATGAAATGGCGACACCACCTTGGGCAAGAAAGAAGGAACTGGACGAAGCACCACCTTTTCCCTGGAAAAAGATAGAAAAGGCTCACTGCAAGACAAAGCCTGCAATTCCGAAATGCGCCTCGCAGAACAAATGGCCACCAAAAACACAGTCTTCAAAGTCAAATCTTTCACGGAGGCTTGCTGCAAGGGCTCAAAAGGCTCTCTGGCCAAAGCCGATAACACCAAGTTGAGATCCCATGGAGGAACGACAACTCTACGAGCAGGCCGCAACTTAGATACGGCTCTGAGAAAACGCAACACATCAGCATGCGCTCCTAGCGCTATTCCCTGCACCTTGCCTTTATAGCACGACAGTGCGGCCAGCTGAACCCGCAAGGAACTGGCCGCCAGGCCCTTTTCAAACCCGTCCTGCCGAAAACTTAACACCACTGGTACGGACGCTGTCGCTGTGCGCACCTGCCTTCGGGAACACCAATCTTCAAAAATGCGCCAGACCCGAACATAGAGAAGACCCGACACCAGCCAAAGTTGCAGAAGAGCGTAGATCCCCTCCGACATCCTTTCTCGACATCTGCTGGAAAACCGACTGGCCTTCGCCGAGTGAAAGGTCGCCATGAGATCCATGATCGGCGGCCCCCATCGGCGCACCACCTGTGCAAAGACTACCGGATGCAACTCCCATTCGCAGGCATCTACCTGGACTCTGCTGAGGAAATTCGCCGTCACATTGTCCTTCCCGGCAAAGTGCGCCGTGGAAATCGCTTGCAGCCACACTTCGACCCAAGCAAAGAGAGCCCCTGCCTCCTCTTCCATGACCGTACATTTCGTGCCCCCTTGCCGATTGATGTAGGCCACCGTTGCGGAATTGTCTGACAGAACTCTTACCACGCGACCGCGCACCGTCCCCTCGAATGCTTGCAACACTAGCGCTACTGCTCGGAGCTCCAACCTGTTGATTGACCACGTGCTCTCCTGAGCTGACCACAGCCCCTGCGTGAAGTGCTCGCCGCAATGAGCCCCCCAACCCACGAGGCTGGCATCTGTCAACAGAGGTAGCCACTCTGGCTGCTCCAGGGGCATCCCGGCCGTCAACGATTCCGGATTTAGCCACCACTGTAACACCCGCCGGACCCTTAGAGGACAGGGCAGCCGTTTGCTTAGCGGGTCGGACTGATGAGACCACCGGTGAAGCAACGACTGCTGCAACGGCCTCATATGTGCTCTGGCCCAAGGAACCACCTCCAGGGTTGCCGCCATCATACCTAACACCCAGAGATAATTCCAGGCCGAAGGCGCCGGTGTGGTTCTGAACTGGCGGATCACTTGTCGTAGAGCCCTGACCCGACGAGCCGGCAGCACAACAATCCCCCTCTGAGTATCAAACCGTACTCCGAGATACTCGAGGTTCTGAGACGGAACAAGCTGGCTTTTGCTGGTATTGACCACCCAACTTAGGCTCTCCAAGAATTTCACTACCTTGCCCGTAACTTACACATTTTTGGCTCTGGACTTTGCCCGAATTAGCCAATCGTCGAGATAGGGATGAACCAGAATCCCTTCCTTTCGCAACACCGCTGCCACCACCACCATGATCTTGGTGAACGTTCTAGGGGCCGTCGCTAGACCGAAGGGCAACGCCTGAAACTGATAATGCCCCCACGGCAGCGTGAAGTGGAGAAATTTCTGATGGGCCGCCCTGATCGGCACGTGCAAATACGCTTCCGTGAGATCGAGGGAAGTCAAGTACTCTCCTTGATGCACTGCGACAATGATGGAGCGCAATGTTTCCATCCGGAAATGCGGCACCCGGAGACAGCGGTTTACCCCTTTTAAATCTAAAATTGGCCGCAGCGACCCGTCCTGTTTTGGCACCACAAAATAAATTGAGTATCGACCCCTGCCGAAAACCTCCTGGGGTACCGGGATGACCGCGCCCAAGCGAAGAAGATGATCCAGTGTCCCACGGACCGCTTGGGCTTTTCGCTGCACTCGGCAGGGCGACTGCACAAATGACTCCCGAACCGGCCGTGCGAATTCCAGCGCATAGCCATCCCGGATGATCTCCAACACCCACTGATCGGACGTTATTTGGACTCAGGCAGGAAGGCAATCCCGAAGTCGCCCACCAATCGGAAAAGTTCCTGCCAAGGTCCGCCGCACTTCATTGCGGCTTTCGATTACCTGAGGAGGCCGCCGCCGCAAGACCGCTACCTGCTCCCCAAAAGCCTCGAAACCCCTGGCCCCGAGGAGCAAATCTTCCTCTTTGGAAACCGCCTAAGCGAGAAGTCCTAAATCTCCGAAAGTCTCTAAAGGCTCCTCGAGGAGCTGACACGGCCTTTCCCTGCTTGGGCTTATCCTCCGGTAGGCGGCTACCTTTAGACTCCCCTACCAGTTTATCGAGGTCCTCCCCAAATAACCACTTTCCTCTAAAGGGGATTTTACTGAGCCGCGCCTTGGACGAGCCATCCGCCGCCCAGTTCCGCAACCACAGCGATCTGCAGGAGGCTACGAGCGACACCATACTATTAGCCAGCGTTCTTATCAAGTCATAATGAACATCCGACAGATAACCGACCCCGAATCCAGACGGTCCAAGTCATTAAGACTCTCTTGCTCCAACTGCGCAGCCTGCCGCAAATGTTGCGACCAGTGCAGACAAGCTCTTGCCACCCAAGCCCCACAGATGGAAGTCTGTAATGACACGGCGTTGGCCTCAAAGGCCTGCTTCAATAAACCATCCAACTTTCTATCCTGCGCATCCTTCAAGGCTGAACTACCCTCTACCAGAATAGTGGTTTTCTTGGTCACCGCCGATACTGCGGCATCAACCCTCGGCAGCCTAAACCTCTCCTTGTCCTTATCAGCCAATGGGTACAGCCTATTCATAATGCAAATCCCCCGGAGCCCTGCTTCCGGCTGATCCCACTCATCCTGTATCATTTTGTCTACCACTTGTGTACAGGAAACACCACCTGCGTCTACCGCACAGCCTGAATAATTTATTTATTTATTTTATTTATTTAGTAGACATTTGTATACCGCTACTTCCTACGATCAGCAGCAGTTTACTTTACACATCAGGATGGACTGTACAGGACAGTAATTTGCAAGATATACATTTTGATTAAAAAGGATTTGCACACAACACAGCAGTTAGGTCACTGAGTTTACACTTGATTGAGTGTGGGTATCTTTACATATGTACATATATACAATATTATAGGTCAACAATTGCAGTTTCCCTTGTCATAAGGTCGGGAAGGAGCGGTACCATTTTGGTGCAGAGATAGTAGAAAGGGCTCACTGCCTAGGACCGGTTGTAATGAATCTGGAATAGGTGGGTCTTGAGCTTTTTCCTAAAGTCTTTCAAGTCGCTTGTTGATCGTAGCTCGTGAGGCAGTCGGTTCCAGAGAAGTGGTGCTGCGTATGAGAATGATCTGTTGCTCGTATCTGCTTTGACAGTTCTTATGCTATTCGGGACGCAGAGGGTGTTGAGGTTTACGGTTCTTCTGCTTCTGTTGGGTGGTTGCGTGGTGATTAGATTGGTGAGGTATGATGGTGCTATGTTATGTATGAGTTTAAATGTGGTTACTAGAATTTTGTATATGATGCGGGCAGTAATGGGGAGCCAATGCAGTTCAATTAGTACTGGGTGATGTGCTCGGTGATGCCTTTTTTCATGATGATTCTAGCGGCAACGTTTTGCGCTATTTGCAAGATGTTTAGGATGTTCTTTGGTAGGCCTTGTAGAATGGCGTTGCAGTAGTCGAGGTGGGGAATGATGAGAGCTTGCACCACTGTTCTGAAGTTGGATTGATCAATGATATTACAGAGTGGTTGAAGGACTTTTAATTTATGGAAAATGGCCCGGTTGGTTATCTGGAGGTGTTTATCCATCTTTAGGTTGCTATCAAGTAATACCCCTAGATATTTTATTTCGGGCTTAGTGTGATAGACGTTGTTGTTAAGGGTGACTGTGGAGGGAGGGATGAAGTCCGTTTTCCTGGAGATGAACATCACCTCAGTTTTTTTGTGGTTTATCGACATGTTGTTTTGTTGCAACCAGGTTTGAAGCATGTTTAGGCATTCTTCTAGTTGGTTGTAGCTTGGTTTATTTATGTCCAGTTGAGTATAAAGCATTAGATCATCTGCATAAATGTGGTAACTGATCTTGTGCTTCTGGAAGATTTCGCAAACCGGTTTTATGTATAAATTGAATAGGAGGGAGGACAGTGCTGAGCCTTGAGGAATGCCTTGGGTTTGGGGGAAAGCATCAGCTTTTTCATCGTTGAAATGGACCTGTTGCATTCTGTTTGATATGTATGATGAGAACCATTTCAGAGGAGTCCCCGTTATACCTATGGATGCGAGTCGGTTTATGAGTGTACTGTGGTGTACTGTATCGAATGCAGCTGATATGTCAATAAATATAAGTACAAACATCTTGTTTCTGTTTTCGAGG
Organism: Ichthyophis bannanicus; assembly: GCA_033557465.1. NCBI lineage: Eukaryota > Metazoa > Chordata > Amphibia > Gymnophiona > Ichthyophiidae > Ichthyophis > Ichthyophis bannanicus. Next base: position 351,162,665 of record CM066036.1, on the reverse strand, counting down.
CCCTTGAGAAGGTTGTCAAGCAGTGCTATAAGCAGGGTTTCCACTCCATGATGTTGACGGAAACCGTATTGATGAACATCTAGGGCTTTTCTGTCGTCGATGTGGTCCTGCAACTGTTGTTGGACTGCCTTTTCGATGATCTTGGATAGGAAGGATATGCTTGAAATTGGGCGGTAGGATGTTGGGTCGTTCTTGTTGAGTGTTTTGTTCTTTAAAATGGGCCTTATGAGGGATCTTTTGAGTTGCATTGGCATGGTTCCTTGCTGGAGAGATTGGTTCACAATGTGGGCGATAGGTTGAGCAATTTCGTTCCTTGTTGCCTTGATCCAGGCCGCTGGGCATGGGTCAAGTGGGGAGGTTGTGGTGTTTAAGTTGGTGATTATGTTTATAATTTGCTGGTCTTCGATATGATGAAAAGCGCCCCATTCTTCGCTTTGCTCTGCGCTTGTGGATATGTTTGTTTTTGGTGGGGTGGTGTCTACATCGGAGTCTTGATTGGGGTGAGTGAGTATTGGTGGGTTTAGCTTCCTGGCATAATGGTCTGCTAACATTTAGGCCTTTATTGTGCCACTATAGTCAATGTCTTGGGATGACTTGGTGAGGGATTTAACAAGTTCGAACAGTTCTCTGGGCCTATTAAGTGCCTTATTGAGCAAGTTAGTGTGGTGTGTTTTTTTTGCCAGGTTGACCTCGTTCTTGTGTTTAGAGAGGAGGGTTAGGTATTCCAGTCTGCGCTCTTTGGTTTGGACTTTTCTCCATTTTCTTCCCAGTTTTCGTAGGTCCTTCTTCATTCTGCTTAGAGTTGTAGAGTACCATGGTTCAGTTTTGGTTTTAGTTGTGTTGCTTGCAACTTTCCAGGTTGGGCTTGCTGTTGTTTCGATTCCTGAGTTCCATAGATCAACCAGATTTTCAAGGTCCGTGTGTTCAGGGTTAAAGCGTGATGTTATGGATATTATCAAAGCTTCACTATTGAATTTTTGGAACCTTCTTTGAAGATGTGTTGTTGGACCAGTTTGTGATCGGTCTGGTTTGGAAGGTAGGTAAATTGAGAATTCTATTTGGTGATGGTCTGACCAAGGCACCTGAGTTATTCGAGTTTCAGATTTTTTTACTTCATTTTGCTGATGTTTGGATGGTATGAATACCATATCGAGAGTGTTGCCTTTGTTATGAGTGGCATCCTGTATAATTTGATCGTATCCGAGTTGGTCCATGGCTTCAAGGAAAGTGTTTGCTTGCATGGGGGGAACTGAAGCTAGATTTAGATCACCCAGGATAATCTGATGTTTTTTGATTGCAGTGGATGAGATGATTTCCAGTGCGGTAGCCAGGGTTTCATGATGTGATGCGGGGGGTCTATATATTAGACAGATGGTCATTGTTTTGTTTTCAACTTTGAGTATGTCGATGCCCGATGGGATCCTCCCCATTGTCATTATCCACAGGCTGTTCCGTGGCAAGCTTAAGCGTCTGAAGGGACTCTGTGATGAGCGCTGTCAACTCCTCCTTCCGGAACACTCGAATAATTCTTGCCTGATCCTCCGGTTCTGGAATTTCACTGTCTTCCAACTCCTCCTGTGCACCTTCAAGGTCGACCTCATTCTCCTCCGACTCTGGTCCCTCCACTTCAGAAATGGAAGGCTCTCTGGTCCGAGCTCGCTTTACCGCTCTTGACAGACTGACATTCGTCTCCGCCGGACCGGACCGCAGTGAAGCTCCCGCGAGCGAGAGCGCCTCTGGCACCCTCCCCTTGCCGTCGCAAGCAGAAGGCCTGATGCATGATTAACACAAAGCCAGGGCAAAAATCCCTGGGCTGTGATCCCGAAGCCGAGAGCACCCCAGAGGGCCCTGCTGCTGCCTCGGACACACTCCCCGGCGCAGTGGACAGCAAGGCCTCTGCGTCCAGCTCAGCTGAGGTCCCCTGTATTTCTGGTTGCACCTTACCCTCCATTGGGTGCTTCATGCCGGCAGAAAGTTGCGCACAGCCCCGGCAAATGCCCGAGTCAGCAATGGCAGCCCTAAAGGACCCGCACACCACGCACTGAGGCCGTGCTGAAATCCGTGCAATTTCCTCTTGCTATTTTTTTATTTTATTTTTTAATTTTTTTTTAAGTCTGGCACTCTCTCCTTAAGTATTATACCCCCAGGCAAGGGACAGAAGCAGCCAAAAGTTGCCCCCGGCCCTTCAAACTAAGGGGTTCTGCCACTTGCAACCACAAAGAAAAACAAGCTTCAGAAAGAAAACTCTCCCGCTAGAAAAATAAAAGGCAATTCCAAAACTAAAATAAAACAAATAAAGAAAAAGAAATAAAATGGGCTTCAACCCGCCCGAATTTGAAGCGCCTCACTGCTCAAAACGCTCCTGACAGCTGCCTGCATGCCCAGATATGTTGAAGAAAAATGGCCACCGCTCGCCGAGAGCCAGGCTAAAAAAGGCACGAAAACCCCACAATGCTGCTGCCTAGCTCTGAAGCCGTTTTCTCGCTCAGCTGAAAATGCCTGCACTTACCACCTACGGCCTCGCCGGACTGCACAGTCACTCCCGCTGCTGTGGTGTGACAGACCCCGTGGCTCCGCTCCGGTCACCAGCGGGGAGCCGACAGACAGGTCTCTGGCCTTCAAACGCCTCAGGCCCGCAGAGCTGTGACAGCACCGTGCCGCTGTCAACGGAGCTGGTCTGGTTACCGCTGAGCTCTCCCCTGAAGCAACCAAGGAGGAGAGATCAAAGATGGCCAGAGAAGGAGGGCAAAACAAACAATAAAGACTGGCAGGCCAGCCAGAGCAGGCACAAGAAACACAGCACTCTCGTCTGTTATTTATTTTTTTTTTTTAAAGAGACCTCACTCCTCAAACAAAAGAAAAAGGTAAAATGAGGGACAATAAAGCAAACCCCACTAAACCTATCCTAAACTATTCCTTATTAGCTCCCTAGTGAGTCCAGCACTTGGGCTCACTACGTCCTCCTGCTGCATGGAGACTGGACACACTGGGGATGATGGGAGAGGCCAGCAGACTACATTCCGTGATGTCACTTTTTTGTGACATGCCCAGTCTCCGAGCTGCAGGAGGAGGTGCACAAACCAGAGGTGGAGGACTAAACTGGAGGACCGATAAGGAATGGCATTAATAATATGGGAGGAGTGGCTCAGTGGTTGAGACAGGTTACCTCAGGCCGGAGGGCCGGGGGTTCAATTCCCAAATAGGAACAAATAATCTCAGACCTTGGGCAAGCCAATTAACCCTCCATTGCCTCAGGTGTGCTTAGATTGTGAGCCCTTCGGAGACAAGGGAATAAAAAGTGCCTGTTAGAATATATCTGTAAACCACTCTAATACGCACAGTACAGGGTGGTATATCAAGTGCCTAAATCACAAACCATAATTTACTATTACGCGTATATACAGTGGTTACTCACCTGTAACAGGTGCTCTCCAGGAGCAGCAGGAATCAGTCCTCACATATGGGTGACGTCGGCGCCGACGAGCCCCCATGCGGAGCATTTCCCCAGCTTTCAAGGAAAGCCTTTGGGAGTACAGCATGCGTGGTCCCCTTCCCACCCAAGGGTGCCATCTTGCTCAGTCTGATGACATAGCTAAAAGACAGCAAAAACCAAAATGAAGTATATGACTGCAACTCCAGGGGAGGAGGGAGGGTCATGAGGACTGATTCCTGCTGCTCCTGAAGAACACCTGTTACAGGTGAGTAACTACTCTTTCTCCAGGACCAAGAAGGAAGTCAGTACTCACATATGGGACTCCCCAGCTCTAGGCTACCCGGAACCCAAAGCTGAAAAACTGACTCCCTCTCAAGAGCCTCAGCATCCGTGATAAGAATATCCTCCGAGAGGGCCCCCATAAAGTAGCCCAACACAAGGGCCGGAGGGTAGGAGTTGCCTAAACCTCAAAGAGATTACGGAGTACCGCCTGTCTGAAAGCACTGTCCCTTCGGGACTCTCTCTCGAGGCAGTAGTGGGCTGCAAAGGTCTGGCTTGAAGAACAAGTAGCGGCCCAGCAGATGTCTGCCAACGGAATAGAGCAGAGATGAGCTACTGACACGGCTTTCGCCCTGACACAGTGGGCCGTGACTTGACCCTGCAAGGGGAGGTCAGCTACCTAGTACGCCCAGGCGATACAATCTGCTACCCAAGTGGACAACGTACGCTTGGAGACAGGTAACCCCAGTTTATTAGGGTCAAAGGAGACGAAGAGCTGAGTAGCCCTTCGATGCCCCACGTACGTTCTATGTAAAAAGACAACGCCCTCTTACAGTCCAGGGTATGCAAGACTGTTTCAGCCCGGCTGGTATGCGGCCTGGGAAAGAAGGTCGGAAGAACCACCTCCTGGTTGAGGTGGAAAGAGACGATGACTTTTGGAAGGAACTTCGGGTGGGTCCGTAGGACCACCCTGTTCCTATAGAACCGTGTGTACGGTCTATCAGAAACCAGAGCCTGTAGTTCACTCACACGTCTGGCTGAGGTAAGAGCTACCAGGAAGAGCGCTGTCCAAGAAAGGAAGCGCAAATGGCAAGTAGCCATCGGTTCAAACGGTGGGCGAGTAATTTGCTGCAATACCACATTCAAATCCCACTCAGTCGCCAGTGGACGAACTGGAGTCTTGAGAAGAAGCAGACCTCTGAGGAAGCAGGACACCAAGGGGTGAACCGACAGAGATTGTCCCTCCACCGGTGAGTGGTGCGCTGATAGAGCACTGAGGTGGACCCGAACAGAGTTAGACTTAAGGCCTAGGTCTGACAGGTGAAGTACATACTGCAGTACTACTGGCACAAGGCAGGAGAAAGGATCTTCATTGCGCTGAGCACACCATATTGTGAACCTACGGCACTTGAGGGCATAGGACTTTCTGGTGGACTGCCTCCTAGAGGCCAAAACCACCTCTTCAACCTCCTTAGGTAGAAGCAAGGGAGCTAGCACTATCCTTTCAGCAGCCAGTCCATCAGATTGAGGGACCTGAGATTGGGGTGCAGAACGGAACCCTGATCATGAGACAGGAGATCGTGTTGCAACCCCAGAGGGAAAGGAGTTTCCACCGCCAACTGTAGCAGAAGTGGAAACCACGGTTGCCTCGGCCATCTGGGGGCTACCAGAATCACCGAGGCCTTGTCCCGGAGAATCTTGAACAGAGTTCAGGCCACCAGGGGCGTGGGAGGAAACGCATACAGGAGGCCCGTAGACCAAGAGATCAGAAAAGCATCTGCTGCCATTCTCAGGGGATGCGGCTGTCTGGAGCAAAACTGGGCAGCTAACGGTTCAGTGGACTTGCAAAGAGATCGATGGATGGAAGTCCCCATCGTAGAAAGATCTGCTGGACAACCAATGGATTCAACTGCCATTCGTGGGGCTGGAGAATCCTGCTTAGCTTGTCTGCTAAGAAGTTCTCCTGACCAGGTAGATAAACTGCTTTGAGAAACAAGCCTTGTTTGACTGCAAAGGAGCAAAGGGCCTGCGCTTCCTGACATAGGAGCCTGGACCCTGTGCCCCCTTGCTTGTTCACAGAGAACACTGCTACCTGATTGTCTGTCTAAACTTAAACAGACTAGTGAGAGAGGGCATGAGAAAAAGTCTGTAGAGTCAAGCGGATTGCTCACAGCTGCAAAACACTGATCTGCTATGTGGCCTCCTGAGGAGACCAGAGGCCTTGAGTGCACGTGCCCTGGCAATGTGCACCCCAGCCCTTCAAGGAAGCATTGGTTGTCAGCATAAAAACATAAGATATGCCCTACTAGGTCAGACCAAGGTCCATCAAGACCAGTATTCTGTTTCCAACAGTGGCCAATCTAGGTCATATGAACCTAGCAGTTTCCCCAAGGGACACAGGTTCCACAATGCTTGTATTGGTTCAAGCATTGATATCCTGGGTCCCTTCTTAATAATGGTTTATGGACCTTTCCTCCAGGAACTTGTCCAAACCTTTTTTAAACCCAGCTACACTAACAGCCTTTACTACATCCTCCAGTAACAAATTCCAGAGTTTGATTACACGTTGAGTGAAAAAATATTTTCTTTTATTAGTCTTAAATAGTTTACCCTGTAGCTTAATTGCATGTCCCCTAGTCTTTCTATATTCTGATAAGGTAAACAATCGATCTACGTTTACCCGTTCCACTCCGTTCATTAATTTATAGACTTCTATCATATCTCCCCTCAGCCGTCTCTTTTCCAGGTTAAAGAGCCCTAACCTTTTTAGCCTTTCTTCATAGGAGTATCCTTCCATCCCCTTTAACATTTTGGTGGCTCTTCTCTGAACCTTTTCTAAAATCGCTATATCCTTTTTAAGATAAGGCGACCAGAATTGCACACAATATTCAAGGTGCGGTCTAACCATGGAACGATACAGAGGCATTATAATATCTTTTGTTTTATTTTCCATTCCTTTCCTTATCATTCCTAGCATTCTATTTGCTCTCTTGGCCGCTGCTGCACCCTGGGCCGAGGGTTTTAACATGGTATCCACAATGACGCCTAAATCTTTTTCCTGGGTGGTAGTTCCTAATGTGGAACCTTGCATCGTGTAACCATAGTTTGGGTTGTTCTTCCCTATGTGCATAACCTTGCACTTGTCCACATTAAATTTCATCTGCCATTTTGATGCCCAGTCTTCCAATTTATCAAGATCCTCTTGCAATTTTCCACAATCCTCTTGGGTTTTAACAACTTTAAATAGTTTTGTGTCATCTGCAAATTTGATAACCTCACTCTTTATTCCACTTTCCAGGTAATTTATGAATATGTCAAAAAGCAGCGGACCCAGCACAGATCCCTGGGGTATACCACTATTCACCTTACTCCATTGGGAAAATTGGCCATTTAGCCCTACCCTCTGCTTTCTATCTTTTAACCAGTTCCTGATCCACAATAGTACACTGCCTCCTATCTCATGACTCTTTAGTTTTGCCAAAAGTCTCTCATGAGGGACCATGTCAAAGGCTTTCTGAAAGTCCAGATACACAATATCAACCGACTCACCTTTGTCCACCTGATTATTCACTCCTTCAAAAAAACATAACAGATTAGTAAGACAAGATCTTCCTTGTCTAAAGCCATGTTGGCTGTCTCCCATTAGGTCATGACTATCTACATGCTGAGTAATGTTATTCTTTATGATGGTTTCTACCATTTTTCCTGGTAGTGATGTCAGGCTCACCGGTCTGTAGTTTCCCGGATCACCCCTGGAACCCTTTTTAAAAATTGGTGTTACATTGGCAATCCTCCAATCTTCAGGTATTAGAGATGATTTTAATGATAGTTCACAGATTACTAATAGCAGATCTGCAATCTCATATTTCAGTTCTTTCAACACCCTTGGATGTATACCATCCGGCCCAGGTGATTTGCTACTCTTCAGTTTATCTAATAGTTGTAATACATCTTCCCGATGTATCGATACTTCCTTCAATTCTTCCGCACCTTTAAATACCACTTCAGTCATGGGTAACATCCCTACATCTTCCTCAGTAAAGACTGAAGCAAAGAATTCATTCAGTCTCTCCGCTATCGCCTTGTCGCCTCTTAGTGCTCCTTTAACCCCTTTATCATCTAATGGACCAACTGACTCTCTCACAGGTTTTTTGCTACGAATGTACTTGAAAAGGTCTTTACTTCGCGTTTTTGCTTCCGCAGCAAGCTTCTTCTCAAATTCTCCCTTTGCCTGCCTTATCAATGCCTTGCATTTGACTTGCCAGTGCTTGTGCTGTTTCCAGGTTTCGTCGTTTGGCTCTTTTTTCCATTTCCTGAAAGATGCTTTTTTGGCAACAACAGCCTCTCTGACCTCACCTTTAAACCATGCTGGCAGTTTTTTGGACTTCCTTCCACTTTTCTTAAAGCGTGGAATACAGCTGGTCTGGGCTTTCAAGATAGTATTTTTCAACAACAGCCAAGCCTGATGTAAGTCTTTAACCTTTGTAACTGCTCCTTTTAGTTTTTTCTTAACTGTTTTTAACTCATTTTATCATAGTCTCCCTTTCGAAAGTTAAAAGGTAGTACTGTGGATTTCCTTACTATCCCTCCTCCACTAATTAAATCAAAGGCGATCATGCTATGATCACTATTGCTAAGTGGCCCCAACACCCTTGTCTCTTGCACTAGATCTGGTGTTCCACTAAGGACTAGGTCTAATATGGCTTCCCCTCTGGTCGGTTCATGAACCAGCTGCTCCAAGAAGCAGTCATTTATTTCATCTAGGAACTTTATCTCTCTAGCATGTCCTGACGTGACACTGACCCAGTCGATACCTGGGTAGCTGAAATCACCCATTATTAGTACTGCGCTGTAACCTTTGTTAGCTTCCTTTATTTCTTTGAGCATTTCATCATCCATTTGGTCATTCTGGCCAGGCGCTCGATAGTACACCCCCACTGCCATTGCCTTCCCCCTTTTACATGGAATTTCATATCTACAGCAGATTTTGTTTCCTGCAAAACTTTAATCCTTTCTGACTCAATGCCCTCTCTAACATAGAGAGCAACCCCTCCACCAATTTGATCAGCTCTATCATTACGATATAGTTTGTACCCAGGTATCACAGTGTCCCACTGGTTGTCCTCCTTCCACCATGTCTCTGATATTCCAATCATATCTAACCTTTCATTTAGTGCTATATATTCTAACTCTCCCATCTTATTTTTTAGACTTCTAGCATTTGCATACAAGCATTTTAGAGAATGTATTTTATTCATATTAATTTGGCTATTGTTAGACATGGGTAATTTGGGATCTTTAAGCTCTGTCTGCTCCATACTTGAGGGCATTTGGGCTACTTTACTCTTTTGTGGAACCTCTCTGCTTTTGGTAGTATCCTTCAAAGATACATTCTTCCGAACCATCCGCTCTTGGGCGACTGTCGGCTTTCCCCTAATATCTAGTTTAAAAGCTGCTCTATCTCCTTTTTAAAGGTTAATGCCAGCAGCCTGGTTCCATCCCGGTTAAGGTGAAGCCCATCCCTTCGGAAGAGCCCCTTCTTTCCCCAGAATATTCCCCAGTTCCTAACAAATCCAAAACCCTCATCTCTGCACCATTGTCTCATCCACGCATTGAGACTCCGGAGCTCTGCCTGCCTTTTGGGTCCTGTGCGTGGAACAGGAAGCATTTCGGAGAATGCTACCCTGGAAGTTCTGGATTTCAACTTCCTACCTAAAAGCCTAAATTTAGCCTCCAGAACCTCCCTACCACATTTTCCTATGTCATTGGTACCGACATGTACCAAGACAGCAGACTCCTCCCCAGCACTATCTAAGACCTTATCTAGGTGGCGCATGAGGTCCGCTACCTTCGCTCCAGGCAGGCATGTTACCAAGCGATCCTCACGTCCACCAGCCACCCAGCTATCTACATGCCTAATGATCGAATCACCAACTATAACAGCTGTCCTAACCCTTCCCTCATAGGCACATGGCCCTGGAGAAACGTCCTTGGTGCGAGACGGTTTTACATCACCTGGAGGACAGGTCCTAGTTACAGGATCACTTCCTGCCACACCAGGGTGATGCTCTCCTGTCACGTGACCTCTCTCCTCCATGGCAACAGGGATGCTGCCCGACTGGAGGTGGGACTTCAGGACTATATCCCTGTAGGTCTCGTCTATGTACCTCTCTGTCTGTCTTATGCTTTCCAAGTCTGCTACTTTAGCTTCTAGAAAACGGACTCGTTCCCTGAGAGCAAAGAGCTCCTTGCACCTAGTGCACACGTAAGACCTCTCACCAACTGGGAGAAAATCGTACATGTGACACTCAATGCAAAAGACTGGAAAGCCCCCATCCCGCTGCTGGACTGCTGTCTGCATCTTAGTTTTAAGTTTGTGTTTAGATCTAAGTTCTTTACTTACTAAGGGTTGCTATGGATATTTATACTAATAAAACTGTACCTAATACGTGTAATATATCTTGTTTACCTGAAGCTTAACTAATCTCAGGTCCTTAGTGTATGACTGATTTGGGTAATGAGCTTCACCTGAGAGCACCTCCTGCCTTTTAAGATGTGTAAGTACCTATAAAGCTACGATTATCCCAGGGGTGGGTGGGTGTGGGGAGGGAGGGAGGGAGGGAAATAACACTTATTAAAAGAGGGCTGCTACACAGTACCCTGTCTTGTGCTGCTGAGATAAGCTATATTCTGATTTGATTTAAATTATAGCTCTTAGCTGCTGCTAGGCTCTGACGTCTTATGAAATTTAAACTACAAGCTCTCTGCTGGGTTCTAAATTTAACCAGAAAGCTCTCTTCTGTGTTTTAAATTTAAGCTAAAAGTACTTTGCCGATGCTAGGCCCTGAGTGACTATTAAATGTAGACTACAAGCTCTCTGCTGGGTTCGAAATGTAACCAGAAAGCTCTCTTCTGTGTTTTAAATTTAAACTAAAAGTACTTTGCTGTTACTAGGCCCTGAGTGACTATTAAATTTAAACTACAAGCTCTCTGCTGGGTATGAATGTAACCAGAAAGTTCTCCTCTGTGTTTTAAAACTAAAAGTACTTTTCTGATGCTAGGCCCTGAGTGACTATTAAATGCAAACTACAAGCTCTCTGCTGGGTTCCAAATGTAACCAGAAAGCTCTCTTCTGTGTTTTAAATTTAAACTAAAAGTACTTTGCTGTTACTAGGCCCTGAGTGACTATTAAATTTAAACTACAAACTCTCTGCTGGATATGAAATGTAACCAGAAAGTTCTCCTCTGTGTTTTAAATTTAAACTTAAACTTCTGCTACTAGGCCCTGATTGATTTAACAAAAATAGTGGGTTCACAGATTAATTAGCTTTAATACAAGGAATTCCTTTTAGAAAATTACCAGAAGTATATACTCACAGTTGCAGATCTCTCTCCAGAAGTAACAGTCCCTTTTTCTAGTCCTTCTAGTCCCTTGTGTGTGCTGGGGCCTGAAAAGGTACCCCCCTGAGAAGGTTTGAGAGATGCAGCCACCACTGCAGGGAGTCCAAAAGTGGTTTAGACACCTTTACTCTGTCTCGGAGGTCGCCTGTGGCACCACTGAGCAGCCCGCATGTGCAGACGGGCATTCGGCATCACATGTACCATGGATGCCATGTGGCCCAGGAGCCTCAGAAAGTGTCTGGCAGAGAATTGCTGTGGAACTGGTTGGCCAAGTCCATCAGTCTGTGGGCCCTGTCCTCGGACAAGTAAGCTCTTGACTGCAGGGTGTCTAATCTTGCCCCTATAGGTTCTGTGAGGGGAGCAAAGTGGACTTTGTGTAGTTTATGACAAAGCCCAGATGATGAGGAAGACAGTGCGAAGGGTGACTTGTCTGGCCTCCTGGATAGACTGGCCCCTGATGAGCCAGTCGTCCAGGTATGGGAAAACAAAAATTCCATGATTCCTGAGATAGGCTGCCACCTCCGCCAGGCATTTGGTGAAAACCCTGGGGGAGGAGGTTAGGCCAAAGGGAAGTACCCTGTACTGAAAATGGTTTCGTCCCACCACAAATCTGAGATATTGTCGGTGGTCTGGATGAATGAGGATGTGAGTATAAGCATCCTTTAGGTCTAAGGAGCATAGCCAGTCTCCCTTCTGGAGGAAGGGCAGTAGTATCCCAAAGGTAAGCATCTTGAACTTTTCCCTCTCCAGAAACTTGTTTAGGCTTCGCAAATCTAGGATAGGCCGGAGGCCTCCTGTCCTTTTTGGTACCAGGAAGTACCTGGAGTAGAAGCCTTGCCCTTCCAGGTGGTGAGGCACCGGTTCCACCGCCTGTTCCTTTGGAAGACTTGCCAACTCCTGAAGGAGGAGGTTTCTCTGCAGAGGGAGTCTTGGAGACTTCCCTGGAAAGTAGGAGGGGGGTAGCTGGTGGAAGTGGAGCATGCAGCCCTTCTGGACTATGCTGAGGACCAAGGTATCCCCTGTGATGGCTGGCCACCTGTAGGCGTACAGGGTCAGCCAACCTCCTGTGCTGAGTGGAGCCAGCTGTGGAGAAGAGGCTATGCTGTGGGAGTCAAAATCCCACTCCCTGCTGTGCAGGAGCCGGAGCTGGCGGCTTGGGGGTCTTCTGCCTACGGGGCACATGCCCCTGCCCCTTGGCCTGCTGGCCCTGTTGGGAAGCTGGAGAGGCCTGATATTGAGGGCAGGATTTGTAGGCAGCACCCTTCCTCGGGAAAAAGGGCTTCTTTCCCGAGCCCTTCTTTTTCTGAGAAGGGGCAGAAATCTTCCTGGCTAGCCTTGTCCTGGTGAGAGTCTCAGTCTCGATTTCCGCAGCCTTTTCAATCATGGGCTTAGCAAAAATGTTTTCACCTCGGCAGGGAACATCAACCAACTTGTCCTGCACCCATGACTCCAGGTCTGATGACTGTAGCCAGGCCTGACGGTGTGCACCGATGCTGGCCGCGGCTACCCGGGCTAAAGCCTCAAAGCCATCATAGGCTGCCCAAGAGATAAACTTCGAGCACTCTCGAATCCCTGTTGACAAAGCCTTGAACCTCTGCAAAGGTTCCTCAGAGAGGCCAGCTGAGAACCCGGCAATCTCCTTTGCCAGGTCTCGTAAGCACATGCCCATGTACAGCTGGTAGGTCTGGACACGGCAAGATAGCATAGAGCCCTGGAAGCACTTTCTAGGTTCTCCAGGGCGTCCAGGTTCCGGGCCTCCCGACCGGGGGGCACCGAGGAGTAATCTTCTGACTCTTCAGGCAGTGCATGGCCGATTCCACCACCATGGAATTGTGCGGTAGCTGCGCCTTTTGGAACCCAGGGCTCTTACGGACTCGATAAATGGAATCGACCCATTTGCTAGGAATCGGCGCCGAGGCCGGTGCCTCCCACATACGGAAGAGCAGCCGTTCCAGCATCGGAGGAACCGGTACAGTAAAGGCTTCCTTCGGAGGAAAGTCATGCTGGAGTGCATCGAGCTCTTCGGCTCCTCCTCGCCATCCACAGGGAAGGCCAAGGCTTTGGCCATGTCCCTCACGAAGTCCGAAAACCAGGTATCCTCTGGGGGGGGGGAGACTGTCTCCGAAGCTCGGACTCTGGTGAGTCCGAAGGGACGCACCGGGTCCGTAAGGTGTCCAGGGGACTCCTCATCCTCCGTCTCTCACTCCGACTTCTCTGAGGAGGAATCGAACGGCACCAGCCGTGTGGGCCTCGGTGCCACCCGCCCTGAAACTGAGGGTATCGGCATCGACGACCTTGGACCCGCACGGGAGGTCGAGGGGACCTTGACTGAGGGTCGACTCGAGACTTCATTGACTCGAGGATTGGCTCGGTCTCCGGGGTCGACTTGGACGTCGAGGTCCCTGTGGTCGGGGCAGATGCACCGGTCAGACCGGCGATCAGCACCCGCTGCTGTTCTATGAAGGCAGCCAAGCTGCTCTCCAAGGCCATCAACCTGAGTCCAAGCTCAGGAGACTCAGTAGCCCCCGACTCAGCCCGACAGCGTCGGGCCCGACGTCGGCTCCCCCGGAGGAGAGTCCATGAGGACAACTGCACTTACGTGACTCGGGGACTCCGGCTCCACACGAGATAACTTGGACAGACTCTCCGACTCCGAGAGCCCGGGGCAGTGGTCAGGGCTACACGACCTGGACCTCGAGGATCCAGGAGCCTCCACCGATGACGCCCTCGCGAGCTTCTTCTTCCTTTTGTGCTCCCGGGTGGGAGACTCCCTTTCAGAGGAACCCCGACGGCGCTCGGGGTCAGACTCCCGAGATATCGAGGCCTCTGACGAAGTCCGGGCCTGGCCGGATGCGGAGTCAGAGAATATTCTCTCACGTTGATGCTGACGGCTCTGGAGCGCCTTCGATGACATTTTTTTGCACGGGCCACAGGCCAGCGGGTCATGGTCGGGCCCGAGGCAACGGAGGCAGCAGTCATGTGTGTCGGTGAGAGACATGTTTCCTGCACCGATCACACTTTTTGAACCCGCTGGCAGCCATTGGGGGAAAAAGGGCCCCTGCAAAGTCAAAAGACCGGGCTGCCAGTGAAAACACAAAAAGAACACGAACGCTAGTCACGAAGGACAAAAAACGAAAATCAAAACTCCAGACTGGATACCGGTGTACCGAGCCCAGGTGGGAAGGGGAACCGGCGTCGAACCGGAACAGAAAAAAGCCAAAATAGCTGAAAAAATCTACTTTTCCCGGGTGACACGAACTCACGTCCATTGGGCTCCGCGGAAACAGAAAGACTGAGCAAGATGGCACCCTTGGGCAGGAAGGGGACCGCGCATGCGTGCTGCATTCCCAAAGGCTTTCCTTGAAAGCTGGGGAAATGCTCCACATGGGGGCTCCGTGGGCGCCGACGTCACCCATATGGGAGGACTGACTTCCTGCTTGGTCCTGGAGAAACTTTATTTTGCCATTAAACACATCCTATTATTTTGCTACTGTTATTGCACAATTTGCATATATTGCTATTAAAAACGTAACAGAATGTAAAATTCATCCTGCATCACCTAATGTAAAATATAGATACCAAAGCTTTACTCGCACTACAAGTTGTACATTTCCTTATCACGTTATACCTTGCACTTTCATAAATGCTTTCCTGAATGCTTTCCTGTGCGATCCTTTAAGCTGCAGTCCTTCATGCCTATAAACCCATAGGCACAAACTGAGGAACAAATATTTTATTTTGACTCCAGTTAATACTTCACTTCAATTCATACTTTGCTAATTGATCCTCAATGCCAATAGTTCCAATGATCCAACCATGGCTGCCGGTTTCACCACCCCTGTGGCTTTCTCAAGCAGTAAGAAGGAGCGAGCTGGTTTAGCCGTGCACTCTGCACATGAAGATCTGTCTTTGTTGAGCTCCCAGCTGAGTTTGATATCTATGGGTGACCCGTGGTTTAAAATTAAAATTAAAATTGAGATATACCAGCTGAGTGGCTCAATAATTCGCAAAGGTTCCTTGAGAGAGCCATAGGAGTGACAAAACCGGCAGCCGTGGTTGGATCATTGGGACTACAGGTATTGAGCAATTAAGCAAATTAATGATGTGTAAGAGAATTGTGATAAATAATTTTTGTGAGTCCTACTATTTCTAATGGGAAATATAGAGCAGGCACTGCTTTGACCAGGAATGATCTAGGGCACCATTGCCCTCGGCGCCTATCTCCCTGCAGTGACTGAATTATTTGGATGCATTGGCATTGGACCAGGTTGCCAACAGATCCTTCTCGGGTCGGCCCCAGAGGCGCATAATCTGATGAAAAGCTGCCTGTGAGTTACCACTCCTCTGAATCAAGAGAGTGGCAACTGAGGAAGTACGCCTTCGCATTGTTGACTCCAGCGATGTGCTGCGCTGAAAGAGCTAGCCGGTTTCTTTCCACCTAAGAGACGAGGAGGGTTATCTCCAGGACCACTTTGGCATTCTTCGTGCCCTCTTGCCAACTGACATTTGCCACTGCCATGGTATAGTCTGAGTACACCCGGACTGTAAAAGGGCCAGACAAATGGACTTTGCCTCAAGACGATTGATGAGCCATGGTGAGTCCCGGTTCTTCCAATGCCTCTGAGCTATTTGATTCTCACAATGGGCTCCCCAGCCAAACATGCTGGCATCTGTTGACAAGAAAAGCCACAAGTGATCATCCAGTCCTCAGATGCTGAGGTTGCTTCCACCACCACAGGCTGTACACCACCTCCAACTGAGGGGAAGCCTGGCCTGGAAATCTCAAGAGCTTGGTGACTAACAAGACAGCAAGGACCTCTGTAGTGGCCTCATTTGAGCTTGCATTAGAGGCACCATTTCAAATGATGCCGCCATCAAACCGAGAAGCTGCAGATAATCTCGCACACTGGGAGTCGGCTGAGACTGGAAGGTTGCCAACTATGTGTTGTCACTCATGAAGCCCTCATGCAGGAGCATGTTCCAGCTCCTTCTAGAAGCTTTTGGAAAGCTCTATTGAGCATGCATGTGCCTTCCCCATTTGCCACCATGGTGCCATATCTCCTCAGTCTGTTGAAAAGCAGAATAGAAATAAGCTCCAAGGGGAGGTGGGAGGGCTTTGAGCATTTATCTTGCTGTCCATGGAGAACATCTGTGAATAACTTCACTTCCTCTGTGGGAACTTAATGGAATATCAAGCTATAGGCTGCCTCAAATAACAGTAAGTAGTGCACTGCACAAGTAGGCATGAACAAAATGCTTTTTGTTGTCAAAAGGGCTTTTTTTCTTTTTTTGAGGGAACCAGAAAACAGAAAAGGGCCTAGGAGGGAGAGGAGTTAGATTCTAACCCTCAGAGAGATTCCAAAGGACTGAGTGACTAAATCTGCTGTCATATCTGGAATCCCTCTCTGAACAATACTGAGATATGAATGCATGGACCGATGTTCAAGTCTCAGCTTTGCAAATCTTCATGGAAGCCAATTTTAAGTGAGCCACCAATGCAGCTATGGCTCAGACTATGAGCCATATGACCCTCAAGCGTGAGGCCTGCCTAGGCATATGTGGAGGAGATGGCAAATTGATAAGGTATGCTTCGTTACGACAGCCCCCACTCTGCTGGGGTCAAAAGAAACAAAAAGCTGCTTAGACTTTCTAAGAGCTTTAGTCTGCAGAACAACTGAGAAAAACTGCTCTTGATAGGAAGGATTCAGTAATTGTAAGTATTTACCTTCTGGTAATTTTTCAGACTCTTGGGTTAAAAGAACTCTTTGGATTTAAACTGATAGATCTTGATCCCTTTCAAAGTTCTGCGTTTTTTAAAGACACACAGGGTACTGTTTTAGCAAGGCACAGTTATTAAGTGTTTCTTTCCCTCCCACCCATCCAGACTCCCAACCACCTCAGGCATAATCTTAGATTTATAGCCTCTTACAGCTCTTACAGGGACAGAGGTAGTCAAATTCACTTTCAGGTGTAGCTGCTTATCCTCACTAGGTATAGCTTAAGGCTCTGAAATCAATCCTGATATGAACAAAGTCTCCTAAACCTATCAGGTATTCTTGTGTTTGTACAACTATCCCTAGCAACTTTAAGTAAGTAAACAACTTAAATATCTTAACAAAATCTTAAAACTAAGATGGAGACAGAAGTCCAGCAGTGAAATGAAGGCTAATCAGTCTTTTGCATGAAGTGTCACATGCACAATATTCTCACAGTTGGTCAGAATCTTGCATGCACACTAGGTGAAAGGAGCTCTTTGCTCTCAGAAAACGAGTCCAATCTCTGGAGGCTAGAGCAACAGACTTGGAGGATCTAAAGAAGACAGAGAGGTAAATAGATGAGACTTATGGGAAAATAGTGCTAAAGTCCCATCTCTATTCTGGCAGCCTCACTGTTGCTATGGAGGACAGAGATCATGTGAAAGGAGAGCATCACCTTGGTGTGGTAGGAAGTGATCCTGTAGAAAGAACCTGTCCTCCAGGTGATGTAAAATCCTCTTTCATTGAGAAAGTTTTTGCAATGATATCTTCCCATTAGGGAAGGGTTAGAACAACCATCATAGTTCGCGAATCGATCATTAGGCATGTAGATAGCTAGATGGCTGTTGGACATGAGGATCACCTGGTAACATGCCTGCCTGGTGCAAAGGTAGTGGATCTCACGTGCCACCTAGATAAGGTGCTGGGGAAGAGACTGCAGTCTTGCTACAAGTTAGTACCAATCACATAGGAAAGTGTGAGAGGGAGGTTCTGGAAGCCAAATTCAAGCTTTTAGGAAGGAAGCTGAAATCCAGAACTTCCAGGGAAGCATTCTCTGCAAAGCCTCCCATTCCATGAGCAGGAACAAAAATGCATGCAGAGTTCCGGAGTCTCAATGGGTGGATGAGACAATGGTGCAAGGAAGGTGGTTTTGGATTTAGAACATAAGAACATAAGATATTCCATACTGGGTCAGACCAAAGTC
The DNA here is from genome assembly GCA_033557465.1 of Ichthyophis bannanicus. NCBI lineage: Eukaryota > Metazoa > Chordata > Amphibia > Gymnophiona > Ichthyophiidae > Ichthyophis > Ichthyophis bannanicus. Next base: position 351,144,871 of record CM066036.1, on the reverse strand, counting down.
CATCGAGCCCAGATCCTGTTTCCAAAAGTGGCCAATCTAGGTCATATGTACCTAGGAGTTTCCTCAAAAGACACAGGTTCTACAATGCTTGTATTGGGTCAAGCAGTGATATCCTGGGTCCCTTTTTAATAATGGTTTATGGACCTTTCCTCCAGGAACATGTCCAAACCTTTTTTAAACCCAGCTACACTAACAGCTTTTACTACATCCTACGGTAACAAATTCCAGAGGTTGATTACACGCTGAGTGAAAAAATATTTTCTCTTATTAGTCTTAAAAAGTTTACTCTGTAGCTTCATTGCATGTCCCCTAGTCTTCCTACATACTGATAACGTAAAGCACAGTTACTTACCTGTAACAGGTGATCTCTGGGAACAGCAGGAATAAGTCTTCACATATGGGTACGTCGGTACCGACGGAGTCTGCGCGGGAACGCTCCCCAGCGTCCAATCAGAACGCTTTTGGGAGCATCCCAACACGCCTGCGTGCTGCCTTCCCGCCTTTCCCAACTGCCTCTCCTCAGTTAAGTTTTAAAGCTGAGACCAAGAGAGAGAGTGAGAGAAAGGGAAAGATAGAGATAGAGAAATGCAACTCCTAGGGGAGGTGGGTGGGTTGTAAAGATTTATTCCTGCTGTTCCCAGAGATCACCTGTTACAGGTAAGTAACTGTGCTATCTCCAGGAACAAGCAGGAATGAGTCTTCACATATGGGGACTCCCCAAGCTAAGATGACTGGAGGGAGTCCTAGCATGTTACGAATCTAGAATGAGCCATGCTACTCCTCAGAACCTCAGGCATCCTGGGGATGGAGGGTAGGAGTTGAATTACAGAAAGGTGCTGTGGAACAGCTGGACTAGAACAGGACTGTGGAACAGCTGGACTAGAACAGGACTACTATAGAGGAAGACCGTGTATAGATGACATTTAGTAGTAAAAATATTGAGTGCAATATTCTAATATGGACCTCCCTTGGTGGTATTGTAAAAAGTCTATTGAGGTTCATATGGATCTGTTAGAAGAGCCAGTAGAAGATCCTCAAGGAGTACCTCACTGTGAAGTAGAGGTAATAAACTGTAGGAAAAACAAGTGGACATCAGAACCCTTCAGGGTGAGAAATAGCCCCAGGGGAAACTGGGGTAGTACAATGAGGTAGCGCTTCAGCGGGAAACGCAGAAGGTACTATTAGACAAAGCTTAAGCTCTTTTGGAAGAAGAACAGTACAATCCTAGGACCAAAAGGAAAAATAAGTCTGACCGATTTGGACTGACAATAGAAATAGTCCATGTAGGAGAGAAGGGGTATGGAAGACCCCTGTATCCGATAACAAAGTAAGGACAGACTTATGAAGTGTTACAACTTTAGATTAACTGAAGATCCATAATGTCTTTCCTAAATGAGGTCAATTAGGAAAGAAAAAGGTACATGGAGAGCTTCAGAGGTACCTAACCCTGAAAGGTTATGGTAAGAAAAAAAAATTTGCTAATTACCACAGGGAGTGGTTGTATGTGTAGAACCCTAAGCATGCTGGCACAGCATTAATAGGGGTAGTGCCCATCTGCCAGAGTCATATAGGAATATATGGATATATGAACCTAAACAGACAGATAGATAAGTACGTAGATACATATCTACCTAAAAGATATATCTCAACAGATATATATATATATATATATATATATATATATAGAGAGAGAGAGAGAGAGAGAGAGATATACATGGACAGAAGATACACAGATACATATATATATATAAATATGTAGACATATAGACACATGTCTCCACATATGTAGATGGAGACATGGTATAACTAGATCCCCATAGGAATATGGGGAGAGAGAAAGATTCATCTAATAGCAAGAAGGGTGATACCTGCTTGAATAGATGCATAGAGAATCTTCTTTACCTGGTTATGATTGACAGAGTCAGAGGAATGGTCTCCCTGACAAGGAGGAGTCTAGATTCCTTTAAGAATTCGAGCTCTTGAATAACCAGGATGACCTACATGAAAAATGCAGAGGACAACTTCAGTCTGCAGGCAGCAAGTCCAGATCTCTCTAGAACTCCAGTATGGTAAATGGATAGAGGACACCAATGGAATAAGATACCATATTGACCCGCCTATGCGTCCTTCAGTTGAAGATGAGCGTCCCCTGAAGTATTGGGAAGGAAGCATATAAGGACGAGCTGCAAAGATAAGAAAACTATCTCTGGTGAGAAGTCCAAGAAGATGTGGACCAAGCCAGGGAAATCACATGATGTAAGGCCTGTGTCTTTTGTTTCGAAAAGAGATTTTAGATGAGATGGTAAGGGTAGGGAACACCTACCAGTCATGGGAGCATGACTGGGTGAACCCCTCCTAACCATCTGGGATTATCTGCTAGACAAGATACTATTGCTCTCTAGCAAGGGCCCACAGTGCAAAGCTACTCTGTAGAGTTGCAGAGAGCATGTTGCAGGTTGGTTAGAAGAAAAAACTGGCTACTTAAAGCCAGTAGGTAACTTAAACTATTCTGCCAAAAACAAGGGAATTGGAGATGGCGAAGAATAGAAGTCAAACCAACAAGCCTGTGATAATAGGGTTTCCAAAAAAGGTTGATAACCTGTTTTGGGTTTACTACCCAGGCCGGAAGGATTGCTAGTAGAGGACAAACCCTGGTTATGTGGTGAACAGAACCAGTGGTTTAACCACTAGGAACTGCTGCATTTGCAGCAATTACCAGGGCAGCGGAAAAAAATCTGTTTTTCTCTCTTCTTTTTTTTTTTTAATTGGAAAAAGAAACAACAGACATAAGCAGGAGTAGTAAGACTTCCTTATTGGTTGATAAGCTGCCCTAAAGTAAGAATGTGAAAGGGGGAGACAACTCTGGAAAGGAAACCCCTTCCTGGAATAGGTAGAGAACCATAGGGGCTTACCAGTGTAATAGAACCACTCTTACAAACCGAATGTTGTAGTAAAAGGGCAGGTAAGACAGAGTTGAAGGAGACTGACGATGTAGTAAGTCTCTGAAAGGTAAGATGATACATGCTAGTACAGAGAAAACTGTCTTATTGATAGTTGTTACACCTCTTTTTCCTAGTAGGAAGAAGAGAAACCTGCTAACTATAGGCATGATCATCATAAAAACTCTTAGAGCAAAAAGAAAAGATGTCTCGTGAAAAGAGATCCATGAGAATTTAGGATGAAATTAGTGTAGATGCTTCAAGTGAAAAGAAGCAGACTACAAACTCTAACCCACAAACAGGAGATGTAATGATAACACAGGTACACTACCAAAAAACTGCCTCCAGTTTTGCAACTGATTCCTATAGATTTTGGGGTGCTGAATCCAGGAAAAATAGCCAAAATGTTCCATCACGTCACGTTTTCTTGCAAAATTAGATTTCTTACCCATATTAGGAATGTTCACATAATTTCTTTTTAGCCGACTGCAGTTTATTTTCTTGGCCCAAAATAGAGGTTGTAATGGTTAACTAACTAGAAACACTCCCTCATGATATTTTAGAGTGTTTTGTATTCATTTTATACATTAACAGGACAATTGGGAGGCGGGGGGCTAAATCCAGTACTCGCGCTGGCGCATGTTCTTTCCTGTTCGCCTCGCCTCGTTCGCTCGCTCAAACACGGTGGTTGCGACATGAACGTTCCTGTCAAATTTCAGTTTCTTGCAAGTTCATTATTACCTTTTGTTTGCTCAGTCGTAATCCAGCTTTATTCCGAAGTGGTTCACTACAGTTGTAGTTTGCAGTGCTATGTATTTGTGATGGCTCACAAAGCCAGAGGTTGCGTCAACTCTCCGGACAGTTTTTGTTTTATTTGTGGGGAATATACCGTGAAAAAGCGGCAGAGGAACATTTCTGCATTTATTAAAAAAGTATATTTCGCCTATTTCGGTTTGAAGTTAGGCGATCAAGACAAACCGTGGGCTCCTCACAAAGTGTGCAAGACATGTGAGGAAGATCTACGCTTATGGATGAAAGGTAAAAAACAAGCATTTCGTTTCGGAATACCTATGATGTGGCGTGAACAAAGAGACCACAGCAGTGACTGCTATTTTTGCTCTTGCATTGTGAAGGGATACAACTTAAAAAATAAGAACGTAATAAGTTACCCCAACCTTCCCTCAGCAATTAGGCCTATGCCTCATAGCAACGAAGTACCTGTGCCTGAACCACCAAAATCTTTGGATCATATTTGTGTGGACGGTTCTGATCATGATGAGACTCATCAGATGGCTTTTCCCGATGAGTCCAGTACTTCCGAGTTTGAAACTGAACCAGATCCGAAACCTGAACTTTTCTCTCAAGCTGAATTGAATGATTTAGTCCGGGATTTAGGACTCCCAAAAGATGCTGCCCAACTGCTAGGTTCTCGGCTTAAACAGAAAAATCTATTGTCACCAGGAACAACTTTTTATTGGTACCGCAACAACCGCGAGACACAATTTTTGAAGTATTTCAGCAAAGAGGAAGATTTGGTATTTTGCAACGATATATACGGAGTGATGGAAAAGTTTAAACTCAAGTATGATCCTGCTGAATGGCGGCTGTTCATTGATTCGTCAAAAGACAGCATAAAAGGTGTTCTTCTTCATAATGGCAACACATTCGCTTCAGTTCCTATTGCTCACTCTGTTATTCTCCAAGAAAAATACGAGAATTTGGCCCTGATTCTTCAGAAGATTCGTTATGATGAGCATAAGTGGATGATTTGTGGAGACTTTAAAATTCTATCCATGCTATTAGGGCAGCAATCCGGTTTCACCAAATATCCCTGCTTCCTTTGCTTGTGGGATAGCCGGGCCCGCGACCTACACTGGGGGAAAAAAGACTGGCCAATTCGGGAGTATTTGAGATCCGGTGAGAAAAATGTTCTTCATGAGAGCTTGGTACCTCGTGATAAAATTCTATTACCACCTCTCCACATTAAGTTGGGTCTCATTAAGCAATTCATCAAGTCCCTTCCAAAAGATGGTGAGTGCTTTCGGTACCTTTGCTCAAAGTTCCCCCGACTTTCTGAAGCAAAGCTAAAGGAAGGAGTGTTTGTTGGCCCTGATATAAGGAAACTCATTTCAGATGGAGCATTCGCTGAAACGATGTCTGAGAAGGAAAAAGAAGCCTGGGATTCCTTCAAGGATGTTGTTCTCAAATTCTTGGGGAACAGGCGGGATGAGAACTATAAGGATATTGTTGCCAGGATGCTCAATGCCTTCAAAGAACAAGGCTGTAACATGAGCCTGAAAGTCCATTTCTTGCACTCCCATGTGAACTACTTTCCCGAAAACTTGGGGGCGTACAGTGAAGAACAAGGTGAAAGGTTTCACCAGGACATCAAGGACGCAGAGAGAAGGTACCAAGGAAGATGGAACACCACTATGATGGCTGATTTCTGCTGGTTGCTGCTGCGGGAAACCCCAGATGAAAAATACGCCAAGCAGCGCACCAAGAGAAGCATTCGGGGGAAGAAGAAATGGGCCCACCAGGAGATTGATTGACCCAAGAATGACTTTAAAATCTAAACTGTGTTGACAAATATCGTGTTTTTACTAAACTTTGAAATAAAAATTTGCTAGTTATTACCACAGTGTCGGATCTCATTTATTAGAATTTTATTTTCACACCATCGGGTGTTTGTCTTCATGTATTGCAATGGTGCGGTTTGCGTTTTCTATTCTTACATACATACCTGTACAACATTTTTTGCACATTTCTTTGCTTTGCTTTGTGTCTAACCTCGCTCTTATATGCTCAGTGTTTGTGCACATGTATGTGGCTGTTTTAAGTGCAGACAATTTTGCTACCATCACAGTGTGTTTTGTTGACATTACTCTATTCTTATGTGCTGCCTTGTTACAATTTTCTTTATTCTTATTTGAATAACTACTAAACAATTAGTATAAAGAATTCATCCAAGAAACTTTTATCTCGATCGCACTCAATCTGAAATGTTCACCTCAAACTGCTAACCCAATGTAGCAAAAAATCTGTACGTGATGGAGCAAATTGGTTACCAGATTTGGATTCAGCGCACCAAAAAACGTAAAAATCAATCGAAACATTAGAGGCAGTTTAAAATAAAATTTTTTTAGTGTACCTGTGTAATCTATCAGAAACCCTACGACTGCTGGGTTTGCTGAACCTGTTGAGGTTGTGGTTTCTTTAGCCCGGTTCGATGTTTCCCCTGTATGGGAACATCTGTATGATGGGTAGAAGATGGATAAAACCTTTTCCCCTTATGGGAACAAAGTTTGTTAGGAAATTTCCTACCAACTGGGAAAGAGGAAGGCGTAGACAAGGCTCTGAAAAAAAAGCAATGTCAGTGGTTAACTGAGCAGCTTGGAGTAAAGACTCCTTGTTAAAGAGATTTTCTCCAGTGCAAGAAGTATTTCCCAGTCTTTCTTGTACCCATTTGTCCAAGTCTGAAACTTGGAGCCAGGCTTTACGTCGTGCCCCTATAGCTATAGCAAAAGTTCTGCTAACAGACTCAAAGGAGTCTAGGGAAGCACGAGTAAGGGAACCTAGAGATATTTTGAGCATGACTAACCAATAAGGAATAGTCTGCTCTTTTGGGCTCTTGAAGAAAAGGGGTCAAAAGTAGTAATTTCTTTGTGACTTCTTCAAGAGATAATCCCATATAGAAAATATATGAGAGAATTCTTGCTGAAAGCATGGATGCCTGGAAGGTTTGGCGTCCAAAGGCATCCAAAGTCTTAGACTCACGACCTGGCGGATAAGAAGAGTGCTTTTTAGTACTCTTAACACGCTTCATTGCTGATTCTACAACAATGGAATGATGAGGAAGTTGAGTCTTTTGAAAACCTGGAGAAGGGGGCACCTTGTATAGAAGATCAGTTGCCCTAGAAGGTGGGGATACCGTTACAGGAGCTTAAAGGTGAGATCAGAGAGGCTGTTGTAGCCAAAAAAAGCATCTTTCAGGAAATGGAAAAAGGAGCCAAATGACGAAAACTGGAAACATCATAACCACTGGCAAGTTAGATGCAAGGCATTGATAAGGCAGGCAAAGAGAGAATTTGAAAAAAAGGTTGCCGTGGAAGCAAAAATGCATAATGAAACATTTTTCAAATACATTCGAAGCAAAAAACCTGTAAGACAGTCAGTTGGACCATTGGATGATAGCGGGGTAAAAGGGGCACCAAGAGGGGACAAGGCCATAGTGGAGAGACTGAATGAATTCTTTGCTTCGGTCTTTATTGAAGAAGATGTAGGGAAGTTACCCATGCCTGAAATGGTATTTAAAGCTGATGAAGGAGAAGAATTGAAAGAACTAACGATACATTGGGAAGATGTATTACAACTATTTGATAAACTGAAGAGTAGCAAATCACCTGGACCGGATAGTATGCAACCAAGAGTGTTGAAAGAACTGAAATATGAGATTGCAGACCTACTATTACTAATCTGTGATCTATCATTAAAATCATAAGTTCTACCTGAACATTAGAGGATGCCCATTGTAACACCAATTTTTAAAAAGGGTTCCAAGCCTGATCCGGAAAACTACAGACTGGTGAGCCTAACGTCAATATAGGGAAAAATGGTAGAAACCATTATTAAGAACAAAATTTCTGAACATGTAGATAGTCATGGATTAATGGGAGACAGCCAACATGGCTTTAGACATGGAAGATCTTGTCTTACTAATTGTTATATTTTTTGAAGGTGTAAATAAACAGGTAGACAATGGTGGGCTGGTCGATGTCGTATATCTGGATTTTCAGAAAGCCTTTGACAAAGTCCCTCATGAGAGACTCTTAGAGAAATTAGAAAGTCATGGGATAGGAGGCAGTGTACTATTGTGGATCAGGAAGTCGTTAAAGGATAGAAAGCAGAGGGTAGGGCTAAATGGCCAATTTTCCCAATGGAGAAACTAAATAGTGGAATACCCCAGGGATCTGTGCTGGGTCCACTGCTTTTTAACATATTCGTAAATGACCTGGAAATGGGAATAACGAGTAAGGCAATCAAATTTGCAGATGACACAAAATTATTCAAAGATGTTAAAACCCAAGAGGATTGTGAAAAATTGCAAGAGATCCTTAATAAATTGGAAGACTGGACATTCAATTTAATGTTGGCAAGTGCAAAGCTATACACCTAGTAAAGAACAACACAAATTATAGTTACACGATGCAAGGTTCCACATTAGGAACCACCACCCAGGAAATAAATGTAGGCATCATCTTGGATAACACAGTGAAACACTCTGTCCAGTGTGCAGTGGCAGCCAATAAATAAAGAGAATGCTAGGAATCATAAGAAAAAGAATGGAGAATAAAAAAAATGAAATTATAATGCCTCTTGTATTGTATCTGATGCGGCCACACCTCGAATATTGTGTGCAATTCTGGTCACCATATCTTAAAAAGAATATAAGAAAAGGTACAGAGAAGAGCCACCAAAATGGTAAAGGGGATGGAAGGATACCCCTATGAAGAGAGGCTAAAAAGGTTAGGGCTCTTCAACAGGCGGCTGAGGGAAGATATGATAGAGATCTATAAATTAATGAATGGAGTGGAACAGGTAAACATAGATCGATTGCTTTACACCATCAAAATGTACAAATACCAGGAAATATGCAATTAAGCTACAGTGTAACCCATGTAAGACTAATAAGAGAAAATATTTTTTCACTCAACATGTAATCAAACTCTGGAATTCGTTACTAGAGGATCAATGTTCCCTCTAATTTTCTGTAGGCTGTGTGCGCATAAAATATCAGCTGTGTGCAGCTTTTGAAGGAAGATTAAATTTTTGTGCGCCACATAACGACACTCGGAGTTATATACTTTAAAATTTGACTACACGTCAGAATACAGTATGTACACCACATTGATTTTAATCAAATTAAATGAAAACAGACGATTACTAAATGAAGCGGGACATTTCTAGTAATTACAATCATAACTTTTAAATTTTAAGATGTCTGTGTTGTTTTCTATCAGAATCAGAGCCGTAATTTTTGTGCGCTCTGTTGTAAAGTATGTGCGCTCACTCGGCGAGGTGTGTGCGCATGCACACGCGCACAGCTTAGAGGGAACAGTGCAGAGGATGTAGTAAAAGCTATTGGTGCATCTGGGTTTAAAAAAGGTTTGGGCAAGTTCCTGGAGGAAAGTCCATAAAACATTATTTATGGGGACCCAGGAAATCCACTGCTTGCCCCAATACAAGCACTGTGGAACCTGTGTCTCCTGGGGAAACTGCTAGGCACTTGTGACCTCGATTGGCATCTTGTGACATAGACTGGGCATCCAAATGGCAGATGAAATTTAATGTGGGAATTTAATGTGGACAAGTGCAAAGTTATGCACCTAGGAAAGAACAACCCAAATTATGGTTACACGATGCAAGGTTCCACATTAGGAACCACCACCCAGGAAAAAGATTAAGGCGTTATTGTGGATAACATGTTAAAACCTTTGGCCCAGTGTGCAGTGGTAGCCAAGAGAGCAAACAGAATGCTAGATATCATAAGGAAAGGAATGGAAAATAAAACAAAGGATATTAAAATTCCTCTGTATCGTTCCATGGTGCGACTGCACCTTGAATATTGTGTGCAATATCTGGTCACCGTATCACCGTATGGAGTGGAGGAGTGGCCTAGTGGTTGGGGCAGGTACTTCAGGCCGGAAGGTTCAAATCCCACTAGAGGACGGCAACCTTGGGCCGGAAGGACTGGGGTTTCTAGTCCCACAGGTGCTCCTTGTGGTCTTGGGCAAGCCACTTAACCCTCCATAGCCCATGTTCCCTGTAAAATAGTTATCTCCAAGTTATAATGCCCTGTTCAATGTAATTTCAGTTTGTTCAATGTAAACCGCACTGATGCAGAATAGCGCGGTATATAAGAGAATGTAAATAAATAAATATTAGAAAAGGTACAGAGAAGAGCCACCAAAATGGTAAAGGGGATGGAAGAATACCGCTATGAAGAGAGGCTAAAAAGGTTAGAGGTCTTCAACCTTGAAAAGAGACGGCTGATGGGAGATATGATAGAGGTCTATAAATTAATGAATGGAGTGGAAGAGGTAAACGTAGATCGATTGTTTACGCCATCAAAATACAGAAAGACTAGGAGACATGCAATGAAGCTACAGGATAACCTATTTAAGACTAATAAGAGAAAAAAATTTTCACTCAACGTGTAATCAAACTCTGGAATTTGTTACCGAAGGATGTAGTAAAAGCTTTTAGTGTAGCTGGGTTTAAAAAAAGGTTTGGACAAGTTCCTGGAGGAAAGGTCCATAAACCATTATTAAAAGGGACCCAGGATATCACTGCTTGACCCAATACAAGCATTGTGGAACCTGTGTCTTTTGGGGAAACTGATAGGTACTTATGACCTAGATTGGCCTCTGTTGGAAACAGGATACAGGGCTTGATGGATATTGGTCTGACCCAGTATGGCATATCTTATGTTCTTATAATAGGGGTATTTTGGAATCTTTCCCCTATCAACTTTTAACCAGATTAATATGAATAAAACACAACCTCTAAAATGCCCATATGCAAATATCAGAAGTCTAAAAAATAAGATGGGAGAGTTAGAATATAAGGCCCTAAATGAAAGGCTAGATATAATTGGCAGCTCAGAGATCTGGTGGAAAGAGGACAACCAATGGGACACTGTGATACCTGAGTATAAACTATACTGCAATGATAGAGTAAATCAAATTGGTGAAGGGGTTGCGCTCTATGTTAGAGAGATCATTGAGTCACACAGGATTAACATTTTGCAAGAAACAAAATAAACTGTAGAATCTCTATGGATAGAAATTCCATGTAAAAAGGGGAAGGCAATGGCAGTAGGGATGTAATATAGACTGCCTGGAAAGCAGGAACAAATGGATGATGAAATGCTAAAAGAAATCGGGGAAGCTAACAAAAGTTACAATACAGTAATAATGGGAGATTTCATTATCCCGGAATCAACTTGGTCAAGGTCACAGCAGAACATGCTAGGAAGATAAAAGTTTCTAGATGAAATAATGACTGCTTTTGGAACAGCTCGTTCATGAACAGACAAGAGAGGAAGCCATTTTGGACCTAGTCCTAGTCTCTCGTACAGGATCTGGTACGAGAGATAAAGGTGTTGGGGCCACTTGTCAATAGTGATCATAGCATAATCATGTTTGATTTAATAAATGGAGGGAGGATGGTAAGGCAATCCACAGTACTACCTTTTAACTTTCAAAAGGGAGACTACGATAAAACGAGGAAAACAGTTAAGAAAAAAAATAAAGGAGCAGCTGCAAAGGTTAAAGATTTAAATCAAGCATGGATGTTGTTTGAAAATACTATCTTGGAAGTCCAGACCAGCTGTATCCATGCTTTAAGAAAAGTGAAAGGAAGTCCAAAAAACTGCCAGCATGGTTCAAAGTTGATGTCAAAAAGGCGTTTGTAGCCAAAAACACATCTTTCAGGAAATGTAAAAAGGAACCAAATGACGAAAACAGGAAACAGCATAAACACTGGCAAGTTAGATGCAAGGCATTGATAAGGCAGGCAAAGAGAGAATTTGAAAAAAAAAGCTTGCAGTGGAAGCAAAAATGCATAATAAAAACTTTTTCAAGTACATTCGTAGCAAAAAATCTCTAAAATAGTCAGTTGGACCATTAGATGATAGAGGGGTAAAAGGGACACTAAGGGAGGATAAGACCATAATAGAGAGACTGAATGAATTCTTTGCTTCATTCTTTACTGAAGATGATGTAGGGAAGTTACCCATGCCTAAAATGGGATTTAAAAGTGATGTATCGGAAGAACTGAGAGAAATATCGATAATCCAGGAAGATGTATTACAATTATTTGATAAACTGAAGAGTACAAAATCACCTGGACTGGATGGTATACCTCTGAGGGTGATGAAAAAACTGAAATATGAGATTTCAGACTTACTATTAGTAATCTGTGAACTATCATTAAAATAATCTGTAGTACCCGAACATTAGAGAATGGCCAGTGTAATGGCAATTTTTAAAAAGAGTTCCAGGAGTGATCCAGGAAACTACAGACTGGTGAGCGTGACGTCATTACCAGGCAAAATGATCAAAACCATTGTAACGAATAAAATTACTGAACATGTAGACAGTCATAGTTTAATGGGAGAAAGCCAACATGTATTTAGCTAAGGAAAGTCCTGTCTTATTAATCTGTTATATTTTTTGAAGATATGAATAAAAAGGTAGATAAAGCTGAGCCAGTCAATATAGTGGATTTTCATAAATCCTTTGGTAAGGTCCCTCATGACTCTTGGGGAAATTACAAAGTCATGAGATAGGAGGCAGTGCACTGTTGTGGACTAGGAACTGGTTAAAAGATAGAAAATGGCCAATTTTCTCATTGGAGAAGGTGAACAATAGAGTACCACAGGGATTTGTGCTGGGCCCACTGCTTTTAAACATATCCATGAATGACCTGGAAATGGGAACAATAAGTGAGGTGATCAAATCTGCAGGTGACACAAAATTATTCAAAGTTATTAAAACACAAGAGGAATGTGAAAAATTGCAAGAAGACCTTGACAAACTGGAAGACAGGACATTCAAATGGCAGGTGAAATGTAATGTGGACAAGTGCAAAATCATGCACCTATGAACCTGATATGTAGGACTAATTAGAGAAAATACTTTTTCACTCAACGAGTAAACAAACTCTGGAATTTGTTATCAGAGGATGTAGTAAAAGTGTAACTGGGTTTAAAAAAGGTTTGGACAAGTTCCTGAAGGAAAAGTATATAGTTCAACCCTGTTATAGGTTTATTATTTCATGTATATAGTTCAACCCTGTTATCCAAGTTTGTACCCCTGTTCGATGTAAAACCAAACAGAGTGTTGTCTTGGTCGTTTTGTTATACTGTAAACCGCGCTGATACCGAATAGTGCGGTATATAAGCAACTGTAATAAATAAATAAATAATAAAAAAAGTCCATAAAGCGTAGTTACTCACCAGTAAAAGGTGTTCTCCAGGAGCAGCAGGAATCAGTCCTCACATATGGGTGACATCGGCGCCGACGGAGCCCTCGTGCGGAGCATTTCCCCAGCTTTCAAAGAAAGCCTTTGGGAATGCAGCGCGCATGCGCGGTCCCCTTCCCGCCCAAGGGTGCCATCTTGCTCAGTCTGATGACACAGCTAAGACAGCAAAAAAACAAAAATGAAATACATATATGACAGCAACTCCAAGGGGAGGAGGGAGGGTTGTGAGGACTGATTCCTGCTGCTCCTGGAGAACACCTGTTACAGGTGAGTAACTACGCTTTCTCCAGGACCAAGCAGGAAGTCAGTCCTCACATATGGGACTCCCCAGCTTAAGGCTACCGGGGACCCAAAGCTGAAAAATGAACTCCCTCTAGAGCCCCAGCATGTGCGAAAAGAATCTTCTCTGATATCGTCCCCGTACGGTAGCCCAATACCAGGGCTGGAGGGTAGGAGTTGCCTATACCTCAAAGAGATTACAGAGTACCGCCTGCCCGAAAGCACTGTCCCTGCGGGACTCCCTCTCGAGGCAGTAGTGGGCCGCAAAGGTCTGGCTTGAAGACCAAGTAGCGGCTCGGCAGATGTCTGCAAATAGAACAGAGCGGAGATGAGCCACTGACGCAGCCTTCGCCCTGACAAGGTGAGCAGTAACTCGACCCTGCAACGAGAGGCCGGCAGCCCTGTACACCCAGGTGATACAGTCTGCCACCCAGATGGAGAAGGTACACTTAGAGACAGGCAACCCCAGCTTATTAGGGTCAAAAGAGACGAAGAGCTGTACAGCCCTTCGGTGTCCCTGTGTACAATCAACGTAGAAGGACAGCGCCCTTCTACAGTCCAGGGTATGCAAGACCATCTCAGCCCGGCTGGCATGCGGCCTGGGAAAGAAAGTCAGAAGAACCACCTCCTGATTGAAGTGGAAGGAGGAGACAACCTTTGGAAGGAACTTAGGGTGAGTCCGCAAGACTACTCTGTTCCTATAGAACCTAGTGTAAGGTGCATCTGACACCAGGGCTTGAAGCTCGCTCACTTGCCTTGCTGAGGTAAGAGCCACCAAAAACAACACTTTTCAGGAGAGAAAATGCAAAGGACAAGTAGCCATAGGCTCAAATAGTGGGCAAGTAAGCTGTTGCAAGACCACATTCAAATCCCACTCAGGGGCCGGTGGACGAACCGGAGGCTTAAGCAAAAGCAGACCTCTGAGGAAGTGAGTCACCAAAGGGTGGCTGGAAAGAGCCTGTCCCTCCACCGGCGAGTGGTGCGCTGAGAGAGCACTGAGATGGACCCTAACAGAGTTGGATTTAAGGTCTAGGTTTGAAAGGTGAAGCAAATATTGCAGCACCACTGGTACTAGGCAGGAGAAAGGATCCTCCTTGTGTTGAGCACACCAGGTGGAGAATCTACGCCACTTGAAAGCATAAGATTTCCGGGTGGACTGCCTCCTGGAGGCCAAGACCACGTCCTCCACTTCCCTAGTCAGCAGTAAGGGTGCTAGAACTACCCTTTCAGCAGACAGGCCATCGGATTGAGGGACTGGAGGTTGGGGTGTAAGAGAGATCCCTGCTCCTGAGACAGGAGATCTGGTTGCATCCCCAGAGGAAGAGGAGTGTCCACCGCTAGTTGCAAAAGAAGTGGGAACCATGGTTGCCTTCACCACCTGGGAGCCACCAGGATCACCGAGGCCTTGTCCCGGATCACTTTGAACAGTGTCTTGGGCACTAGAGGCGTGGGAGGAAACGCATATAGGAGGCCTGTAGACCACGGAATGAGAAACGCATCCGCTGCTACTCTGAGAGGATGTAGTTGTCTGGAGAAGAACATGGGCAGTTGACGGTTCAGTGGACTGGCAAAGAGATCTATGTTTTGGAAGACCCCATCTTAGAAAGATTTGTTGAATCACCAGAGGATTCAACTGCCATTCGTGGGGCTGTAGGATCCTGCACAATCTGTCTGCTAGATAATTCTCCTGTCCAGGGAGATAGAACGCTTTGAGAAGTATGCCATGATTGACTGCCCAGGTGCACAGGTCCTGTGCTTCCTCACAGAGAGGGCGTGACCCTGTGCCCCCCTGTTTGTTCACATAGAATATAGCAACTTGATTGTCCGTCTGAACTAAGACGGACTGGTGAGAGAGGACATGAGAGAAAGTCCGTAGGGCCAAGCGGATAGCTCTCAGTAGATTGATCTGCTGTGTGGCCTCCCATGGAGACCACAGACCCTGAGTGCATGCTCCCTGGCAATGTGCACCCCAACTGTGAAAAGAAGCATCGGTCGTGAGCACTTGGGAGTGTGGAGGTGCCTGAAAAGGCACTCCTTGCACCAGATTCGGAAGATGAAGCCACCACTGCAGAGAATATGCTAGCAGCTGGGACACCCTCACCTTGTCCGTCAGGTTTCCTGTGGCCTGCAGCCACTGAGTCCGGAAGCCCCACTGAGCTGGTCTCATGTGCAGATGGGCATTTGGAGTGACATGGACCGTGGATGTCATGTGGCCTAAGAGCCTCAGAAATTGTCTGGCGGAGACCAGAGAACTGCTGCGGAATTGTCTGGCCAAATCCATCAGTCTGTGGGCCCTGTCCACAGGCAAAAAAGCCTTTGCCTGAAGGGTATCCAGTCTTGCTCCTATGAACTCCAGGCTCTGTGATGGGCGCAAAGTGGACTTTGCGAAGTTTATGACAAACCCCAGATGCTGGACAAGAGAGATAGTGTGGAGGGTGGCTTGATTGGTCTCCTGTGGAGACTGACCCCTGATGAGCCAGTCGTCCAGGTATGGAAAGACAAAGATCCCTTGAACCCTGAGGTAGGCCGCCACTACTGCCAAAACCGGCTTTGAGGCCTGCGCCTCCCACATGCGGAAGAGCAACCGTTCCAGCATCGGAGGAACCGGTACAGTAAAGGCCTCCTTGGGAGGAGAGTCATACTGCAGGGCCTCGAGCTCCTCGGCTCGAGGCTCCTCCTCGGGGTTCGCGGGGAAGGCCAAGGCCTTGGCCATGTCCTGCACGAAGTCCGAGAACCGGGTGTCCTCCAGGGGGGACCGTCTCGGAGGTTCAGACTCCGGTGAATCCGAAGGGACACATTGGGTCTGAAAAGTGCCTGGGGACTCCTCGTCCTCCATTTCCCAGCCCGACTCCTCGGAGGAGGAATCGAGAGGCTCCAGTCGGGCAGGCACCGATGCCATCCGCCCCGACGCCGAGGGTACCGGCATCGACAACCTCGGTCCCGAACGGGAGGCCGAGGAAGACCTCGGCGGAGGATCGAGAGCGCATGGCCTCGAGGATCGGCTCGGCGTCCGGGGTCGACTTCGACGTCGATGTCCTGTTGGTCGGGGCAGATGCACCGGTGAGACCGGCGATCAGTGCCCGCTGCTGTTCCATGAAGGCAGCCAAGCTGCTCTCCAAGGCCGTCAACCTGAGTCCGAGCTCAGGAGACTCAGCAGCCCCCGACTCGGGCCCCCGGAGGAGAGTCCACGAGGACTACAGTACTCACGTGACTTGGGACTCTGTCTCTAGACGAGGCTGTTTAGCAGGCCTCTCCGACTCCGAAGACCCAGGACGGCGTTCGGGGCTATGCGACTTGGCCCTTGAGGAACTAAGTGTGTCCACCGACGCCGCCCTTGCGGATTTCTTCTTCCTGCGATGCTCCCGCGAGGGAGACCCCCCTCTCAGAGGAACCCCGGCGATGCTCGGGACCGGAGTCCTGAGACGTCGAGGCCTCTGACGAAGTCCGGGCCCAGCCGGACGCGGAGTCAGAGAAGATTCTTTCCTTCTGATGCTGCTGGCTCCTCAACGCCTTTGAGGACATTTTCCCACACGGACCACAGATCAGTGGGTCATGATCGGGTCCGAGGCAGCGGAGGCAGCAGTCATGTGTGTCGGTGAGAGACATCAGTTTCTTACACCGATCACACTTTTTAAACCCGCTGGCAACCATCGGGGCAAAAAGGGCCCCGCAAGGTCAAAAGACAGGGCTGCCAGGGAAAAATAGAAAAATGGCGCGAAGGCTAGTTACAAAGGATAAAAAACGAAAAATAAAGTACGGGCTCGATACCGGTGTACCGGGCCCAGAGGGGAAAGGGAAACCGGCATCAAACCGAAGAAAAACACGGATCCACGCTGAAAATCAACTTTTTTCTCGGGTGAAAACGAAACATGTCCGTCGGGCTCCACGGAAAAAAGAAGACTGAGCAAGATGGCACCCTTGGGCGGGAAAGGGACCGCGCATGTGCGCTGCATTCCCAAAGGCTTTCTTTGAAAGCTGGGGAAATGCTCCGCACGAGGGCTCCGTCGGCACCGACATCACCCATATGTGAGGACTGACTTCCTGCTTGGTCCTGGAGAAACCATTATTGAAGAGGAACATGGAAATCTCCTGCTTACCCCAAGATAAACATTGTGGAATCTGTATACCATTTTGGGAACCCGACAGGTACTTGTGATCTGGAGTGGCCACTGTTGGAAACAGGATACTGGGCTTGAATGACCTTGGTCTGACCCAATATGGCATTTCTTATGTTATGTCTGCTCCAGATAGAAGGTCAGGGCTCTCTTGCAGTCTAACATGTGTAACACTCTTCACCCTTCTTGAAAATTAGGTTTGGGGAAAAATGTTAGGATGATGACTGACTCGTTAAAGTGTAAATACAACATCACCTTAGGAAGGATTTTTGGATGAGTACAAAACACTGCCCTATTGTGCGAAACTCAGTGTAGAGTGAATCCAATACTAGAGCTTTGATCTCATTTAATCTGCCTGCTAAGGTAACTGCCACCTAAAAGAATATCTTCCAAGTTAGAAACTTCAGTCCAGAGGTATTCAGTTGTTCAAAAGGACCTCTCATCAGCTGAGACAAAACTACGTCAAGGTACCATGACACTACTTGCGGTTTAAGTGGAGGCTTCAACAAAAGCAAACCATACATGTAGTAGACAGCTAAAGATATAAAGAGATGGGTTTACCTTTTTAGACATCAATGGTAAGCTCCCATTTCACTGAGCTGTACCCCTACAGAGTTGGTCTTTAGACCTGACTGAGAAAGGTGTAGAAGGTATTTAATTAGTTTTTGTGTGGAACAGGAGAAAAGATCTAAGGCTTGACCCTCACATACCAGATTTCAAACCTCCATCATTTGAAAGCGTAAGATCTGGTTGAAACTCTTTTGGAAGACAACTGGCAGGTTCAGGAACTGACCTTTAGCCTCTTAACATTCAAACTATGAGGGCTAGGGACTTCACACTGGGATGCAGAAGTCTCCTCTGATTCTACAAAGGTGACAATTTACTTACCAGATAATGTCCTGTCCTTTCCTTGAGTCCTGCTAGATCAGTTCAGACAAGTGGATTGTGTCCCCTTAGTGGCAGATGTGGAAACAGAGGAAACTTCCTTGGGATTCTTTATGACATCTTCATGCCATATCAGCCAGAACCTCTAGAAGGAGCCTTCAGTAAAGCGTAGTTACTCACCTGTAATAGGTGATCTCCGGGAACAGCATGAATTTAGTCTTCACATATGGGTATCGTCGGTACCAATGAAGCCTGCGTGGGAACGCTCCCCAGCGTCCAATTAGAAAGCTTTTGGGAGCATCCCACAGCGCCTGCGTGCTGCCTTCCTGCCTTTCCCAACTGCCTCTCTCCAGTTGAGTTTAAAGATGAGACAAAGAGAGAGAGAGAGAGAGGGAAAGAAAAAGAGATAGAGAGATACAACTCCTAGAGGAGGTGGGTGGGTTGTGAAGACTAAATTTCTGCTGTTCCCGGAGATCACCTGTTACAGGTGAGTAACTATGCTATCTCCAGGAACAAGCAGGAATGTAGTCTTCACATATGGGGACTCCCTAGCTTTAGATGCCAGGGAGAGACCCCAGAAGCTGTGTGTCCCTGTGAAAGGGCTCCACTTCCCCCCATGGATCTCTGGCATCCAACCACGGATGGTGGGTAGGAGTTGATTAGGTATGGAACAGGTGTTGAAGAACAGCCTGACCAAACAAGGCATTCCGGCGGGAGTCCTTGTCCAAGCAGTAATGGGCTGTGAAGGTATGAACCGAGGTCCAAGTGGCTGCTCAACAGATGTCGTCGATAGACACAGAGTGCAGATGAGCCATTGAGGCGGCCATGGCTCTCACATTGTGAGCTGTGACATGGCCCTCCAGAGGAAGATTCTTACTCTGATAGGCAAAAGAAATACACTGAGCAATCCAGTTGGACAGTGTTCTCTTGGAGACTGGAAGTCCCAAATGAGAAGGATCAAAAGCAACAAAGAGTTGAGAGGACTTTCAATGTTGCTGTGTTCTTTGCAAGTAAAAGGCTAAAGCTCTTTTACAGTCCAAAGTATGAAGATTCCTTTCTGCATTTGATGCATGAGGCCTTGGAAAGAACACAGGCAGGTAGACCGCTTGGTTAAGATGAAAAGGCGAGACCACCTTTGGCATAAAGTGTGGATGAGTCCTAAGGACTACCTTGTCATGATGGAACCTTGTATAAGGTGGATCAGCCACTAGTGCCTGCAACTCACTGATGTGACATGCTGATGTGATTGCAATGAGTAAGATAACTTTCCAAGAAAGGAATTTCAATGAGGTAGTAGCTAAGGGTTCGAAAGGTGGCTTCATGAGCTGACCAAGAACCACATTTAAGTCCCATGCCACTGGTGGTGGCCTAATGGGAGGCTTAGTTAGAAGAAGGCCTCTCATAAATCTTGCTATAAGAGGATGGGAGGAAATAGGTTGTCCATTTAGAGGCTTGAACGAAGCTGCAATAGCACTCAAATGGACTCTTACTGAGTTAGTCTTAAGTCCTGCATTGGATAAATGAATGAGATACTCCAGTAATGATTCCAGAGGTATCACAAGGGGGTTAAGACCCTTCTGCGAACACCATATGGTAAACCTCTTCCACTTAAAAGCATAAGAGCGTCTTGTGGAAGGCTTCCTGGAAGCATAAAGGACATCCTTTACTTGCTGAGGGAGGTTAAGATCATGAAGATCTAGGCCTTCAGCAACCAAGCTTTGAGATGCAGAGACTGGGGACTGGGATGCCATAACATTCCGTCCTCCTGTGACAGGAGATTTGGAGCAGATCCTAACTCCAGAGAGGAAGCTTGAGAGAGATGTAGAAGCAGAGGGTACCACACTTGCCGTGGCCAATGTAGAGCTATGAGAATCATACGCCCTCTATCTCTCTGAAGCTTGAACAGGGTTTTGGGAATTAGGGGAAAGGGTGGAAAGGCATAAAGGAAGTCTTGACCCCAGTAAACGAGGAAAGCATCCCAGGCCTGAGAGCCCTGAGCCGGAATCCTGAAACAGAACCGGGGAAGTCTGGCATTCAATGGACTTGCAAAGAGGTCTATGTCCAGGGTTCCCCAAATTTGAAAAATCTTGGCCACCTGGTCTGCATGTAGAGACCATTCGTGTGGAAGCAGAACTCGACTGAGTCTGTCTGCCCAAGAGTTTTGTATGCCTGGAAGATACACTGCCAGGAGATGAATCTGATGCTCTCTGGCGAGTGCCCATAGTCGCAAAGCTTCGTTGCAAAGCGACAGAGAGCCTGTTCTCCCCTGCTTGTTCACGTAGAACATGGCTACTTGATTGTCCGTCTGAATGAGGACTGTCTTGGGTGGAGAGTTCCTGCAGATGAGCTCCCCAACCCATTGGTGAAGCATCTGTTGTGAGAGTTGCCTGGGGTAAAGGTTGTTGAAATGGGGACCCCAGCAACAGGTTCTGAGTGGACTGCCACCATTGGAGAGACAAAATAAGGCGATTTGTGTTGGTTATTTTGTCTGACAGGCACCCTGATGCCTGGGTCCATTGAGCGGATAAAGTCCACTGGGCTGCTCTCATATGGGTGCTGGCATGACTCAATATCTAAGGACACAAATAATTCCGAGGGGACTACGCATGACTAGAGCACCCAAAATGTTTAAATGGGATGTTGAATTTGTGGCCAAATGGAATAAGATCTTTAATAAATGTAGTTTTGATCTCATTGCTTTAATCTTGGAACGTACGATTAAAGAGGAGGAACTGCTCCAAAAGCAGATAGATGAGGTACAACTGTCTTTAAAGGAATCTTTAGGAGAAGAAAATTTTACGGTGAGGCTTGAGGAAACTAATCGTCAGATTAAGAGTTTTTTTGATTATTTAAAATCTTTGAAGACAAAAAAATTTACACGTGACAAGACCGATTATGATTCAGGGAAGATATATTTTTGGATGTATGAGAGTGGTGAAAAACCTGAGGGAGCTCGTAAAATGGTGACTTTTGATAGATCTTCCGATGATACAGATGATAGTACAACAGAATCTAACACTAACACTCACTTGTCCACTAGGGGATGACAGGATTTTCGGTCGAGTCGGGGCCAAAGGCCCCGTGGAGGATATCAAGACGATACATGGGAACCTCCAAATACACGGCAATGCTCTCGACAAAGCCCTCAATAGTTGTGAATTTGACAGGGCATCCTTTGCCAGTGGCTCAGGAGCGAGTTTTGAATTATGGCCTTTCTTTCGTGCCTACGGCACGGTATGATGCTTTTTCTATGAGGGTATGTTTGCAACGGTTTTTCCGTAAGCTTCAGATTATTCGATTTTTTCATGACAAACCAACGGTTATGGATGATTCGAAAGTGAAGCCTTCTTCTCAATGGATACCACCAGGAGCACTTGACCCTGTCTTATCTACTTTTCAATCCTTGGTGTTAAGGGATTTATCACGATTGGAAGAGGACACTATTCCACATCATTCCAATTTAGACAAAGATAGTTGGAAAGCCTTAGCTGATTTGGCTTCAAACTCCTCTTTGGTTGTCCGACGGGCAGATAAGTGTGGTGCATTGGTGTTGCAATCACTGGGGGATTACCAGGCATCCCTACGAGAGCATTTGGTTGATGGTCATACTTATCAGATTTTGGATAGTGATCCCACTGCAGATATATTAGCCTAAATTAAATCGTTAGTAGGGGGGGGGCTTTACATCATGGCTGGATCACTCGTAAGGAACATCAGTTTCTAATTAAATTGCATCCGAGGATTCCGATACTTTATTTAGTGCCGAAGATTCATAAGTCTTTAATTTCCCCTCCGGGTAGACCAATTGTATCCTGTAGAGATTCTGTGTTGGAGCCCTTGTCAATTTTCTGTGATGTTTTTTTAAAACAGGAGGCCTGTCAAGTGGCCTCTTTTATTAAGGATACCACACATTTTTTACAGATGTTGACAACGTTGGTGATACCCTCCGAGGTATATTTGGTTACCCTGGATGTTGTATCGTTGTATACAAATATTGATCAGAGTGAAGCACTAACTTTGCTGAAAAATCGGTTTCAGTTGGCTCC
The DNA here is from genome assembly GCA_033557465.1 of Ichthyophis bannanicus. Classification (NCBI taxonomy): domain Eukaryota; kingdom Metazoa; phylum Chordata; class Amphibia; order Gymnophiona; family Ichthyophiidae; genus Ichthyophis; species Ichthyophis bannanicus. The sequence goes on along the minus strand of CM066036.1, from coordinate 351,122,560 downwards.
GACCCGTTTACCACGGTCTTTTTTGATCCAACTGATCGAAATGGTGTTAACAAAGAATTATATTTTGTCATGGAGTGTTTTTTACCAGCAAATCTCCGGTATTGCGATGGGTGCCACTGTTGCGCCCTCTATTGCCACTTTATATATGGATGAAATGGAAACTACACAAATTCAGTGTTCTTTGGAGTTTTCAAATGTTTTGATTTGGAAGAGATTCCTTGATGATGTTTTCCTTATTTGGACTTCAGATTTGCCATCTCTCACACAATTTATATTTTGGCTCAACGCTTTGCGACCTAATATTCAATTTACAGCACATGTTGATTCTACGACTATTGATTTTCTTGACCTTCAAATAACGTTATCTGAGGGTCAATTACATACTACCCTCTATCGGAAGTCAGTTCAGCGGAATAGCTTGTTGCATTTTTGTAGTTATCATCCTGGCCCTTTACGTAGGGGTTTACCTTTTGGACAATTTCTAAGACTTCGTAGAGCATGTCACACTAACGAGGATTTCAACCTGCAGGCTAATGAACTTTGTCAACGACTATTGGATAGGGGTTACCCTATTACTGTGATTCATAAGGCATTACGATGAGCCAGATATATTCATTGGGAATGGTTATTAGATCCCCACTATAGGAGTGTGAATTCTAGTTCCGATGATCCTATAACGGGGGTTCTTCCCTTTACCGAACGAAGCTCTGAGGTTTTGAGGATTTTACATACCCATTGGTCAACCCTGCAATTGCTTGATTGTTTTAAAAAACCATTGCGAGTTGCTTTTTCTCGGGGTCATAATTTGGGAGATTGGCTAATGAAAACATCGCTTGAATCAGACCGTATACAACAAGTGCCAGTGACCTCTGGTCACTCTCCGTGTGGTTCATGCAAGTATTGTGCCACCTCTTTATTGGGTATAGAGTGGTGTTATCCGAAAACAAAACAGATCTATAAGAGGAAATGGGATACAACCTGCCATTCTGTTTATGTGGTATATTTATTACAATGCCCCTGTTCTTTACTTTATATTGGTCGGACGATTCGTCCGGTGAAAACTCGACTTTTGGAACATGCTTCACGGTTACATCAACAAGTGCTTACTGCTCCCATCGTATCTCATTGTATGTCCCATGAACATCGTTTAGAGGATCTGAAATGGTCTGCCATCGACCATGTTCCGATAGACCCTCGGGGTGGGGATAGGTTGAAGAAGTTACAGAGGCTTGAACAGAGGTGGATTTTCCAGCTGGATACTATTGAACCACGTGGTCTTAATCGTGAGATTTTATTTTATTTATTTAGACAGTTTTGTATACCGTCTTATCCTTCAATCAAAGCGGTCACAACACAATTGGGGGATACATTTTTAACACGCAGGGATATGAGACACATACACTAATACTTACAGGGAACATGGGCAATGGCGGGTTAAGTGGCTTGCCCAAGACCACAAGGAACATAAGAACATAAGATCATAAGATATGCCATACTGGGTCAGACCAAGGTCCATCAAGCCCAGCACTCTGTTTCCAACAGTGGCCAATCTAGGTCATACGTACCTAGCAGTTTCCCCAAGGGACACAGGTTCCACAATGCTTGTATTGGTTCAAGCATTGATATCCTGGGTCCCTTCTTAATAATGGTTTATGGACCTTTCCTCCAGGAACTTGTCCAAACCTTTTTTAAACCCAGCTACACTAACAGCCTTTACTACATCCTCCGGTAACAAATTCCAGAGTTTGATTACACGTTGAGTGAAAAAATATTTTCTTTTATTAGTCTTAAAGAGTTTACCCTGTAGCTTCATTGCATGTCCCCTAGTCTTTCTATATTCTGATAAGGTAAACAATCGATCTACGTTTACCCGTTCCACTCCGTTCATTAATTTATAGACTTCTATCATATCTCCCCTCAGCCGTCTCTTTTCCAGGTTAAAGAGCCCAAACCTTTTTAGCCTTTCTTCATAGGAGTAGCCTTCCATCCCCTTTACCATTTTGGTGGCTCTTCTCTGAACCTTTTCTAAAATTGCTATATCCTTTTTAAGATATGGCGACCAGAATTGCACACAATATTCAAGGTGCGGTCTCACCATGGAACGATATAGAGGCATTATAATATCTTTTGTTTTATTTTCCATTCCTTTCCTTATCATACCTAGCATTCTATTTGCTCTCTTGGCCGCCGCTGCACACTGGGCCGAGGGTTTTAACATGGTATCCACAAGGACGCCTAAATCTTTTTCTTGGGTGGTGGTTCCTAATGTGGAACCTTGCATCGTGTAACCATAGTTTGGGTTGTTCTTCCCTAGGTGCATAACCTTGCACTTCTCCACATTAAATTTCATCTGCCATTTTGATGCCCAGTCTTCCAATTTATCAAGATCCTCTTGCAATTTTCCACAATCCTCCTGGGTTTTAACAACTTTAAATAGTTTTGTGTCATCAGCAAATTTGATAACCTCACTCGTTATTCCACTTTCCAGGTCATTTATGAATATGTCAAAAAGCAGCGGACCCAGCACAGATCCCTGGGGTACACCACTATTCACCTTTCTCCATTGGGAAAATTGGCCATTTAGCCCTACCCTCTGCTTTCTATCTTTTAACCAGTTCCTGATCCACAGTAGTACACTGCCTCCTATCCCATGACTCTTTAGTTTTGCCAAAAGTCTCTCATGAGGGACCTTGTCAAAGGCTTTCTGAAAGTCCAGATACACAATATCAACCGACTCACCTTTGTCCACCTGTTTATTCACTCCTTCAAAAAAACATAACAGATTAGTAAGACAAGATCTTCCTTGTCTAAAGCCATGTTGGCTGTCTCCCATTAGGTCATGACTATCTATATGCTGAGTAATTTTATTCTTTATGATGGTTTCTACCATTTTTCCCGGTACTGATGTCAGGCTCACCGGTCTGTAGTTTCCCGGATCACCCCTCGAACCCTTTTTAAAAATTGGTGTTACATTGGCGATCCTCCAATCCTCAGGTATTAGAGATGATTTTAATGATAGTTCACAGATTACTGATAGCAGGTCTGCAATCTCAAATTTCAGTTCTTTCAACACCCTTGGATGTATACCATCCGGCCCAGGTGATTTGCTACTCTTCAGTTTATCTAATAGTTGTAAGACATCTTCCCGATGTATCGATATTTCCTTCAATTCTTCCACACCTTTAAATACCACTTCAGTCGTGGGTAACATCCCTACATCTTCCTCAGTAAAGACCGAAGCAAAGAATTCATTCAGTCTCTCCGCTATCGCCTTGTCGCCTCTTAGTGCTCCTTTAACCCCTTTATCATCTAATGGACCAACTGACTCTCTCACGGGTTTTTTGCTACGAATGTACTTGAAAAGGTCTTTATTTCGCGTTTTTGCTTCCGCAGCAAGCTTCTTCTCAAATTCTCTCTTTGCCTGCCTTATCAATGCCTTGCATTTGACTTGCCAGTGCTTGTGCTGTTTCCAGGTTTCATCATTTGGCTCTTTTTTCCATTTCTTGAAAGATGCTTTTTTGGCAACAACAGCCTCTCTGACCTCAGCTTTAAACCATGCTGGCAATTTTTTGGACTTCCTTCCACTTTTCTTAAAGCGTGGAATACAGCTGGTCTGGGCTTCCAAGATAGTATTTTTCAACAACACCCAAGCTTGATGTACGTCTTTAACCTTTGCAACTGCTCCTTTTAGTTTTTTCTTAACTGTTTTCCTCATTCTATCATAGTCTCCCTTTCGAAAGTTAAAGGGTAGTACTGTGGATTTCCTTACTATCCCTCCTCCACTAATTAAATCAAAGGCGATCATGCTATGATCACTATTGCCAAGTGGCCCCAACACCCTTATCTCTTGCACTACATCTGGTGTTCCACTAAGGACTAGGTCTAATATTGCTTCCCCTCTGGTCGGTTCATGAACCAGCTGCTCCAAGAAGCAGTCATTTATTTCATCTAGGAACTTTATCTCCCTAGCATGTCCTGTTGTGACACTGACCCAGTCGATGCCGGGGTAATTGAAATCACCCATTATTATTACTGCACTGTAACTTTTGCTAGCTTCCTTGATTTCTTTGAGCATTTCATCATCCATTTGTTCATTCTGGCCAGGCGGACGATAGTACACCCCCACTGCCATCGCCTTCCCCTTTTTACATGGAATTTCAATCCATAGAGATTCTACAGCAAATTTTGTTTCTTGCAAAACTTTAATCCTTTCTGACTCAATGCCCTCTCTAACATAGAGCGCAACCCCTCCACCAATTTGATCAGCTCTATCATTTCGATATAGTTTGTACCCAGGTATCACAGTGTCCCACTGGTTGTCCTCCTTCCACCATGTCTCTGATATTCCAATCATATCTAACCTCTCGTTTAGTGCTATATATTCTAACTCTCCCATCTTGTTTTGTAGACTTCTAGCATTTGCATACAAGCATTTTAGAGACTGTATTTTATTCATATTAATTTGGCTATTGGTAGACATGGGTAATTTGGGATCTTTAAGTTCTGTCTGCTCCATACTCGAGGGCATTTGGGCTACTTTACTCTTTTTTGGAACCTCTCTGCTTTTTGTAGTATCCTTCAAGGATACATTCTTCCGAACCATGCGCTCTTGGGCGACTGTCGGCTTTCCCCTATTATCTAGTTTAAAAGCTGCTCTATCTCCTTTTTAAAGGTTAATGCCAGCAGCCTGGTTCCATCCCGGTTAAGGTGAAGCCCATCCCTTCGGAAGAGCCCCTCCTTTCCCCAGAATGTTCCCCAGTTCCTAACAAATCCGAACCCCTCATCTCTGCACCATTGTCTCATCCACGCATTGAGACTCCGGAGCTCTGCCTGCCTATTGGGTCCTGCGCGTGGAACGGGAAGCATTTCGGAGAACGCTACCCTGGAAGTTCTGGATTTCAACTTCCTACCTAAAAGCCTAAATTTAGCTTCCAGAACCTCCCTACCACATTTTCCTATGTCATTGGTACCAACATGTACCAAGACAGCAGACTCCTCCCCAGCACTATCTAAGACCTTATCTAGGTGGCGTGTGAGGTCCGCTACCTTCGCACCAGGCAGGCATGTTACCAGGCGATCCTCACGTCCACCAGCCACCCAGCTATCTACATGCCTAATGATCGAATCACCAACTATAACTGCTGTCCTAACCCTTCCCGCATGGGCACTTGGCCCTGGAGAAACCTCCTCGGTGCGAGAGGGGTTTACATCACCTGGAGGACAGGTCCTAGTTACAGGATCACTTCCTGCCACACCAGGGTGATGCTCTCCTGTCACGTGACCTCTCTCCTCCATGGCAACAGGGATGCTGCCAGACTGGAGGTGGGACTTCAGGACTATATCCCTGTAGGTCTCGTCTATGTACCTCTCTGTCTGTCTTATGTTTTCCAAGTCTGCTACTCTAGCCTCTAGAGAACGGACTCGTTCCCTGAGAGCAGAGAGCTCCTTGCACCTAGTGCACACGTAAGACCTCTCACCAGCTGGGAGAAAATCATACATGTGACACTCAATGCAAAAGACTGGAAAGCCCACATCCCGCTGCTGGACTGCTGTCTGCATCTTAGTTTTAAGTTTGTGTTTAGATCTTTAAGTTCTATATGTACTAAAGGGTGCAATGGATATTTATACCACTAAAACTGTACCTAAGAAGTTTAATATACCTTGTTCACCTGAAGCTTAATTAATCTCAGGTCCTTGGTGTATGACTGATTTGGGTAATGAGCTTCACCTGAGAGCACCTCCTGTCTTTTAAGTTGTGCAAGTACCTATAAAGCTGTGATTTTCCCAGGGGAGGGTGGGTGTGGGGAGGGAGGGAGGGATATAACACTTATTAAGGAGCATCTGTGGGACTAGAAACCCCAGTCCTTCCGGCCCAAGGTTGCTGTCCTCTAGTGGGATTTGAACCCCCGACCTTCCGGCCTGAAGTACCTTGCCCCAACCACTAGGCTACTCCTCCCCTAGATAGAGTGGCAGAGTATCTTGTGACATCATTGTTTGCTGCACCAATGAGCACAGGGGTTCCCCTGAAAGTGGGGTTGGCCCTGCACCCATTGGTTAGTTCCTTTTTAAATATGCTAGCTTTTCCATTGCAGCCTGTTAAGCAATTTTACCTTAGCCGCGTTGACAGCGTCTTACTGATTTCGTTGCCTGGAATAGAGAAGATTTGGAAGCACTTGACATAGGGCGCTAGCCCGAAATGTGCACGTCGTGCCATTTTGTTCCATTGGGAGCGACGGATTTTACGGATATATAAGATAACTGAGATAAGTGACTGAATAAATAAATAAATATAAGAACTGTTTGGATGGTGGGGAACCACAATTGAGAAAAAGTAGCTAACTGTCTGGTGTGGGATAAGTTTCCATACTATCCCTCTTTCGGTTCAGCTCCGACAAAAAATAAGCTTTTGTTGAGGTTTTCACTTTTTGGTGATTCTTGTACACTACTCATATGGAGGCGAGCATAAGGAACCACATGCACTGTAGATGCCATGTGGCCTAGTAGCTGTAACATTTCTTGGGCAGTGAGATGAGATTTTAGCACTGCTTGAGAAGCTAACTGCACCATGCGAAGGCAACGGGTCTGAGGAAGATAGGCCCTTGCTTTTCTGGTATCCAGCAAAGCTCCTATGAACCCCAGAGACTGAGTGGGGAGTTAGACTGGATTTTGGGATGTTTATGACCAGACCCAAATACTGGAGGATACGCATTGTGCAAGATAGAGAAATCCTGGCCTCTGACTCTGATGAGGCTTGAATGAGCCAGTCGTCTAAGTAGGGGAAGACGAATATTCCTAGAGTGCGGAGAAATGCTGCTACCATAGCCATGCACTTCGTAAACACTCTTGGTGCTGAGGCCAGGCCAAAAGAAAGCACCCTGTATTGGTAGTGCTTTCCTTGAAAAAGGAACTGAAGGAACTTTCTGTGAGTTGGAAGGATGAGAACATGAGTGTACGCATCCTTGAGATCTAGAGAACAAAGCCAATCCTGACTCTGAAGGTATGGCAGCAGAGTTCCCAGAGAAACCATTTTGAATTTCTCTTTGAACAGGAATTTGTTCAATTCTCTGAGGTCTAAAATAGGTCTGTGTCCCCCTGTTTTCTTTGGGATAAGGAAATAGGGGGAGTAAAAACCTGTACCCTGTTGAAGAATGGGTACTTCCTCTATTGCCCCTTAGGCAAGAAGCATAGTGACCTCTTGACCTAATAGGTTGATGAGAGAGGTCTGAGAATTGAACTGTCTTACCATTGTGAGAGGGGGCATGCACAAAAAGTGAAGCCTGTATCCCTCTTTTATAATGGAGAGTGTCCATTGTTCTGCTGTTATCTGCCCCCATCTGGGGGCAAAGTGACACAACCTTCCTGGAATGGTGGAAGGCTCTGGTCCATTGAGGGCCAGGAAGGCTAAGTTCTCTAGATGAAAGTCAAAGGCCTTGTGGAGGCTGAGACTGCTGAGACGGTTGAGGCTTAGCAGTCTTTGCTTTACTTTGCTTAGGTGGTTGCTGACTCTTTCGGGCAGGCTGACCTGCAGAACGTCCCTGCTGGGAATAAGAGGGATAAAACCTCTTCTTTATTGAGAAGAATGGTTTCTTGAAAGATTTCTTTCTTGCAGGATCAGCTGTGGCTTTGGATAACCTATCCAAAGTGGAGTTGTAAGCATCCAACTCATTGGCTTTCTCTTGCCAATTTTTGCCAAATAGATTCTCAGCTGTACAAGGGATATTGCCCAGTCTGTACTGCACCCAGAGCTCCAAATTGGATGCCTGGAGCCAGGCAAGTCTACGTGCACCTGTGGCAATGGCTGAGGTTCTGCTTATGCACTCAAAACAGTCAAAAGCTGCACGATTGACAAACTTGGAAACAACCTGGGCATGTTTAACCAGTGTGAGAAAATCCTGCCTCTTGTCATCAGGGAGGAGAGGGCTTAAAATCTCCAAGTCTCCTGTGACTTCTTTAAGGAACATTCCCATATATAAAATATAGGAACTGATCCTGGCAGACAGCATGGAAGCCTGGAAAGTACGATGTCCATAAGAACATAAGATATGCCATACTGGGTCAGACCGAGGTCCATCAAGCCCAGTATCCTGTTTCCAACAGTGGCCAATCTAAGTCATACGTACCTAGCAGTATCCCCAAAAGACACAGGTTCCACAATGCTTGTACTGAGTCAAGCACTGATTATCCTGGGTCCCTTTTTAATAGTGGTTTATGGACCTTTCCTCCAGGAACTTGTCCAAACCTTTTTTAAACCCAGCTACACTAACAGCCCTTACCACATCCTCCGGTAACAAATTCCAGAGTTTGATTACACGTTGAGTGAAAAAATATTTTCTCTTATTTGTCTTAAATAGTTTACCCTGTAGCTTCATTGTATGTCCCCTAGTCTTTCTATATTCTGATAGCGTAAACAATTGATCCACGTTTACCTGCTCCACTCCATTCATTAATTTATAGACCTCTATCATATCTCCCCTCAGCCGTCTCTTTTCCAGGTTGAAGAGCCCCAACCTTTGTAGCCTCTCTTCATAGGAGTAGCCTTCCATCCCCTTCACCATTTTGGTGGCTCTTCTCTGTACTTTTTCTAATAATGCTATGTCCTTTTTAAGATACGGTGACCAGAACTGCACACAATATTCAAGGTGCGGTCGTACCATGGAACGATACAGAGGCATTATAATATCCTTTGTTTTATTTTCCATCCCTTTCTTTATGATACCTAGCATTCTATTTGCTTTCTTGGCTGCCGCTGCACACTGGGCAGAGGGTTTTAACATGTTATCCACAATGACTCCTAAATCTTTTTCCTGGGTGGTGGTTCCCAATGTGGAACCTTGCATTGTGTAACTATAGTGTGGGTTGTTCTTTCCTAGATGCATAACTTTGCACTTGTCCACATTAAATTTCATCTGCCATTTGGATGCCCAGTCTTCCAATTTATCCAGATCCTCCTGCAGTTTTCCACAATCCTCTTGGGTATTAACAACTTTAAACAGTTTTGTATCATCTGCAAATCTGACAACCTCACTCGTTATTCCCTTTTCCAGGTCATTTATGAATATGTCAAAAAGTAGCGGACCCAGTACAGATCCCTGGGGTACTCCACTATTCACCTTTTTCCATTGGAAATATTGGCCATTTAGCCCTACCCTCTGCTTTCTATCTTTTAACCAGTTCCCAATCCACAATAGTACACTGCCTCCTATCCCATGACTTTTTAGTTTCGCCAAAAGTCTCTGATGGGGGACCTTGTCAAAAGCTTTCTGAAAGTCCAGATACACTATATCAACCGACTCACCTTTGTCTACCTGTTTATGCACACCTTCAATAAAAAATATCAGATTAGTAAGACAAGATCTTCCTTGTCTAAAGCCATGTTGGCTGTCTCCCATTAGGCTATGACTATCTACATGCTGTGTAATTTTGTTCTTTATGATGGTTTCTACCATTTTCCCCGGTACTGACGTCAGACTCACCGGTCTGTAATTTCCCGGGTCACCACTGGAACCCTTTTTAAAGATTGGTGTTACGTTGGCGACCCTCCAATCTTCAGGTATTACAGATGATTTTAATGAAAGTTCACAGATTACCAATAGCAGGTCCGCAATCTTATATTTGAGTTCTTTCAACACTCTTGGATGTATACCATCCGGTCCAGGTGATTTGCTACTATTCAGTTTATCAAATAGTTGTAATATATCTTCCCGGTGTAGCGATATTTCTCTCAATTCCTCTGCAGTATCACCTTTAAATACCACTTTGGGTAACATCCCTACATCTTCCTCAGTAAAGACTGAAGCAAATAATTCATTCAGTCTCTCTGCTATAGCCTTGTCTCCTCTTACTGCCCCTTTTACCCCTCTATCATCTAATGGCCCAACGGACTCTCTCACAGGCCTTTTGTTACGAATGTACTTGAAAAAGTCTTTATTTCGTGTTTTTGCTTCCGTAGCAAGTTCCTTCTGAAATTCTCGCTTTGCGTGCCTTGTCAATGCTTTGCATTTAACTTGCCAGTGCTTGTGCTGTTTCCAGTTTTCTTCGTTTGACTCCTTTTTTCCATTTCCTGAAGGATGCTTTTTTGGCAGCAACAGCCTCTCTGACTTCACCTTTAAACCATGCTGGCAGTTTTTTGGACTTTCTTCCACTTTTCTTAATGCGTGGAATACAGCTGGTCTGGGCTTCGAGGATAGTGTTTTTAAATAACACCCAAGCTTGCTGTAAGTCTTTAACCATTGCAACCGCTCCTTTTAGTTTTTTCTTAACTATATTCCTCATTTTATCATAGTCTCACTTTTGAAAGTTAAAAGGTAGTACTGTGGATTTCTTTACTATCCCTCCTCCACTAATTAAATCAAACATGATCATGCTATGATCACTATTGCCAAGTGGTCCCAACACCCTTATTTCTTGGGAATGCAGGCATGCATGCGCGGTTTCCTTCCCGCCTAAAGGTGCCATCTTACCTCAGTCAAATGACATAGCTAAGAACAGCACACAAAAATGAAAAATAAACTATGTACAACTGCAACTCCAAGGGGAGGAGGGAGGGTTGTGAGAACTGTTCCCTCTAAGCTGTGCGCGTGTGCGCGCGCACACACCTCGCTGAGCGAGCGCACATACTTTACAACAGAGCACACAAAAATTACGGCTCTGATTCTGAAGGAAAACAACACAGATGTCTTAAAATTTAAAAGTTATGATTGTAATTACTAGAAATTTCCCACTTCATATAGTAATTGTCTATTTTCATTTAATTTGATTAAAATCAATGTGGCGTACATACTGTATTCTGACGTTTAGTCAAATTTTAAAGTATATAACTCCGAGTGTCATTATGTGGCGCACAAAAATTTAACCTTCCTTCAAAAGCTGCACACAGCTGATATTTTATGCACACACAGCCTACAGAAAATTAGAGGGAACATTGGTTGTGAGGACTGATTCCTGCTGCTCCTGGAGAACACCTGTTACAGGTGAGTAACTACTCTTTCTCCAGGACCAAGCAGGAAGTCAGTCCTCACATATGGGTGACTTCACAGCTCTGGGCTACCGAGGAACCCAGGCTGAACAAGAGAACTCCCTCTAGTCTCAGCAGCAAAGTAAGGCTTTTCAAGGACACAACCTCCACCGGTAGCCCAACAGAGGGCAGGAGGGCAGGGGTTGCCTAAACCTCAAAGAGATTCCGGAGTACTGCTTGGCCAAAAGCACTGTCCCTACGGGACTCCCTCTCCAGGCAGTAATGGGCCGCAAAAGTCTGGCTTGAAGACCAAGTTGCAGCCCTGCAGATGTCTACCAAGGGCACAGAGCGGAGATGAGCCACTGAGGCAGCCATTGCCCTGACTCGGTGGGCCGTAACCCGACCCTGCAAAGGAAGGTCAGCCGCCTTATAAGCCAAGGTGATACAGTCAGCTACCCAGATGGACAAGGTATGCTTGGACACAGGCAACCCCAACTTATTGGGGTCAAAGGGGGTAGCCCTTCTATGCCCCTGCGTATGGTCAAGGTAAAAGGATAAGGCCCTCCTACAGTCCAGGGTATGCAGGACTGCTTCAGCCTGGCTTGCATGAGGCCTAGGGAAGAATGTTGGAAGAACCACCTCCTGGTTGAGGTGGAAAGAGGAGACAACCTTAGGGAGGAACTTTGGATGAGTCCTAAGGACTACCCTGTTCCTATAAATCCTGGTGTAAGGCCTATCACAGACCAGGGCCTGAAGCTCACTTACTCGCCTAGCCGAGGTAAGAGCTATCAGGAAGAGAGTCTTCCAGGAGAGGAAGCGTAGTGGACAAGTAGCCATCGGCTCAAAAGGTGGACGAGTCAGTTGCTGCAAGACCACATTCAGCTACCACTCAGGGGCAGGAGAACGGATAGGAGGCTTGAGAAAAAGCAAGCCCCTAAGAAAGGAAAGCGAGACACCAAGGGGTGACTAGACAGAGAATGTTCCTCCACCAGAGAGTGGTGAGCTGCTAGAGCTGAGAGGTGGACCTGAACAGAATTGGATTTAAGACCTTGATTTTGACAAGTGCAGTAAGTACTGAAGGACTACTGGCACAGTACAGGAGAAAGGATCTTCTGTACGTAGCTGACACCACACAGAAAACCTCTTCCATTTGAGAGCATAGGTTTTCCTAGTGGACTGTTTCCTAGAGGCTAGGACAACCTCCTCAACCTCCTGAGGCAGGCCCCAGGGAGCCAAGACTACCCTTGCAGCCCCCAGGCCATCAAATTGAGAGCTTTGAGATTGGGGTGCAGAAGGGAACCCTGCTCCTGTGAGAGAAGGTCGGGTTGCAACCCCAGAGGTAGTGGAGGATCCACCGCAAGTTGAAACAGAAGAGGAAACCAAGGCTGTCTCGGCCACCTGGGAGCCACCAGCAGGACCAAGGCCTTGTCCTGAAGAATCTTGAAGAGAGTGCGGGCCACCAAGGGCGTGGGAGGAAACGCATAGAGGAGGCCCTGAGACCAGGATATCAGAAAAGCATCCGCTGCTATCCACAGAGGATGCGGTTGCCTGGAGCAGAAGTTTGGCAGTTGCTTGTTCGTTGGGCTGGCAAAGAGATCTATCAAAGGGAGACCCCATTTCAGGAAGATCTTCTGAACTACTGAAGGATGCAGCTGCCACTCGTGGGGCTGCAGTATTCTGCTTAATCTGTCTGCCAGGTAGTTGTCCTGGCCTGGAAGGTACACAGCCTTGAGGAGCATGTTGTGCTTGAGGGCAAAAGAACAAAGGTCCTGAGCCTCCCGACAAAGGATCCTGGACCCAGTTCCGCCCTGTTTGTTCACATAAAACATGGCAACTTGGTTGTCTGTCTGAATCAGGACAGACTGGTGAGTCAGGGTAGGAGTGAAAGCTTTGAGTGCTAATCGAATAGCTCTGAGTTCGAGGAGATTGATCTGCTGTGCAGCTTCCCAGGGAGACCAGAGGCCCTGGGTACACTTGCCCAGACAATGAGCTCCCCAGCCTTGCAGGGAGGCATCTGTTGTTAGCACTACTGTGTACCCTCGAATCTGAAAAGGCACCCCTTTCAGTAGATTGGGTGGGTGTAGCCACCAGTTGAGGGAGTGCAGAAATGGTCTGGACACCCTTATTCTGTCGCTGAGGCTGCCTGTGGCCTGTGACCACTGAGCCCGAAGGCACCACTGTGCAGGCCTCATATGGAGCCTGGCATTGGGGGTCACATGCACTGTCGAAGCCATGTGGCCTAGAAGTCTCAGGCAGAGTCTGGAGAAGACCAGGGACCTGCAGAGAAAGTGATTTGCCAAGGCCATCAACCTTTGGGCTCTGTCTTCTGGCAAGAATGCCTTTGCCAGGAGAGAGTCCAACCGTGCCCCTATGAACTCCAAGTTCTGGGAGGGGAGCAAAGTGGACTTTGCGAAGTTTATGACAAACCCCAGGCTTGGTAGAAGAGCAATAGTCCTGAGGGTGGCTTGATTGGCCTCCTGACATGTCTGACCCCTGATGAGCCAGTCGTCTAGATAGGGGAAGACAAAGATTCCCTGATTTCTCAGGTAGGCCGCCACCACCGCGAAGCACTTTGTAAAGACTCTGGGGGCGGAGGTGAGGCCGAAAGGCAGCACTCTGTACTGATAATGGTTTCCTCCCACAATGAACCTGAGGTACTTTCTGTGGTCTGGATGAATGAGGATGTGAGTGTACGCATCCTTTAGTTCTAAGGAGCATAGCCAATCTCCCTGCTGGAGGTAGGGCAGAAGGGTTCCAAGAGTAAGCATCTTGAACTTTTCCTTCACTAGGAACTTGTCGAGGTTCCTGAGGTCCAAAATGGGTCGAAGGCCACCGGTTCTTTTGTGCACCAGGAAATACCTGGAGTAGAATCCGTGACCTTGCAAGTGGGGAGGCACAGGCTCCACCGCCCTGTCCACCAACAGACCCTGAAGCTCCTGAAGGTCTGTGTGCAGGAGAGGCCTGGGAGGCTCCCCTGGAAAGTATGGAGGAGGCAGTTGGTGAAAATGGAGGGCATAGCCCTTGTGGACTATCTCCAGCACCCAACTGTCCCCAGTGATAAGGGGCCACTGGTGGGCAAAGAGGGTGAGATGACCTCCTGTGCAGGGTTGGGAGAGCAGTGGAGGAGAGGCTACGCTCAAGGAGTCAAAAGCCCCCACCCTGCTGAGCGGTAGCAAGCCTCTGCCTAAGGGGCCCATTACCCTGTCCCTTGGCTTGCTGACCCTGGGGTCAGCTTGGGCAGCCTGATATTGCGGGTACTGTTTGTAGGCAGTGCCCTTCCTCGGGTAAAAGGGCTTTTTACCCGAGCCCTTCTTTTTATGAGAAGGGGCAGAGGTCTTACTCGACAGCCTTGTCCGTGTGAGGTGCTCGGTTTCGAGCTGAGCGGCCTTCTCAGTCATGGGCTTGCCAAAAAGGTTTTCACCTGGCAAGGGACATCAACCAACTTGTCCTGAACCCATGGCTCGAGGTCCGATGACTGCAGCCATGTCTGGCGTCGAGCCGCAATGCCGGCTTCCGCAACTCGGGCCGAAGCCTCGAAGCCATTGTAGGCGGCGCGGGACATGAACTTTGAGCAGTCCCAAATCCCCGAGGACAAGGACTTAAATCTCTGCAAGGGTTCCCCGGAGAGACCAGCAGAGAACCCGGCCAACTCCTTGGCCAGATCCCGCAAGTACATGCCCATGTACAGCTGGTAGGACTGGACATGGCAAGCAAGCATCGAGCCCTAGAAGCACTTTCCACCGACACCATCGAGGTTTCGGGCCTCCCTGCCAGGAGGCACCGCGGAGTGCATCTTCTGGCTCTTCAGACGATGCATTTCCGATTCCACAACCATGGGATGGTGTGGTAGCTGTGCCTTCTGAAAACCAGGGCTCTTCCGGAATCGATAGATCAAATCGACTCGCTTGCTAAAAACCGGCGCCGAGGCCGGTGCCTCCCACATATGGAAGAGGAGCCGTTACAGCATCGGAGGAACCGGGACAGTAAAGGCCTCCTTTGGAGGAAAGTCATACTGTAGCGCCTCGAGCTCTTCAGCTCGAGGCTCTTCCTCGGGGTCCACCGGAATAGCCAAGGCAGTGGCCATATCCCGGACGAACTCCAAGAACCGGGTGTCCTCCGGGGGGGACCTACTCCGGGGCTCAGACTGCGGTGAATCCGAAGGGACGCTCCGAGTCTTGAAGGTATCAGGAGACTCCTCGTCCTCCGTCTCCCAAGCCGACTCGTCCGAGGAAGAGTCGGGGTCCGACCCCGCGGGGCCCTGGAGCACCCGCCCCGACGCCGGAAGCACCGGCGTCGGCACCCTCGGTCCCGAACGGGAGGTCGAGGGAGACCGCGAACGAGGACGACTCCGAGTCACGATGGACTCGAGTATCGGCTCGGTCTCCGGGGTCGACTTCGACGTCGATGTCCCGGTGGTCAGGGCAGATGCGCCAGACAGGCTGGCCATCAGTGCCTGCTGCTGCTCCATGAAGGCAGACAATCTGCTCTCCAAGGCTGTCATCCTGAGACCCAGCTCGGGAGACACAGCAGCCACCGACTTGACGTCGGCTCCCTGGGAGGAGAGTCCACGAGGACTACGGGGCTTACGTGTCCAGCAGACTCCGGCTCCACACGAGGAACTTTGGCAGGCTTCTCCGGTTCCATGGGCCCGGGGCGACGGTTGGGGGTCTTAGACCTGGCCCTCGAGGAGCCAGGGACCTCCTCCGACGACGCCCTCGCGAGCCGTTTCTTCCTCTTGCGTTCCCGGTCGGGGGACCCTCTGTCTGAGGAGCTTCGACGGCGCTCGGGATCGGAATCCCGAGATGTCGAGGCCTCAGACGAGGTCCGGGCCTGGCAGGAGGCTGAGTCCGAGAAAAGCCATTCCTTTTGCTGCTGGCGACTTCGTAGTGCCTTGGAAGACATCTTTCCACAGGACCCGCATGACTTAGAATCGTGGTCGGGGGCCGAGGCACCGAAGGCAGCAGTCGTGTGTGTCGGTGAGAGACATTAGTTTCTTACACCGATCACACTTCTTAAAACTGCTGGAAGCCATCGGGGAAAAAAGAGTCCTCGCGAGGTCAAAGGACCGGCCTTCCAGGGAAAAATGGAAAAAAGGGCGCGAACGCCAGCCACGAAGGGCAAAAACCGAAAAAGAAGAATCGGGCTCGATACCGGTGTACCGAACCCGGCAGGAGGGGAACCGGTGTCGAACCGTGAGAAAAAATAGCAAAAATCGCTGAAAAATCTAATTTTAACCGGGAAAACTGGACACACGTCCGGTGGGCTTCACGGAAAAAAAGAGACTGAGGTAAGATGGCACCTTTAGGCGGGAAGGGAACCGCGCATGCGTGCCTGCATTCCCAAAGGCTTTCATAGAAAACTGGGGAAATGCTCCGCTGGGGCTTCATCGGCACCGATGACACCCATATGTGAGGACTGACTTCCTGCTTGGTCCTGGAGAAATATTGATACATCGGGAAGATGTATTACAACTATTAGATAAAAAGAGTAGCAAATCACCTGGGCCGGATGGTATACATCCAAGAGTGTTGAAAGAACTGAAATATGAGATTGCAGACCTGCTATTAGTAATCTTTGAACTATCATTAAAATCATCTCTAATACCTGAAGATTGGAGGACGGCCAATGTAACACCAATTTTTAAAAAGGGCTCCAGGGGTGATCCGGGAAACTACAGACGGGTGAGCCTCACGTCAGTACCGGGAAAAATGGTAGAAACCACCATAAAGAATAAAATTACTCAGCATGTAGATAGTCATGGCCTAATGGGAGACAGCCAACATGGCTTTAGACAAGGAAGATCTTGTCTTACTAATCTGTTATGTTTTTTTGAAAGTGTGAATAAACAGGCGGACAAAGGTGAGTTGGTTGATATAGTGTATCTGGACTTTCAGAAAGCCTTTGACAAGGTCCCTCATCAGAGACTTTTGGCAAAACTAAAGAGTCATGGGATAGGAGGCAGTGTACTACTGTGGATCAAGAACTGGCTAAAAGATAGAAAGCAGAGGGTTGGGCTAAATGGCCAATTTTCCCAATGGAGAAAGGTGAATAGTGGTGTACCCCAGGGATCTGTGCTGGGTCCGCTGCTTTTTGACATATTCATAAATGACCTGGAAAGTGAAATAATGAGTGAGGTTATCAAATTTGCAGATGACACAAAACTATTTAAAGTTGTTAAAACCCAAGAGGATTGTGGAAAATTGCAAGAGGATCTTGATAAATTGGAAGACTGGGCATCAAAATGGCAGATGAAATTTAATGTGGATAAGGGCAAAGTTAAGCACCTAGGGAAGAACAACCCAAACTATGGTTACACAATGCAAGGTTCCACATTAGGAACCACCACCCAGGAAAAAGATTTAGGCGTCATTGTGGATAACATGTTGAAACCCTCGGCCCAGTGTGCAGCGGCAGCCAAGAGAGCAAATAGAATGCTAGGTATCATAAGGAAAGGAATGGAAAATAACACAGAAGATATTATAATGCCTCTATACCGTTCCATGGTGAGACCGCACCTTGAATATTGTGTGCAATTCTGGTCGCCGTATCTTAAAAAGGATATAGCGTTATTAGAAAAGGTTCAGAGAAGAGCCACCAAAATGGTAAAGGGGATGGAAGGATACTCCTATGAAGAAAGGCTAAAAAGGTTAGGGTTCTTTAACCTGGAAAAGAGACGGCTGAGGGGAGATATGATAGAAGTCTATAAATTAATGAATGGAGTGGAACGGGTAAATGTAGATCGATTGTTTACGTTATCAGAATATAGAAAGACTAGGGGACATGCAATGAAGCTACAGGGTAAACTATTTAAGACTAATAAAAGAAAATGTTTTTTCACTCAACGTGTAATCAAACTCTGGAATTTGTTATCTGAGGATGTAGTAAAGGCTGTTAGTGTAGCTTAAAAAAGGTTTGGACAAGTTCCTGGAGGAAAGGTCCATACACCATTATTAAGAAGGGACCCAGGATATCAATGCTTGACCCAGTGCATTGCGGAACCTGTGTCTTTTGGGGAAACTGCTACCGTACGACCTAGATTGGCCACTGTTGGAAACAGGATACTGGGCTTGATGGACCTTGGTCTGACCCAGTATGGCATATCTTTTTTTTTTTTAATCTTTATTTCACAATTTTAATAACCAGCCATAAGAACAAAACAATAGGATTACATGCATAATTCCTGCTTCATTATCGTTGTACACCAACACTGGCATGCAATCTCCTTAAGCAATACCCATTCTGGCATTAGATTCTAGTATCATTAGTTACAAATAGTACATTCCATGAAAAGGCAAACATTACACTAAACATCCTTCAGTGATGAGCGCCATCCCCACACGAACCAGCCACCTAACTCTGGCAAGATACTTATAAACCGAGGGCATCCCACTTTTTCAGCATAGAAAGAAAGGTGGGGTTTCGTATTGCTTAGGCTTTCTCGCAGGCACGATGGTAGCAGACAAGATTCCACCAGTACACAACTGACAGGCCCTCGAGGTTCTTCCAATGACTCAGTATGGCTTTCAGGGCAAGACTTAAGAGCAAATCAAAGATGACAGTATTGTGTTCTTGTAATGTTGGCACTCCTGCTAACGACTTGTAAATAACAATACGATATGTCAATTCTGTATTCAGTCCTAATAGCTGGGAGATCCGAGTCCAAACTCCTTGCCAGTATTCTCGGAGTGCGGGGCAGAAGTATATCATATGAGCCAGGGTGCCAGTGTCCGTTCCACAGGTCCAACAACACGCATCATGCTTCTCACTCCATTTTGCTATACGGACCGGTGTGAAGTAGGCTCGATGGGCCAGAAAATACAGCATTTGATTGAGCGAGGCCGACCTTGTTAACCTCCTCTGTCGCTGCCATCTCTCTTCCCATATATCCAAATCCGCCATCTGCCCCGTCTCAGCTTGCCATACCATTTGCAGTCCTGTGCAGCGTCTTTTTCCCCCTTCTCTGAGAATTCCTACAAATTTGGAAAGGAGTTTAGATCCTGACTTGAATTCTTGTATTTCTTAATGAAAGGGGCGGCCACTATCTAGTGCTATTGGCAGGACTCCCGCCTTGCTCAGACAATGTCGCAACTGGCACCATTGATAGAGATACCGGCCGGGCAGATTATATTCTTGTTGCAGAGATTGAAAGGGTTTGTAAGCCTTGTTAGAAATCAGATGCCCAAGACTGTAGATTCCGGCCCGTAGCCAGGGCAGCCATAGAAAGCTGTGACCTTCGATCTTGAACTTCTCGTTGTGCCATATCACCGTAGACTCTGAAAATTCCAGATCAGCACCCATGTATCTTTTAACCGCTCGGAAGGCCATTTGGGTATCTCGCATGATCTCATTCTCCAGTCCAGCACTTCTGTATTCCGCTCCCAGGCGCATCCACAAGGGAACCGGTTGGCTCAGGGCATTCTCTATTTTCAGCCAAACCGGGGCCCCCTCTTCTATAGTTTCCTCGCTCCACTGGGCACCCTGTTTTAGAAGGGATGCCATGTGGTACCAGTAGAAATCAGGAAAATGTATTCCCCCTCTGGTCTTTGGGGATTTAAGCTTCCATGTCGCGATACGAGGCGGTCTGTTGCGCCAAAGAAAAGATATTAACCTTTTTTCGATTCTCATATAAAATTTCCTTTCAAAGAGGGTCGGGACCATGTTAAGGATATAGCAGACTTTAGGCACAATGACCATTTTGATAGTTTCCCCTCTGCCCCACCAAGTCAGGTTCAACGGGGACCATTTATTTATATATTCTTCCACTATATTTTCACACTGACCCATGGATCTTCGGATTGTATCCGGGAGAGTGGTCCCATACGTCACCCCAAGATATTTGAACGTGTCCAACTTTAAACGGGTAACTGTGTAGCAATGCTCTAGAGACGCGTTCGTTCAATGGTATGATGGTAGTTTTGGACAAGTTCAGCTTGTATCCAGATATGCCTGAGTATTCGGAGATGACTGACATTGTTGCTTCCAGCGATCTTGAATGCAGTAGAAGCTGGAGGTCATCTGCTTATGCCGACAGCTTGATCTGAGATGTCCCTAAATGAACCCCTTCAATGTTTGTAGATTGCCGGATTTTCATCAGCAGTGGTTCCATCGCCAGGTTGAACAACAGGGGGGATAAGGGGCATCCCTGTCTTGTACCTCTTGACAGAATAAATTCAGAGGAAAGCCCGCTGTTTGCCGCTATCCGCGCTGTGGGTCGGGAGTAAAGCACCCGGACACTGGCCAGGAATTCTTCCGGCATTCCGAACCACTGCAACACCTGAAAAAGGTAGGGGAGCTCTACACGGTCGAATGCTTTCTCAGCGTCAAGTGCGAGTCCAACTACTGGCTCCTCTAGCTGGGAAGCTCGCCCCAATATATGTGCCAGCAGACGTCCATTGTCAGTTGTAGACCTGCCCGGCATGAATCCACATTGGTCTGGCCGGACCAGAGTTTCCATTACCGAACCAAGACGGTTAGTTAGGACTTTGGCGTATATCTTGTAGTCCGCATTAAGAAGCGAAATTGGTCGATAGTTCTCTATCTTTTGGTCATCTCGTCCTGGCTTAGGATGTATTACTATTGTAGCGGCCGCTATTGATCCAACCGCTGGACATTCCTTTAGAAGCTCCGTATAGTACGCATGCAGTTCGGGAAGCAATTCTTGTGAGAAAGCAGCATAAAATTTAACTGGTAAACCATCTGGTCCGCTCGCCTTCCCTTTGGCAAGCTGTCGCATAGCTAGTTGTATTTCCGCACATGTGACACTCTCCGATAGTCGACGCTGCTGCACTTCCGATAGTTTGGGACCAATCAAATTCGCTGAGAAACTATCAAAACTCTCTACTGTAAAAACCCCTTCAGTCTGGTAGAGTTGCGAATAGAATTCTTCACACACTTTTAATATGTCCTCGTCCTGTCGTTATATTTTCCCTCCGGTGTCCTGCAGACCAGTGATGTGGGACTGAATCTTTTTAGCTCGTAATGTTCGAGTTAAGAGCGCACTCGCCCTATTGTTTTCATGGTAGTACATACCTTGTTGAGCCTGAATCTGTTTGCTCGCTTCTTCATTAAGGATAGAGTTGTACTGGTACCTCAGTTTCTGTAGCCGAAGTAGAACAAGCGCGTCTGATCGCTTAGACAGTATCCGTTCTCCCGCGCGTATCTCCCGTTCCAAATTGAGTAGCTGTGTTGCCGCTTCCTTCTTCTTACGGATACTGTAGGACGTTATACAACCCCGTATCGTGGCTTTGAATGCTTCCCACCACGCCCAGGTGGGGGTGTCGTGCAGTACATTACGTTCAAAGTAGTCCACGATCGTTGGACGCAGGCAGTCACGAAATTCTTCATTATTGAGCCATGCCCCGTCGAATTGCCATCTAGGCATGGCTTTCTTCGCTTGCCCAGAACGGATTTCTATAGAGATTGCCGCATGGTCCAAGACTGTCTTGGCGGCTATGTCTGCTGCCAGTAACTGGGGCACTAATGTCTTAGAGATCAAGAAGTAATCGATTCGTGTCTGTGTATTATGTGGCATTGAGTAGAAGGTATAATCTCTCTCGACAGAATATAATAACCGTCACGGGTCGATTAGGCCTAGTGTTTCCATCATGCTCAACAGCTGTTTATGAGACCGCGGTTTGTGCTGTTGCTTGTAGGGTGTCCGGTCAATCAGTGGGTCTTGGATAAGGTTGAAATCTCCTCCAAGTATTACATTTGTGGCACTGACCATCAACACCTCCTGGGCGATCCTTTCAAAGAAGGTGGGATCATCCGGATTTGGACCGTAAAGAGTCATGAGAGTGTAGTCTACGTTTGCTATCCGCACTCTCGCTTTGGCCCAGCGTCCCTCTGGGTCAGACACCGTGCCTTCAACTTTGGGCTTTAGCGCCGTTCGCACTAGTATTACTACACCCCCTTTTCTCTTGAGAGCTGGCGCTGACAATATGTTCTGATACCCCTCTCCAACCACCTTGTAAGATTCAGACAATGTCAAGTGGGTTTCTTGGATGTAGACCACGTCAGCCCTCAATTTCTTGCAATAATTTAATATTTTCTTTCGCTTGGCAGGATTGTTTATCCCTTGCACGTTGAGGGATACCACTCTCAATCTCTCACTACCTATTACGGTAGCTGGTCCCTCCCTTGGGGGTGGCACTCGTCACTTGCAAACAATGAAACAATACATTTATAACATAAGAAAAACCTAATCTGATCACCATGCGGTCAGCCTTCAACTGTGTTACATTTAATGGTGGAACCCGACCCGCCCCCCTTCTCCTCGCCGCCCTCAGGTCCCACTCCCACCCACCCGTTCTTATTCTTATTTATAGGCACAATCACACTCAATCCCCCGGTCTTATCTAAGCAGTAACAGTTGATACAAAACACCCTCTACAATTCCACAGCATTCGAGAGCTTACTCACAGCCTCCCTGTTAGGTACTGAACCCGGCACAGCATACCACAAGTATATTAGTGTCCTCAGGTATTGCAAGGCTCCGTCTCCATTCGGGCCCATTCGTGGAGGTAAGCCCGCAGGCTCTCTCCACTGTCAAAGGTCCGCGTAGTGTTCCCCAGCGTAACTCGCATTCGTGCTGGGTAGTAAAGGCCGTACCTTGCTTGAAGTTTCTGCATCAATGGTCTACAGTCTAACAGACCTTTTCGCCTCTCCGTCGTTTTCTTGCATAGATCGGGGAAAAAGCCTATTTTGTTGCCTTCATAGCATAGCTCGGATGTCTGCTTGGCAGCCTGCAGTATCTGGAGGACCTGTGGATATCGTAGCACTTTGATAATGAAAGGGCGTGGGTGCTGTTTCTTTTCAGTCATGTGCGATGGTACGCGATGGGCCCTCTCTATCTCAAAATGCTCCGTGAAGGCCAGGTGTAGCAGCTCGGGAATCAGCTTCTGTAGAAATTTAACTGAGTCCGACCCTTCCCGACCGTCTGGGACGCCTATGAGCCTTATGTTGTTCTTGCGGGCCCGATTATTTTGATCTTCATATTGATCCTCCAGAGCTTTGACTCTTTTCTACAACGGGCCAATCTGGGCAGCAAAGGTCTCATGCCGCTCAATTGCAGATTCTCTCTTGTGCAGACGCTCCCATACCTCAGACAACCGCTCCTTTACGTCATGCATATCTCCTTGCAGTTGCGTTAGGGCTTCTCTGCTATCAGCAATCATGCTTTTGACTGACCGCAGTTCTTGCAGCACCTCACAAATGCCCTCCGCGGTTTCTTTTTCCGACGCCATTTTGTGTGGAGACGCCGTCTCTTGCTTTGTTCATTTTACCGCGTGCCCTGTAGTCGGCGAGAATTCCAACTTCGCCGGTTTCAGGGAGGACATCGTACCAGGTATTCTGCGCCAAAATTAGCGGTGTTGCTGAGGTCTATCGGGGGATAGAGATAGGATTCTTGGATTTGGGTGGGAGCAGTTCTTTTAGGCAGCCATCTCCGGTCGCGGCAAGCTCCGCCCCCCAGTATGGCATATCTTATGTTCTTACATGTTCTCCTTCCCTTCATATCTAAACTACTAGAATGGGCAGTCCATCACCGCTGCCTCGACCTCCTCACCTCCCAGGCCTTCCTGGACCCACTACAATCCGGCTTCCGTCCACTACACTCCACTGAAACGGCTCTTACAAAAGTCTCCAACGACTTGTTCCTGGCTAAATCTAAGGGCCTTTACTCAGTCCTCATCCTTCTCGAGCTCTCCGCTGCCTTTGACACTGTTGACCACAATCTTATCCTCACCACCCTCTTCTCGTTTGGTTTCAGGGGCTTCATACTATCCTGGTTCTCCTCCTACCTCTCCCATCACTCCTTTAGTGTGTGCTTTGGTGAATCCTCCTCCTCTCCCACCCCGCTCCATGTTGGTGTACCCCAAGGATCCATCTTGGGCCCCCTCCTTTTCTCTCTCTATACCCAATCCCTTGGCGCACATCTCCTCCCATGGCTTTCAGTACCATCTCTATGCCGACGACTCCCAAATCTACTTCTCTACACCTAATATCTCTCCAGCAATCCAGACCAGGATCTCTGCCTGCCTTTCTGACATCACTGCCTGGATGTCTCATCGGCGCTTGAAGCTGAACATGGCCAAGACTGAACTCCTTGTCTTTCCCCCCAACTCCTCTCCTCCTCTTCACCCCTTCTCAGTCCGTGGATGGTTCTACGATCCTTCCTGTTCCCCTCGGCCCGCAACCTGGGAGTTATCTTTGACTCCTCTCTCTCCTTCTCCACACATATCCAGCACATAGCTAAGACCTGCCGCTTCTTTCTCTACAACATTAGCAAAATCCGCCCCTTCCTTTCTGAACACACTACCAAAGCCCTTACCCACTCCTTAATCTCCTCTCGCCTTGACTACTGCAACCTACTCCTTCCTGGTCTCCCCCCTAGCCATCTCCTTCCCTTTCAATCTATACAAAATCATGCTGCTCGACTAATCTTCCATCAACCTCACCATGCCCACATTACTCCTCTTCTGAAGTCCACTGGCTCCCTGTCCAATTCCGCATCCAGTTCAAACTTTTCCTGCTGACCTATAGATGCATTCACTCTACGGCCCCTCAATACCTCTCATCGCTTATCTCTCCTTACACCCCCTCTCGGGAACTTCGCTCTGCTAACAAATCACTTGTATCTAGGCCTTTCACTCGCACCGCTAACTTCCGACTTCGCTCTTTTCACCTTGCTGTACCTTACGCCTGGAACAGCTTACCTGTGTCTGTGCGCCAGGCACCGTCCCTGGCCCTCTTCAAATCCAGATTGAAGACCCATCTCTTCACTGTTGCTTTCAGATCCTGACTTCTTTCTCTTATCTCAACCTGACTCCCGTCAATTTTCATGACCGAATTGTAAAGACCATACTGTGCTTTGCACCGAATTGATTATTGCTCTTTATTGTCTCAAGTAGATTGTAAGCTCTGACGAGCATGACTCTGACGAGCAGGGATTGTCTCTTGTATGTATACCTGTACAGAGCTGCGTGTGTGGCGCTATATAAGTGCTAAATTGTAGTAGTAATCTGTAATCCTCTTTTTACTGCTGAACTGCAGCCTATATCACCTGCCCACTATCTTCCTAATCTCTGTCTTCCCCCCATTTTTGTTTTTTTTCTCTCCATGTCTCTTTCCTATATGATTTTGTAATTCCTTATCAATATTTCCCTAATTTAGAAATTTTTTTGTAAACCACCCTGTTGTCTGTTTGAAAGAAGAAACAATAAACCATAACCATAACCATCCTGCTAGGCCAGTCCAGACAAGTGGGACATACCAAAGCAATGCCACCACTTGGTGGGAAGAAAAGAGGTCAGGTTTCAAGACCTCTGAGCCAAAGGCCATGTCTGCTCAAGCACGGACATCCAAACAGTAGTGCTTGACAGAAGTAGAAAGTGGTGCCCACCCTGCTGCCCGACAAATGTCTGAGGGGGCTACTGAATTATGCTCTGCCGATGAGGAAGCTTGTGCCCAAGTGGAATGAGCATGCAAAGTTTCAGAAGAGTTTTGGCTATCAGAGTAATGGGTGAATATGCATGTAAAAGTCTCTCTTTCTAGTAAAGGAGGAAGGCACCTGAGGCTAGTTTGCCATCAGTTCTGATCCAAGACAGCAAAACAGTGACTTCTTTGTTGTGGTGTGAAGAGGTCTATTGAGGGGGTGCCCCACACTCAAATGATGTCCAAGGCTACTCCCTGTCCAGAGTTCATTCGTGAGGACAAAGGACTTGATTCAGCCTGTCTGCTAGAATATTGTTTTCCCTCATCAGATAAGTGGTAAAGGGACATCCAGTGTGAAATAGCAATGTTCCACAGTCTGACAGTTTCCCAGAACAGGAGGTACAAACTTGTTCCTCTCTGTTTGTTGATGCAGAGCATGGCTACTTGGTTGTCTGGATCATGGCAATTCTGTTGGCCAACCCATCTCTAAAAGCCCTTAGTGTTTGCTATTGCTCTTAGTTCCAGGAAGTTTATCTGATGGGAGGCTCTCCTGGATGAACCATAAACCTCGGAGTGTGAAACCTATTAATATGGACTCCCCAGCCCAACTTGGATGCATTAGTGGTTAGAAGCTTATGACAGGATAGCTCCTGAAAGGAGAGGCCTGTGATCAGAGAATGACTCTCATAGAGGCCTTATGATGGCAATGACATCTCTAAGGCTGTGAATAGACTAAGTCCATTGAGTGCTCAGGGTCGCTCAGGGTCTACTGAGATTGTCTGAAATACAGACAGGACATGGAGACGACATGAACTGTAGAGAACATGTGGCCTAACATTCTCAGCATAGTTCTCACTGAAACCTGCTGACTCATATGAACTTCCATGACCTGCTGGATGATGCATTCAAGTCATGTCTAGCAGGGGATCCAATATATTCTAATTGAATGGATGGCACCAATTGGGACTGGATAGTTTACAATGAAACCTAGTAACTCTACTGCCTGGATGGTGATGTGTACAGAATCCTGTACTCCTTCCTGAGTGGTGCTCTTGAGATGCCAATCATCCAAGCAGGGAAACATATGTACCCCAGTCTGGGTAGAAATGCTACGACTACTCTAAAACATTTGATGGACACGAGGAGCAGAAGCGAGGTCAAAAGGCAGTATGCAACACTGGAAATGGTGTTTCCCAATAATGAATCTGAAATACATCCTGTGGGTGAGATGTATCTGAAAATGTGTGTAGGCATTCTGTAGATCCAGTCTCTGTTTTGCAGGAAGAGCAGAAGGCGGCTGAGAGGAAGCATTCTGAACTTTTCTTTTAAGAGAAACCTGTTTGGTTCTCGGAGATCTAAGATAGTATGATATCCTGGTTTTTTTTGCATCAGAAAGAACTTCAAGTAGAACCCCAGCCCTTCTTGCCCCAGTGGCATGGGTTTGATTGCCTTGGCCTTGTAAAGGGCTGAAATTTCCTTTTGAAGTAACTCCTGTTATAGAGACACCTGTGAAATTGGTGCTGGAGGGCAATATGGAGATCTAAAAAAAAAAAAAAGGCATCTGTACCTCTGACGGATGATCTTGAGAGCCCAACTGTCAGAAAGGATTAGGGGCCACTGATTGGCAAAGCAGGAGAGACCCCCACTTCTACTAGCAGAATATCCACCTGGGGCACTGGAAGACTGGCTATGTTCTCTTGGAGCCTATCAAATCCTTGTCCCTGCTTTTGGCTGGGAGTTGACTGCATCTTCACAGGTCTCTACTGCCTAGAATGGGCACAAGTGACCTGTTTAGGTTGGGAGAAGAGGGGTGGAGGAGGATATCTATGTCTATCAGAATAAGACAGTATGCCCACTGCTCTGAAAGAGGCAGCCAGGTCTCAACTGGGCCTGGAGAGTATTTTCAATGTGTCACTTTGCTGCTTAATCATGGTAGCAGCCTCCTGAATCCTATCTCCAAAGAGATTCTCTCAACAGCATGACATGTCAGCATGCTATTCTTGCATGCTCAATTGCAAGCCTGAGGTCTAGAATCACTCACAGCTCTGGGTACCAATACTCATGGCAGATGTTCTCGATGCCATATCTAAAATATCATAGGTCTCTTGGACTATGTACTTTCTGCAATCCTATTAGAGATTGGAAACCCACAACTTTCTCTGGAGGAAGAAAGCTGGCTAATAGAATGTTTCTATTGTAAACAGCTCTGATATATCCATGAAGGGTGGTATATTAAGCTGTACTAAATATAAACATATATAAAAAAATAAACATATTCATCTATGCTATGCATGGTATTCCACAAGTGCATACTCATGTAGAGCTGATGGTATGCTACACAGGAAGTGAGCGTGTTGTTCTGATAAAATTTTCTCACAAAGGAATCTTTGAATCCAAGAAACCCTGCCCACAGGTGCTGAAGGGTGTGATTTGGAACTCACAGCCAGGGACAGCCCATCAACTAGGTGAATTAGGCAGTCATCTAGGGCAACAGACCCTGGTGCATGGCGTGGTGATCCTTCCTATGAAACGGCAGCGGAAATGCCACTTCAGCACCAGTAGCAGGCCTTACAACACCCGCACACAGTCATGGCCTGTCACTCCTGCTCCCTCCAACAGGAAGTTGCGTCAAAGGGGGCAGGAGCGGCAGGCCATGATGGCATGCACACGCGTTTTAAGGACTGCCATGGCTCTGAAGCAACAGCTGCTGCTTCAAAGGGAGGATCACCATGCCGCCCTCTCCCCCAGGTGGGTCGATGGATATTGGGGGTGGGGAGGTGGCATGGCAGGCCAGAAGATGCAGTGCACAGACACCGTCACCGCTTCCTTTGGCATATCAATATATTGGAGGATGTCCAATTCTCTGAAATGGGATCCTCCTCCATATCAATAGCAAATGGTATGGCCTTAGCCATTTTCCTTACAAAAATGTGTAAAGACATATCCTCAGGAGGCAATTTACGATGATTGAGAGGAGGCAAGGCATCTGATGGCTATTCTGGAAACCTCTCCTCCAAGAAGTATTCAGAATCTTAGTTTCCCAAGAGCACTCTGACTCTGACTGACAGGGAGGTACTCAGTGGATACCTGAGTTTCCAATGGACTGATCTCTGAGACATGTAAGTCAAGGCTTGTTTGGGTTCCGATGACAACCCATCTCCCGCAAATGGTTTGAGGCCTTCTAGAATCGACCTGATAGTTTGATGCTCCTGCGTCAAGAGGGGCTGGTGCGAATAACTCTTGCATGCAGAATGTCTTCATCAGCTGGTCCTCAAGGGCTGCCACTAAGGAAGCCATGGTGGACTCAACAGACTGTCAATGCCCCTAGTCCTTTAGAGGATTTATCAACAGGCTGGTCACGGACCCTTGGAGTTTGGTGCAGCCCCTACTATTTCATGGACATTCAGCTACCATCTCTTTGAGGCTGCTTCAGAGTATGAGGCTTGCTTGAATCCCCTGCACTTCTAGCATCGGGCTCTGAACTCCAATACTGATGTACCTCAACCTCTGCTTGATGCTAGTCATTGGTGGTTCTCTATGCCATCAAAGTATAGGACGAATCTTTCCTTTTGTTCAATGTAGAATGGGTGGATGACCAATCCCTGGACCTCTTATTGTGCTTAGTTCCGAGGCAGCTTGAGCACTCTTCAATGCTGATGCACCTCCAGCATCTGGTGCAACTTTGGACTCCATGGCGACCGATGCCTTTGATGCCGATGGGCCACTCTTAGTAGCACCAAAAGGTTGTGTGCACTTTTACTCTTGACCCTTATGACCTGTCATCTGTAAACAGAATGAACAAAGAGGTGTTATGGTTGGGC
Source organism: Ichthyophis bannanicus (assembly GCA_033557465.1). NCBI lineage: Eukaryota > Metazoa > Chordata > Amphibia > Gymnophiona > Ichthyophiidae > Ichthyophis > Ichthyophis bannanicus. The sequence goes on along the minus strand of CM066036.1, from coordinate 351,093,352 downwards.
CCCAGACTCTTTAGGAAAGGCTTGTGGATGTCCGTGAAAGACATCAGCCCTAATGCACTGGGAACACTACAAACCGCTGGCTAGTTTCTGGAACAATTCGGCCAGAAAAATAGCCACAGCAAAATCAAATCATTCAATTATGAAATAAGGAAAAAAATAAAAGAAATAACTGCGACGGAATATGTTTGAGGCCTAAGGGAGCCTAAAAGATGTCAATGGAAAATGAAAGGAAATCCATTCAGATATCTTCACCAGTCAGTTTGAAAACATTTGTGGTAAGGGTTTTGCAGGAGCATGCCTTTGGTCAAATTGGAATGGACAGGGAGCTGTTATATCTGACTCAAAATTAAAGGCATACCGAAAAATGCACGTAGCTCACAAGGTCAGGGACAGCAGGCAGAAATACATAAACATCTGAAAAAGTACACAAATTACTAAATCCAAGGGTGATTAATAAGCTGCACAGATGAGGAAACAAGATAGGAAGATATCGGCAAAGTTGGTTTGTCCTCATAAATTTAAACATATAAATATCATCATAGAAAGCCCCATGAATGTATATACGAAGGCAGAGGAAATAGTGGAGCGCTATTACGAGGAGCACTATAGGCGAGGCCCAAAGAGAAATTTGTAGAGATGTGTTCTTCAGGAATTTAAACATACCCAAATTAGTGCTGAACAACCCCAAAGCCTTAAAACACTACTTACTGTAAAAGAAATAAAGAGGATCATAAAAAAAACTCGTAATTAGCTGTCCCCAGACCTAAAAGCCTGAGTGCTGAATTGAGAAAATTCTGGCTATTTGATAGCTATCCTAATGAAAAAGATGCGAGGCTGAACATTGGCAGAGTTTAATGGGGTGGAGAGTCAGGTCCACATAGTGGTGCTTTTGGAATCTAGGAAGGAAAAGGCCCAACTTGGATCCTACCCTTGCTGAATCAAAATGTGAAAACAGCAATGGCAATCCTAGCCTGCAAATTTTAACTGCATTTTAGCTTTGGTCCATAATGATCAGGTGGGCTAGGTGCCAGGCAGCCATGTCTCAACAAATATGCTTAAGGCCTTAGAAGCACTATATAATGGGAATATGCAGGGCAGACATGAAATCTTGGCTAGTTTAGATTCTGAGAAAAGATTTGATATGATTACTTGGGACTATCTAGGGTGACAATTAGGTTTGGATAGAAGGGAATTTTCTGGACTGGATTAAAATGCTATACAGCAAACTAACAGTGCTGTTCTTGATAAATAAAAAGCTAATAAAACACTTGAACTCAAGACAGAGACCCAACAGAAGTGTCCTTTGTTCCCATTATTGTTTATATTTGCCTTTAACCATTGGTCACAAAGATTAGGACTTGAAATTGGAGGGTATCAAAATGGGTAGGACAGAATCTCTAATTTATTTATTTGCAGATGACATGCTTTAGACATGTTTTTAGTTAATCTGTTATTGGTTTTCGACATATACAGTATGTATATCGTTTTAACTGTTCGACATATACAGTATGTATATAGTTTCGAATGTATATAGTTTTAACTGTTCCATGTAATAGAGTATGTACCATTTATTGTACAATTCAATGGTGTTTCATTGCAAACTGCATTTGATCTGCTGGAAAATGCCGTATAAAAATGTCTAATAAATAAAATAAAATAAATGCTTCTCCATTTGGATTAGGCAAATAAGAATCTAGGAAAGGCAGTCCAAATGATAGAACAGTTGGGATTTTCTCAGGATTAAAGATACATTTCGGGAAGTCAGAGGCACTGGCTACAACAGTGGATTTACAGAGGCAAATAGGCAGCTAACTTCCCACTCGGATGGAAAAAGAAAAGAAAGAAGGAAGGGGTATACACCTTGGCACAAATCAGCAGGTAATGTGTAAGCAGAATCTCACAGACAAGTTAAAGCAAATGGAAGAACCTACCCTTGACATTATATGGTAGTTAAGATGGTGATACTGCCAAGTTGCTATATACTTTACAAATGATGCCTGTTTGGATAAACTACAAAGATGAGAGACAATATAAGGATATAATCAAGAGATTTGTATGGATTCCTTGGAACACAAAAATTAGTTACCCTTAATTAACTCAGGATAGAGACAAGGAGTGGGGGGAGGATTACCAGATATAATGTGGCAGCCATAATGAAAGAGTTGAAAAGGTAGTTACTCACCTGTAGCTGGTGTTCTCCGTGGACAGCAGGTAAAGTCCTCACTTATGGGTGACGTCATCCGACAGAGCCCATGTGGTAGTAATTTCTAGCTCCTTCTAGAACAGTGGTTCTCAACTTTTTTTGTGCCGTGACCCCTTTTACCATTGGTCAACTTGTGGTGACCCCCAATGATAAAATCAAATGAGTCTCTCTTCCTTTACCGTTAATGCATTGTCACTGTAATCATTTGTTGAATTATTAATATATTATAGGCCTTTGCAATATGTTTTTATTTATAAAATTTACTTATTTAAACCACAATAATTAATCACAACAACAAATAACAATATTTGATCTCAAAATTATTATGATTTTGTAGTCAACGGTTTTAGTATGCTTTATTCAAAAAGACTGACGAAGGACAAAAATGTTAGCGTTGTCAAACCTAAAAAGTAGGCATAGGCTATCAGTGCGAAGGTTGTGCTTGCTTCCTTCTCACCAGATGTGAAATTCTCGGCTCAGTCTTTGCGAGAGGACAATGAAGATCATCTTCTGCAGCAAGTCTATTGCGGTATTTACTCTTGATAAGCAACAAGCTTGAGAAGCCGGTTTCACACAGATATGTTGTTGGAAATGGAAGAAGTAGACGCAACACAATCTCAGACAGTCCAGGATACAATTGAAAATACTTGATCCAGAATTTAATTACTGACATTGAAGAAAAACCATTTTTCGGTGCATCACTGGTAATGAGTTCAATGAACTCTTCTTGTGCAATCTCAGGAACATCCTCAACTTTAACTGTGAATGGACTTCTGGCAAGTGCAAACGGTATGCCAGGTAAATTTGGAAAATACGCTGAAATTTCTTCTTCCAGCATTTCTAAGTGCTGTTTGACAGAAATTATAATTCCATTTCTTGTGTCAAGTTCAATCTCGTTTTCTTCAAAGAAAGTGGATAAGTTGAGCAACATGTACGTTCTATTTTCAGCTAACTTTTTCTGCCAAAGCTGAAGTTTCATTTGAAACGCTTGGATTTTTTCGGACAAATCTAGGCATATTGCATTTGGTCCTTGCAGTGATAAATTAATTCGTTCAATATTGTAAATATGTCAACCAAGTAAGCAATTTCAGCAGCTGCTTTTTGTCACTGAAAAGTGCCTCAAATTGTGGTTTTGCTTTTTGCTTAAAAAACGTTTTTAGTTCATCGCGAAGATCAAATACGCGCTTTAAAACCTTTCCTTTTGATAACCATCTCAACTCAGTGTGTAGTAAAAGAACATTATTGGATGCATCCAAATCATTACAAAGTTTCGTAAACAGTCGAGTGTTTAAAGCACTCGCTTTTATGAAATTAACGGCACTTACTACATTTATCATAGCTTCTTGCAGCTCTTGTGGCAGCGTCTTCGTTGCTAAAACTTGTCTATGAATCATACAGTGAGTTCTGATGGCTTTCGGTGACTCATTGAACACCAAATGTTGAAATCCCGACCAACATCCTAGCATAGCTGGAGCTCCATCTGTGCAAACACCACAAGCCTTGTCAATGGGGATATCGTGTTTTTGCAGAAATGAACAAAATATTTCAAACACATGACGAGCAGTTGTTGTCGTTTCAAGTGGCTTGCAAAAAAGGAACTCATCTTTAAACTCGCCATTATTAATATATCTCACGTAAACCAGTAACTGAGAATAGTTTGAAACATCTGTGGATTCATCAAGCTGGATGCTAAATAGTCCAAGTGGAGCGGATTTCATTTCCTGGATTACTTGGTCAAGGATATCAGCAGACATATCTTCTATTCATCTACCGATGGTGTCGTTAGACAAGGAAATTGGACTCAATTTCCGTACAAATTCATCTCCAAGCATGACTCAAACAATATCTTTTGTTGTTGGTAACAGCAATTCCTCGGCAATGGTGTGAGCTTTCTTGGCTTTGGCGATTCTGAGAGCCACCGTATATGAAGCTTCAACAGCAGCTATGTTTTGCTGGTGGAGCTTTCCGACAATATCAAGTCTGCTTTTCTTGATTCCATCAGCTTTGTTCTTAAAATACTGAATATCCTTGCCTACAAAGGTGGGATGCTTACTGTCAAAATGCCGTTTCAGTTTGTTTGGCTTCATGGATTCCGCTGATAGAACTTCGTTACAAATAACGCATTGTGGTTTCTCAATCCCTGCTGAAAATATGGAGGTGAAACCATACCTTAAAAAGTCATCGCAATATTTTCTTTTCTTGGTATTCTTCTCTCTGTCATTCATTTTCAATGGAGTCGCTGGTGTTATATAATATTACACACAAGGCGAAGGCAGATGAGGTCACAGGTGCTAACTTACGCGTTTCGGCTATATAGAAAAAACATATAAATATATCTTAAAAAAATATATATATATAATATGAAATGCATAATGTGCTGTGCTGCTTTTCAACTCTTCTACTTCAATGCCTCCAGTTCTTGCTTTTGCTACCAGTTGTTTTTCTCAGCCTGCAATAGCCTCCTCACACTTACCCCATTCCTCTTACATTTCTACCCTTTCTCAGCAACCCTATTCACCCCTACCAAGAAACCCACTTATTCCACTGACTTTCTCCCAGACTCTGTGCAGAAAGCACAGTTACTTACCTGTAACAGGTGATCTCTGGGAACAGCAGGAATAAGTCTTCACATATGGGTACGTCGGTACCGACGGAGCCTGCGTGGGAACACTCCCCAGCGTCCAGAAAGAAAGCCTTTGGGAGCATCCCACACGCATGCGCACTGCCTTCCCGCCCATTCACTTCCCTCTCATCAGTTGGGTTTGTAACTGAGACCGAAGGAGGGAAGTAGACAAATTAGAGAGAGAGAGAGAGAGAGAGAACAACTCCTAGGGGAGGTGGGTGGGTTGTGAAGACTTATTCCTGCTGTTCCCAGAGATCACCTGTTATAGGTAAGTAACTGTGCTATCTCCAGGAACAAGCAGGAATGAGTCTTCACATATGGGGACTCCCAAGCTAGAGATGCCTGAGGAGGTCCCAGCATGTTGCAAATCTAATGGATGGGCCATGCTATTTCCCAGAACCTCAGGCATCCAAGGGATGGAGGGTAGGAGTTGAATTAAAAAGGGTGTGCTGTGGAACAGCTTGACTAAACAAGGCGTCTAGAGGGGAGTCCTTGTGTAGATTATAATTGTTAGTAAATATTGAATTCCAATTTTCTAATGTGGATCTTACTCAAAAGTATTGTGAAAGTATTTGTTGAGGCTAATATGGGTCTGCTGCTAAGAGCCAGTAGATTATCCTCAAAGAAATTACCTCACTGTGAAGTAGAGGAAAATAAATTTTGCAATACAGGCAGAGGTCAGAAGCCTTAATGGCTAGAACTAATCCCAGAAGAAAAAACTGGGGGAGTTTAATGAGGTTGGACTTTGGAGGAAAAGCTAAAGCTTCTGTAGGCCAAAGTTTAAAGCTCTTTGTCCTTGGAGCAGAATAAGGCTCTAGGAAGGAGAGGAGATAAATCTGACTGGTTTGGACGAAAAGGTAGAAATACGCCTTGCAGAAAAAGGATGGGTCTTTAAGACCCCTTTATCCAAATGAAAGAAAGAAACATTTGTAGTAGGCGCTGTAGCCTCCAATTTTTTGAAGATCAGTAATGTCTTCCCTAAGTGATGTCACTTAGGATAATGACTTTACACGGAGAGCTTCAGATGTAACGTAACCGGAAAGGTTACGGTAAAAGAAGGTATTTTCTAATTACCATAGAAATTGGTTGTCCATTTAAAACCCTAAGGTATGCTGGAACAGCATTAATATGGACAGTAACAAATCTTTCAGAGTCAGATATATATCTATATCTATATATCTATATATATATAGAGAGAGAGAGAGATTCACTTAATAACAAGAAGGGGTAAGACCTGCTTGAGAATATGGATAGAGAATCTCTTTCTGGTTACAAGTGGAAGAACCATGGAGAAGGTTTCATGGAAACCAGTGGAATGTTCTTACTTATAAGGAGAGGTCTAGATTTTTTTTAAAAATTCTAGCCTTTGAATAACCAGGAATGGAGACCTACGTGAAGGGGTGCAGAGGAGATCCTTAGTCTTAAGACAGCAAGTCTGGATCCTTCTGTAACTTCAGTGTAGTAGCTGAAGAAGAAGACGCAATATAAGGGGATACCATGTTTGCCCCTCTGTGAGGGCAATATGAGTATCATACGTTCTTTGTTCAGCGTAAGCTTCAATGAAGTATTGGGAATTAGAAGGAAAGCACTAGACAAGGACCGACTGCAGTGAAAAGGAATGCATCCCTGTTGTAAGAGTTCCACTGGAGATGTGGAACAACCCAGGGAATTGAGCAATTCTTTATGCTTTCACGTGGTCTAAGTCCTGGTTCCTTTTCCTTAAAAGGAAATTTTAAGGAAGATGGTAAGAGTAGGAAAAAAACAGCCATGTAGGAGCATGACTGGGCAAAGCCTTTTTAACCATCTGGAAGTTACCTGCTAGGAATGGCTCTGACGCTCTCTGGCAAAGGCCCATAGTTGCAGAGCTTTTTTGTATAATTGCAGAGAGCATGTTGTAGGTTGCTTAGGTGAGATCTGGCTGTTTAATTGCCAGTGTGCAACCTAATCTATTCTGTTGGAGCCAAAAAGAATTGAAGATGGCTAAGAATAGTAGACAGGCCGGTTGCCTGCAATGATAAATTGTCCAAGTGGGTTGTAGAACCTCTCTTGGAATTATCTGTTATTAAGGCAGCAGACAAAGTTAGGTCCTATAGATTGGAAAAGGACTGACAGACATAATTAGGAGTGGTAAAACTCAATTACCATCTGATAAGCTGTCTTAAAAGAAATATTTGAGAAGATTGCAAAGGGGAAGAAAACTCTGTATGGAAATCACTTACTGGAGTAGGTATTGAAGAAAATCCTATGGGCTTAAAAAGTAAGCCCTCCAGTTGAATAGTATCACTCTTAGAGACTGAAAGTCTCGAGTAAGAGGGATAGAAAATAATACAGAGTTGAGAAGACTTACAATTTGGTAAGTCCCTGAAAAGGCAAGCCCCCTTGCAGTCAAAACTATGAGATATCCTCGTACAGGAAAACTGTCAAGGTGAAGAGCATAGCCTGCCTTGTTGTTAGTTGTTACTCCTCTTTTTCCTTCAAAAAGGAGAGGAGAAACCTGTTACCTGTAGGGCATGATTGTCCTCAATAGCTCTTAGAGCTAAAAGCATGGATTTCTCTTGTGGCAAGAGATTCATGCCTAGAATCGAGGATTGAGTCAGTGTATCACTGATATCTCAGTAAGGATGAGATGAACTGTAGATGCTTCTGTTGATAAGAAGTAGGTTACCGGTTCTAAACCTCAAACAGGAAAAAGAGATTTAATGAACAAAATATCAGAAACCCTGCGACTGCTGGGTTTGCTGAGCCTGTTGAGGTTTTGATTTTCTTAGCCTGGTATGATGTTGCCCTTCTTTGGAAACATCTGCGTGATGGGTAAAAGATGGATAAAACTTTTTTCCCTTAGGGGGATAAAGTTTGTTAGGAGATTTTTTACTAGCTGGGATAGAGGAAAGTTTTGACAATCCTCTGAAAGCAACAATATCAGTGTTTAACTGATTAGCTTGGAATAAAGCATCTTTGTTAAAGAGATTTTCACCAGTACAAGGAGTATTTCCCAGCCTTTCTTGTACCCATTTGTCCAAGTCTGAAGCTTGGAGCCAGGCCATGCGTCGTGCCCCTATGGCTATAGCAGAAGTTCTGCTAATAGACTCAAAACACTCCAGGGAAGCACGATTAAGGAACTTAGAGACATTTTGAGCATGACTAACTAATAAGAAATAGTTTGCTCTTTTATGTTCTTGAAGAAAAGGGTTTAAAAGCTTTAAGTTCTTTGTGACTTCTTCAAGAGATAATCCCATATAGAAAATATATGAGATAATTCTTGCTGAAAGCATGGATGCCTGGAAGCATCGACGTCCAAAGGCATCTAAAGTCCTAGACTCACGACCTGGCGGATAAGAGGGGTGCTTCTTTGCACTCTTAATATGCCTCATTGCTGATTCTACAACAATAGAATGATGAGGAAGTTGAGTCTTTTGAAAACCTGGAGAGGGTGGCACCTTGTACATAGTGTCAAGTGTCTTAGAATGTGGGGATACCGTTAAAGGAGTTTCCCACATTCTTAATAGCAGATCCTGTAAGATCTGATGCAAAGGAAGCATGATCACCTCCTTTGGAATCCAGGGGAATTGCAGAGTTTCTGAATCCCCTGGTATGGATTCTTTACCAGGTATAGAAATAGCAAGTAACTTTGCCATATCAAGCAGAAATGCTTGAAAAGAAATCTCTCCTGAGCAGGACCCTCTGAAATGAGGGGTAAAGGCTAGAATTGTTGAAAATTCAGCATTGGTACCGATGGATTCATCCCAGTCATCGGGATCAGAAGACTTGAAAGGATGAAGCATCGGATTTTCTTTAAAGAGATGTCTTTGGTACCGCCCGAGGTTGGTACCGAGACGAGTCGGTACCGAATCCTCCATGCTAGAGAGCAATTCCAGACTCGGCATCGAAGGAAGCGAGTCTGTCGAAGCAAGCATCGACGGTACCGACACCAGTGCCGATGTCGATACCGGTACCGAAGCCGATACCGATAGTCGGGGAATGGTCTGCAGCGACTCTAGCGGTACCGAAGTAGCTGAGAGATTCGCTAGACTACGTTCATCGGTGAGGAATATCTCATCCATCACCATAGCCGATGCTGGGGTGTCGATACCGCCCGAAGTGGCCACAACCACCGAGCATGGCCCAGGTAAGAACCTCGGGAACAACCTGAAGTCCCGTTAATGCTTTGGAGCCCGAAGACTCCCGCCGGGGCTTTACTGCCAAAATGTCCTTGAGGGCAACACCAGAGGCATCTCGATGCTTAGAAGGAGATCTACCACTCGAGGACTGGCTAGTCGTAACAGACTTTTGTTTGGTTACCTGATCCTGTGAGAAAAAAGATATTCTGGCTGGTGACATCGAGTCTGATGTGAACCGAGCATCGAGTTGTGCTCGATCCTGAAGACTTCTTCTATTTAAGCTCCTGCAGGAGAGACACTCCAGTGGGCAATGGTCAGGACCTAAACATTTTAGACACCAAGAATGAGTATCTAAAAATATATTTGTACCGCCACACTTTGAGCATTTCTTAAGGATAGTGGCTGGCTTTTCCATAATAGAAAGGATAGAGGCCTTGTGGCCAAGAAACCGTCAGGCACTAAACAGGAAAAAATTCCTTAGAAAAAAGAAGAAATTTTTAGTAAAAAGAAAGAAAAGCACCGGTTCTACCGGTGGCGTCGAGGGAAGGCAGACGCGACCACAAAAAACAAGAATAAAAAGAAGAATTTTCTGCGGTGACAGGAATATGTCCTGCCGGCTCCACGGAAAATGGAAAACTGATGAGAGGGAAGTGAATGGGCGGGAAGGCAGCGCGCATACGTGTGGGATGCTCCCAAAGGCCTTCTTTCTGGACGCTGGGAGCGTTCCCGCGCAGGCTCCGTCGGTACCGACGTACCCATATGTGAAGACTCATTCCTGCTTGTTCCTGGAGATAATCAGCCCACCCTTCCTGTGACCATTAGCATTTTTATTATTCATGACCCCTGGATAGGACCCAAAGCACACCAAACCAACCAATTCTCCATTGACTGTTGTGCTTCCCCACTCCCAAAACCAAGCCACCAGAAACACAAGGATGCATGCACAGCCACTCTAGTAAATGTATGTAGTCGCACACCGACCTGTCTTGCATACAGTCATATAAACAGACAGACAGAAATGCCCTCCCCAGTAGAAGTTCCCACCGAAAAACCCAGCATGTTTTTAATAGGAGGCCATGCAGCCCCTCCCCGATCACCTCCACAAGGCCCGATCCGGCCCACTGCACCCCAGCAACATAAAAAGCAGCGCCGGAAGGTGGACCTGTGCCTGAAAGCCTCACTAGAGGGCCCTTTGGTGTGGCACTTAGGCGCAGGCCAAACAGCGGGACAATCCAGGAGCACCACTGATTGAGGGCATCCAGCAAAGACCAACAGAACTATCCATACCAACAGACCTCCATAAAAACTAATTGTAAGCTCTGATGAGCAAGGACTGTCTCTTACATGTCTGTGCAGTGCTGCATACGTCTTGTAGCGCTATACAAATGCTCAGAAGTAGTAGTAAGTCTCTGTTAATTAGGCCAACTTGTACCAATGACAATAAACAGCATATAGTTACCTTCGCACATATCACCTTCTTTTCAAAAGGAAATACACAAGACCATCCAGCATACCCACACAATTACAGTACTCTACCAAAAGTATAATATTCAACACAATGAAAACGGAAACCAGAACTTTACACAGGCTGCTGAAAAAAAATAATACAAATGCAGAAGGAAAATATAGTATTTCTATCAATATGAGCCTGGCTGGGGGACCTTGCACTTTGAGCTATGTTTTATTCCACTGAGGCACACTTTCCCCTTACTTACAGTCTCCTTTCTGCCTCCTGAACCACTGTCACGTTCAAGAGCCTCTGCCACGTGGCTGCATGTCCTGGACCCGCATGGCCCTTGCTCAGGTCACTTCGGCGGGCTACCTCTGTTGTCCGGCGTTTTGTGCTCCTGCCTCCTTTTCCACTCACTCCACTGCCAACGTGCACCGGAGCTCCCGTCCTGTTCTGCCCGCCTCCACTTATCCTCCGCCGCTCCTGATATCTCTACAGTCCGGGCCCGATCGACACCTCGCTCCACTATTGGGTGTCGGAGTGATCTTCAGTTATAAAAGCCAAGTGGATGCAGAGCCTTCCCGCCTCTGAGGAGCCAATGCAGATGTGTCCCGCCCCTAACGGAAGTTAATGTAACTTCCTTTGGGGGCGGGACGCATGTGCACAGGCTCCTTCACAGAAACGGAAAGAGTAGTTACTCACCTGTAACAGGTGTTCTCCAGGAGCAGCAGGAATCAGTCCTCACATATGGGTGACGTCGGCGCCGACGGAGCCCTCGCGGAGCAATTTTCCCCAGCTTTCAAAGAAAGCCTTTGGGAATTGCAGCGCGCATGCGCGGGGTCCTCTTCCCGCCCAAGGGTGCCATCTTGCCCAGTCTGATGACATAGCTAAAAGACAGCAAAAAAACGAAAGCATAGAACTGCAACTCCAAGGGGAGGAGGGAAGGTTGTGAGGACTGATTCCTGCTGCTCCTGGAGAACACCTGTTACAGGTGAGTAACTACTCTTTCTCCAGGACCAAGCAAGAAGTCAGTCCTCACATATGGGACTCCCAAGCTTAAGGCTACCGGAGACCCTAAGCTCAAAAAGGAGCTCCCTCAAGCTCAGTAGCACAGAAGGAAGGAATCTTCTCTGAATACGTCTCCAACCGGTAGCCCAACATCCGGGACGGAGGGTAGGAGTTGCCTATACCTCAAAGAGATTACGGAGGACTGCCTGTCCGAAAGCACTGTCACTGCGGGACTCCCTCTCCAGGCAGTAATGGGCTGCAAAAGTCTGGCTTGAAGACCAAGTAGCGGCCCGGCAGATGTCTGCCAATGGAACAGAGCGGAGGTAAGCCACTGACGTAGCCTTCGCCCTAACACGATGAGCCGTGACTCGACTTTCCAACGAGAGGCCGGCTGCCTCATAAGCCCAAGCGATACAGTCAGCAATCCAGATGGACAGAGTACGCTTGGAGACAGGGAGCCCCAACTTATTGGGGTCATAAGAGACGAAGAGCTGAACAGCCCTTCTGTGCTCCCGCGTACGGTCAAGGTAGAAGGTTAACGCCCTTCTACAGTCCAGGGTATGCAGGACCATTTCAGCTCGGCTGGAGTGTGGCCTGGGAAAGTAGGTCGGAAGTACCACCTCCTGGTTGATGTGAAAAGGGGAAACCACTTTGGGAAGAAACTTAGGGTGAGTCCGTAGGACTACCCTATTCTTGTAGAACCTAGTGTAAGGAGGATCAGATACTAGGGCCTGTAGCTCACTAACGCGTCTAGCAGAAGTGAGGGCTACCAAGAACAAGGTTTTCCAAGAAAGAAAACGAAGATGACAGGTAGCCATAGGTTCAAAAGGCGGACAGGTAATCTGCTGTAAAACCACATTCAGATCCCAGTCAGGGGCTGGTGGGCGCAAAGGTGGTTTAAGGAGAAGGAGGCCTCTGAGAAAACAAGCCACTAGAGGGTGGCTGGAAAGAGGTCTGCCATCCACCGGCATGTGATGCGCAGAAAGAGCACTGAGGTGGACCCTGACCGAGTTGGACTTAAGTCCAAGATTGGAGAGGCAAAGCAAGTACTGCAAGACCACTGATGCTGAACAGGAGAAGGGATCTTGAGACTGCTGAGCACACCAGACGGAGAACCAACGCCACTTAAGAGCGTAGGACTTCCGGGTGGAGGGCCGCCTGGAGGCCAAGACGACTTCCTCCACATCTGGAGGCAGCCGGAGGGGAGCAAGGACTACCCTTTCAGCAGCCAGGCCATCAGATGAAGGGACCGGAGGTTGGGGTGCAGGAGAGTCCCCTGATCCTGTGACAGGAGGTCGGGCTGAAACCCCAGAGGAAGAGGAGTGTCCACCGCCAGCTGCATCAGAAGCGGGAACCAAGGTTGTCTCGGCCACCGGGGAGCCACTAGGATCATCGAGGCTTTGTCTCTGAGAACTTTGAAGAGCGTCCGAGACACCAGCAGCATGGGAGGAAAGGCATACAAGAGGCCTGTGGACCATGGAATCAGAAAAGCATCCGCCGCTACTCTGAGAAGATGCGGCTGTCGAGAGCAGAATCTGGGAAGTTGCCAGTTCAGAGGACTGGCAAACAGATCTATGGTGGGGAGGCCCCACTTGAGAAAGATCCGCTGAACCACCAACGGATCCAACCTCCACTCGTGTGGCTGGAGGATCCTGCTTAGCTTGTCTGCCAGGTAATTTTCCTGACCTGGGAGATAGACAGCTTTGAGGATGATGCCGTGGTGGACGGCCCAAGAGCACAGTTTCTATGCCTCCTGACAGAGAAGGAAGGAGCCTGTTCCGCCTTGTTTGTTCACGTAGAACATTGCAACCTGATTGTCTGTCTGGACCAGCACAGACTGGTGAGAAGTCAGGTGGGAGAAGGCTCTGAGAGCTAGGCGGATGGCTCTGAGCTCCAGGAAGTTTATCTGCTGAGCAGACTCCCAAGGAGTCCAGAGGCCTTGAGTATATTTCCCTTGGCAATGTGCTCCCCAGCCCAGGAGAGAAGCATCGGTCATCAGGACCTGAGAAGGCAGAGGAGGCTGAAAAGCCATTCCTAGCACTAGGTTTGGCAGATGAAGCCACCATTGTAGAGAAGAGACCAGCGGGTCGGAGATCTGTACGGAGTCCGCTAGGCTCCCAGTGGCCTGATGCCATTGAGTGTGAAGGCACCATTGAGCAGGGCGCATGTTTAGGCGGGCATTGGGGGTCACATGGACTGTGGAAGCCATATGGCCGAGCAGTCGCAGAAATTGCCTGGCAGAGACCAGGGAATTGCTGCGAAAGTGGCTGGCAAGATCCATGAGCCTGTTTGCCCTGTCGAGAGGCAGAAAAGCTCGCGCCTGAAGCGTGTTCAACCTTGCGCCTGAAGCGTGTTCAACCTTGCGCCAATGAACTCGAGATCCTGAGAGGGGAGCAAAGTGGACTTTGCGAAGTTTATGACAAAGCCCAAGTACTGGAGCAGAGCCACAGTGCGGTGCGTGGCGTGAATGGCTTCTTGGGAAGACTGTGCTCTGATGAGCCAGTCGTCCAGGTATGGAAATACAAAGAGGCCTTGAAGTCTTAGATAAGCCGCCACCACTGCTAGACATTTGGTGAACACCCTTGGTGAGGAGGATAGGCCAAAGGGTAGTACTCTGTACTGGTAATGATTGCCCCCCACAACAAATCTGAGATATTGTCTGTGGCTGGGGTGAATGAGGATGTGAGTGTAGGCATCCTTTAGATCTAAGGAGCATAGCCAGTCTCCCTGCTGGAGGTAGGGCAACAGGATTCCAAGGGTAAGCATCTTGAACTTTTCCTTTGCGAGGAACTTGTTGAGGTTGCGCAAGTCCAGGATGGGTCTGAGGCCTCCTGTTCTTTTTGGTATCAGAAAGTACCTGGAGTAAAAACCTTGACCCCTCAGGTGGTGGGGCACCGGTTCCACAGTCTGTTCCTGAAGAAGACTTGCTAACTCCTGAAGGAGTAAGTCCCTGTGCAGAGGGAGTCGAAGAGGCTCCCCTGGAAAATAGGAGGGAGGTACCTGGTGAAAGTGAAGAAGACAGCCTTTTTGAACTATGTGAAGCACCCAGGTATCTGTGGTGATGTTGGACCACCTGTGGGCAAAGTGGACCAGCCGGCCTCCTGTGCTGAGAGAAACCAGCTGAGGGGGAGAGGCTATGCTGATGAAGTCAAAAACCCCCACCCTGCTGAGCAGGGGCCGGTGGTGCAGGCTTGGGGGCTTGCTGCCTACGGGACCCATTACCCCGTCCCTTGGCCTGCTTACCCTGTGGGGGAGCTGCTGAGGCCTGATAATGAGGGTAGTGTTGATAGGCAGCTGCCTTCCTCAGGTAAAAAGGCTTTTTCCCCGAGCCCTTCTTCTTCTGAGAAGGGGCAGAGGTCTTCCTTGAGAGACGAGTCCTGGTGAGAGTCTCGGTCTTGATCTGTGCAGCCTTCTCATCCATGGGCTTGCCAAAGAGGTTTTCACCTCTGCAGGGGACATCGACCAACTTGTCCTGCACCCATGGCTCGAGGTCACATGACTGAAGCCAAGCCTGGCGGCGGCCACCGATGCCGGCTGCGGCTACTCGAGCCGATGCCTCAAAGCCATTGTAGGCTGCTCGAGAGATAAACTTTGAGCACTCCCGAATACCAGTTGACAAGGTTTGGAACCTCTGCAAAGGTTCGTCGGAGAGACCAGCAGAGAACCCGGCTATTTCTTTAGCCAGGTCTCGGAGATACATGCCCATGTAGAGCTGGTAGGTCTGGACTCGACAAGCAAGCATAGAGCCCTGGAAACACTTCCTACCGAGGGCATCCAGGCTTCGAGCCTCTCGACCGGGAGGCACCGAGGAATGCATTTTCTGACTCTTAAGTCTATGCATGGCCGATTCCACCACCATGGAATGGTGCGGTAGTTGTGCCTTTTGGAACCCGGGGCTCTTGCGGACTCGATAAATGGAATCGACCCGCTTTAACACCGGCGACAACGCCGGGCTCTCCCACATGCGGAAGAGAAGTCGTTCCAGCGTCGGAGGAACCAGTACAATAAAGGCCTCCTTTGGGGGAGAGTCATATTGGAGGGCGTCGAGTTCTTCGATTCGAGGCTCCTCCTCGGGATCCGCGGGGAAGGCCAAGGCCTTGGCCATATCCTGCACGAAGTCCGAAAACCGGGTATCCTCCGGGGGGGACCGTCTCCGAGGTTCGGACTCGGGGGAGTCCGATGGGACACACCGAGTCCGAAAAGAACCAGGTGACTCTTCGTCCTCGGATTCCCAGGCTGATTCCTCGGAGGTGGAGTCGAGCGGCTCCGGTCGGGCGGGCATCGTTGCCGTCCGCCCCGACGCCGAGAGAGTCGGCGTCGACGACCGCGGTCCCGAACGGGAGGCCGAAGGAGACCGCGACCGAGGATCGACTCGAGCCCTCATGGACTCGAGGATCGGCTCGGTCTCCGGGGTCGACTTGGACGTCGACATCCCGGTGGTCAGGGCAGAAGCACCGGCGAGGCCAGCGATCAATGCCCGCTGCTGGTCCATGAAGGCAGCGAAACTGCTCTCCAAGGCCGTCAACCTGAGTCCGAGCTCAGGAGACCCAGCAGCCCCCGACTTGGGCCCCGACGGCGTCGGGCCCGACGTCAGGTCCTTCGGAGGCGAGTCCACGAGGACAACAGTACTCACGAGGATGTTTGGAAGGCCTCTCCATCTCCGAGGACCCGGGACGGGAATCGGGGCTCGGAGTCAGAGAAGATACGTTCCCGCTGATGCTGCCGACTCCTCAACGCTTTTGAGGACATTTTGCCACACGGACCACAGATCATCGGGTCATGATGGGGTCCGAGGCAGAGGAGGCAGTAGTTGTGTGTGTCGGTAAGAGACATGAGCTTCTTACACCGATCACACCTCTTAAACCCGCTGGCAGCCATCGGGGGAAAAAGGGCCCCTGCGAGGTCAAAAGACAGAGCTGCCAGTGAAAAAGAAAAAAAGGCGCGAAATCTGTCACAAAGGACAAAAAAATGAAAAATAAAGAACGGACTCGCAACCGGCATCGCGGGTCCGGGCGGGAAAAGAACCGGCGTCGAACCGAGAAAAAAGACAAATAAAATCAACTTTTCTAGCGGGGAATTACAAACAACGTCTGTAGGGCTCCGCGGAAAAAAGAAGACTGAGCAAGATGGCACCCTTGGGCGGGAAGAGGACCGCGCATGCACGCTGCAATTCCCAAAGGCTTTCTTTGAAAGCTGGGGAAAATTGCTCCGCGAGGGCTCCGTCGGCGCCGACGTCACCCATATGTGAGGACTGACTTCATGCTTGGTCCTGGAGAAGGCTCTGCACCGGCTTGGCTTTTTTCAGCTGAAGATCTCTCAAAGAGTCATTGCCGCCGCCTCCGCCGCTGCCACAACCCCCGGTAAATCCCGAGGCGACCCCCGCGGGGGTCGCGACCCACAGGTTGAGAACCGCTGTTCTAGAAGCTTTTGAGAGACGCCTTTGTACATGTGTGTCATCCTCACGCCCACTGCAGTGGTGCCACCTTTCCTCAGCCTTATACTATAGTTATAGTAGAATACAACTCTTAAGGGAGGTGGGTGGATTGTGAGGACTTTTCCTGCTGTCCATGGAGAACACTTGCTACAGGTGAGTAACTACCTTTTCTTCGTTGACAAACAGAAATAAATCCTCACATATGGGACTCCATAGCTACAGGCTACCTCAAATAAAAAAGGAACAGACGTTGCCCAACAGGGGCAAGCCCAGAATTTCTTTTGTAGGGAAGAGGCCTTTTGAATTTCATGTATACTTTTTTTTTTTTTTAAGATAGCCTGAACAAAAATCAAAATGGTCTTAGGGAGGATGGAGTTGGATTCTACGCCCCAAACAGATTACGTAATGCTGATTGGCCGAAGTTGCTGTTATGTCAGGAATCCCCCTATAGACAATAGTGAGAATGAATGTGTGGACTAATGTCCACGTTGCAGCCTTGCAAATCTCTTTCAAAGAGACCTAGTGCAAGTAGACCACCTACGCAGCCATGGCCCTGACATTATGAGCCAGGCATGACCCTCAAGGATTAGGCCTGCCTGGGCATAAGTGAAAGAGAAACCATCTGCTAGCCTATTTGAAAGCGAGCATTTGGAGATTGCAACCCCTAGCCTATTGGGGTCAAGAGAAATAAAAAATATGGATGGACTTTTTATGGGCTTTTGTCCGCTCCAAGTAGAAAGCTAAGGCTTGTTTGCAGTCTAACAATTGTGCAGCGCAGTTTCCCCTTTATGAGTGTGAGGTTTTGGGAAAATGTTGGTAGAAAAATTGACTTATTTCAATGTTAAGGAAGGAATTTGGGATGAGTACTGAGAACCACTCTATTGTGATAGAATTTAGTGTAAGGTAGATGAACCAGAGCCTGAAGCTCTCTCGCTCTGCATGCTGAAGTGACCGCCACCAGAAATAATACTTTCCAGGACAAGAACTTCAGAGGACAGGAACTGAGTGGTTCAAAAGGAGCTTTCATCAGCTGTGCAAAATCCACACTGAGGTCTCAAGAAAAAGTAGGTGGTTTGTAGGGAGGTTTCAACAGAAGCAAATCCAACATAAAATGAACAACTAAAGGCTGTGTAGAGATGGGTTTACTCTCTACATCCCAAAGATAAGCTCCAGTTGCACTGAGATGAACCCTAACTGAGTTGGCCTTGGAGAGATGCAGAAAATACTCAAACAGGCAAAAGGATCTGGGAAGGTCCCTCACACCAGACAGCAACTCTCTTCCATTTGCATGAATAGAATTTCTCATTGAGACCCTTCTGGAGGCCAAAAGAACATCGGTGACACCGGCCAACAGACTGAGCTTGGACAAAGTTAGCCTCTCACTATCCCAGCTGTGAAAGCCAAGGACTTGATGTTGCAATGTAATATCAATCCGTTCTTTTGCGATATCAGATACGGTGCATGGCCCAAGTGAATTGGTTCCAGACTAGAAAGTTCTAACAGGAGAGGAAACAAAGGTTGCCTGGGCCAGAAGAGAGAGATGAAAATTATCGCGCCTTTATCTGTTTTGAGCTTCAGGAGGGTCTTGGCAATGAGAGGAATTGGAGGATATGCATATAAAAGATTCTCCCCCCAAACGAGGAGGAAAGTATCAGAGGCTAGTTTGCTGTGTGACCTTACTCTGCTGCAGAACAATTCAACCTGGACATTCTGAGGAGTTGCGAAGAGATCTATCAAGGGGATGCCCCATTCTTGAAAGATGCGGGCTGCAACCTCCCTGTCCAGGGTCCATTCATGTGGCCGAAGGACTTGACTCAGTCTGTCCACCAGAGTGTTTCGCTGATCTGGCAAGTATGTGGTCCTTAAGTTTATTCTATGGGCAATGGAAAATTTCCACAACCTGTTTCCCAACACAGGAGGTACAAGACTATCCTCCCTGCTTATTGATGTAGAACACTGCCACCTGATTGTCTGTTTGTAAAAGGACAATTTGATTGGACAACCAATCTCTGAAAACCTTTAGAGCATTTGCTATGGCTCTTAGTTCCAAGAAATTGATCTCTGATGGAGACTTTCCTGGAAGGACCAATTGTCCCAAGTGTGAAACTCATCAAGATGAGCTCCCCAACCCAGTCTGGATGTGTGTCGTTAATATATTCTGTGGTGGAGCACTTTGGAAGAGAAGACCTTTGAACAAATTGTGAGAGATCGTCCACCATTCTAAAGACCAAATTAGAGGAGTCGGTGACATACAGACAATCTGAGACATCCTGTGGCCTGGGTCCACCGGGTTCTCAGTCTTCTGAGCCTGTCTCATATGGAGAAGTGTCAAGGGTATTACATGCACTGTGGAAACCATGTGTCTTAGAGCAGTTAACATGTTGCAAGTGGTTACCTGCTGACTCAATTGAGTCTTTCGCACTATCGCTGTCAAGCAGTGCAGTCTGTATGGGAGGAAGGCCCTCGCTTGAGTCATATCGAGCAGGGCTTCTATGAATTTCAATTGTTGGGAGGGTTGCAAGTGGGTAATTTATTACGAACCCTAGCACTTCCAGCACCCGAATGTTCAGACATGTTGATTCTTGCACTCCTTCGAGAGTGGTACTCTTGATCAGCCAATCATCCAAGTAGGGAAAGAAAAACACTCTCAGTGTTCGAAGGTAAGCTGCTACTACCGCGAGGCATTTTGTAAATACTCGAGGTGTTGAGACTCGGCCAAAAGGCAGAACTTGATACTGGAAGCAAAGTCCCCCTAAAATGAATCTGAGATACTTCCTGTGGGACGGATTTATCCATGTGTAGGTTTATGCATCCTTTAGATCGTGCACATAGCCAATCTCCTTTTTTTGAAGATAAGGAAGTAGGGTGCCCAGAAAAAACATTCTGAACTTTTCTCTAACCAAATATGCATTCAAATCTTTTAGGTCTAGGATGGGATGGAATAGTCCCATTTTCTTGAGAATCAGGAAATACCTGGAATAAAACCCCCAATCTTTTTGCTCTGCTGGCACAAGTTCAATCGTGAGATCTGATAAGAGGGCATTAACTTCTCTCTGAAGTAGTTCCTGATGCTGAGGATCCATGGAATGAACCCCTGGGTTAGCAATCTGGAGGAATGTCAAATAGATGTAATTTGTAACTGCATAGGATACCCAAATGTCTGAGGGTATGAGTGGCCAGCCATCTTTGGGCAAAAAGAGTGAGTCTCCCTCTGACAGGAGATTTCTCTATTGCAGTTATAGATAAAATGGCTATTATCCTCAAGAACCCATCAAAACCCTGCCCAGGGTTTGGCTCAGGAGCAGGCTGGGCCTTCTGAAGCTTCTCTTGCTTTACTTGTGCTTGAGGAGCCTGCTTAGACTGGTAATAGTGAGAACCAGGAACCTATGCCTGCAGGAGTAATATGTCTTTTTCTGGTTACGATCTTGAAACCTCCTGCAGTAGGAGGCCAGCTCAAACATGTGCCTTGAGAGATTATGAAGGGTGATATGCTGCTTTTCGATGAAGCCAGCCTTCTTTTCAACTTTTTCTCTGAAGAGATAGCGTAGTTACTCACCTGTAACAGGTGTTCTCCAGGGACAGCAGGAATCAGTCCTCTTATATGGGTGACATCGGCACCGATGGAGCCCTCATGGAAGCATCCCCCCAGCTTTCAAAGAAAGCCTTTGGGAGATGCCACCACGCATGCGTGATCCCCTTCCCGCCCAAGGATGCCATCTTGCTCAGTCAGATGACATAGCTAAAAGATGGCAAAAATAAATAGAAGATGACAAAGGAGCAACTCCAAGGGGAGAAGGGAGGGCTGTGAGGACTGATTCCTGCTGTCCCTGGAGAACACCTGTTACAGGTGAGTAACTATGCTTTCTGACGGAACAAGCAGGAAAGTCAGTCTTCACATATGGGACTCCCCAGCTACAGGCTACCGAAAGCCCATAGCAAAAACAGGACTCCCTCATGAAGAGCCGCAAGCAGCAGAAATTGAGTCTGTGCCCACAGACCACAGTAGGACCCCTGCGTCCAATGAACCAGCACTCTGGGAGCCTGAAAACAGAAAAGTCAGAGGGTAGGAGTTACCTAAACCCCAAAAAGATTACGGAGCACAGCCTGGCCGAAGGCACTGTCCTGTTGGGACTCTCTTTCCAGGCAGTAATGTGCTGCGAAGGTATGGACTGAAGACCTGGTGGCTGCCCGGCAGATGTCTACCATTGGGAC
Organism: Ichthyophis bannanicus; assembly: GCA_033557465.1. NCBI lineage: Eukaryota > Metazoa > Chordata > Amphibia > Gymnophiona > Ichthyophiidae > Ichthyophis > Ichthyophis bannanicus. The sequence goes on along the minus strand of CM066036.1, from coordinate 351,072,304 downwards.
AGAGCGCAAGTTTGCCACCGAGGCCAACATGGCCCTGACACGGTGCACCGTGACGTGGCCTTCCAGCAGGAGCCTTGCTTGCTCGTGAGGGCAATACAGTCCGCGACCCATGTGGACAGCGTTCACTTGGTCAGCGCCTCCCCCAGCCTACTGGGGTCATAGGAGATGAAAAGCTGAGAAGCTTTGCGGTACCCCTGAGTGCATTTGATATAGAAAGGACAAGGCCCTCTTACAGTTCAAGGTGTGAAGGACCGTCTCTGCCCGACTGGAGTGAGGTCGTGGAAAGAAGGTAGGGAGCACCACTTCCAGGTCGAGATGGAAGGGCAACACTACCTTCGGCAGGAATTTGGGGTGCGTGCGAAGCACCACTCTGTTCTTGTAGAACCTGATATAGAGCGCCTTTGCCACTAGGGCCTGAAGCTCACTAACTCTGCGAGCAGAGGTAAAGGCGACCAGGAAAGCCATCTTCCAAGAGAGGAAACAAAGGTGGCAGGTAGCCAGAGGTTCAAAAGGCGGGTGAGTGAGCTGCCCCAACACTACGTTAAGGTCTCATTCGGTTGCCGGAGGATGAACCTGGGACTTCGATAAGAGCAGGCCCCGAAGAAAGCGGATCACCAAGGGATGGACCAAAGGGGCTTACCATCCATTGGATGGTGGTGTGCTGCCAGGGTACTAAGGTGCACTTGGACAGAGTTAGACTTGAGCCCGGACTGAGAGAGGTGGAGGAGGTATTGTAACACCAGAGCCAATGGGCAGGAGAAAGGGTCAGCCCCATGTTTGGCATACCAAGCAGAGAACCTGTGCCATTTGAGGGCATACGTTTTCCCAGTAGAGGCCAGCAGAATGTCTTCTACTTCACCCAGAAGGTTGAGTCACCCTCTCAGCAGCCACACTGTCAGTGACAGGGACCCCAGGTTGGGGTGCAGGAGAGAGCCCCTCTCCTGAGATGGGAATCCCGGGCGGTCCCCAAAGGGATGAGGGTCTCCACCGTCAACTGTAGAAGCAGTGGGAACCACGGCTGCCTGGGCCACCGAGGAGCTATCAGGACGAGCAAGGCCCTGTCGCGGAGGGTCCTGAACAAGGTCTTGGCAATCAGCGGTGTAGGAGGGAAGGCGTACATGAGGCCTTCCAACCATGAGACCAGGAACGCGTCCACTGCCACCCTGGAGGAATGGGCCTGCCGGAAACAGAAACAGGGCAACTGAAAGTTGTCCGGGCTGGTGAAGAAGTCCATCATGGGTCCCCACCCAGAGCCGGAAAAGTCGACTGGCTACCCTGGGGTCCAGCTGCCACTCGTGCGGCAGAAGAACTCTGCTGAGCTTCTCGGCAGCAGGTTGTCCTGACCTGGCAGGTACACTGCCTACAGGAAGATACCCTGTTGGATTGTGTACAAGCATAGGACCAGTGCCTCCTGACAAAGGGCACGAGATCCCGTGCCCCCCTGTTTGTTCACGTAGAACATCACCACCTGGTTGTCTGTCTGAACCAGCACCGGCTGGTGATGCAGGTGGTGACAGAAGACCCTTAGGGCTAGGTGTATGGCTCAGAGCTTCAGGAGGTTGACTTGCTGGTCATTCTCGTCAGGTGACCAGCTGCCCTGGGTGCGGAAATATCCACAGTGGGCTCCCCAGCTGAGCAGGGAGGCATCTGTGGTGAAGAGCCTTGAGGGGCTTGGAGCCTGAAAAGGCATGCCCGCGTCGAGATGCTGGGGCGACTGCCACCAGACCAGGAAGTCCACCAAGTGGCGGGTCACAGAAACTCTGTCTCAGAGGTGGCCCGTGACCTGAGACCACTGGTCCTGGAGACACCACTGCGCCGCCCTCATGTGGAGGCGAGCTTCTGAGGTGACAAACCGTGGAGGCCATATGCCCGAGGTGGTGCAGGAGAAGCCGAGCGGGCACCAAGTGCGGTACTGTATGTCCCGAGCCAGAGTCCTGAGGCGATTGGCTCGATCCCTAGGCAAGAAAGCCTTTGACTGGAGTGTGTCGATCCTTGTCCCAATGAACTCCAGACACTGCATCGGGAGGTGGTGAGACTTGGGGTAGTTTATGACAAAGCCCAAGTGTAGCAGAACCTGGATGGTGTGTGTGGTGGCCTGGTATAACTCTGATGCCATGCCTCCCTTTATGAGACAGTCTTCCAAGTAAGGAAAGACAAAGATCTCCTGGAGCCAGAGGAAGGCTGCCACGACTGCCAGGCATTTTGTGAAAACTCTCTGGGCAGATGCTAGGCCGAAGGGGAGCACTTTGTATAGAAAGAGCCTGTCCCCCACTACGAACCACAGGTACTGCCTGTGGTTGGGGTGGATAAGGATGTGGGTATAAGCCTTCAGGTCTAAGGAGCATAGCCAGTCTACCTGCTGGAGGTATAAGAACATAAGATATACCATACTGGGTCAGACCAAGGTCCATCAAGCCCAGTATCCTGTTTCCAACAGTGGCCAATCTAAGACATAAGTACCTAGCAGTTACCCCCAAAAGCCACAGGTTCCACAATGCTTGTATTGGGTCAAGCAGCGATATCCGGGGTCCCTTTTAATAATAGTTTATGGACCTTTCCCCCAGGAACTTGTCCAAACTTTTTTTAAACCCAGCTACACTAGCAGCTTTTATTATATCTTCCAGTAACAAATTCCAGAGTTTGATTACACGTTGAGTGAATTTTTTTTCTCTTATTAGTCTTAAATAGGTTACCCTGTAGCTTCATTGTATGTGCTCTAGTCTTTCTATATTCTGATGACGTAAACAATCGATCTACGTTTACCTGTTCCACCCAATTCATTAATTTATAGACCTCTCCCATACCTCCCCTCAGCCATTTCTTTTCCAGGTTGAAGAGTCCTAACCTTTTCAGCCTCTCTTCATAGGGGTATCCTTCCATCCCCTTTACCATTTTGGAGGCTCTTCTCTGTACCTTTTCTAATAACGCTATATCCTTTTTAAGATACGGTGACCAGAATTGCACACAATACTCAAAGTGCAGTCGCACCATGGAACGAAACAGAGGCATCATAATATCCTTTGTTTTATTTTCCATTCACTTCCTTATGATACCTAGCATTCTATTTGCTCTCCTGGCCGCCGCTGCACACTGGGCAGAGGGTTTTAACATGTTATCCACGATGACACCTAAATCTTTTTCCTGGGTGGTGGTTCCTAATGTGGAACCTTGCATCGTGTAACCATAGTTTGGGTTTTTCTTTCCTACGTGCATAACCTTGCACTTGTCCATATTAAATTTCATCTGCCATTTGGATGCCCAGTCTTCCAATTTACCAAGATCCTCTTGCAATTTTCCACAAACTCATGAGTTTTAACAACTTTAAATAGTTTCGTATCATCTGCAAATTTGATAACCTCACTCATTATTCCTTTTTCCAGGTCATTTATGTATATGTCAAAAAGCAGCGGACCCAGCACAGATCCCTGGGGTACTCCACTATTCACCTTTCTCCATTGGGAAAATTGGCCATTTAGCCTTACCCTCTGCTTTCTATCTTTTAACCAGTTCCTGATCCACAATAGTACACTGCTCCTATCCCATGACATTTTAGTTTTGCCAAAGGTCTCTGATGAGGGACTTTATCAAAGGCTGTCTGAAAGTCCAGATATACTATATCAACTGACTCACCTTTGTATACCTGTTTATTCACGGCTTCAAAAAAACATAACAGATTAGTAAGACAAGATCTTCCTTGTCTAAAGCCATGTTGGCTATCTCCCATTAAGCCATGACTATCTATATGTTCAGTAATTTTGTTCTTTATTATGGTTTCTACCATTTTTCCCGGTACTGACATCAGGCTCACCGGTCTGTAATTTCCTGGATCACCCCTGGACCCTTTTTAAAAATTGGTGTTACATTGGCCAATCTTCAGGTATTACAGTTGATTTTAATGATAGTTCACAGATTACTAATAGCAGGTCTGCAAGCTCATATTTCAGTTCTTTCAACACCCTTGGATGTATACCATCCGTTCCAGGTGATTTGCTACTCTTCAGTTTATGAAATAGTTGTAATACATCTTCCTGGTGTATCGATATTTCTTTCAATTCTTCCGCAGTATCACCTTTAAATACCACTTCAGTCATAGGTAACATTCCTACATCTTCCTCAGTAAAGACCGAAGCAAAGAATTCATTCAGTCTCTTCACTATGGCCTTGTCCCCTCTTAGTGCCCCTTTTACCCCTCTATCATCTAATGGTACAACTGACTCTCTCACAGGTTTTTGCTACAAATGTACTTGAAAAAGTCTTTATTATGCGTTTTTGCTTCCACAGCAAGCTTCTTCTCAAATTCTCTCTTTGCCTGCCTTATCAATGCCTTCCATTTAACTTACCAATGCTTGTGCTGTTTCCAGTTTTCGTCATTTGGCTCTTTTTTCCATTTCCAGAAAGATGCTTTTTTGGCAACAAAAGCCTCTCTGACTTCACCTTTAAACCATTCTGGCAGTTTTTTGGACTTCCTTCCACTTTTCTTAAAGCGTGGAATACAGCTGGTCTGGGCTTCCAAGATAGTATTTTTATGTTCAAATTTTTTTTTATTCAATATTCCAAAGCTACACCCAGACAGTACAGTGCAATGCAAATATCTTTTTAGTGTAACACAAGAGATAAAAGTACAAAAACTTACAGCATAAAAACTTACAGCATAAAAAAACCCCCAACACAGCAAAGCAGCACCTCTGACCTAGTATAGTTCCAAAAGGCTGCGGGAGAGCCCAGACCAACATATAAACCCCAAAGAACATTAAAGAACACTAAAGAACACCATCCCCCCCCTGGGCCCTTAAAGATAAATCCCCCCACATGGATTATCAAAAAAAACACCCCAATATCCTAGCCCCCCACCCCCCCCGGGTTTCAACCAAGGCAAACCCAACAGTGGACAGGCCCGGGGTATACTCCCGTGCCCGTCCCCACGCTCTCTCCAGAGTCATCCTAGCTAAAGATCCCAATCCTGTACTATGCCTTCCCCCCCATCCTCCCCTTCCTCCCCAACCCCCCCCCACCCCTCCCCACCCAGCCCCACCCCACTGGTGTGTTCCAAATCTGACTCTAAATGTGTACGTGCCCAAAGGTGATCACAATGCCAGGGAGAACCAAACTCCTCAAAGCCCTCCAAGGATGCGGCTACAGGTCTCCCTAGGGCTAGGCAAAGATTTTAAGTGAGGCTCCCAGCGAAGCAAAAAACGCTTCCACCGCCCAGGATGGCCACTCGCCCAGAGCCGTTCCATTATCACCACCTCATACAATCGCCCCCTCCACAAACCATATGTGGGGCCTTTATCATCCACCCAGCGATGCAAGATAGTTATTCTCGCAGTCACCAGCACCAAAAACGCAACCATTGCAAGACCTCCCGCCCCACCTCTTCAGCCCAGTGGTCCTCCCACACATCCAACACCACATTAACCGCAGTAAAGATGAGCGGGCGTCGTAGGCACCCCCCTAAATATGCCCACACCTGACCCCAGAAGGCCTGGACCCGCGTGCACCCCAAAACATATGACCCAGCGTGGCCCTACCTTCGCCACAGCGAGGGCAACAGTGGGAAGGCGCAATCCCAGCCCTCCACGCCCGAAGGGGAGTAAAATAGAGGCGACGCAACAATTTGTATTGCAAGTCTCAAAATGTCACCAACACACTAAGTTTCGGAATAGCAGCCAAACCACATAACACCTCTCCACTCGTCACCACCACCCCTAGCCGCAGCAAGGTCATCCAGAGCAACCGGCGGCACCGAATCCCATAGCATCCAATGCAACCATGCTACCCGCGCCCCCTGTTCCCCCCCCAGTAAGGCCACCTCTATACCAAAACTGACTTCCCCCCATAACGCCTCCGTAGGTACGGTACGAATGTAACTGCAAACCTGGGCATAGAGAAAAACATCTCGTCCCCCTAGAGGATACTGCTGACGTAGCAGGGAGAACTCCGCCATTGCCCCCTCCGAGGTTACGACGTGCTCCAGATTCACTATCCCCAAGCGCGTCCACCGCGCAAACAAGCTGCCCTCAAGTCCTGGTAAGAACTCACCATTACCCCGAAACGGGAGATAAGGAGAGTGATGAATGGCCAACTTTCGGCTGTCACAAAAATACTTCCACGCCCTCCGGATGGGATCCAAAACAATAACACGAAGATCGCGTTCCGGCCCCCTTACTGCCCTCGCATGCAAGAGATATCGCAAATGAAGAGGCTTCACCGCCTCCCGTAGCATCCCCAATGGAGTGTATTCCTCCAGATCCCAAAGCCAATCCCGTACATACCGTAACAAACAGGCTATATTATATTTCCGAATATCGGGGAGTCCCATGCCTCCGAAGGCCCAGGGCTGCCGCAGCACCTCCAGGCGCACTCTTGGCCGCCGTCCCTGCCATAAAAAGCGATTGAGCAATCTGTCCATCTTTCGCAAATCTGAACGCTTTATCAACAATGGGAGCGTCTGCAGTAAATACAAAATCTGAGGGAACATTGTCATCTTAAACAATGCAATGCGCCCACCTAAAGAGAGCGGTAGGTCCCTCCACTTATCCACCTTAACCGTCAAGGCATCTAAGAGCTTGGTAACATTCAAGTGGTAAAGATCTCCCAGCTCTCCCGGCACATAAACCCCCAAATATTTGAATTGCCCCCGCGCCCATTTCAAGGGATAATCACCCACCCACCCCTGCTGTGCATCGGGGCCCAATAACTTCGCCTCAGATTTATCCAGATTCAATCGGAACCCTGAGGGCACCCCATACTAAGCAAATCATCAGCGAAAGCCGCCACACGGAATTCCAACCGCCCCATAGTAATGCCCCGAAGGTGAGAATGGGCCCGAATCCTAATCAGCAGAGGCTCCAATGTCAAAACAAACAAAAGCGGAGAGAGAGGACAGCCCTGACGCATCCCTTTTTGAATAGAAAATTCCGAAGACAGATTCCCATTCACCATAATAGCCCCTTTTGGGTCCGCGTAAAGAAGCCGCACCACATCCACAAAAAGGCCTGTGAACCCCACTGCCTCCAGAACCTGGTACATAAATCCCCAATTGACCCAATCAAATGCTTTTTCAGCGTCAAAACTGATAAGCATAGACCCCAGCTGTGCCGCCCGCCCAACACAGACCGAAAGCAAAAGTCGTTGCAGACTATAAGCCGCATGTCGCACCCGCACAAAGCCCACCTGATCTCCATGGATCAGGGCCGGCAGAAACCCCGCCAACCTGTCCGCCATAATTTTGGCCAAAATCTTAATATCGACATTAAGAAGGGAAATAGGTCTATACGAGCCAGGTAGAAGTGGGTCCCTCCCCGGCTTTGGCAGTATAGTGACCAATGCTTTATTCACCTCATATGGGAAGCCACCCCGCTGAACCAAATCCTCAAAGTATCCTGCAAGCGGGGCCACTACAACATCTCCCAGTATCTTGTAAAACTCGCCTCGTAGGCCATCCATTCCAGGCGCTCGCCCGCTTTTCAAATGCCGAATCCCATCATGCACCTCGCGTAGGGATATAGGCTGATTCAAGGCCTGCACTTGCTCTGCGCGCAGGTGCGGTAAAGCACATCCCGCCAAAAATTCCTTACTCTCCACTTCTCTATCCCCCTCCCCTGCATAGAGCTGTCGAAAATAATCAGAGAAAACCCTTTCAATCTCCGCCGCATCCCTGCGAATGGACCCATCCGGATGCCTTATAGCCCCAATATGGCGCGGCCCCCCCACCGGCTGCACTAGAGACGACATCAACTTCCCCGCCCGATTCCCATGCTGGTATAATTGATATCTGTAATACAGCAGGGACTTCTGGGCACGCTGGTGAAGGAGCATCTCCAGCTCCATCTGGACTTCACGCAACTTACGCCTGTGCACCGCCGTCCGGTTCGCCGCCACCTGCCTCCATGCTTTACCCAGTTCACGCTCCAGAAAAAGAATTCGCTGACTCCGCCGCTTCCGCTTTAAACTATAATAACTAATGATCTCCCCCCGGAGGACCGCCTTCCCGGCCTCCCAAAAGAGAGCCGGAGAGATCCCTGGTTGGTCATTAAAGGCCACATACTCCCTCCATTTGTCCTTAAGAAACCTGTCAAACTGACCATCCCCAGTAAGCTCCAGCGGATAACGCCAAATCCGGGTTCCGTCGGGTGCTCGATTACGCAGCTCCATAATTATCATCGCATGATCAGAGATAACAGATGGGCCAATCTCTGCTTTCAACACCCAGCTAAACAAGGATTCCGAAATCAGGAAATAATCGATGCGGGACCACGTCCCATGGGCCCTAGACATATGGGTATACTCCCAGTCCCCAGGGTGTAAAACTCTCCAAATATCCAACAACTGGTTCGCCTCGCACAACCCCCACACCCGCCGCGTACTCCTCCGATCTCTCCCCCCAAGTGGTCCAGAGCGATCCATATTCTCATCCAAGACTGCATTAAAATCACCTCCCAGAATCACCTGATATCCGTCAGTAGCCTCCAACAGACGAGTAAGAGCCTGATAAAACCGAGCTTCATAGACATTGGGAGCATACACCGAGCACAAGGCAACTTTAACACCATCAAGCAGCCCCCACACCATAACATAGCGGCCATCTGAATCAATGTCAACTTTCTCCTCCACCCAGGCTACATGCTTAGCAATTAAGATGGCCACCCCCCGCTTCTTCCCCACTGCCGGAGCCCCATAGACCTTAACAATGTTGCCTCTACACAATTTCACATGTTCAGCCACGGACTGATGTGTCTCCTGCAACAGTATAATCCCAATCCGTTTACGGTTTAGTTGCTGGAGGACTTTATATCTCTTTATCGGGGAGCCCATGCCACACACGTTCCAAGAGGCTATCTCAATGCCACTACCCATGGCTCCTCCCACAAAGGAACCTCCAAAGATTACCAATCAGCCCCATACCTTGGCGAGAACCTCCCCAGCCTAGGGTCCCCCCAACACAAGTGTACCCCAGATCACCAACACACCCTCATGGATACATTCACACACGCACACTAACCCTGGCGGAACCAAACAAACAGTCACATACCTACCCCCCTCTATTCCCCTTACCTGCGCATCCAGAGTACCCCCCCGGTTACAAGCACAAACTCAACTCCCCCCATCCCCCCTACGACTTCACACCTCCTCCTCCACTTTCCATCTTGCACCCCAATTCCCCAGGGCCCTCCACCAGTTCCGAGACTTCCGAGACATGCAGAGCCCCCCTTACCCCCCTCCCCAACTCGCACACAGATAACAACCCCCATACCCCTCCCCCAGCCACTTCCAGAGATTTTGCATCCTAGGTCCCAACCCCTCCCTGCCCTATCAACCCCTCCCCGCACCGCTAGCAACAATAGCAACAACCCCATTCCCACTCCACATAAACACAATAAATACCTCCCCCAAGCCCGGAGGGAATGAAACACTGAGGGACATGGGCTAACATAGAAAAAGGAGCTCCCCAGTCCCGCCACCCACCCCTTATACATCTTCAGCGAACAAACACCCCAATGCTCTTGCTAGTTAAGTGAGTGCAGGGCCCCCCCCCCCGGCAGACAAAGAGCATGGGCGCCCCCAGTCATATAAGTAGACCGCCTGGGCCCCCATGCAAACCGACGGCAGCCAGCGCCGCACCCACGAGACAGGCCCTCCTACTCCAAAGCCCCCCCAAAAAACATAGTACTGCAGGCTGGAGCAAGGGCCATTATATCACCCACCTTGGCCGCTGCTGGAACAGACACATCATTAACAGTCTAAATTAAACATTAACAATCGAAAATAAACATGAAACAGCAGCCACTTTAACAGGTAGCATGTGAACACTCCCCCCCCCCCCCACATCGCTCATGTCCTTAGAGCCCAAGGGCTCCTGGAAAACACTTCTGTCCCGGTAATCTGAGGGCCTCACAGTCACCCGCATTTGTCACAGTATGCCATCGCCTCCTCCGGCGTTGAGAACACACGACGTCCTCCCGCACAGTCCACCCTGAGCGAGGCAGGATAGGCCAAAGTGAATCGGAGGCCCCGCTCCACCAGCCGGCCACACACCTCCTTATAGGCCCTTCGTCGCATCGAGACTCCAGCAGAATAATCCTGAAAAATCAAGACGTTACAGGAGGGGACTCCAGTGCGCCGGGATTGCCGCGCCGCCCTCAAAACGCCCTCCTTCTGGGCCTCATGAAGAAAGTGGGCGATGACTGTTTGGGGCCGATTCTCACCAGCTCGGTAGGGGCCCAGCCGGTGCGCTCTCTCAATGATGATTTCACCGAGCCCCTCCACCAGCGGCAAGTTGGTGGGCAGCCACCGCTCGAGATACTGCCGTAGATCTTTATCCGGGACTGATTCTGCAATACCAATAAATCGTAAGTTGTTACGCCGACTCCGATTCTCTAGGTCCTCTAGTTTCTCCGTGTGCTTCAGCAGGGCCTCTTCCAACTTTTGAATCCAGGCTGCATCACGCTCCCGCGTGTCCTCCAGGTCACTAATTCGCTGCTCCACCTGCTCCACGCGCCCAGTAAATTCAGAGACCGTTTGTGCCACCGCGCTCATCTGAGTTGCCAGGCCCCCCAAAAGGTCTTCAAGCGCCGCCACTACCGCCTTGGAGACCTCTTCCACCGTCAAGCTCGAGGTAGTGGGAGTCTGGTCCAGCGTCTCACCTTCCGCCATTTTTGCCTCGCCACCTCGGGGTCTCTCCCGCCGAGCGGTTTTCGTTGCCATGGGGTCCACGACCAGACTGGAGCATTAAACTATCCCCCTCCAAGAAGAAATTGTCTCCCCCAACTCGAGCAACACAGGGGGGAAGCGATTAACAAGTTAAGTGAGGAGGGGGAGGGTAGTAGGCTCCGGAGCTAAGAAGGAAGCGTCCTTCCTAGTCCACCATGCCACCGGACGACCCCCAAGATAGTATTTTTAAACAACACCAAGCTTGATGTAAGTCTTTAACCTTTGCAACTGCTCTTTTTATTTTTTTTTAAACTATTTTCCTCATTCTATCATAGTCTCCCTTTCAAAAGTTAAAAGGTAGTAAATAAGAACCCGGTAGTTCAGTGGACAGCAATGTTCCAAGGGGGAGCATCTTGAACTTCTCCCTCACCAGAATTTGTTGAGGTTGCGCAGGTCGAAGATGGGCCTCAGGCCCCCTGTTCATTTTGGCACGAGGAAGTACCTGAAGTAGAACCCCTTGCCCTTGAGGTGGTGGGGCACCGGTTCCACCGCTTTGTCCTCGAGAAGACCTGTCAACTCCTTCAGAAGGAGGTCTAGGTGGAGGGGAGACCTGAGGGGCTCTCCCGGGAAATAAGGGGGAGGTGTCTGAGTGCAAAGGAATTGGTGTTGATGGTCACCCACCTCTGGGTATAGAGGGCCAGACATCCCCCTGTGGGCTGCTGAACTCCATAGGGTAGAGAGGCTATGCTCAAGGAGTCAAGAACTAGCTAGGCCGGAGCTGGTGCTTGGGGTTCTGGAGCCTTCTGCTTAAGTGGGCCATGCCCATGTCCCTTAGCCCACTGACCCTGTTGGCGAGTTGGAGAGGCTTGAGAAGGTGGGTAGTTTCTGAAAGCAGCTCCTTCCTTGCGTAAAAGGACTTTTACCCGAGCCCTTCCATCAGGGAGGGACAGCGGTCTTTTTAGAGAGCCTGGCCTTGTCATCAACTTGGTCTCCAGCTAGGCAACTTTTTCGGTCATGGGTTTGCCAAAGAGGTTCTCTCTTTGGCATGGGATATCGACCAATTTGTCCTGAACCCAGTGCTCAAGGTCGGATGACTGTAGCCAAGCTTGGCATTGTGAACCAATGCCAGCCGCTGCTAATCGAGCCGCCAACTCAAACCCATCAAAGGCCGTTTGAGACAAATTTGGAACATTCACAGACTGCTTTAGCCAGGTTCTTGAAGCACTGCAAGGGCTCCACAGAAGGACCAGTTGAGAACCCTGAGAGTTCCTTCACCAGGTCTCTCAGGTACATGCTCATATACAGCTGGTGGACCTGGATGCGGCCGATGAGCATTGAGCCCTGGTAGCACTTTCTGCCGATAGCATCCAGGGTGCAGGCTTCCCTGCCAAGGGGCACCGAGGAAACATAGAAACATAGAAATATGATGACAGAAAAGGACCACATGGCCTATCAAGTCTGTCCTTCCATATCAACAACAGTCCCCTTTTTACCTTTAGAGATCCTCTGTGTTTGTCCCATGCTTTTTTGAATTCAGTTACTGTCCTCATCTCTACCACCTCCACTGGGAGACTATTCCATGGATCCACTACTTTTTCCGTAAAGAAATATTTCCGCATATCACTCCTGAATCTATCTCCCTTCACCCTCATCCCATGTCCCCTCATAGCAGAACTCGCTTTCAATTGAAAGAGGCTCTCTCCCTGAACATTTATGCCACAAAGGTATTTAAACATCTTAATCATATCACCTCTATCCCGCCTTTCCTCTAAGGTGTACATATTAAGATCCTTAAGTCTGTCCTCATATGCTTTATAATGAAGACCACTAATCATTTTAGTAGCCACCCTCTGCACCGACTCCATCCTGTTCACATCCTTTTGAAGGTGCGGTCTCCAGAATTGCACACTATACTCCAAATGAGGTCGCACCAAAGACTTATAAAGAGGCATTATCACCTCCTTTTTTCTGCTAGCCGTTCCTCTCCGTATGCACCCAAGCATCCTTCTAGCTTTTGCCATCGCCTTTTCTACCTGTTTAGCTACTTTAAGATCATCAGACACAACCACGCCTAGGTCCCGCTCTTCTTTAGTGGACAGAAGTCCTTCACCCCCTATACTATATTGCTCCCTTGGATTGCTGCAGCCCAAATGCATGAGCTTACATTTTTTAACATTAAATCCCAGCTGCCAAATTCTAGACCATTCTTCAAGCTTAGCTAGATCCCTCCTCATGTTATCTACACCTTCCTGGGTGTCTACTCTTTTGCAGATTTTGGTATCATCCGCAAAGAGGCAAACCTTACCCGACAGCCCTTCCGCTATATCACTAACAAAGATGTTAAAAAGAATCGGACCAAGGACAGATCCCTGGGGCACACCACTGGTAACATCCTTCTCCTCAGAGTGAGCTCCATTTACTTGTACTCTTTGTCGCCTCCCACCCAACCAATTTCTAACCCAAGCAGTAACTTTAGGGTCCATCCCTAGGGTGCTCAGTTTGTTTATATGTCGCCTGTGAAGAACAGTGTCAAAGGCTTTACTGAAATCTAAATACACCACATCTAGAGCTCTCCCTCGGTCCAACTCCCTGGTCACCCAGTCAAAGAAATCAATCAGATTTGTCTGACAAGAACTGCCTCTGGTGAATCCATGCTGCCTCGGATCCTATAATCCGCTGGACTCCAGAAACCTCACTATTTTCTCTTTCAGCAGCGTTTCCAATAATTTACTCACCACCGAAGTTAAACTAACCGGCCTGTAGTTTTCAACCACATCCTTACTTCCGCTTTTGTGTAAAGGCACCACATGAGCCTCTCTCCAGTCCTTTGGCACCACTCCCGATTCCAACGAGGCATTGAAAAGGTCAGTCAGTGGAGTTGCTAGAACGTCCCCAAGTTCCCTCAGTGTTCTAGGGTGTATCCCATCCGGTCCCATCGCTTTGTCTACTTTAAGCTGAGCTAGTTTCTCATGAACAGAGTCTTCTGGCTTTTCAGTCAACACATGGCCGACTACACCACCATGGAGTTATGTGGCAGCTGTGACTTTTGGAAGCCTGGGCTCCAGCGGACTCGATACATTGAGTTGAGCCATTTGCTCACCACCGGCACCAAAGCCGGTGTCTCCCACATTCAGAGCATCAGCGTTTCCAGGATGAGAGGGATTTGCACCGTGAGTGATTTCCGGAGAGGGGCCTCATACTGGAGGATCTCCAACTCATCCGCCCGAGGGTCTTCCTCCAACTCAGTTGGGAATGCCAGGGCCTTAGACATGTTCTTGACAAAATCAAGGAAGCCCATATTTTTGGGCAAGGACCGCATTGAGTCTCCTAGACGGGAGAGTTAGATGGGATGTTGCGGTGGTGATGGCTTTCGGGGGACTCCTTGTCCTCCATCTCCCACTCGGAGTAGTCCGTCGAGGCCTCGAGGCCCCCAATGTCCTGCGGCCGGTGCCCTGCAAACTTGCCGGGGATGACCGCAGTCCCATCGAGCGGGAGTCGGATCGTGACCTTTGCTGAGGATCGGCTCAGTCTCCGGGGACATCTTAGACGTCGAGGGCCTTGTGGTTGGGCCAGATGAACCAGTCGTGCTGGATAACAGCGCCTGCTGCTGTTCCATGAAGGCAACTTTCATGAAAGGAAGGTCTCAGACTCATCAACACTACGCCGACATAATATGGCTCATGTGTTGTATTTGCATCAACGACCTTCACAAATCCCATTTTAAAACGCTGCTATCACTGCCAGAGTGTCCCATGAGATTAAAACAAAACTTTCCCTCTTATCTTCAGGAACACTTCCGCTGCGCTTAACGAAATCCCCAACGCCTTCAAGTAGTAGTGTTTCCGCGTTTCACTATACGTTTCTTCAGGGGTGTATGCAAGATGTATCAATCTACAAAAACCAAAACAGTAAACATTACTGCGAGACCAGGCCTGGGGAGCACCCAGCCGGTTGGAACCGTCCAAGGATTCCACCTTAGAGGGTTTCTTCTTCTTCCTAAGTTCCCTCGAGGGAGACCCCCCTTTCTGAGGACCCACGACGAGGCTCAGGTTCGTAAGACTCTACCTGAGATGTTGGGCCTTCGAAGGCATCGGGGGACTCGGGGGAAAAACTTACCATGCTGCTGCTGGCAGCTCTTGAGGGCCTTACTGGACATCCTTTTTGCAGAGACTGCAGGCTACCAAGTTGTGGTTTGGCACGAGGCAGCGGAGACAGCAGTCATGTGTGTCAGTCAAAGACACGATTTTAGAGCATCGATCACAGTTCTTAAAGCCACTGGTAGCCATGGGGGAAAAAAATACCCCTGCGAGGTCGAAGACTCTCCGGACTGCCAGCGTGAGAAAAAAGGAAAAATTGAAAAACTAGCATAAAATAGACCGAACTCGATGCCGAGGCAACGAGGTCAGCAGGTGTAAAGAGTAATGGTGCAATATCGGAGGACAATATGAAACTTGGAGAGAAAAATCAACATTTTCTGGGGACGAGCCAGACCAACGTCTGAAGGGCTCTGTGGAAAAAAGGAGACTGAGCAAGATGGCACCCTTGGGCAGGAAGGGGACCACGCATACGTGGTAGCATCTCCCAAAGGCTTTCTTTGAAAGCTGGGGGGATGCTTCCACGAGGGCTCCGTCGGTGCCGACATCACCCATATGTGAGGACTGACTTCCTGCTTGTTCCCGGATAACCTCTCTGTGGCATGGCATATCAGCAAGTTTATCCTTCACAGATTGTTCCAGGTCTGAGGACCGGAGCCAGGTGAGTCTCCAGGCACCAATTATCCATTGCAGACGCTCTTGATGCAGTTTCAAAGATATAATATGTTGCCCGGACCATGAACTTAGAGCAGTCCTTATCATGCCTCACAAGGGAAAGATACTGTTCCAATCTCTCTGGAGGGAGATAATGAGATGCTCATGATGTCCTTCAAAACTATGCCCATGTAGAGCTGGTAAGAGGCCATTACGGCTATAAGCAAGGAACTCTGAAAAACCCTTCCCCCAAAGGAGTCCAATGTCCGAGCTTCCCTCCCTTGGGGCGCAGAGGGGTAAGTCTTGGAACTTTTAGACCTCTTAAGAGTGGATTTGATCACCAAAGAATGGTGAAGAAACTGGGGGCTTCTTGAACCCGGAAGCCTTTTGAACTCAATACACGGAATCAAGCTTTCTACTGACTGGAAGTATAGTGAGGGGGTTCTACTACATTCTCATCTGCACTCTCTGAAGGATGCCGTGCACGGACACTGTCACTGCTTCCTTAGTGGCAGAGAAGTACTGAAGGATCTCCAATTCTTTTACCATGGGCTCATCCTCAGTCTCCAAAGAAAATGGTATGGCCTTAGCCATATCCCTAGGAAAATCATATCCTAAGGAGGTGACTTGCACTTCTCATGAGGTGGAGAAGGGTATGATGGAAGTTCTGAGGGACTTGTCATCCGACAAGTCCTCAATCAGTGATCAAGCTCTCTGAGTCAGACTCAGAAAGGAAATCAAAATATTTCTCAGCCTGGATCACACTCCTGCCCTTTGGGGATCAGGAGCTTCTTTGGGAGTGATGATGCAGATAACTTTCTAGGCTTTGGGGAGCATCGGATCCCGATGCACTAGAGAGATCGGCTGGACAGGTCTCAGTGTTGGGGCCCTTTGATGTCAATGCCTCTCTCGTACACAACCTATGCTTCTCAAGGATTGACTAGACTGCTGCAGACATCGATGCAGTAGACATCAAGGCACAGACATGCTGCATGAGAAACAGCATTGTGATGCATTTCTCGAGAGCCCTCAGGAGGTGCTTCTCCATGACTGCCATCTTTGAAAGCTGCAGGGCTCCAGCAACATTAGGCGATGCTCCTGGTTTTCGGAATCTGAGAGGGTGTATCAGTTGCTTGGTTTCGGCATACAGTAGGCTGGTGCTGCCCCTCCAGTGTCCTGGAGGATCAGCTCTCCTTTCTATGGGGGCTGCTTAGAGGGGCGCTGCTGAGAACCCTCTTTGTTCTTGACTCCATGCTTCTGAGGGCTTCAACATTGATGCACCAGAGCCTCCACTTGATGCTTGATATGATCACCCTTTGGCATTGTTAAAGATGAAGCTGAATCCTCCTTTGCCTTTGGGTGGGGTACTCGGTTCAGAGTGGGCTCGAGGACCCCTCGATGTCGATCCAGTGCCGGTGTCTGGTGCAGCTTTTGATGCCATTGAGACTGGTGCAGCTAATGCTGATGTCAAAGTCGATTGTGAGTCCTTTGGAACAGGGGAATGCATGCTGTACCTGAATGTAACTCTTTGATCTTCTCCTGGAAAGGCGTGAGCTAAATACTACTAACAAACAATGGATAAGACTTGTGTGCGCCAAAAATGGATTTGTGCTGCTTCTCTCAACCCTCTGTCATCTGCAAATACAAATTACATGAAGAGGACTGATCAATGGGTCCCAGGCACAGCTGTGAGTATCTGTGACAGCCATGGTCCTTGAGCACCTTGAACACTTCTTAAACCAGCAGGCAAGTTTTTGTGACATTCTGGCTGGAAAAACAGTCGCAGTGAAATCAAATGGCTTGATTTTGAAAAAAGAGAAATTAGTCTAAATACACGGTCAAAGCACCTATGCCTAAGAGGTAACAGTGCCAAGAAAAATACAGGAAACTGTAAACGACTGAAACTCTAGCTAAGGATTCTAAAAGGGAGAAAAAACATGATGGCAAGCGGATAGAGGTCAGAAGACCAGAAAAAAAACACTGAGAAAAATACTGTAAAAGATACCACAGTTTACCAAATGAAGCGGTAGCAATGATACATCTATTGGGCTCCACGAAAAAATGAAGACTGAGAAAAGATGGCACCATTGAGGTGAGCAGGAAGATGACAGGCATGTGCAAGATACGTGAGGACTTATTTCCTGCTTGTCCATGGAGAATGAAGTATTAACTGGTCGATATAAATTATCCCTGGTGGGTTTATTGGAAAATTGGTGTGCTCCATAGGCATTTTTTAATGTCTTGCATGAGAGTCAAGTGCATCAAGCAAGGCAGGCTAACAAAATGTGGTTGCTGACAATTCAGACTGGCCTGGATTTGTGAAGAATTATAACGGGGGTGCACACAGAATATCCCTATTTCTTCAGTTAGTAAGGAACCCAGATCTACCATTAGGGCTATGAAATCACGCTTTCAAATATGGTACAGCAAACAGTGAATGAATACAGAACAAATAATGGTGTTTGGGGAGGGAAGGGGGGTTCATTCCCCTCAGTTATCTCATTTTATTTTCATATGGGTATCTCAACACACTCTTGCTGCCATATCTGCCAGTACAGGATTACTGGGGGACACTGAAAACAAAAGATTTGGGGAGCCTGTAGCTCATTGCATTAGATAAAACTCCCAAAGTCTGAATAAAATTGCAAAATAGGATAAGGCTAGAAGGGATACCCAAGAAGCTAATTTCTTAACTTCTTTGGCAATAAAGTCAGGGGAGATGGCATAGGAAATTATGCCTACAAATGTAAAACAACACTTTGGAGTCAAAGTCCGAACAACTGATGAAGGCCTTCAAAAAATGAAGTATAAGGTATTACATAGGACCTATATAACAAAAGAGAAAAGGGTACGATGAAGTTATGGCAGCATGGGATATGTGTGAGGTCTAAGTCAAGTGTTGGTAGTTTTAGGTACTCTTTTTTAGTATGTGTTAAGTTGAAGACCCTATGGTCATACCCACTAGAAACAAATGAGGATGTTACCCAAGCAAAGTAGTCAGTCAAAAGGCCAAGCAGAAGTTCATAAAAACTGCAATATTGTTTGCCAAAAAGATATTAAAATTTTCAATAAAGAGAAGCCATCTATTTAGTGTGGGGTAAGCCTCATGCATGAAATGGTGGAACATGAGATGCATGAAATGGTGGGACATGAGATGCAAACTGGTGTCAGAGGGGCTGCTTTATAAGCAACTATAGTATCAATATAGATTGAAGTGCACTGTGGAGCAAAGGGTGAAGGCGGAGGAGGTGGCATAAATGTGGTTGTGGGGATGAATGGAGGTTGATAAGAAGGCAGAGGAAAAGGAATAGGTGGTTGTAAATCAAACTGCTCAAATTCTGTTCAGAAAGCAAGCAGAAAGAATATTTGGGTCTATATTTAACTGTGATGATCAGCACTCTTTTTTAAACTCCCGCCACCACGGTTAAATAAAAACCAGATATTCAGTGCCAATATCTGGATAGTGACCTGTACCAAATATCCAGATACTGCAATGACCAACACTGCTATCTGGTTAACAGTGACATTCAGCCTGTTATCTGGATAGCACATCACAAAGTTGGAAAATGGCCTTTTTTCTGTCCTAACTTTATGCAATTAGCTATCCAGGTACTGAGCTCAATATCGTCGCTATCTGCATAGCTTTTGTTTCTGTTTCAGCTCTGTTCATGGACTGCCCTAGCACTATCGCCATAGTGTCAAGGCAGCCAGATGGAATATTCAGTGGCACTATCTAGATAGTGCCACTGAATATTCCTCTCACTGGCACTTATTTGGTTAGCAGATGCTGATAATCAGGTAAGTGCCCTTAAGTGCCTTTGAATATCAATCCCATTGTAACTACTGAACTTGGATTGTACTTGCTCTCACACAAACCATAAAAATATAGATTCAGATATAAAAAAGAAAGGGCTTGGATGAGCTGCCATGGTTAGTGAAGTTAACGGTGTAATCTTCTCCATACAAGTAGCAGAAAAGGGCATTGTCTAATGGGATTTAACAGTATGGGAAGGCCAAGATTTGGCCTCTGTCTACATTAATCATTTGTGAACCATGAAGGGCTTAGTCAAAGCTGCTTGATCTGGAGAAGCAAAATTCCATGCTGGAAATAAATGAGTGACTACATTAACAGACTGCTAGACTTTGGGAGTGGCCCAACATTATTGATTTATTTCCTCTTAGCTTTAAGAGAAAGACGACAGAGGATTTAACCAGCTGGATCCTTACAGCTAGTGGTAGAATAACTGGACCCTGTAGAAACTGATGCCATTTATCAATGGATGCAGAGAGTGCACTTTTAGTTCACAACTAGTGTAGGTACTATGGACACTCACAATAGCAATATAGCTGGCTTGGTCATAGTTGAGAAAAGGCAAAGATCACATCAGCCATGCTACAGACCTCTCAGATCACACAACACAGAACTGTCAACATCCAAAATGTTACCACCTGCCCATTCTGAACAGAAAGATCCACCTCACCATTGTGCCAGTCCAAAACACACAATCCAACACTCCATTTATTTAATCAAATATTTAATCTTTCTTCTTGTTAGAAAAGATGTGCACCATCCTGCTGCTTGCACCTACCTTTGCTGGTTGAGACTGTGAATGATGTATCAAGGCCATCGCTGGAAACCTAACAGAGCAAACAGAAAGAGAGAGGTGTCATTCCTTACATTAGTAAGTCCCATCAGGTACCCATGCAATGAAACAGCTTGCTTGCTTGATCTGCCTCCTACTTGTATTTCCAGTACATTTAGGAGCTGATATTCAAACCTCTTATCTGGATGGCTAATGGGAAGCTATTTGGATAAGGGTGCTAAGCAAGATATCCAAAAGGGTCAACAGTCAAATGCCATGATGGTCAGCTGCAGTGCTTAAATTTTGGCAGGATATTCAATTGTGGTATTTGGATGCTGCTGCTGAATATCTCCACAGAATGTCCCAGCACTAAACGGATAGTGCAGGGGTGGTCCATGCGTGAAGCAAGGACAGGACCAACACTTATTCAGACAATACGATTTTCAACTAAGTCTAAGTCTCCATTGCACCGTTGCTATTGACTCCACCGGTAACTTACCAATAACCTCTAATCTGTAGCATACCCAGTTAAGAGGGATCTAGCACTACCCTACTGCTGATTTCAATAGTTACAATCTTAGACACTTGAGATTATTCTAGACCTAAATACCATATTAACTAGATCATACGAATAACACCCTTTATACACACCTTTTCTCAACCTACAAGTAAGATATTTACTAACAAAAAGGATAAAGATGGAACGCCTAAATCTGCTTCTTATCACCATGATAAGTATCATCCTGCACACAAAAACATCACAAGCATACCTATACACGTATCCCATCTATTCACCAAGCCACATATACCTATACCAACTACCACAATACACACAATGGTTCCCATATCAATCCAAACATAATATACACCAATATAAATCAAAGGTAACGAAACCACGCTCAAGACTAATTACAATCAAACCTACCCTTAATGATACTCACACCAAGACTAGCATACTAATAATCCCTCAAACATGCATACTAATAAATACTAGGTCTATTAAAAACAAGTTGCCCATTATACAGGACCTTATTACTGAGGAAAAACCTGATCTATTATGCATCACAGAAACATGGCTCTCAGAGGCTGACACAATCCCCCTTAATACGCTAAATGTAACTGGATATAATATATTTAATTGCCCTCGTAACAAAGGAAAAGGTGGTGGGGTGCTAATAATAGCAAGAAAAAATCTAAACCTATCCTGCACTGCCCAGAAGTCTCTTGAAGGTATAGACATCCTTAAGGTGGAAAATAAAACCTTTGCTATTTCCCTCATTTACAGACCACCTTCTGGAAAACATGAAGCATTAGCATCAGCCCTCGAAACAATATGTGAAACCGCATTAAAAAAATATCACATGATATTAGGCGATATAAACCTTGCTTCACTCAATACAACACAAACTAATACATTTAATGAGGCCATGGATCAGATGGGTTACCGTCAAATAATCCAAACACCTACACATGACAAGGGAAATATCTTAGACGTAGTATTTCTTCCCAAAGAATATTCAAACACCACAGTAACAAATACACCACCTAAAATAACTCAGGTGCCATGGTCAGACCACCACCTTATACAATTCACATTTGAAATGCCATCACAATCACTTAATATAGAATCTAATAATAATACACATAAAAGCATGTTTAAAAAACTAGATAAAGACACACTAATAAATTCGATCTTTTCACATGTAAATACAGAATCCTCAAACCTGGACGAATTAATAAAACAATGGAACAACGGAATTGAAACTGTTTCTAAACAAACATCTAAAATCACCTCACATGCAAATAACAAACTAAGGAAAAGATCGGAACCTTGGTACACAGCAGGATTAGCTAAATTAAGGAAGGATCTCAGAAAATGGAAGAAAAATGGAGAGCTAGGAAATCAACTGAGACCAAAAAACAATACTTATCTCTACTTAAATCCTATAAAGAAACAGTAAATACAGCAAAAAAGAACTATCACACCAAAAAACTAACTAATGCTTTAAATAAGCCAAGGGAATTATTTGAGCTTGTAAAATCACTCACTAAACCCCCAAAAGATGATAATTCGAATTATCCTATAAATGCTCAAGAACTGGCTGATCACTACTCTAAAAAATTAAACCCTAGCGAAGAAAAAATCTCCCATAAAATTGAAACTAATGCATTTCAAAGGATAACACAAAATACCAACCCCACTATAGTGTGGGAAAACTTTTACTCAATAGATAACAGACAACTTCAAAACATCATCACAAACTTAAACACCACCACATCCCCTCTTGACCCATGTCCGGTAGACTGGATCAAGAATGCTAAAACAGAATTATCGCCCATAATACTAAACATTGTAAACCATTCTCTAACACAAGGAAACATGCCAACAGAACTAAAAAGATCTTTAATACGACCTATACTAAAAAACAAATCACTAAACAATACAGATCCATCCTCATTCAGACCCATATCCAGTATACCCTTTCTAGCCAAAATTATTGAAAAATCTGTACAATACCAATTGCAAGACCACATAGATAACACAAATGCACTTGATGCTCAACAATATGGTTTTCGTCAATCGCATGGAGTAGAAACACTGCTTCTAGTATTATTTCGACAGACTCTATAAAGGCATTGAAAACTGCAAAAAAATGTTTGTCCTAATTTTCATCGACATATCTGCAGCCTTTGATTCAGTGAATCATAAGATCCTAATTGAAAGACTAGAAACAATAGGTATAAATGGAACCCCCCTAAAATGGTTCTCGTCTTATATCCAACAGGATACAACAAGTATATTTTGATAGAAACCTATCCAATACCTTCCCACAGACACAAGGTATCCCACAGGGCTCAGCACTATCCGCTATATTATTCAACTTATATCTAAAACCAATTTGCGGAATATTCCAGAAACACAAAATTGACTATCATCTCTATGCGGATGATATAATGCTTTATACTCAATTGGATATATGTAACCCTGATTACAGTCACATAGAAAATTGCCTCAATGAAGCACAACAATGGCTCCAACAAAACAATATGCTTATTAATCACAAAAAAACTGAAGTTATGTTTATCTCTAAAAATCCGGAGTTTAAACACCCCCCTACAATCATATTAAATAATACTACTTATAACACAAAACAAGAACTAAAGTACCTAGGTGTCACACTAGATAGCACACTTAACATGGAAACCCACCTAAGACTTTTAAATAGAACCATCTTCTACAAACTAAGAACTCTACAGCCATTACGTAACATCATTGAACTATCAGACTTTAGATCAATAATACAAGCAATCATAATGCCACATCTAGACTACTGTAATGGCATACTTCAAGGCCTGCCCAAAAAAACAACAAACATACTTCAGATGGCACAAAATGTAACAGCCCGAATCCTAATGAACGTACCCTTCTCTGATCACATCACACCTATCCTAAGAGAACTTCACTGGTTACCTATACATGCACGTATACGATACAAAATAATAATTACAACATTCAAACTAATAAACAATTCTGCCCCATCTCATCTTGCTACACTCATAATGCCGCAAACTACAAACAGGAAAAGACGTACTCACAACCTAAATATACTACACACCCCCCTCTCTATTTGCAAAACAAAGGCATTCACTAGTAATAGAGCATTCACATACACTGCTCCAACACAATGGAACAAACTCCCCGACAACTTAAGAGCTAACAAAGATATCACATCATTCCGTAAAAGCCTTAAAACACATCTATTTCAAGAAAGCACAGTTACTTACCTGTAACAGGTGATCTCTGGGAACAGCAGGAATTAGTCCTCACATATGGATACGTCGGAACCGACGGAGCCTGCGCGGGAAAGCTCCCCAGCTTCCCAGAAAGGAAGCTTTTGGGGCCTCCCACAGCGCATGCGCGCTGCCTTCCCGCCTTCCTGACCAACTCTCCTCAGTTCGAGTTTAAAGCTGAGACAATAGAGAGAGGAAAGGAAAGAGAGAGAGAGAGATACAACTCCTAGGGGAGGTGGGTGGATTGTGAGGACTAATTCCTGCTGTTCCCAGAGATCACCTGTTACAGGTAAGTAACTGTGCTATCTCCAGGAACAAGCAGGAATAAGTCCTCACATATGGGGACTCCCTAGCTAAGATGCCGGGGAGATCCCCCCCCTAGGGTTCCTCATCTTCCTATGGATCTCAGGCATCCATTCAGGGAAGGTGGGCAGGAGTTGTTTAAGAATGGAACAGGTGTCTGAGGACAGCCTGACCAAACAAGGCATCCCGGCGGGAGTCCTTGTCCAAGCAGTAATGGGCTGTGAAGGTATGAACCGAGGCCCAGGTGGCTGCTCGACAGATCTGATCGATGGATACAGAATGAAGATGAGCCATAGATGTGGCCATGGCTCTCACATTGTGAGCTGTGACATGGCCTTCCAGAGAAAGGTTCTTACTCTGGTAAGCAAAAGAAATACACTGAGCAATCCAATTGGACAGTGTTCTTTTTGAGACTGGAAGTCCTAAATGAGAAGGATCAAAAGCAACAAAAAGCTGAGAAGACTTTCTATGTTGCTGTGTCCTGTGGAGGTAAAAGGCAAGAGCTCTTTTACAATCTAACGTATGTAGGTTCCTCTCTGCACTGGATGCATGAGGAGCTGGAAAAAAGACAGGTAGATATACCTCTTGATTAAGATGAAAAGGTGAGACCACTTTAGGCATAAAGTGAGGATTTGTCCTAAGGACTACCTTATCATGATGGAACCTTGTATAAGGTGGATTAGCCACTAAAGCCTGCAGTTCACTGATGTGGCGAGCAGAAGTGATTGCAATAAGGAAAATGACTTTCCAGGAAAGAAATTTCAAGGAGGTAGTGGCTAAGGGTTCAAAGGGTGGCTTCATAAGCTGACCAAGAACCACGTTTAAGTCCCATGCCACCGGAGGAGGCCGAATGGGAGGTTTAGTTAAAGTTAGACCTCTCATGAATCTTGCAATAAGAGGATGAGAGGAAACAGGTTGTCCATTGATAGGCTGAAGAGATGCTGCAATAGCACTCAAATGGACCCTTACAGAATTTGTTTTAAGTCCTGCATTGGAAAGATGCAGGAGATATTCGAGTAAAGAATTCAAAGGTAGTGCTAGAGGGTTAAGACCCTTTTCAGCACACCAAATGGAAAATCTTTTCCATTTAAAAGCATAAGAACGCCTGGTGGAAGGTTTCCTAGATGCATGGAGGATATCCTTCACCTGTTGAGAAAGACTGAAGTCTTGAAGGTCTAGGCCAGCGATGGCGAACCTATGGCACGCGTGCCAGCTGTGGCACGCGAAGGCCTTGCAGCTGGCACGCGGGAAGGTCCGCAAAAAAAGAAAAAGCTGGCTCTGACTGCTGCCGCGGACCCGGCAAGGGCAGAATGCAGCGTCCCGCGGGGCCCCCTCCGCCCGCTAAGCCCCTCTGCAAGGGCTTTCAGATTCGCGAGGGAGAGCGTCTCCCTCGCGTCTCTGTTAAGCCCGCAGGGGCTAATGGGAAATTTCCCATCAGCCCCTTTAGACGCGAGGGACTGATGGGAAATTTCCCATTAGCCCCTGCGGGCTTAACAGAGACGCGAGGGAGACGCTCTCCCTCGCGAATCTGAAAGCCCTTGCAGAGGGGCTTAGCGGGCGGAGGGGGCCCCGCGGGACATTGCAATCTGCCGCGGCAGCAGCCAGAGCCTGCTTTTTTTTTAAAAAAAATTTGCCAGAGGGGGGTTAGGACTTCTAATGGGCTGGGGGGGGGGGGGTTAGGAATGCTAATGGGCTGGGGGGGGGGTTAGGACTGCTAATGGGCTAGGGGGGGGTTAGGACTGCTAATGGGCTAGGGGGGGGTTAGGACTGCTAATGGGCTTAGGGGGGGGGGTTAGGACTGCTAATGGGCTAGGGGGGGGGGTTAGGACTGCTAATGGGCAGGGGGGGGTTAGGACTGCTAATGGGCTGGGGGGGGTTAGGACTGCTAATGGGCTAGGGGGGGTTAGGACTGCTAATGGGCGGGCGGGCGGGGGGGGGGTAGGACTGCTAATGGGCTGGGGGGGTAGGACTGCTAATGGGCTGTGGGCTGATGGGGGCTGTCTGGAAATGGGGTGATGGGGGTTAGGACTGGTAATGGGTTATAGGGGGGGCTTAAACTGAAAATGGGGTGATGGGGTTTAGGACTGGAAGTGGGTTGATGGGGGGGGCTAGGACTGGTATTGGGTTGGGGGGTTGCTAGGACTGGAAATGGGCTGATGGGGGGCTAGGACTGGAAATGGGCTGATGCAGGGACTAGAAGGGAATGGATGCTGGGTGAGGCTGGAACTAGAAGGGAGCTGATGTTGGGGGAGGATTAGAATGGGATGGGGCTGGGAGAGTAAAATGGAGAGGGGAAAAATATTTTGTGTGGGAGGGATAAAAAATCTACAATTGGCCGGGTATTGGGAGAGTAAGTGGGGATTGAGGATGGAGGGGTAAAATTTGAGTGGATGAAATAGGAATGAGGAAAGAGCAAAAGGAGAAAGATTAGTATGTTAAAGCGGATGTAGAGAGAGAGAATGGAAAAAAAAAAAAAAAAAAGAAAATAAATGAACAATGTACAACAGAAGATTGAGAGTTAGCAGAAAACATGAAGAAACCAGAAGAAGAAAGTGGCTGGAGCAATTGCAACTGTGTAACTGAGCTGAGGTATTCTGTTTATGTAATTCCTTTTTGACATTGCCACTTGTTCTCTTTCCCCAGTAGGTCATGTATTGTTATTGTCTGAAATGTATTGGTTTAATATTTGCAGTGTTGCCTTTTGATAGGTATGGTGTGGTGCTTTGTGAGTCCTGGTAGTGCTGTTAGGATACGGCGGGTTTGCTATTGGTTCTAAATGGGCAGTGTTTGTAGTAGTTCCTAATGTGCCTGGCGGTTGGCACTGGATTATAGTAATGTAGAAATCTTTTAGTCTGTCTTTATCCATACACTCATTAAGAGACATGTTTACTAAAAGTTAGTGTATGTTAGCATTATGCAAATATTTATGCAAATTGACGTGCTGGCACTTTGAGGAAATTCTTTGGTTTTGTGCGGCAGTTTGGGCACTCGGGCTCAAAAAGGTTAGCCATCACTGGTCTAGGCCTTCAGTAACCAAGCTCTGAGGTGAAGGGACTTGGGGCTTGGGTGCCACAAAGTCCCCTCCTCTTGAGACAGAAGGTCTGGAGCAGCTCCCAGATCCAGGGAGGGTGCTTGGGAGAGATGCAGAAGTAGAGGGTACCACACTTAGCTTGGCCAGCGTGGAGCTATGAGGATCATTTATTTATTTATTTTTATTTAACAGTATTTCTAAACCGCCTTATCTTAATAATCAAGGTGGTATCACAGCAAACAATCGGGTAAGGTGCGTGTGTTATACATGCAGTGAGGGTGAAATTGAGTGTGTGTTGTATTGTGTGCTAGATTGGCATGAGCTATGTACAGAGTGAGCTATGTACAGTGGTGCAAAAACATATTCCATACATACGTTGTTTAGGTGGTATCATGTGCTGTTATGCATTCTCTGAGGTTATGTGATGTGTCCATAGTGTTCAATGAACAGCATGGTTTTTAGCTGTTTTCTAAAGTCCTTGAGTTCTGTAGTCGCCCTCAAATCGTCCGGGAGCTTGTTCCATATTGTTGGAGCAGCCATGGAGAGTGCTCTGTCCGTTGTGTCCTTGCGTGTGCGTTTGTATTCACTGGGGGTGCTGACTCGGTTGTGTGTTTGTTTTCTTCTGGGACGAGTGCTGGTGTCTGGTTGTATGAGGGAGTGCAGGCTGTTGGCTGATGTGTGCTGTTTTATCTTAAATAGGTTTATGATGGTTTTGTATCTGATGCGAGCACCGATTGGAAGCCAGTGTAAGTCCTTTAAGGTAGGTGTGATGTGCTCCTGTCTTGCAGTTCCTGATATGATTCGTGCTGCAGTGTTTTGTGCCAGTTGGAGTGGTTTGAGGGCTTGTTTCGGTAGCCCAAGGTATATCGGATTGCAGAAGTCCAGCAGTGGGGTTATCAGTGCTTGACCGACGGTCCGGAAGTGTTCCGGGGCGAGTAGCGGCTTCAGTCTCC
This sequence comes from Ichthyophis bannanicus, assembly GCA_033557465.1. NCBI lineage: Eukaryota > Metazoa > Chordata > Amphibia > Gymnophiona > Ichthyophiidae > Ichthyophis > Ichthyophis bannanicus. Next base: position 351,044,244 of record CM066036.1, on the reverse strand, counting down.
TGATGATTCGCATCTTGTAATAGGCTTTTTGGATTGTTTTGTCTATGTGTGTTTCGAGATTGAGTTTATTGTCCAGAGTAACTCCGAGGTATTTCACTTCTGATCTTATTGGTATAGTAGTGCTTTGTATCTTTATATTTGGTGGGTGTATGAAGTTTTGGTTCCGAGTGATGATTAAAGCTTCGGTCTTGTTGTAGTTTATTGCGAGGTTGTTGTTTTGACACCAGCTTGCCATTTGGGTAAGGCAGTCTGTTATCCTAGAGAAGTCCGGGTTGTCGATTGATATCGGGGTGTATATCATGATGTCGTCTGCATATATTGTGTATTGAATGTTGTTCTCTTTCATGATGTTGCATATTGGTTGTATGCAGATGTTAAATAGGAGAGCTGAGAGTGCGGATCCTTGAGGCACTCCTTGTCGGACGTTTATGGGTCGGGAGGTGTTGTGTCCCAACTTGACCTGTAGCTGTCTTTCTGTTAGGTATGAGTGGAACCATTTCAATGTGATGCCGTGTATCCCAGTGTTCTTCAGTCTTTCCAGGAGCGTGTTGTGGTCCACTGTGTCGAAGGCTGAGGAGATGTCGATGAAGATCATTATGATTCCATTCCTGGTGTTGTCAATTATTCTTAGGATGCTGTCGAAGAGGTAGATCAGTAGTGTTTCGACTCCATGGTTGGGACGAAATCCGTGTTGGTTGTCATCAAGTGTTTTGTGTTTGTCGATGTGTTCCTGTAGTTGAAGTTGAACCGTTTTTTCGATGATTTTCGCGAGGAAGGGTATGCTGGAGATTGGTCGGTATGCTGCTGGATCTTTTTTGTCGAGAGTTGTTTTCTTTGTGATTGGTCTTACTGAGGCAAGCTTTAGTTGTTTTGGCATGAGACCTTGAGAGAGTGAGTTGTGTACCATTTTATGTATGGTGGGGATGAAGGTGGCTTTGGTGGCTTTGACCCATGACACTGGGCTTGGGTCTGTAGGCGCAGTGCTTGTATTGATTGTAGAGATGATGTGGGATATCTGTTCTGTTGAGGGTGAGTAGAATGTGCCCCAGGTTTTGGGGTGTACGTCCGTCCTGGTGTTTCACTAGGTGTTGTTCGCTCTGTGGAGTGAAATTTGTCTTTGATGTGGTTGGCGAATTCCTGTGGATCAACTTGTACTTCCCCTTCTGATGTTTGCTCTTTTGTGAGGATCTTTACTATTTCGAAGAGCTCTCTGGGTTTGTTGATGGAAGTGTTTATCATGTTTGTGTGAAATTCCCTCTTTGATTGGTTGATGTGTTCATTGTATTGTTTTTGCTTTGTTAGGTAAAGCTGCTGGTCGGCAGTTGCTTTGTTTTTTCTCCATCTCCGTTCAATCTTCCTGAGCTCTCTCTTTTCCTGTCGTATTTTTGCTGAGTACCAAGGTTTGTTTTTTCTCTTGTTGTGGTGTTGTTTCTCGGTCCTGCGACCAGATGGTATGGCGGCGTTAGCTAAAATGCTGTTCCAGCTTGCAACTTGTTCCTCCAGGTTGTCTGTAGTAATGTTCAGGTGATGTATTGTGTCCTGTATGAATTCGTCCCTGTCGAAATGCTTGAATCGTCTTTGTGTGAGTGAGATGTCAGCTCTTTCGTTTGTCTGGTCCTCTTGAGATCGCAGCTTTGTCTCAATCAGGTAATGGTCAGACCATGGCACTGGGGTAATGGTAGGTGGAGAAATTAGGTCTCTTGATGTTAGGTAATTGGATGCGAAGATGAGGTCTGGGGATGATCCATGTCTGTGCGTTGGTGCATTGATTATCTGTGTGAATTGAAGTGAGGTCATTGCTTGAAGGAAGGCCTCTGCGTCTTTGGCATTGGTGGACTTGAGGTTGAAGTCTCCAATCAGTAATGCTGGTTTGTTGTTTGTTGTTATGGCACAGGCTTCTTCGAGTGAGAGGGCTAGTTCGTCGGGTGGAGCTCTGGGTGCTCTGTAGGTTAGACAGATTGCAATGTTCTTGTTCTTGATACTAATTGAGTTACATTGCTGTGTATCGGTGAAGTTCTGTGTCTTGAACTTTAGTTTTGTTTTCGCTATTATCAGGACTCCTCCTCCACGCTTGTGGGTGCGTGGGCAGTTGTACGCTGAGTAGTTGTCCGGTACTAGTTGGTTGAGTAGTACGTTGTCGGTAGGGTTGAGCCATGTCTCTGTGATGCATAGTATGTCGGGCTGTCGCTCTTCTATGTGGTCTACAATAGTGTGTATCTTGTTGCAGACGGATCTGGCGTTTATGAGCTCAATCGTTGTTGTCTTTGTTGATGAGGTTGCTGTTATATGTGCTTCCTTTGTGCAGGTGTGGGGTTTGATTTGTGTCTGTTTGGTCGCTTTGCCTGGTAAGTTCTGAGTGATTCTTTGTGTGTGTGCTGTGGTTCTAAATATGGCAGAGCAGTTGGTGGGTGCCATGTTGTGTTTGCTTGTGGGTAGTGGACGTGTGTGGTGGGTGGGAGGAGTTGTGTGACGAGTAGGTAGAGTGGTAGGAAGTATGTGGCGTGCATGTTGATTTTATGTGATGTTTCGTTGGGGTGATGCCTGTTTTCCTGAGTTTTCGTCTGTTGTCTGTTTGGGGAGAGCTGAACTTGGTGCGTGAGCTTGTCCCGTGGAAGGAGAGCCGGATCTGTGTTGGGCGTCTTGTTGCGGGAGCCTGTCCCGTGGAGTGAGAGCCGGATCTGTCTAGGGTGCCTTGGTGCGGGAGCTTGTCCCGTGGAGGGAAAGCCGGATCTGTGTTGGGCGTCTTGTTGCGGGAGCCTGTCCCGTGGAGGGAGCCTGTCCCGTGGAGTGGGAGCCGGATCTGTGTTGGGCGTCTTGTTGCGGGAGCCTGTTCCGTGGAGGGAGCCTGTCCCGTGGAGTGAGAGCCGGATCTGTCTAGGGTGCCTTGGTGCGGGAGCTTGTCCCGTGGAGGGAAAGCCGGATCTGCGTTGGGCGTCTTGTTGCGGGAGCCCGTCCCGTGGAGTGAGAGCCGGATCGGTGTAGGGTGCCTTGGTGCGGGAGCCTGTCCCGTGGAGGGAGAGCAGGATCTATTAGGGTGTGGGTAGTGGAAGTGAGAGTTTTGAGGTGGGGAATGTGTGAAGTTCTGTGGGAATTCTACTTGCGGTTCTGACGTCCTTCGCTTCGGTCTGCTTCTTGTTGGGTTCTGCGGTGTTGTCGGCGCTGCTGTTTCTTTTGTTGTTTCCTTCTGCTCGCCTTCGTGCCGCGCCTAAGGGCCATGCCAAAGGGCCCTCTGGCGAGGCCCTCAGGCGCGGGCCCGCCAGGCGCGGGCGCGCCCTGCAGGGGCGCCGCTTTTATCCTCCTCAGCCGTCGGCTCCCACTGCCGCGATTGGGCAGGAGCTGGAACGGGCTCCCACTGCCGCGATTGGGCAGGAGCAGAGGAGGGGAGGTGTTAGTGTCCCGGCAGCGGCGCTCCTAGTGCAGGGGCGCCGCTTTTATCCTCCTTGGCCGTCGGCTCCCACTGCCGCGATTGGGCAGGAGCTGGAACGGGCTCCCACTGCCGCGATTGGGCAGGAGCAGAGGAGGGGAGGTGTTAGTGTCCCGGCAACGGCGCTCCTAGTGCAGGGGCGCCGCTTTTATCCTCCTCGGCCGTCGGCTCCCACTGCCGCGATTGGGCAGGAGCTGGAACGGGCTCCCACTGCCGCGATTGGGCAGGAGCAGAGGAGGGGAGGTGTTAGTGTCCCAGCAGCGGCGCTCCTAGTGCAGGGGCTCCGCTTTTATCCTCCTCGGCCGTCGACTCCCACTGCTGCGATTGGGCAGGAGCTGGAACGGGCTCCCACTGCCGCGATTGGGCAGGAGCAGAGATGGGGAGGTGTTAGTGTCCCGGCAGCGGCGCTCCTAGTGCAGGGGCGCCGCTTTTATCCTCCTCGGCCGTCGGCTCCCACTGCCGCGATTGGGCAGGAGCTGGAACGGGCTCCCATTGCCGCGATTGGGCAGGAGCAGAGGAGGGGAGGTGTTAGTGTCCCGGCAGCGGCGCTCCTAGTGCAGGGGCGCCGCTTTTATCCTCCTCGGCCGTCGGCTCCCACTGCAGCGATTGGGCAGGAGCTGGAACGGGCTCCCACTGCCGCGATTGGGCAGGAGCAGAGGAGGGGAGGTGTTAGTGTCCCGGCAGCGGCGCTCCTAGTGCAGGGGCGCCGCTTTTATCCTCCTCGGCCGTCGGCTCCCACTGCCGCGATTGGGCAGGAGCTGGAACGGGCTCCCACTGCCGCGATTGGGCAGGAGCAGAGGAGGGGAGGTGTTAGTGTCCCGGCAGCGGCGCTCCTAGTGCAGGGGCGCCGCTTTTATCCTCCTCGGCCGTCGGCTCCCACTGCCGCGATTGGGCAGGAGCAGAGGAGGGGAGGTGTTAGTGTCCCGGCAGCGATCATAGATCCTTGATCCCTCTGAAGTTTGAACAGAGTCTTGGGAATCAAAGGAATGGGTGGAAAGGCATACAGGAAGGCCTGACCCCAATGAAGGAGGAAGGCATCCTTGGCCTGAGCTCCCTGACATGGAATTCTGGAACAGAACCGGGGAAGTCTGGCATTGCACGGACTTGCAAAGAGGTCTATGTCCGGGGTTCCCCATTTCTGAAAGATTCTGAGAACCTGATCCATGTGCAGGGACCATTCGTGTGGAAGCAGAACTCGACTGAGTCTGTCTGCCCAAGAGTTTTGGATTCCTGGGAGGTATACTGCCAGGAGATGGATTTGATGCTCTCTGGCGAAGGCCCACAATTTTAGAGCTTCGTTGCAAAGCGACAGAGAGCCAGTCCCTCCTTGTTTGTTTATGTAAAACATGGCTACTTGATTGTCGGTATGAACAAGGACTGTCATGTTGATGAGGAGGGTATGAAAGACCTTGAGAGCAAGGAAAATTGCTCGCAGCTCCAAAAGGTTGACATGAAGGGTGGTCTCCTGTGGAGTCCAAGTGCCCTGAGTGGAGAGGTCTTGGAGATGAGCTCCCCAACCTGTTTGGGAGGCATCTGTAGTGAGAGTTGCTTGGGGTACCAAAGGTTGGAAGTGGGCCCCCAACAACAGATTTTGAGTGGATATCCACCATTGGAGAGTCCAAAAAAGACGTTTTGAGGTTGCTATTTGGTCTGAGAGAGCTCCTGATGCTTGGGTCCACTGGGTGGACAAAGTCCATTGAGCTGCTCTCATATGTAGGCGAGCATAGGGCACCACATGAACTGTGGATGCCATGTGGCCTAGCAGTTGTAGCATCTCTCTGGCAGTCAAGTGGCTTCTGGACTGAATTTGAGAGGCCAAGTGCACCAGACGGTGGCAACGGGCCTGAGGAAGATAGGCCCTTGCAGTGGTGGTATCTAGCCAGGCCCCTATGAATTCTAGGGACTGAGTAGGGGTGAGTTGAGACTTTGGCAGATTGATGACGAGTCCCAGATACTGCAGTATGCGTCTGGTGTGGTCCAGGGAAGTCTGAGCCTCGGACTGAGATGGAGCTCGGATGAGCCAGTCGTCCAGGTATGGGAAGACAAAGATTCCCAGAGTGCGTAGAAATGCAGCTACTATTGCCATGCATTTGGTAAATACCCTTGGAGCAGAGGCTAGACCGAAGGGAAGTACTCTGTATTGGAAATGTTTTCCCTGGAACAGAAACCGTAGGAATTTTCTGTAGGATGGATGGATGAGTATATGTGTGTACGCATCCTTGAGAACAAAGCCAGTCCTGACTCTGTAGGTATGGAAGGAGAGTGCCTAGAGAAAGCATCTTGAATTTCTCCTTGTATAGAAATTTGTTCAATTCTCTGAGATCCAGAATGGGTCTGTACCCCCCTGTTTTCTTGGGAATGAGAAAATAAGGGGAGTAAAAACCTGACCCTTGTTGAGGAAGAGGAACCTCTTCTATTGCCTTTTGGGCGAGAAGAGTGGTCACCTCCTGACCCAACAGGTACAGGAGAGATGGGGGAGAATTGAATTGTCTCACCATGGTATGGGGAGGAAGGCTGGAGAAATGTAGTTTGTAGCCCTCTCTGATGATAGAGAGGGTCCACTGTTCTGATGTGATTTGTTCCCATCTGGGAGCAAAATGAGTTAACCTTCCTGGAATGGTGAGAGGCTCTGGTTGTTGCAGAGCCAGAAAGGTTAAGTTCTCTAGAATCAAGTCAAAAACTCTGAGGGGGTTGGGACTGCTGGACTGTAGCAGCCCCTGTAGACTTTGTTCTGGCCTGTTTAGATTGCTGACACTTAGGAGCAAAGCGAACTTGGGAAGATTGCTGGCCAGTATTTGTGGAAAATCTGGTCTTTTTATAGAAAGGCTTCTTAAAAGGTTTTTTCTTGGCAGGGGTAGAGGTAGACTTAGAAAGTCTATCTAAAGCATCATTCTCTGCATCCATTTGAGTGGCTTTGATTTGCCACTCCTTGCCAAATAGATTTTCACCTGTACAGGGCAGATTGCCCAAGCCTTCTTGTACCCAGGGTTCCAAATCAGAGGCCTGGAGCCAAGCAAGTCTGCGAGCAGCTATGGCAATGCCGGAGGCTCTGCTAGCTCCCTCAAAAGAGTCAAAGGCTGCTCTGTTGGAGAACTTTGAAACATCTTGAGTTTGCTTTAGCAAAAGAAGGAACTCCTCCTTTTTATCCTCTGGGATAAAGGGGAGAAAATGACGCATCTTCAGTGCAATCTCTTTCAAAAACATGCCCATATAGAGGCTGTATGAATTGATTCTGGCAATAAGCATGCTAGCTTGGAAGATTTTTCTACCAAAAGCATCCAGAGTCCTGCATTCTCTTCTTGGAGGGGTAGAAGAGTGCCTTTTGGTACTCTTTATCTTTTTCATAGCAGACTTCACCACAATAGAGTGGTGAGGGAGCTGAGTTTTTTGAAAACCAGGAGAAGGAGGAACCCGATACATGGTGTCCAAACGTCGAGAATGTGGAGATAGGGTGAGAGGAGCCTCCCACAAATCCATCATGTGTTCTTGAAGAATTTCATGTATGGGTAAGGTGGCTGCCTCTTTGGGAACCTTAGAGTATCCTAAAATATCCAATTTTTTTGCTCTAGGTTCCTTTCAGAGGTTTACAGATATGGAGAGTCCTTTAACTACTAAATAATGAAGTCTTGAAAGGACAAATCCTCTGGAGGAGACATTCTCCTTTTTGGAGAAGAGGGCTCCTCAGGAAGAGTAAAAGAGACATCAGCAGAATCATCTGAGGTATCAGAATCGTCAGAAGATTCAAAGTACCGCCTATTAGCTTCCAGAGATCGATACGCGTACCGACCGGTATCGACATCGGGCGTACCGGGAACCGGATCGGTATCGAGAAAATCTCCAGAAGCAGAGGCCGGAACCGGCATACTACTGGAAGTAGATGCTCTGGGTACCGGTATCGGTTGTGGTACCGGAACCGGAGTCGGAACCGATTGTCGCGGTACCGAGGGCGTTGCAGCGTTAATGAAAGCCAGTATGGCTTGCTGCATGGATTGTACCGTAGTACCCATAGATGCCACAACTGCCTGGATGTCGGTACCTGTGTTAGCCGGTACCCCAGAGCAGTCTAACAGGTGATCGGTCGAGGCCGTGCCATCGATGTCTACCTGTAACCCCATAGGAGGAGCTTTGGAAGCCGGAGCTTCCCGCCGGGGTTGTTTGGCTGGGGCAGGGTTCTCAGGGTCAAAGCCAAGGGCCTCTCGCTGCTTAGAGGGAGATTTGCCCTTTGAGGACCTGCCTGAAGAATGTTTGGTTACCTGAGATCCATCAGGAGAGGAAGACCTGGAGGATGTTGATGCTGGAGTATCCGTAGAAAACAGCATATGAAACTTGGCTGCTCTATTCTGTAAGCCCCGTTTGGACATCAGAGAGCAGGATGGACAATCCGGAATGGAATGGTCAGGCCCCAAACATTTAAGACACCATTCATGGGTATCTGTGACTGAAATAGTACTGGTACACTTGGTGCATTTTTTAAAACCAGAGGCTGGTTTCTCCATGAGGGAGAATCTGAGAAGGCCTAGAGGCCTCACAGAATAAACACACCAAGTGAGGAAAAAGTAATTATTATTATTATTATTTTTTTAAGAAATAAATGAAAAAAGACCGGCGGTACCGGTCCGGAATCGGGGAAGGCAGACACGCGGTCAAAGAAACAAATTAAAATAACAATTTCTTCAGCGGTGACAGGAACACGACCTGCTGGCTCCGCGGAAAAAGAAGAACTGAGGAGAGTGGGTCAGGAAGGCGGGCAGGCCGCGCGCATGCGCTGTGGGAGGCCCCAAAAGCTTCCTTTCTGGGAAGCTGGGGAGCTTTCCCGCGCAGGCTCCGTCGGTTCCGACGTACCCATATGTGAGGACTTATTCCTGCTTGTTCCTGGAGATTACTTCAATCAGTCAGAAATAACATAGAGTAATTCCGTGATGAAAACAATTAAAGGAAGATATTCTTCCACTTCTACCAGTTAGTTCCCCCAAGTCCACGAAGAATCAAAATAATGAACCTACTTATATTATCTACACAAATAATGTATATAGTTAATCAAATTCATGTATGTTAACATGTTCCCTCCTATATCATGTATTTAGTTTTAGTTTTTCTATTCCTATTTTTTGAGTTATCCTAAACAATTTTTCACTTTTAATGTTCAAATGTTATGATCCTACTGTTTTATGTAACTGCTAATCTTTGCAGAGTTAATTGTTAACTGTAAACCGCTGCTGATCACTGGAAGGATAAAAATGTGCTCAAATAAATAAATAAAATAAACTAGCACTTATTCAGACAACTTAGGCTGCATGAAAAGAAGTTTTAAGTTGCTATCCAGATAAGTGCTCGCTAAAAATCATACTCTCCGAATAAGTGCCGGCCCTTATCCGGCTAGTGCTTCTTAACCCAGATATTCAGTAATAGCTCCTATATCCAGATACTGCCAATGAATATCCTGACGATATCTAAGCACTGCAGTTGACTGTCGTGGCGTTTGAATATTGACCCTTTTGAAAACTGGGCCTTTAGGCAGCTTCTCTGTAAGTATTAGAGGGGTACAAAGGACAGGGTGAAGTAAGACGCTTTTGCAAAAGTACGCTATTTACGTTACTCAAATTGTGATACTGACTGCTACAGTATTTGTGAGGTTTATATACTATAAGGCATCATGCAAGAGATCTTAGTGTGCTTAAGATTGTGTGGGATGGCAATCACACTTTCAAAAGCTAACACTTATTCAAAAGTCATCTTCCACATATAGAGCAGTGTCACCTAATATACAGGGCAAAAGTCATTACATATAGTGTCAAACGTCACCTAACATACAGAGCAGGGTCATTCTAAAGAACTATTACTTTCTCCAGTTCTGGGCACATTTTCTCACAGGCAATTCATCTATCTGCTTCACTAGTTCAACCTCAACAAAAGCCCTCTCCATTCCAAAAAGCATGGACCTTACCTTCCCTTCAGAGTCACTTTCCGTATCACACTGCAACCAAAGCAAGAGAAAACAAGTTAGCAAGAGAAGAGAAGGGAAGACAACAATTACAGCACCTAAAAACTGAGGTGGGGCAATTAATCTGACAAGATTATGTAGTGGAAAGTCATTTACTCTACCTTACTTATAAACAGAACTCAAAGCCATTTCAGAAGAAGTGGTTGTGATTAAAAGCAAGTTAGTTAACTATAGCAGGTGTTCTCTGTAGACAGCCGGATTAAAGTACTCAAGTCATGGGAAAATAAAAGCTTCTATAGCATTGGACAATTTCTGGAAGCTTTTTGAGATCCAACCTTGTATGGGCAGTACTTTCCACGCTGTTTTCTTGTGTAGTACTTTCTCAATTCCTATATGGCGTGATAGAAAACAACTCCTAGAGGAGGTGACAGGCTTTGTGAATCTTGAATCCTGCTACAAGTAACTTCGTTTTCTCTGAGGGCAAACAGGATTGCAAGACCTCACAAGAGCGTTTTTCTAACTAGAGGCTCTCTACAATCAGAAAGAACAACAAAAAAGGTACTGCCAATGGACATACACTAAAATTGTTTTTGGCGACAACCCCAACCCTTTTTTCCAGATTTTTGCACTATATATTTTCTTACTAAAGGCATCCTTGATATGAAACAAAATGGAGCTGGGTGCTTATGGTGGGGTGGATGTCATTGGATTCTAAACATCAAAGAAGTTCTGGAGGACAGACTGTCTACTGTCATGCAGGGAATCCTTTTCAAAACAATGAGATATTTTTATTTATTTATTTATTTAAAACTTTCTTATATACCGCCTCTTCCATAGATCAAAGGCGGTTTACATATAACAAGTGTAACAAGAACAGGTTTTACATAGAGCAGATTTTTTAAATTATTTACAATCAACTTTTAAATCAACAGTTTTTAAATTCTTGACAATCAACATGATTGTGAGTAACTATATTATTAATTGTAAACAACTATATACACGAGTAGTAGAGTAGGTAGCGTAGGTAGACATTTGTTGGATTTAATCATCATCGTTGAGGTTACGGTGTGATCGTCTGCATTTAAGGTGGGTTTGTGATCTGTATTGTGTTTGAGAAGTGTTCTGTGAATAAGTGGGTTTTAAGTTCTCTCCTGAATAGATGGAGGTCCTTTATCATTCGGAGATTTAAAGGTAGTTTGTTCCATATGGCGGGTGCAGCATATGAGAATGCTCTGGAGCTCGTGGTTTTTTTTGTTTTACGGATAGTGTTTTGTATGGCTAACGAGTATGTTGCATTTTGTCTTCGTGTTCTGTGTTCTGGTGGGGCTTGCAATAGGATGGTTAGATGAGATGGAGAGATGTCACTGATGAGTTTAAAAGTGGTTATGATTATTTTGTATGTTATTCTGCTATTTATGGGGAGCCAGTGCAATTCAAATAAGATGGGAGTTATGTGGTCGGTCAGGCGAGCTTTCGTTGTTACGCGAGCGCAGATATTTTGGGCTCTTTGGAGGAGGTTAGTGTTTGCTAGTGGTAGACCGTTTAGGAGACTATTACAATAGTCGAAGTGGGGAGTGATGAGTGCACTGATGACCGATCTGAAATCGTGGGAGTCTAGGAGTGGTCTTAGGTGTTGTATGGTTTTTAGCTTGAAGAATATTGTCTTAACTGTTTGCTTTATGTGAGGGATCATACTGAGGGTATGGTCTAGAATTATTCCTAGGTATTTCACCTCTTTCTTGATTGGGATTGTTGTGTTGTTTATTGTGATGGTTTCCGGGAAGGTTGCGTTTAGTTTTCTTGCGACAAACATTGCTTCCGTTTTTTTCAAATTGATTTTGAGGTGGTTATTCTCAAGCCAGGTGTCTGTCTCTTTGATACATTCAGACATATTCTGGTATGTGGGGTTGTTTGTGTTAATTGGGAGGGTGAGCATGATGTCGTCAGCGTAGATATAATGGCTAACTTTGTATTTTTTGAATATACTTGTGATAGGTTGGAGGTAAATGTTGAAGAGGAGTGCTGAGAGAGCTGAGCCTTGGGGTATGCCTTGGTCTTGTGTGAAAGGTTCTGATGTGTTTTGGCCTACTTGAATGCGTATTACTCGGTGGGTTATATATGAGATGAACCATTGGAGGATTGTCCCACTAATTCCTATATCTTGGAGTCTGTTAATTAGTGTATTGTGGTTGACACTGTCAAAAGCGGCTGATATGTCTATGAAAATGAGGAGGAATCCTTGATTGTTATCATCTGTGCCTTTAATGAGGTTATCTAACAGTGTTATTAGTAGGGTTTCTACCCCGTGAGATGGGCGGAATCCAAATTGGTGGGAGTCAAGGGGGGCATGAGAGTCAATATGGTCCTGGAGTTGAAGTTGTATGATTTTTTCAATTATTTTGGCTACGAATGGTATGCTGGCTATAGGCCTATATGAGTTTGGATCCTTTGGGTCTAATTTGTTGTTTTTTAAGATGGGTCGTATGGAGGTGAGTTTTAGGGGATCGGGCATTAAGCCTTGGGCAAGGGATTGGTTCACTATCGGTTGGATATGTACAGCGAGTTCAGTTTTTGAGGCTTTTATCCATGAAACTGGGCATGGGTCAAGGGGGGATGTTGTAGTATTGATCATTGTTATGACATTGAGGAGGTGTTTTTGGTCAATTTCGTGGAAGGTTGTCCATTTAAATGGTTGTTTTGGGTCTGAGTGCAGAGTTATAGTTTGGATGCTCGTTCTGTTTTTTAGCTTCTCAGCAAAGTGTGTGGCTAGGGTTTGTACTTTTATGTCTAGGTGATCCGGTTCAGGTGTTTGGGTTTTGGTAAGGGATTTTACGATATTAAATAGTTTTCTTGGGCGGTTGATCGCCATATTTATCACTTTAGAGTGGTAATCTTTTTTAGCTTTGTTGATTGTGTTTTTGTATATATTGAGTAGTGAGAGATATTGGGCTTTGTTGTCTTCAGATTTTACTTTTCTCCAAATTTTCTCGTTTTCTCAATTGTTTTCTTAGAGTAGAGAGATTTTTAGTAAACCATTTTTCAGATCTTTTTGGAGGTTGTTTTTGTGTGAGCTGGGTGGGGGTTGCTGCGCTTTTTATAGTTGAGTTCCATTGGTCTGTTAATTCATTGACGTTGGTTGTGTATGTTGAGAGTTTAGGTATTACTTCATTTAGGAAAGTATCCTTGTTAAAGTGGGTGAAGCGAGATTTGTGTGGAGGGATGGCTGATGTGGTGTTGGGGGGTGCTGTGGGTGTGGTGAGGTTAAAAGTTATTAGATGGTGGTCTGACCAAGGTACATTGGTTATTATTGGAGGGGTATGGAGTTGTTGTTTATTGAGTATTGCAGGAAGGAAGATGAGGTCTAGGGTGTTTCCTCTTATGTGTGTGGGGGTGTGTATGATCTGCATATAGCCCATTTCTGTCATGGTGTCCATGAAATTTGTCGTGTGTTGTGCATTGATTGACGGTAGATTCAGGTCTCCTAGTATGATACGAGGTTTTCTAAGGGAGGCTGTACAGGCAAGTTCTAGGATAGGGGTGAGGTTTTTATGGTCAGCTGAGGGGGGTCTGTAGATAAGGGAAAGTGCGAGGGTTTTATTTTCTATACAGATGATGTCTAGACCCTCTAAGTTGTTTATATCTGTTAGAGTGTATTGGAGATCTTTTTTAGCGAGGATGAGGGTTCCCCCTCCTCTCTTCGCTTCTCTGTGGCTGGAGAAAAGGTCATATTGTTGTATATTGAGTTGGTTTATTATGATTGTATCGGTGGGGGTTAGCCAGGTTTCAGTGATGAGGAATACGTCAGGTTTTTCGTCTCTGATTAGGTCATTGATTATAGGTATTTTGTTTTTTATGGATCTGGCATTTAAAAGGATAAACTTTCTAGGGGGGTGTGAGTTAGAAGTGGTGTTTATATCGTTAGGTGGTTGCAGGTTTATTTGTATCAATCTTGAATGAGGTCTGTGGGGGTGGGCTCGGTGGGTTGGGTTAAGTGTGTAATTGTGTGCTTGTAATGTATTTCTGCATGGATTGTGTATAATAGGGATGTTGTTGTGTGTTACATAGCTTGATTTGTGTGTGCATATGATGTGTATTAGTTGGAGGATAAGTATAGTGAGGAGAATGGTGGTCTGAGGTCTTGTGAGAGTCATTATTGTGGAGTTATTCCAAGGTAGCATGGAATATTTTATTGCAATTGATGAACCTACGTAAATGATATATCGTTTCGGTGGGGTAAATATATTGACTGGTGTTACTACTGGCAACAGTGTCTCACAGTGATAATGATATATCGTTTCGGTGGAGTAAATATATTGACTGGTGTTACTACTGGCAACAGTGTCTCACAGTGACAATGCAAGAAGGGTAATTACTACTGGCAACAGTATTTTATAGTGACAATGCAAGAAGGGTAATTACTACTGGCAACAGTATTTTATAGTGATAATGCAAGAAGGGTAATTACTACTGGCTATATGATATCAGTTTTTTTCTTTATTTGTTGTATACTTGCTGTTGGTAGCGTGGTTGAAGGATGCTCTGAATCTTTGTGGATGGTTATCAGCTGCTATCAAGTTTCTGGGTCTTTTATCGTGTTGTTGCAGCGGGTGCTTTCCGTTCTCGAAGAGCTGAGGCTGCTAGACGCTTGGGTATCACTGTCGCTGCTTTGATGTGTTTGTTGATCGTGAGCTCAACCCGATGGGAACTCAAGCTGTTTTTTATTTGAGAAGGTTTGAGTAACGATGGGTCCATCGGATGTTGTTCGGGCGTTTTTAATTAGGCCTCTGCCTAAGGACCGTGCCAAAGGGCCCTCTGGCGAGGCCCTCAGGCGCGGGCCCGACAGGCGCGGGCGTGCCTAGGCAGCGCTGCTTTAATCGCTGAGTCTGTAGGCCCGGATTGGGCAGCTCGTGCTGGGTGGGAGGTCCTGGTGCTCCGGCGTGCTCGATCCTCACGCTGGAGGAGAGCTGAGAGACGCCGGAGTGCTGGGAGGCAGAGAGGGAGAATCAACGGTGCAGCGCTGCTTTAAGCGCTGAGTCTGTAGGCCCGGATTGGGCAGCTCGTGCTGGGTGGGAGTTCCTGGTGCTCCGGCGTGCTCGATCCTCGCGCCAGAGGAGAGCTGAGAGACGCCGGAGTGCTGGGAGGCAGAGAGGGAGAATCAACGGTGCAGCGCTGCTTTAAGCGCTGAGTCTGTAGGCCCGGATTGGGCAGCTCGTGCTGGGTGGGAGGTCCTGGTGCTCCGGCGTGCTCGATCCTCGCGCCGAGTGCTGGGAGGCAGAGAGGGAGAATCAACGGTGCAGCGCTGCTTTAAGCGCTGAGTCTGTAGGCCCGGATTGGGCAGCTCGTGCTGGGTGGGAGGTCCTGGTGCTCCGGCGTGCTCGATCCTCGCGCCGGAGGAGTGCTGAGAGACGCCGGAGTGCTGGGAGGCAGAGAGGGAGAATCAACGGTGCAGCGCTGCTTTAAGCGCTGAGTCTGTAGGCCCGGATTGGGCAGCTCGTGCTGGGTGGGAGGTCCTGGTGCTCCGGCGTGCTCGATCCTCGCGCCGGAGGAGAGCTGAGAGACGCCGGAGTGCTGGGAGGCAGAGAGGGAGAATCAACGGTGCAGCGCTGCTTTAAGCGCTGAGTCTGTAGGCCCGGATTGGGCAGCTCGTGCTGGGTGGGAGGTCCTGGTGCTCCGGCGTGCTCGATCCTCGCGCCGGAGGAGAGCTGAGAGACGCCGGAGTGCGGGAGGCAGAGAGGGAGAATCAACGGTGCAGCGCTGCTTTAAGCGCTGAGTCTGTAGGCCCGGATTGGGCAGCTCGTGCTGGGTGGGAGGTCCTGATGCTCCGGCGTGCTCGATCCTCGCGCCGGAGGAGAGCTGAGAGACGCCGGAGTGCTGGGAGGCAGAGAGGGAGAATCAACGGTGCAGCGCTGCTTTAAGCGCTGAGTCTGTAGGCCCGGATTGGGCAGCTCGTGCTGGGTGGGAGGTCCTGGTGCTCCGGCGTGCTCGATCCTCGCGCCGGAGGAGAGCTGAGAGACGCCGGAGTGCTGGGAGGCAGAGAGGGAGAATCAACGGTGCAGCGCTGCTTTAAGCGCTGAGTCTGTAGGCCCGGATTGGGCAGCTCGTGCTGGGTGGGAGGTCCTGGTGCTCCGGCGTGCTCGATCCTCGCGCCGGAGGAGAGCTGAGAGACGCCGGAGTGCTGGGAGGCAGAGAGGGAGAATCAACGGTGCAGCGCTGCTTTAAGCGCTGAGTCTGTAGGCCCGGATTGGGCAGCTCGTGCTGGGTGGGAGGTCCTGGTGCTCCGGCGTGCTCGATCCTCGCGCCGGAGGAGAGCTGAGAGACGCCGGAGTGCTGGGAGGCAGAGAGGGAGAATCAACGGTGCAGCGCTGCTTTAAACGCTGAGTCTGTAGGCCCGGATTGGGCAGCTCGTGCTGGGTGGGAGGTCCTGGTGCTCCGGCGTGCTCGATCCTCGCGCCGGAGGAGAGCTGAGAGACGCCGGAGTGCTGGGAGGCAGAGAGGGAGAATCAACGGTGCAGCGCTGCTTTAAGCGCTGAGTCTGTAGGCCCGGATTGGGCAGCTCGTGCTGGGTGGGAGGTCCTGGTGCTCCGGCGTGCTCGATCCTCGCACCGGAGGAGAGCTGAGAGACGCCGGAGTGCTGGGAGGCAGAGAGGGAGAATCAACGGTGCAGCGCTGCTTTAAGCGATGAGTCTGTAGGCCCGGATTGGGCAGCTCGTGCTGGGTGGGAGGTCCTGGTGCTCCGGCGTGCTCGATCCTCGCACCGGAGGAGAGCTGAGAGACGCCGGAGTGCTGGGAGGCAGAGAGGGAGAATCAACGGTGCAGCGCTGCTTTAAGCGCTGAGTCTGTAGGCCCGGATTGGGCAGCTCGTGCTGGGTGGGAGGTCCTGGTGCTCCGGCGTGCTCGATCCTCGCGCCGGAGGAGAGCTGAGAGACGCCGGAGTGCTGGGAGGCAGAGAGGGAGAATCAACGGTGCAGCGCTGCTTTAAGCGCTGAGTCTGTAGGCCCGGATTGGGCAGCTCGTGCTGGGTGGGAGGTCCTGGTGCTCCGGCGTGCTCGATCCTCGCGCCGGAGGAGAGCTGAGAGACGCCGGAGTGCTGGGAGGCAGAGAGATATAAATATATGGTCCAAATGTGATAGATTGCATCAGTAAGAGGGACCCAGAGAGAGTGAGCAGGCAGAGGTACACAGACAAGACTACCACTGTATATTGCTGCATGGACATGGGAAGTAGGTGTGGCCTTCTGCCTTTAACAACTTCTCTCCCTCTGGGTAGAGTCTTCTAGTGCTCGTGGCCACCAGGCCTTCGCTGTATTAAACCAAAGCCTGGGATGCCATTTGCCGACATTCACCAAGAGATTCCTACAAAAGGACAGGACCATATTGCAGCAGGGCAACAGATTCTGGATCAAGGAAAGCTTCAGTGAAGAATCAAGACCAAGAACACAGAACGATCATAGCGAGGAATCAAAATCACATGGCAATGCTAGAGAGGTGAAGACCACACTCTAGCAAGAAGATCAAGTAAAGACTAGACACCTATATTTATCCAAACAGGAACAAGATGGTCCTGAGAGGAAGCGGTAATCAAGGAATGGATAAACATAACCATCTAGCCACGTGCCGCATCCTGACATCCTCTAGTAGATCAGAGTTAATCCTGGCAAGGTTTCCATCAGAAACGAGCCACCTGCAAGCTGGTGGAACCTCACGCCAATGTCCATACTGCCTCTGTAGACTTTCTCCACAGAGCCTGTTGTAGGGTGCCTACCAACACAGCCATGGCACAGATATGAAACCTTGATATGACCTTCTAAAATCAGGACTGCATAGGCAAAGAAGATGCAGTCGGCTAGCCAATGGGATAGTGTAGGCTTACAATATGCTGTCCCAGACTTATTGGGATCACAACAAATAAAGCTGGATGAACTTTCTAAGGGTTTTAGTCCATTTCAAGTAGAATATTAAAGCTCATTTGCAATCCAATGTGTGTAAGACATATTCGCTATTGTGGGCATGTGGCAATGGAAAAATGTTTATAAGATGACTGGATAAGGTGGAAATCTGCCACCATCATAGGAAGGAACTTTGGATGTATGCACAGAGCCACCCTATTGAAAATTTTTGGGTGGATCTATCACTAAGACAGGAAGTTCACTAACTGCTTGCTTAAGTGACTGCTACCAAAAACAGGCCATTCCACGCCAGGTTCTTTAGCTCACAGGAATCTAGTGGCTCTGAAGGAGCTTTTGCATTATCTGGGTTAGAACAATGTTGAGGTCACAAGACACAGTAAGCTTCAATAGAAGCTAGCACCTCAAAACTAAAGGTTATACAGAGATGGATTCCCTTCTAATGGTGACAAAAATTACCAGTTGCACTAAGATGTATTCTATTAGAATACCAAACTCTGAGAAATGTAGAAGGTATTGAGGCAGTTTTTGTGTGGGACAAGAAAAGGGATCTAGGACTCTATTGTCACACTACAGAGCAACTGTAAGAACTGCCATACTAGGGTAACAGCATGTCTAAAAAGTCAAAGTTCTGGGCCTGTAGTCAGACATTTCAAGACAAACAATAATAGCCAAGCTCAGGTCCAAAAATAAGGCAAAGAATTTATTTTTAAAAAATTGCCAGGCTTACCTTAGAAACATAGAAATATGACGACAGAAAAAGACCACATGGCCTATCTAGTCTGTCCTTCCATAACTACAACAGTCCCCTTTTTACCTTTAGAGATCCTCTGTGTTTGTCCCATGCTTTTTTGAATTCAGTTACTGTCCTCATCTCTACCACCTCCACTGGGAGACTATTCCACGGATCCACTACTCTTTCCGTAAAGAAATATTTCCGCATATCACTCCTGAATCTATCTCCCTTCACCCTCATCCCATGTCCCCTCGTAGCAGAACTTGCTTTCAATTGAAAGAGGCTCTCTCCCTGAACATTTATGCCACGGAGGTATTTAAACATCTCAATCATATCACCTCTATCCCGCCTTTCCTCTAAAGTGTACATATTAAGATAATTCAGTCTGTCCTCATATGCTTTATAATGAAGACCAATAATCATTTTAGTAGCCACCCTCTGCACCGACTCCATCCTGTTCACATCCTTTTGAAGGTGCGGTCTCCAGAATTGCACACTATACTCCAAATGAGGTCGCACCAAAGACGTATACAGAGGCATTATCACCTCCTTTTTTTCAGCTAGCCATTCCTCTCCGTATGCACCCAAGCATCCTTCTAGCTTTTGCCGTCGCCTTTTCTACCTGTTTAGGTACTTTAAGATCATCAGACACAACCACGCCTAGGTCCCGCTCTTCTTTAGTGGACAAAAGTACTTCACCCTCTATACTATATTGCTCCTTTGGATTGCTGCAGCCCAAATGAATGACCTTACATTTTTTAACATTAAATCCCAGCTGCCAAATTCTAGACCATTCTTCAAGCTTAGCTAGATCCCTCCTCATGTTATCTACACCTTCCTGGGTGTCTACTCTATTGCAGATTTTGGTATCATCCGCAAACAGGCAAACCTTACCTGAAAGCCCTTCCGCTATATCACTAACAAAGATGTTAAAAAGAATCGGACCAAGGACAGATCCCTGGGGCACACCACTGATAACATCCTTCTCCTCAGAGTGAGCTCCATTTACTTGTACTCTTTGTCGCCTCCCACCCAACCAATTTCTAACCCAAGCAATAACTTTAGGGTCCATCCCTAGGGTGCTCAGTTTGTTTATAAGTCGCCTCTGAGGAACAGTGTCAAAGGCTTTACTGAAATCTAAATACACCACATCTAGGGCTCTCCCTCGGTCCAACTCCCTGGTCACACAGTCAAAGAAATCAATCAGATTTGTCTGACAAGACCTGCCTCTGGTGAATCCATTTTGCCTTGGATCCTGTAATCCGCTGGACTCCAGAAACCTCACTATTTTCTCTTTCAGCAGCGTTTCCAATAATTTACTTACCACCGAAGTTAAACTAACCGGCCTGTAGTTTTCAACCACATCCTTACTTCCGCTTTTGTGTAAAGGCACCACATGAGCCTCTCTCCAGTCCTTTGGCACCACTCCCGACTCCAACGAGGCATTGAAAAGGTCAGTCAGTGGAGCTGCTAGAACGTCCCCAAGTTCCCTCAGTATTCTCGGGTGTATCCCATCCGGTCCCATCGCTTTGTGTACTTTAAGTTGAGATAGTTTCTCACGGACACAGTCTTTTGAAAATTGTTCAAGATGTCCTTTGCTTCTGTTGCTATTTGTGGGTGTTTTCTGAGGTCCTGCTCCTGGTTCTTCATCTGTGAACACAGAACAAAAATATTTGTTAAGCAATTCCGCTTTATCCATATCAGCTTCTACATATTCCTCCCCTGCACCCTTGAGTCTGACAATACCACTCTTGCCCTTCCTCTTCTCACTAATATATCTGAAAAATGTCTTATCCCCCCATTTTATTGCATTGGCTATTTCCTCCTCCTTTTGAATTTTTTGCCTTCTTGACTACTTTGCTAGCTTCTCTAAGTTTTTCCAAATACAGATGCCTGTCTTCCTCTCTCTGTGATCTCTTGTATTTCATGAAGGCCTCCCTCTTTTTCTTCACTTTTTCAGCTACTTCTTTCGAAAACCATAGCGGTCTCCTTTTCCTTTTACCTTTATTTACCATTTTTAAACAAAAAGGTTGGTTGCCCTTAAAATATCCCCTTTCAGTTTTTCCCACTGTTTTTCTACATCCCTCAGCTGTTCCCATCCAACTAACGACTCCCTGAGGTATTGGCCCATCTTCGCAAAGTTAGTCTTCCTAAAGTCTAAGATCCTCGCCTTTGAATGGATTCTAACAGCCCTAGTCCTAATACTGAACCACACCATCTTGTGATCACTGGATGCAAAATGATCTCCCACTACAACATCAGAAACACTTTCACTATTGGTAAGCACCAAGTCCAGTATGGCCCCTTCACGTGTGGGGTCTGTTACCAATTGCCTGAATAGTTCTCCCTGTAGAGAATCCAGGATCTCCTTACTTCTAGATGATACTACAGCAGGAATGTGCCAATCAACATCTGGCATATTGAAATCTCCTATCAGTAGCACTTCCCCTTTCCTAGCAATACTGCGCATGTCTTCAATTAACTCTCTGTCCACCTTTTCCTCTTGTGAGGGAGGTCTGTATATCACACTAATGTAAACAGATTTCTCTTTCCCTCTTTCTAGTTTAACCCACAATGCCTCCCCTCTCCCTTTTAAGCTCTGTAATTCCAAAGCTTTAATAGTAGTTTTTACATATAATGCCACTCCTCCTCCCGTACTTCCTACCCTGTCCTTTCTGAATAAAGTATAGTCAGGTATAGTTACATCCCAATCATGGTTTTCTGTGAACCATGTTTCTGTAACTGCCACTAAATCCAAGTCTGCCACTCCCACCAAAGCTTCAACATCAGGGATCTTATTTCCCATGCTACGGGCATTTATACACACTGCTTTCCATATGTTACCCCTGTTACCCATTTCCATAAAGTTATTTAATGTATCACCTACCTGGGGGCTTTCACTTACCTGGGGGCTTTCTTCACCCATCCCCAAAGAATCTAGTTTAAAGCCCTCTTCAGTAGATTAGCCAGTCTACTACTGAAGACGCATTGACCTTTCTTGGACAGATGGATGCCATCTCTGCTCTGCAACCCTTGGAACAGCATCCCATGGTCTAGGAAACCAAAACGCTCTTGATGACACTATCCACGCAGTCTTGCAGGCATAACAACGTAATGACTGAGTATGTTTGGGCTTCCCTAGTCCTTTCTGTGCCTAAGTTTCTAAACTTCCTTTTTGGGCCCCGCCTTAGCCTCTAGGTTTGCCAGCTATGGCCTTCTTAAGGTGGGCTGGATTTAAGGAGGGCTAGGGATCTCCTTCTATAGACTCTTGCACACACCTCTCCCTTCAGTTCAGCCTTCTCAGACTGCGTGTCTACTTCTGCCGGAACCACCACCAAGGAAAAGAAATCCACATTTATATGCTCCTTGTCTGCTCTATGGCATATTTCATAAAGCAAGGGCTGCAGGATAAGGAAACATCATGTGATGGAGGCACTGGACTCCTCACTAAAACACTCTTGAAGCCAGATACTACTACAGTTGTCTATAAGAGTGTTGCTTTGCAGGAACATGAACGTTTTCAATAGGTTCTTGTGATTTTATGACTTAATCCCTGACACAGGCTTATTGTGCTGAAACACTGCCATGTTTTATTTATTTTATTTATTTAACTGTATTTATATACCACCTTTCACCGCCATGTTGGGTTGTTTAAAATAAATACTTTCACCAATCCTTCAGAGTCCTGGCAAATCCCTGTTGTATTTCTTTATGCTTTGTGCTCGTGCAGGAGATCACCTTCATGTTGTCCTTTCGTATATTTCTCCTGGGACAGAACTGCTCCCAAGCACACATCTGAGTCATCAGTCTGTACGATGAAGGACTGATTGAAGTCTGGTCTCATCAGTATTGGTTCTGAGCAAAGAGCCTTTATTAGCACTTGGAAGGCCTCATTTAACTTTTGTCCAGGAAACCACTTTTGGTACCTTCTGCAACAAGTGAGCCAGGAATTCTGCCTTCTCTGCAAAGTTTGGGATGAAATAGTTGACAAAGCCCCAAAAAAGCTCTCACCTGTTTCTTGAACTGGTGAACAGGCACTTGCATAATGGCATCTATTTTTCATGTCTGCAGATGGACTTTTCCCTTCTCTATGGTATACCCCACATACTGAGCTTCTTGTCCTCCTAAGAAGCAATTCTTTGCATTTGTGGTCAATCAGACCTGTCTCGGATTTGTAAAGACAGATTTTATTTTTTATTTATTTATTTATTTATTTATATTGTACAGCAACAAATATCAACGAGTAATAACCATACACAAAACTCAATATACAAACAACAAAGTCAATAAACTTTGGCACTATTACTATATTCAATGGTTGTGTTGCGTTATTTTCCCTCCCGGGGTCTCCATGCCAAGGTAGTTCTAGCTGTGAACTGTTAGTTCTTACCCATTGAGCTGATGGGTGTACTCTAAGTTTATTGGCCTTATACCTGGGAGACTCCTGTCCATCTTCTACGCTTAGTCAAGGATTTAGAGATCTTATCCCCTTATTGATGACCCATTGGTCCCTTCTTCCTCTCCTTTTGTTTCCAAATGCAATAAGCTCCCCAAATCTGATTGTGCCTGTCTAGATTTTGATGCTTGTAAGCTGTTAAATCATTTATTCTTTCAATATAGTCAGTTTTCTGCAGTATTTCTTCCCCACTGGGCACTTGTGCTTCTTTCCACATTTCTGCCAAGTTCACTCGCACTGCCAGTCACACCTGTCCTCCCCAGTAAGTCACATTCAAATCCATATTTTCTGAGGGTAAATTCAGAAGCATATAGTGTGGGGGAGGATTGGATTGTCACCCTACTAACAATCTTAAAGAGGTCCACTGCCCAAGTCCACACCTTTGCCACTTTCACACATCTCCAGCATAGATGGAAGAAGTCCCCCTCCATCCCACATCCCTTCCAATGTTGTCAATCTCATCCACCTACAATCCAACTCAAGTGGCAGGGTGTTGATAGAGAACCTTATATGCATTTTCCTGCAGCTGGGCAGAATCAATACCCACCGTGCTTGCTCATATATCTTTTCCCACTGTGTATCTGTGAGGGAGCTTTCCAGGTCGGTTTCCCAAGCTTTCCGAAATTTCAAATGAGATCCTAGCCCTTCCATTCTCAACTTATATAATTGGGACATTAGTTCTTTACAGTTCTCACACTTTCTGTATAGCTGTTCAAAATCTGTTTCTGGACGGCTCAAACCCTTTTGCAGAAGTTTGCTTCGTAGAATGAAGTCATCTGAAAATACAGGTATCAGCCCACTTCCCAAAGCCCTCCACTCTCCTTCAGTTCCTCAAAGGGTCTCATGCTTCCATCCTCCCCTCTTGATGTGCCTTACCCTCCAAATCCCTCCCCATTCATATCTTCGTCTCTAATAATTCTGGACCTTTGGTGAGAAGACTTTATTTTCCCAAAGAGGCATTAGCCTTCCCTCTTCTCGCTCACCCACTACCCACCGCCAGTAGTTGGCCCAACTTTTCAGTGAGGGCCGTATATGGGCTCAAAGTTCTGTTGCACTCTCTCCCTCAAGCATTTTGAAGACTGACCTGTCCCCAAGCATTTTGTTTGATTGTGACCCAGTTTTTCCTTCCATCCTCTCCTTCCTTTCAATCAAAAAAGCATAGTTACTCACCCGTAACAGGTGTTCTCCTTGGGACAGCAGGAATCAGTCCTCACATATGAGTGACGACCTTAGGAAGGAAAGATGGTACCGGCCGCCATACCACTTTTTCCGCCATAAAGTGAAGGTACGGCTCTCGACATGAAAGCGCTTGTAGGTCCGACACCCTTCTCGCGGAACACAACGCCACGAGGAAGGCAGTCTTCCATGATAGTTCTCTCAGACTCACCGACGGCACTGAGTCAAACGGCAGACGCGTCAAAGCCTGCAACACCAAGTTTAAATCCCAAGGTGGCACGACTCGCCGAAGCGGAGGTCTAATATTCCTAGCCACTCTAAGGAAACGACGAACATCTGGATGGGATGCGAGAGTTCCTCCCTGCACTCTCCCCCTATAACAAGCTAGTGCTGCCAACTGCACCAAAAGCGAGCTAACGGCCAGTCCCTTTTCAAGGCCTTCCTGCAGAAAAGACAGGATCTCGGGAAGACCCGATGAGCCCGGCTTAACAGAACGGCCTTCACACCAAGCTTCAAAAATGCGCCATACTCGGATATAAGCCACGGACGTTGACCTCTTCCTGGACTGTAACATTGTGGCTATCACAGATCTCGAGTAACCTCGACGCTTCAACCGTTCCCTTTCAAGAGCCAAGCCGTAAGCAAGAATCGATCAGCCTGAGGCATTAACACCGGCCCTTGGCTCAGCAGGTTGACGCGGCTGAGCAGCCGCCAAGGAGTATCCACTAGAAGTTGCACGAGATCCGCATACCACGGCCGTCTTGGCCAATACGGAGCAATCAGAATAATCTTTCCGTTGTGGCTCGCTGCTCTCTGAACCACTCGCCCTATCAGCGGCCACGGCGGGAACACATAAAGCAGCACTTGCTCCGGCCAAGGCTGCACCAGGCCGTCGAGCCCTTCCGACATTCGCTCTCTTCGCCTGCTGAAAAACCTGGCCGCTTTGGCATTGGCAAGGGTCGCCATGAGATCCATGACAGGCTGACCCCACCTCATCGTAATGTCATGAAACACCGGCATGTTCAACTCCCACTCTCCGGGATCTAGAAGATGGCAACTGAGGTAGTCGGCCTGCACATTGTCCTTCCCTGCCACATGTGCCGCCGATAGCGCTACTAGATGGCTCTCCGCCCACTGCATTAGCAGCTGACTTTCCTCCAACAACACTACACTGCCCGTACCTCCTTGCTTGTTGATATAAGAAACGGTCACCGCATTGTTGGAGAACACTCAAACCGCTCGACCCTCGAAATGTACCGCTCTCAGATCCAAACGATTTATTGACCAACTGCTCTCCTCTGCAGACCAAGTGCCTTGTATTATCTGAGCCAGACAATGAGCCCGCAGCTGGCTAGGCTGGCGTCCGTCGTGACCAACACCCACTGTGGCTGGTCCAGAGGTACCCCTGCTTGAAGATGCTGGGGAACCAACCACCACCGTAGACTGTCACCAACCTCCTCTGGGCATGCCAACTTCCGAGAAAGAGGATGATCCTGTGGAGACCATCTGGACAGCAAGGCCTGCTGAAGCGGACGCATATGCGAACTTGCCCATGGAACAAGATCCAGGGCAGCCGCCATGGAACCCAACAACTGTAAGTACTTCCAAGCCGTCGGCGCTCGCAGACTCAAGAAGGCTTTTACCTGAGAAAAAATCTTTTGTACCCTGTCTGCTGGCAGGAACACTGAACCTATCTCCATGTCGAACACAGCTCCCAAATACGTCAGACGCGTCACCGGCTGCAACTGACTCTTTGCTCGGTTTATGACCCAACCAAGCTGACCTAGGAAATCCACTACTCGGGCGGTCGCTGTGATGGATTCCTGCCGAGAAGACGCCCGGATCAGCCAATCGTCCAGATATGGGTGTATTCGAATTCCCTCCTGTCTGAGTGCTGCTGCCGCTACTACCATTACTTTGGTGAAAGTTTGCAGCGCTGTCGCCAGCCCGAACGGCAACGCTCGAAACTGAAAATGACCCATGGGAAGCGCAAAACGTAAATACTTTTGATGATCCCTTCTGATCGGAATGTGCAAATAGGCCTCCATGAGATCTATGGACGAAAGAACCTCTCCTGGCTTTACCGCCTGAATAACCGACCGTAGGGTTTCCATTCAAAAATGTGGCACCCGCAAACAGCGGTTCACGTGTTTGAGATACAGAATTGGCCAAAAGGAACCCTCTTTCTTTGGGACCACAAAATATATCGAGTATCGACCTGAGCCGCACTGGTCTTGGGGCACCGGCACCACCGCCTGAAGTCGCAGCAGGCGCTGCAACGTGATGTTGACCGCCACCCTTTTCGCCAGTGGTCCACACGGGGATATCACCAGGGCATCCGATAGCGGATGCGCAAATTCAAGCACATAGCCTTCGCGGATAATCTCCAGCACCCACCAATCCGTAGCTATGGCGGTCCAAGCAGAGAGAAAGTCCTGCAAACGACCTCCTACCGGAATCTCTGCCTGGACCTGCAGACCTTCATTGCGGCTTCTTAGCAGAGTTCTGCTGGGAACCGAAATAGCCCCTTCTGAAACCTCTAGCTCCTCGAAAGGACTGCCCTCTGGATACAAAACGGCCTCTGTGATAAGGCGCAAAGCGAGGGCCTCGAAACCTGTGAAATTCCATACCTTGACCTCTCGGCATGGAGCCCGACTTAGCCGCTCTCGGACGGTCCTCCGGAAGACGTCCCCCCTTGGAATCCCCCAAATCCTTCACAATTTTTTCCAGCGCTTCCCCAAAAAGCAGTTTGCCCTTGTAGGGAAGTTTACTAAGTCGAGACTTCGAAGAAGCATCCGCCGCCCAATTCCTCAACCAAAGAAAACGCCGGGCGGCAATCACGGAAGCCATGGATTTTGCTGAAATTCTGACCAGATCATAGAAGGCATCTGCCATATAGGCCGCCACCGACTCTAGCTTTGCTCCTTCCGCAGACAGATCCTGTTCCCCATCCGTACTCGGAGTACCTTGCAGCCACCGAATAGACGACCTGGACACATACGCCCCACAGATAGAGGCTTGTAAGGCTAAGGCACTGGAATCAAATACCTGCTTTAACAGAGCCTCCAACCTACGATCCGGAAGATCCTTAAGAGCTGTACCCCCGTCTACGGGAATTGTCGTCTTCTTGGTGACCGCCGTCACGAGAGCATCCACCTTAGGCATGCGCAACAACTCCTTCTCCTCCTGGGGAACTGGGTAAAGACGACCTAAGACGCGCCCCCCCCCCCCCCAGGGTAGCTTCGGGGCATTCCCACTCAGACTCAATCATCTGCTTAATTACTCTATGTACTTGGAAACAGCGCTGCTCCGCCTGAAACCCCTGCAAAAGTGGATCCTCTAGAGGCTCCTGCTGCACCGCTGGGAGTACTATATTTAAAGCTGCTAGCGATTGAGTAATTAAGGCTCCGAGCTCCTCCTTGCGAAAAACTCGGAAAACATTCGGGTCCTCGCCAGGCCCAATCTCCCCTTCCTCCAATTCCAACGGCCAGGAGTCCACACCAGCTTCTGAGATCAAATCACCTTCCTGCACTACCGGAGCCTCAGAGCCTAGTTGCTCGAAGCCCTCGCAGCCCGTTTCCATAGCTTTGCCCTTTGAGGAGACCCCCTCCTCTGGGTCTTCCTCCTTGGACTCCCCCCTTGCAATGAACTCAACAGAGTAGAACTAGCCTGACTCTCCACAGACTGAGTTTTTTTTAAAACGAATGCCTTATGCAAGGCTAGAATAAACTCAGGAGGAAAGAAGGAGTCTAAGGTCCCCTGCACTTCTGGCAGCTGCTGCTGAGTGAAAAGCTCCCCGGAAGACACATTTTTTGACTTTGACTTTCTCTTACTGTGCTTTGGGAGCAGCGCGGGAGAACCGGCAGCCTCAGATAAGATGGCTGCCGTTCCCGCCTTTTTGGAGGCGCCCTGAGGCCTGTCCAGCACATCCCCCGATGCTGCTTTGCCCTCCATATGCCCCCCACAAACACAACCCACAAATGACAGAACCTAGCCCAAAACGCGGAATCCCGCTGACCGCGGCGATCAAAGAAAGACTCGGGTGATGCGGTTTCTAGCAACCGCTCCAAAAAGAAACCTTGCGAAGCGTGTACCCCCGCGGCTGCGGATCCCAACACTCCCGCTTGTCAAAAACGAACTGTCCTGCTCCTAACTGACTAAAGGTTGCCAATCATCTGCCCACCGACTGCGCGCTGCTAGCGAACCACGGTATCGGCAGTTAGTGGAGGAGGAGCAGAGGAATCTGGGGCTCCCAGCGTCTTACCTGAAATTCTCCCGGAGCGACGGACTCTGTCGGGACAGGCTCTGCTCCTTGCTGCTCACACTGTTAACTTCAGGCAGCCGAGAATATCCGATCCGCTCCCTTAATGCCCTCAGGCTCTTTTTTTTTTTTTTTTTAACTTTAACGGATACTTCCTTGGCTCAACTGCCCTGCCAGGGCAATCCAGTAAAACAAGCCTGTTATTCCCTTTCTGTGCTTTTTCTAAATCAAACAAACAATCTCAAACTAAACTTCTCCCTTTTAACCGATAAAAGTCTCTTTCCTACTCATCTCTCCTAGAGCCTGTCAGCCATCCATCCTGTTCAGCTGTTGAGGACTGAAAGACTAAGGCTCTGTCGACAGGGGGAGCTAGGTAGCCTGTCAGCAAAG
Source organism: Ichthyophis bannanicus (assembly GCA_033557465.1). Classification (NCBI taxonomy): domain Eukaryota; kingdom Metazoa; phylum Chordata; class Amphibia; order Gymnophiona; family Ichthyophiidae; genus Ichthyophis; species Ichthyophis bannanicus. The sequence goes on along the minus strand of CM066036.1, from coordinate 351,015,957 downwards.
AGTTTCAGTTTTTCAGTCCTCAGCTACTGGAAGGGATTGACTACCCTCATGTACCTGGACTGGCCCGGAGAGACGAATAGGAATATATCTACTTGCAGGCGGTCACCTTCCCTGGACAACAACAACCACTTCTGCCAGGAATTTAGCCCATGCACATTCAGACATCACCACAATCTCTCCATTGGGGTTTCAAAGGTATTCTCAATTATCCTCCTATCCCCAGTTACTCATATTTTTTAAACATACCCATTTCCCCACTTCCCCCCTCCCCTATCTCCCCTCTCCCTCTCCCCTCCCCTCCTTCCAACCGGCTCTCCAGCTTAGCCAGTTATGTACTGGAGTAGTGACCCCACCTCCGTATGCCCGACCCCTCTCCCTCCATCATTTCCCCCTTCAATCCTCCCCGTCCCCCCCTTATCCTTTAACCCACATCTCCACCTTAGCTTCCCACTTCCTTTTTGTCTTCCATTTCTGCACCCACACCATCCCCGTTACAAACAGACCTCTTCCTTCTTTCCCCTTACTTGTATCCACTCATTACACCGAACAGTGATCCCCCTTAAACGTTATTGCCCAGCACCCTCTCTCCTCCCACTTAGATATACCCATCTATAATTCATATAGAACCCTGCAGTGTAAGTTCAGCAAATACTCTTCAAACAAACAAACCATCTCTCAACATCAACAGAGACAAACCAGCTTGCAATCCTGTCCCATATCAGCAAGCACAGTTAAGTCAAAGTCCCTTCTCTTCCTGTTTTTTTCTTCCTTTGTTTCTCACTCTTTTCTACCATTGTTCATGGCTTGTTTTGCAATTTTTCCACTGGTCACCTGGGCAATGTACTGCTCACATCAGAGAGTCCTGACACTTCCAGGACCTCAACAGCTTCCTCCACAGTCGTCGCATGCCACGTCATTCCATCTTTTGTAAAGGATAGTCCTCTAGGGTAAATCCACTTATATTTAATTTGTTCCTTGCATAACCTTTCTGTAGTGGGGTCAAAGCTTTTATGGTGCTGTAAAGTTCCTGTGGACAAATCCACAAACACTGCTACCGGGTTGCCCTGCTACTGAAGCTTGCCAGCTTGCCGCATTTTTGCAGTTACTCTTTCTTTAATGGCATAACTATGAAAGCAGGTTACAATATCTTTGGGGCGCTCACTCCGCTGGGGTCCAAGCACCCTATGCACCTGATCCAACTTTAGCTCCAGTACTACTGCCTCTCCTCCTAGTAAAGCTTGAAAAACTGAAACCACCATCGCCATACAATCCTGGTATTCTGGCCCCTCAAGGACTCCTTTAATTTGCAAATTATTTCGTCGACTGCGGTTCTCCAGGTCATCTAATTTTCACTGCATTTGCTGTGTTGCATCTTCCACCTTTCAGATACATTCTTGCATATGGACCCACAACAACATGGCTTCCGCCCTCTACATGGAGTTGAGACCCTCATGACCACACTGATGAACACTCTCCTCATAGGAACGCAAGAAAAACACTCTGGATATGCCATGATCTTCCTTGATATATCTGCAGCGTTCGACACCATCTCCCACAACATCCTCATACACAGACTACGGACTATTGGGATCAAAGACACAGTACTAAAGTGGTTCCAATCCTACCTAACTAACAGACAACAATTAATCCGTACCAGCACTTCGACCTCCCCCCCGTTCCAGCAACACCAAGGAGTACCCCAAGGATCCACACTATCAGCCATGCTCTTCAACATTTACCTCCAACCACTCTGCTCAGTCATACACACTCACAACATCAGCTTCCACATATATACTGATGATATCATGCTCTACGCCCCCATAACAACCACAAGCCCAACAAACACCCATCTATCAGCATGCTTCTCCAAGGTGTCCGACTGGTTACAAGCAAACAACCTATCCATCAACATAAAGAAAACTGAAGCCCTCATAGTGACAAAAGACCCTGACTTCACACCACCTACACACCTCAACATAGGAACCACAAGCATTCAAATACAACCACAAATAAGATATCTGGGCATCATTATTGACCAAGCCCTCACCCTAAAACAACAAATCACTAAAACCTCTGGAACTATATTCCATAAGGCAAGGACAGTGCAACGTCTCAGACCCCTTCTTGAACATCAAGACTTCCGAACAGTGATGCAAGCCACGACACTCCCACATCTGGACTACTGCAACATAATCTACCATGGCCTTCCAGCCGCACAGACCAACCCCCTCCGAACAGCATTGAACACCACAGCAAGAATCATCCAGAGAGCAAAGAAAACCGACCACATCACCCCAATTCTCAAAGACCTTCACATACTTCCCCTGGAAGCGAGGACTAAATACAAAGCCATCCTACTCATCCACAAAGCCATCCATCAAACACAGAACACCCAGTTTAGCACCCTACTGTCTCGTCCAGCCCACGGCAGAACTACCAGACAAGCCTCCAGCAATTCCCTCACAGTCCCCCACAAAAGAACTAAATGCTCGCAACGGACCTGCAACCGAGCCTTTGAACTTTATGCTCCATCCTTATGGAATTCCCTACCAAGCTGTCTCAGAAACAATGCCGACCTACTATCCTTCAGAAAACAGCTAAAAACCATCCTTTTCCGGGAATACTTCATCACGACTCCCACCGAAAAGCGCACTAACCACCGATCTCGCCCACCATGAACCTCTGAATCAAAGCTATACTATCCTGTCTATGTACAAAGTCTGTCCCATGTCCAAAGTCTGTCCTATGTCAAAATCATCAATGTTGCCTCCTCGGTGATGGCCCCACCCTATACTTAATTTCCCCACCCCTCTATGTAACGCCGCTTTGACCCGGCGAAAAGCGGGATATAAATACAGCTAAATAAATAAATAATAAATAAATATGCTCCTGCTCTGCTTGGCACTCATCCACTTTCCCTTCCACCTCCTCTACACATTTGCCCAGTTCATGTATATCAGCTCTTAAGTCCTCCACCATGCAGCCAAGCTCAGTCCTTACTGCTCCAATTTCTTGTTTAAGCTCGCTAAACCACTGCTGCATTTCCAACTTACTACCATGTACCATTGTGTCAGTTGCTTCATCTTTCGCTATGTTTCTTTCCTCCTCAGCATTCTCTCCCCAGCTTTTCCCACCGCCGGCGCCATTTTGGGAGCGGTGTCTTCAAGGCTCTGGTAAGAGAATTCTTTTAAGTCAGCAGCTTTTCACCTGGTCTGGGTCACCCCGGTGAGCATTACCCTCTTATGGAGGCTATAATTGGCCTCAATTTGGTATGGAAGGCAATATTAAACCTCTTTGGAGCGGTTGATCCAGCAGTGCACTAGGTTCAGCTGTTCATATGGTGGCGTGATGTCACTTCCTCTGTAAATACAGCTTTTATTTGATACAGATAGGTTTACCAGTCAGTATTGTAGATCACAATATTGTCCAAGTAAGCTTCTGCATAATTGCCCTGGGGCCACAAGAAGTGGTTTACAAGGCATTGAAATGTAGCAGAAGCTCCATGAAGTGCAAATGGCAATGCCATAAATTGGGACATCCCTTCAGGAGTTAAAAAGGTAATCTTCTTCTTGGCAACTGGTTAGGTCCAGTACAGAAATGAATTGGGCTGCCCCGGTTTTTCAATAAGTTCAAGTTCAGTGACCTCATTAACATTCCTGAAATCAATGAAGAAATAGAGACTTCCATCCAGCTCGACAAGTATGAAGGGAGATGGCCAGTTACTCCTGGACTTTTCAAATCACTCCGAGTTTAAGCATCTCTTTTACTGCTGAGGCTCCAACTTGTTGTCAGTCTCCAGAATTTGGTGCAGTCACTGTCAGATTATTCATGGATCTGTGACAATATTGTGACAAGCTAGATGAGTTCTTCCAGGAATATTCAAAGAGACATCTGCATTTTTTCTCACCAGTTGTTTTAAACTGTCCTTCTATGTAGCCAAGAGTTGATCCACAAACAGGACCTCTGGTCCAAATTCTTCCCCTTGGACTAGAGCAGAGGGTGTAGCAAACCATTTCAAGCAGGTTTACATGAGGATTAGGTCTCTTTTCTGCTTATTCAGCTGAGCTACTTTTTAATTCACAGGCCTATCTTCTTAATGATCTTGTTTAGACCTTGCCACTGACACAGTAAGTTGATGTCCAATGATTGTAGCAGCACCATGATATTGTCTCCTAGTTGGAAGATCCAAGCAATCACAGAGCAATTGTATTCTTGGGCTTAAGCTCTTTCCAAACATAGCCTGGCAGACTCGCATGGTTTTCTTACTCACTCTTGCATCTGAAGGACATTGTCCACCTTCTATGGTATAATAGTTCTGCCTGGGGTTGTTTGTTCTTCACACATTTCCCAGACTACAACCAGGATTCCCTTTTGTCTCTTCCCATAAAGCAACTCAAAAAAACCCTGTTAAACTCTTGGGTATCTCTTGGATTGCAAACAATATGAATGACAGCAGGGAGTCCCAGTTCTGGCCATCTTTAGTGAAAAACTTCAACATCTGCTTGAGGATGTTGTTGAAGCGCTCAGAAAGCCCATTCAACTGTGGGTGGCATACTGAAATACAAGAAACTTTTACTTTCAACAGTGCATAAACTTTCTTCATTACCCAGGAGACACACAGGGTACCTTGGTCCATCAGTACCTCCATACTGCAGTCTTCATGTTATACAATCATACTACTTTTAGATATTGTGTTGCATAACTAAGGATGCCTCAGATGGTTCTCTCTAAAAAAGGTCCTACCAAATCCATGAAACCTGCTCAAGGGGCATTTCCATGATAGGCAATGGTACTAAGGGTGCAGGCCATGCCCTAGCAGGCTAAGATAACTGACCTGTAGGGCAGGAGTTATAGTAAAAGAATTGAACTACTATTTGCTTGTGATTTCTCTTCTCCCAAATGCTCCTAACAGATGACTAAGAACTAACAAGAACTTACTGATGTTAAGGTAGAGTTACTAGGAGCAGGTCCACAAGCTACCCTTCTTCTTCACTACCATTTATGCTATGTCCCCTCTTATTCTAAAAATGGCAGAGATGGTTTTTGAACTACCAGGCTAGGGACAATTTCCCCATCTATTACTTAGACCAGTTCCTATGCAAACTTAAGGAACTCATCCTCTATCTGGGCTCTCCTAATGCTCCCCAGATTACCCTCCCAAAACCACTCAGGCATAAAGATTCTCAGGATACTTGAGTGTCCTCTGCCATCTCCAGGTCCCCTTCTACTGCTGCTTCTAGGTTCTTGGAATACTAAGTCTTCTCTAGTTGCCTGTTCCAGCAGGGTTTAGTCGATTTACGATCCTTAGTGTACAAGTCCAGGTCCTTGATGGGAAACACTATCAGGAATGATGTCTGAGTTTGGCCCACAGAGTCTCAAAGTCCAGGAAATCTGTCCCGGAATGAGTGGTTATGAGAGTCAAGGTAAAGCTCCAATTTCTAGCTTGGCATGTCCTAGTGTTGGTATTTGAGATAGGGTTTTACTTCTGGTCTTTATGGACACAAACCAAAAGTCACTCTTTGTTCATAATCAATCTGGATTCATTCAACAAGCTCTCTTTGAATAAGTATTTTAAAGCTTCAGAAGTCTACCAGAGCTTGAGTGGAGGATCCATCTAATTCCACCTGGATTATGAAATTTGGCATCCTGGGAATCAACAACGTTGCAGGTGTGAGGTGCTGCCAAATTAATGACCATGTCTGTGTCTTCAAATCCAGGATATTCTGTGGCAAAATGACCCTCTTCCCCACAACTGAATCAGTTGAAGTTCCAGGTCCCAGAGACAGTAAGTAGAAAAGAAGCTGTCTTTTCTTTAAAGGTGAGCTGCAGCCAGTAAACTTTCTGCCAACAGTTACCAGAGTCCTGGATTAGCTTTATTTTCCATGGGCTAGGGCACCTAAGCATAGGATGAGCTGAGTGGAAGGCCACACCTATCTCTAAGGTGACCTCTAATGCACCCACTCTTTCATCTTGAAAGAGCCATCTTGAAACTATTCTTATAGAACTATCTAGGAAACGTCAATTCCGGTTTTCCCCTCTAGTTACAGTCACTTCTATCCTAGGTCCTTCAAATCGACAGAAGAAACCTCTTAGCCCATGCCCAAGGTCAACATGGTGACCAGAAATTTACACCTGGTGCCTGGGATTTGCTCCACTCCCTCCCCCTCACCCATTTTTTTTTAAATACTCCTTCTGTCTGCCTGCAGAGATCTGATCTGATCTCTTATGGGCAGAACAAGAGGGATCTTTGCCGCAATTGGGGCTTAGACGCAGCAGGCAGCCCATAGGGGATCAGATTCCCATGGGCAGGGCAGAACAGAAGCCCAAAGCAGCAGAGAGCCATGGGGATTGAGAAAAAATAGATAGGGAGTGAGGTAGAAAAAATGTAAAGTGGCAGTACCTTTAAAAAAAAATGAGGAGGATGGAGGAATGGAGGGCAGGGGGTGGGAGGAATGGGGGAAGGGGGAAGAGAAAAGGGGAGAGAGTCTGGAAGGCGAACAGAACGTGAAGAGGGGTTGAAGTGGGCAGGGAAGAGTGCAAGTTGGAAGACAAAAATGACAATCTGTATATGCCAAAGGATACATCCTCTCTCCCTAACATACACGCAAGCACCCCACCCCACACTACACACACATACACGTACCCCACCTTCACATGACAGACACAAAGAGAGACACCACACACACACAACACACTCGCATGCACACAAACACCTCACCTTCGCACCACACATCACATACACACACAGGCAACCTACCTCTATGTCACACACAAAAGCTCCCCAGCTCTACAGCACACACACACATGCACTACAGCCTCACTCTCCACCCATACAGAGATACCCACCTCCACATCCCACACACAGACAGGTACATCACCATTGTACCACATACTCACAGAGACACTCGTGTTATCTAAAGATGATGCATGGTGCAGGAACTCTGTTGCTGGTTTCACAAGAACATGAGACCAGCACGAAAGAACTGGGGTGGGGGGGGGGGGGGATATGAGGAGATCACAAGCACTGACTCCTAAGATTTTGGCCTGTCTCCTAAATCCACACAAAATTTGTCAAGGCCTGTCTTAGCCTTTACTCTGGTTGGAGGATCCCTTTCTCTGCAACTTTTGTAAGTGTCTCGAGTGCACCCTTCCCATTCCAGAAGCGCAGTCTTGACCTCCCTGTGGGTAGCTTTCTTCTTCAGGTTTCTCTAGACTAGCTTCCTGGTATACGGCTTGTCTCCTGCCTGTCATCAGGTTACTCAGGCAATTGCTCCAGGTCGTCTCCAGCATCTTGCTAGGTGAGTAGTTCGCTCAAAATTCATCATGAAATAATCTGAGTCCTCTCCAGAATTCATCTTGAGAAGGACTGGAGATAGAAGGGCTGGCCAGGCCTAGGGCTGCCTACATAGTTTAATGCCATCTTGGTCAAAGTGGTATGCTGCAGCTCTAGATGTTTCTGGCAAACTTGCTGTTGATCTCACTGATTTTGTACAACTCTCTGCAGCTACTGCTGTCCCTTGGCCAGGATTTGGAGGAATTGCCTCATCATGGGCTAAGTCCGTTGCATTGTCAGTCTACAGCCCAAATTACTGCATTTTTTATCTGCTTCTGGTGCTTATCTTTCAGGATAGAGCTAAGCTTGTCTAGTTCTATAACCAGGCCTATGTTGTAGTAAGGCCCAGAGCCCTCTAAGGTAGTAGAGATGCTATTACATGATTAGCAATTCTTACCTATAGAACATGGACTCACTAAGTGGCTGAGGTTATGGGCCTGTAGAGAGCTACTCAAAGACAAACAGTAATAGCCAAATTCAGGTCCAACAATAAGGTAAAGAATTTATTTACAAAAACAAATAAAACTAAATTCATTCAAAAAGTAAGAATGTCGAAGGAACCCAAAAAAGGGGGACGAAAAATCGCCCTCTCACAAAAGGTATCTCCTTTTAATCATTTTAATTAAATTGTTTGTGCTTGTGCACTTAATCTTAGAGAAGCGCTTGAGGACCAAAGATGACAAGAGAATCTCCACACGACTTGTCACGATTTGGACCTAACTTCCATGGTACCGCATCAGGTTTTGAAGATTCCCAGGTCCAATAAACAATAAGATAGCGCTTATAAAACACCACCACCATTTCACCAAATTAAAAAAGACTGTGTCCGACATAAGAATAACGTAGAAAATGATGGTGAGCACAAAATGAACAAATCCAAATATAGGGGAAACCCACGAAAAGGGAATTCCCTACATGATTGGCTATACTCAAAAAAAGGCTGAACCAGTCAATTTCAAGATTCAAATATGACAGGGAAGCTGAATGTAATTGAAATATCCACTTTTGCTCTAGCCATTGCAATTTGGACAAACGATCACCATCCCAGGGGTTAAGCAGGACGTGATCAATGATCCACCAGTGGAGATGTTTAAACTGATGTTCATAATCCAAACAATGGGAACCATAGGGGCTGAAAGGGTAGCAGTCCATAAACGTGATGCATGTTCACCTAAGCGAGTTTTCATTTGGCGAGTGGTACAGCCCACTCAAAAAAGATCACAGGGGCAAATAATTATTAAATATACCACAAATGTTGAGGAACAGGTCGTACGCCACCGTTTGGATTGTGAACATCAGTTTCAACATCTCCACTGGCAGATCATTGATTACGTCCCGCTTAACCCACGGGGTGGTAATTGTTTGTCCAAATTGCAATGGCTAGAACAAAAGTGGATATATCAATTGCATTCAGTTTCTCCATCGGGTTTGAATCTTGAAATTGACTGGTTCAGCCTTTTTTGAGTATAGCCAATCATGTAGGGAATTCCCTTTTCATGGGTTTCCCCTGCGTTTGGACTGGTTCATTTTGTGCTCACTGTCATTTTCTATGTTATTTTTACATCGGACGCCATCCTTTTTAAAGTGGTGAATGGGTGGTGGTGTTTTATAAGCACTATCTTATTGCTTATTGGACATGGGAATCTTTAAAACCTGATGCAGGACTGTGGAAGTTAGGTCCAAAATGTGACACATCGTGTGGAGATTCTCTTATCCTTGGTCCTCAAGCGTTTTGCTAAGATAAGTACAAGAGGACAAGCAATTTAATAAAAATGATTAAAACGAGATACCTTTTGTGAGAGGGTGATTTTTCATCCCCTCTTTTTGGGTTCCTCCGACATTCTTATGTTCTGAATGAATGATTTTGAAATATATCTGTTCAGTTTTGCTTTTTGGGAGTCTTTTTTGAATAATGACTTACCTTGCAGGCGTAAGAGCATAACAACAGGGTAGTTATACCATACATAGTTCAAGTGTATGCCTTGTACCTTCCTTCCTTTAGTCTAGGCCTTCCTACTCTTTTCTTTGCCAGAGTTCTAAAACTTTCTTGCCTTTGGGCTTCCCAGCTATGACCTTCTTAAAGTGGGATAGATTTGAGGGCGGCCAGAGTTCTGTTCAATATAACCCCTTCACACTGGGTCAGACCAAAGGTCTTTCAAGTCTAGCATCCTGTTTCCAACAGTGGCCAATCGAGCTCACAAGTAACTTGGCAAGATCCCCAAAAGTAGATAGATTTCATGCTTCTTAGTACCAGGTATAATCAGTGGCCTTTCCAAATTCTATCTTGTAATTAATGGTTTATGGACTTTTCGACCAGGAATTTGTTCAACCCTTTCTTTAAACCTAGCCATGCTGACTGCTTTTACCACATCCTCTAGGAATGGATGCCAGAATTTAACTGCATGTTTAGTGAAAACATATTTTCTCTCACTTTATTAAAATGTGTTAATTAGCAACTCCATGACATGCCCCCTAATCTTTGTACTTTTTGGAAAAGCATGCAATTGATTCACATTTACCCATTCCACGCCACTCATGATTTCACAGACTTCCATCATATCTCACCCTCAACCATCTCTTCTCCAGGCTGAACAGTGCGATGACCAAAGTTACACAGAACATTTAAGGTTTTCTCACACCGTGGAGTGATACAGAGGCATTATTATATTCTTTGTTTTATTCTTCATTCCTTTCCTAGCAATTCCTAACATCCCATCTGCTTGCTTGTCTGCCACTGCACAGTAAACAGAGGATTTTCAACACTCTCCATGAGGACACTTTTCCTGGGTCGTATTTCCTAATATGGAACCCAACATTGTATGGATAAAGTTTGGATTATTCTTCCCTATCACTTTACACCTCTTCACATTATATTTTACCTGCCATCTGTATGCCCAGTATCCCAAGATCCACCTGAAAGTTCATAATCTTCTTGTGATTTAACAACTTTGAATAATATTGTGTTGTATGAAAATATAAATACCTCAGTCACTGCTCTAATTTCCAGAACATTTATAAATATGTTATAAAGCATCAGTCCCAGTACAGATTCCCTGGGGCACTCTACTATTCACCTATCTCCATTGAGAAAATTCATAATTTAGCCCTACTATGGTTTTTTTTAAATCTTTTAATCAGACCCATTCCAAAACTGGATACTATCTGCTATCCCATGATTGTTTTATTTCCTCACGAAGGACCTTATCAAATGTCTGCTGGATATCCAGATGTAATAAATGAACCGGTTCACTTTTATCCACATACTTATTAATAGTTGTGAGGTAAGACTTCCCTTGACTAAATCCATGTGGGCTCTGTTCCACTAAATCATGACTACAGTATCTTATAAGAACAAGATAATTCAATATATATAGTTTCTACCATTTTGCCTAGCACTGACATCAGGTCATTGGTCTGTAGTTTCCTGGATCACTCCTGGAAGCATTTTTGAAAATTAGTGTTATACTGGCCATTCTCCAATCTCCAGGTGATTTTAATAGGTTAGAAATTATAGGTCTGCAATTTCATTTTTGAACTTTCTTAGTACTCTTGGCTGTATATTGCCTAGAACAGGTGATTTGCTACTCATTAATTTGTCAATTTGCCCTATTACATCTTCCTTTTAACTGAGATTTGTTTCAGTTCTTCTGAATTGTCACCATTAAATAACATTTCTGGCATGGCTATCTCACTTACGTTCTCCTCGGTAAATAATGAAGTTTCTCAGTTATGGTCATGCTCTCTTTGAGTGCACCTTTTACCCCCCTTAACCACCTTTGAATGTACCTGAAAAAATGAGTTTTTGCCTCTCTGGCAAGCTTCTTTTCAAATTCTCTTTTTGCCAGCTTGATTAATGCTAGTGTTTATGCTTTTCTTTATTTTCTTCATTTATAACCTCTTTCCATTTTTCAAATATACTATTTTGGCTATAATGGCCTCTTTCACCTCTCTTTTTAAGCATACTGACAGTCATTTGGCCTTTCTTCTGCCTTTTTAATGTGTGGAATACCAAAATGTTATTTTTAAACAATGCCCATGCTTGAAGTAAACTCTTAACCTTTGCAACTTCTCCTTGTAGTTTTTTTAAGCATTTTCCTCATTTCATCATCTTCCTTTTGAAAGTTAAATGGCAACACAGTAGTTTTCCTTAGTCACTTCTCTCCAACTGTTATAGTCAAATCTAACCACGTTTTTGATCACTATTGCAACACTAGTGATCTCTTCCATAAAATCCTGCATTCTAGCTACTCTATGAAGAAATTGTTTAGTTCATCTAGAAAATGTACTTCCTTAGCATGTCCTCAGGCAACATTTACCCAGTCAGTACTGGAGCAACTGAAATCATCCATTATTACAGATCTGCTAAACTTGTTAGCTTCTCTAATTTCCGTTAGCAGTTTATTATCTGTCTGTTCATTCTTGCCAGGTGGATAGTAGTATTAGCCCATCGCTATTCTCTTTCCCTTCACATACAAAATTTCTAGCCATTAAGATTCAACAGTGCATTTTGCTTTCAGCAGAACTTTAATCTTGTTTGACTCAATGTCCTCAACATATAGTGCCTTGTAGCCACCAATTTGATCCATCCTATTATTGGGATATAATTTGTATTCTAATCTTACAGTGTCCCACTGGTTATACTCCTTCCAAAAGGTCTCCTAGATATCAATTATATCTACTTCTTCATTCAGTGCTATATATTCTAACTCTTCCATCTTATTTTCAGACTTACAGCATTTGCATATAGATGTTTCAAGGTATGGGGGGGGGGGGGGTTGTTTGGATTTACAACCTATCTAAGCAGCTAACAGTGAAAATTTGACTCTTTCAATTCTGTTTGCCCTTTAAGCTACTTTTGCCTTTATTACAACCTTTCTATCAAAATTCTTCAACTTCCCTGTTTTGTTAGTATCCTTTGTAGATGCCATACTCCAAACCATACACTGTTGAATGACTGCTAGCTTTCTCCCATGTTCTATTTTAAAAGCCGCTCTACTTCCTTTTTAAACGTAGGGGTTAGAAGCCAGGTTCTACACTGGTTAAGGTAAAGCCTACCCTTTCAGAATAGGCTTCCCCTTCACCAAAGTGTTGCCAAAATTCTGACAAATCTAAGGCCCTCTTCCTTGCACCATCACCTCCATCCATGAATTGAGACTTTGGAGCTCTGCCCATCTCTGGGCTCATGTGCATAAATGGGGAGCATGTCTGAAAATACTATCCTGGTGGTTTTGGATTTCTGCTCTCTACCTACAAACCTAAATTTGGTTTTCAGAACCTCTCTTCCACACCTTCATACATCACTAACGTCCACATGTTTCACGACAGCCAGTAAAGAGTAGTTACTAACCTGTAACAGGTGTTCTCCAGGAGCAGCAGGAATCAGTCCTCCCAAATGGGTGATGTCGGCGCCGACGGAGCCCCCATGCGGAGCATTTCCCCAGCTTTCAAAGAAAGCCTTTGGGAATGCAGCGCGCATATGCGGTCCCCTTCCCGCCCAAGGGTGCCATCTTGCTCAGTCTGATGACATAGCTAAAAGACAGCAAAAATAACAAAATAAATCATAGGACTGCAACTCCAAGGGGAGGAGGGAGGGTTGTGAGGACTGATTCCTGCTGCTCCTGGAGAACACCTCTTACAGGTGAGTAACTACTCTGTCTCCAGGACCAAGCAGGAAGTCAGTCCTCACATATGGGACTCCCCAGCTTAAGGCAACTGGAGACCCCAAGCTGAAAAATGAGCTCCCTCTAGAGCCTCAGCATGCAAGAAAAGAATCTTCTCTGATAACGCCCCCGAACAGTAGCCCAACACCGAGGCCGGAGGGTAGGAGTTCCCTAAACACCAAAGAGATTATGGAGTACCGCCTGCCCGAAAGCACTATCCCTGTGGGACTCCCTCTCAAGGCAGTAGTGGGCCGCAAAAGTCTGGCTTAAGACCAAGTAGCGGCCTGGCAGATGTCTGCCAATGGAACAGAGCCGAGATGAGCCACTGACGCAGCTTTCGCCCTGACACGGTGAGCCGTAACTTGACTCTGTAACGAGAGGCTGGCTGCACTGTAAGCCCAGGCGATACAGTCGGCTACCCAAATGGACAAAGTACGCTTGGAGACAGCCAACCCCAACTTATTGGGGTCAAAAGAGACGAAGAGCTGAACAGCCCTCCGGTGCTCCCGCGTATGGTCAAGGTAGAAGGACAACACCCTCCTACAGTCCAGGGTATGCAAAACCATCTCAGCCCGGCTGGCATGCGGCCTGGGAAAGAAAGTTGGAAGAACCACCTCCTGATTGAGGTGGAAGGAGGAGACAACCTTAGGAAGGAACTTAGGGTGAGTCCGTAAGACTACTCTTTTCCTATGGAACCTAGTATAAGGTGCATCTGATACTAGGGCCTGAAGCTCACTCACTCGCCTCGCTGAGGTAAGTGCTACCAGAAACAACGCTTTCCAGGAGAGAAAACGCAGAGGGCAAGTAGCTATAGGTTCAAATGGTGGACAAGTAAGCCGTTGCAAAACCACATTTAAATCCCATTCAGGGACAGGTGGACGCACTGGAGGCTTAAGCAAAAGCAGGCCTCTGAGGAAGCAAGCCACCAAAGGATGGCTTGAGAGAGATTGACCCTCCACTGGGGAGTGGTGTGCTGAAAGAGCACTAAGATGAACTCTCACAGAACTGGACTTAAGGCCAAGGTTGGACAGGTGAAGCAAATATTGCAGCACCACTGGTACCAGACACGAGAAAGGGTTCTCGTTGTGTTGAGTACACCAGGTAGAGAATCTACGCACTTAAGGGCATAAGACTTTCTGGTGGACTGCCTCCTAGAGGCCAAAACCACGTCCTCTACTTCCCTAGGCAATAGTAAGGGCGCTAGAACTACCCTTTCAGCAGCCAGGCCATCAAATTGAGGGACTGGAGATTGGGGTGTAAGAAAGATCCCTGCTCCTGAGACAGGAAATCGGGTTGCATCCCCAGAGGAAGAGGAGTGTCCACCGCTAGTTGCAAAAGAAGTGGGAACCAGGGTTGCCTTTGCCACCTGGGGGCCACCAGGATCAGCGAGGCCTTGTCCCCGATCACCTTGAATAGTGTCTTGGACACTAGAGGCATGGGAGGAAACGCATATAGAAGGCCTGTAGACCATGGAATGAGAAACGCATCCGCTGCAACTCTGAGAGGATGCGGTTGCCTGGAGCAGAACCTGGGAAGTTGACGGTTCAGAGGACTGGCAAAGAGATCTATGGTTGGAAGACCCCATCTCAGGAAGATCTTTTGAACCACTAGAGGATTCAACTGCCACTCGTGCGGCTGCAGGATCCTGCTCAATCTGTCCACCAGGTAATTTTCCTGACCTGGGAGATAGACCGCTTTGAGAAGAATGCCGTGATTGACTGCCCAGGAGCACAGTTTCTGTGCTTCCTGACATAGAAGGTGGGACCCTGTACCCCCTTGTTTGTTCACATAGAACATAGCAACTTGATTGTCCGTCTGAACCAAGACGGACTGGTGAGAGATGAGATGGGAGAAAGTTCTCAGGGCTAAGCGGATAGCTCTCAGTTCTAAGAGACTGATCTGCTGTGTGGCCTCCCAAGGAGACCAGAGGCCTTGAGTACATGCTCCTTGGCAATGTGCACCCCAACTTTGAAGAGAAGCATCGGTTGTCAGCATCTGAGAGTGCGGAGGTGCTTGAAAAGGCACCCTTTGCACCAGATTCGGAAGATGAAGCCACCACTGCAGAGAAGACTCTAGTAGGTTGGACACCCTCACTTTGTCCGTGAGGCTTCCTGTGGCTTCATGCCACTGAGTCCTGAGGCCCCATTGAGCTGGCCTCATGTGCAGACGGGCATTTAGAGTTACGTGGACCATGGATGCCATGTGGCCTAAGAGCCTCAGGAATTGTCTGGCAGAGACCAGAGAATTGCTGTGGAACTGCCTGGCTAGATCCATCAATCTGTGGGCCCTGTCCACTGGTAGAAAGGCCTTTACCTGAAAGGTGTCCAGTCTTGCCCCTATGAACTCCATGTTCTGTGAGGGGTGCAAAGTAGACTTTGCGAAGTTTATAACAAACCCCAGGTGTTGAAGCAGAGCGACAGTGCGAAGGGTGGCTTGATTGGCCTCTTGTGGGGATTGGCCCCTGATGAGCCAATCGTCCAGGTATGGGAAGTCAAAGAGGCCTTGAATCTTGAGGTAGGCCGCCACCACCGCCAGGCACTTGGTGAATACCCTGGGGGGCGGATGTAAGGCCAAAAGGCAGTACTCTGTACTGATAGTGATTTCCTCCCACTACAAATCTGAGATATTGTCTGTGGTCTGGATGAATTAGGATGTGAGTATAAGCATCCTTTAGGTCTAAGGAGCATAGCCAATCTCCCTGCTGGAGGTAGGGCAGCAGAATTCCAAGGGTAAGCATCTTGAACTTTTCCCTCTCCAGGAACTTGTTCAGATTCCACAAGTCTAGGATGGGCCTGAGGCCTCCAGTTCTTTTTGGTACCAGGAAGTACCTGGAATAGAAGCCTTAACCTCTCAGGTGGTGGGGCACCGGTTCCACTGCCTGTTCCTTTACAAGACTTGCCAACTCCTGCAGGAGTAAGTCCCTGTGCAGAGGAAGTCTGCAAGGCTCCCCTGGAAAATAGGAGGGGGGTACCTGGTGGAAGTGGAGGAGATAGCCCTTCTGGACTATACTTAGTACCCAGGTATCCCTTGTGACAGCTGACCACCTGTGGGCGTACAGGGCCAGCAAGCCTCCAGTGCTGATAGGGGCAGCTGAGGAGGAGAACCTATGCCATTGGAGTCAAAACCCCGCTCCCTGCTGTGCAGGAGCCGGAGCTGGTGGCTTGGGGGCTTTCTGCCTACAGGGCCCATGTCCCTGCCCCTTGGCCTGCTGACCCTGTTTGGGAGCTACAGAGGCCTGAAAATGAGGGTACTGTTTATAGGCAGATGACTTCCTCGGGTAAAAGGTCTTTTTCCCCGAGCCCTTCTTCTTCTGAGAAGGGGCAGAGGTTTTTCTGGACAGCCTTGTCCGGGTAAGAGTCTCGGTCTTGAGTTCTGCAGCCTTGTCAGCCGTGGGCTTGCCAAAGAGGTTTTCACCTCGGCAGGGGACATCGACCAACTTGTCCTGCACCCATGGCTCAAGGTCCGATGATTGTAGCCAGGCCTGATGGCGTGCACCGATGCCGGCCGCAGCTACCCGGGCCATCATAGGCTGCTCGAGAGATAAACTTCGAGCACTCACGAATACCCGATGACAGAGCATTGAACCTCTGCAAAGGTTCCTCGGAGAAACCAGCAGAGAACCCGGCAATCTCCTTTGCCATGTCTCGAAGGTACATGCCCATGTACAACTGGTAGGTCTGGACACGGCAAGCAAGCATAGAGCCCTGGAAGCACTTCTTACCAAGGGCATCCAGGTTCTGGGCCTCCCAGCCGGGAGGCACCAAGGAGTGCATCTTCTGACTCTTCAGATGATGCATGACCAATTCCACAACCATGGAGTGGTGCGGTAATTGTGCCTTTTGGAACCCGGGGCTCTTGCAGACTCGATAGATGGAATCGACCCGCTTGCTCAAAACCGGCGTCGAGGCCGGCGCCTCCCACATGCGGAAGAGCAGCCGTTCCAGTATCGGAGGAACCGGTACAGTAAAGGCCTCCTTTGGTGGAGAGTCATACTGCAGGGCCTCGAGCTCCTCGGCTCGAGGCTCCTCCTCGGGATTCGCGGAGAAGGCCAAGGCCTTGGCCATATCCCGCACGAAGTCCGAGAAACGGGTATCCTCTGGTGGGGACCGTCTCCGAGGTTCGGACTCCAGTGAGTCCGATGGGACACACCGAGTCCGAAAGGTGTCGGGTGGCTCCTCATCCTCCGTTTCCCAGCCGAACTCCTCGGAAGAGGAATGAAGCAGCTCCGGTCGGGCAGGCACCGATGCCATCCGCCCCGACGCCGAGGGTACTGACGTCGACGACCTCGGTCCCGAACGGGAGGCCGAGGGGGACCTTGGCCGAGGATCGACTTGAGCACGCATGGACTCGAGGATCGGCTCGGCCTCCGGGGTCAACTTGGACATCGATGTCCCGGTGGTCGGGGCAGATGCACCGGTGAGACCGGCGATCAGTGCCTGCTGCTGATCCATGAAGGCAGCCAAGCTGCTCTCCAAGGCCGTCAACTTGAGTCTGAGCTCAGGAGACTCAGCAGCCCCCGACTTGGGCCCCGACAGCGTCGGGTCCAACGTCGGCTCCTCTGGAGGAGAGTCCACGAGGACTACAGTACTCACGTGACCCGTGGACTCCATCTCCACACGAAGTTGTTTTGCAGGCCTCTCCGACTCCGAAGACCCAAGACGGCGCTCGGGGCTATGCAACTTGGCCCTCGAGGAGCCAAGTGTGTCCACCGACGCCGCCCTCGTGGGTTTTTTCTTCCTGCGATGCTCCCGCGAGGGAGACCCCCTCTCAGAGGAACTTCGGCACTGCTCAGGGCCGGAGTCCCGAGACGTCGAGGCCTCTGACGAAGTCCGGGCCCGTCCTGACGCGGAGTCAGAGAAGATTCTTTCCTTTTGGTGCTGCCGACTCCTCAACGCCTTCGAGGACATCTTCCCACATGGACCACAGATCATCGGGTCATGATCGGGTCCGAGGCACCAGAGGCAGCAGTCATGTGTGTCAGTGAGAGACATAAGCTTCTTACACCGATCACACTTTTTAAAACCGCTGGCAGCCATCGGGGGAAAAAGGGCCCCTGCGAGGTCAAAAGACAGGGCTGCCAGTGAAAAAAGAAAAATGGCGCGAACGCTAGTCACTAAGGACAAATACCGAAAAAGAAGACCGGGCTCGATACCGATGTATCGGGCCCTGGCGGGAAAGGGAAACTGGCATCGAACCGAAGAAACGGGTCAAACACAGAACAAAATCCACTTTTTCCTCAGGTGAAAACGAAACACGTCCGTCGGGCTCCGCGGAAAAAAGAAGACTGAGCAAGATGGCACCCTTGGGCGGGAAGGGGACCGCGCATGCGTGCTGCATTCCCAAAGGCTTTCTTTGAAAGCTGGGGAAATGCTCCGCACGGGGTCTCCGTCGGCGCCAACGTCACCCATATGTGAGGACTGACTTCCTGCTTGGTCCTAGAGAATATCTAAAATCATATCTAGGTGACTTGTGAAATCCGCTACCCTCCACACCAGATGGAAAACTTAACAGCAATCCTCATGCTCACCAGCTACACAGCTATCTAATTTCCTAATGACTGAATTGCCAACTACAACAGCCATGTTAGCCCTTCTCTCCAAGGCACATAACCTCTCCACTTAAACCCATAAGATTGCCTAGTGGAAATCTCCTCAAGAAGCCAGAAGGATTTGCATTAAGCTATTAGGCGGATCCAGGGCAGCTGCAGATGTCCTCTCCACATCCAGATTTTGAGGGAGGGGGATCTGCTGATGGGATGCAATAGCATTCCCTGCCTGCATGATTAAACACCGAAGAATTTTCCAGTTTGATGGTTTCCTTATAGATAACTGCTGAAGGAGAGAAAAACAAAATTTGCCTTGGACAAAAGGGGGTATAGTCCCCCAGTCCTGTATAAATTTTAGGCAAGTCTTTGCTAAGAGTGGAACTGAAGATTACTCATACTAAGAGGAAAGCACTATCCTGGAAATTAACTTGAAACTTTCCACTTCTGGGGAGATACAAATAAAATCTATCATGGGAGTATCCCACTCATTGAAATTCATCTCTTACATCTGAGTCCAGGGTCAACTCAAGTGGCTGAAAAACATGACTTAACTTGTCTGTCAGAACAATGTTCTTTCCTGCCAGATACATGGATCTGAGAGTCATCCCATGAAATATGGCCAAGTTCCATGTTCTGAAAGTTTCCCAACACAGGAGGTAAGAACCTGTTCTCTCTGTTCATTGATGTAGTATATGAGCACCTGATGAATCTAGCCCAGATGGAAAATTTTGTTGGCTAATCTATCTCTGAAAGCCTTTAGAATGTTCCATACTGCTCTTAGTGCCATACAATTTATCTCATGAAGCTTCTCCTGAGCAAGCTACAGACCCTGAGCATATGGAGTCCATCTACATAGGCTCCCAGCTCAGTTTGGAGACATCTGTAGTGAGAACGATTTGTATGGGAGGAATTTGGCCAGGAATCTCAATATGCCACATGCTGATGTCTACTGACTCATTAGAATCTTCTAAACCAGACACCAGCAGAAAAAAAGACTTTCACCTAAATTGCATCTAGAACTACCATGAATCCAAATTGAGGTGATGGGCTGAACTGGGATTTTGGGTAATTTATAATAAACCCTAGTGACTTCAACACCCAGACAATCAAGTGCATTGGGTTTTGAGCCCTTTCCTGAGATGGATTCTTGTTTCCCCGACAGGGAGAAGATACTATACCCAAATGTCAGAATGTGATACTGGTAGTAGTCATTCCTTATTTGAAATCTGAGATACATTTTGGAATAAGCAGTATGGAATTTAACTACCTTTTGGGATCCTGCCAGGTACTTATGACCAGGATTGGCCACTGCTGGAAACAGGATACTGGGCTGATAGACCATTGGTCTAATCCAGTAAGGTAAATCTTACGTATTATGTTCTTATCCCAATCTCCAGAAGTATCTCTATGTGGGTATAGCCTTCTTTGAAGCCCAGAAAACATAACTAGTCTCCTTTCTGAAGGAAGGGAATCAAGATGTCCAGGAAAACCATCGGAACCTTTTTCGAATCAGAAACTTGTTCAAGGACACTAGGTATAAGGTGGTACAGAATTTCCACATTTTCTTTGCAATCAGAAAACACTGGAATAAAATCAGTGCCTTCTTTCCCCTCGCGAAATGGATTCAACTGTACTGGTCTCTAAAACGGAAGAGAGTGCCTTTATTTCCTAATATTCTCAGAGAGCAATCTGGTGGTATGTCAAATAGCCTGAGTTTGCACCATACAGAGTGGTGATGAAGTTGTTGCTTTTCAAGTTTGGGAGTGTTCTGCACTCTCTACATAAAATACATCTTATTATTAATACATTACACAGAGAGGGGTCTCCCACATTCTCATCTGTGTGTACTTTCATGATCTTATAAACAGGCACTGTCTTATCTTCCTTGAAGAGGTTGTGGAACTAGAGAATAACCAACATTTTTTCCTGGGTTCCTTCTCAATCCCTACCTAAAAGGGGCTATACATTTCAAGAAAATCTGGGAAACCAGCTGGTACTTTGGTAGATCTCTCTCTTTTGTTTTAACAGATAACTAAGCTCCACGACCTGAACAATGGCTGGAAAAAATCGTATCGCTAAAGCTGTTGCCTCTGTTACAGCTTCTGCCTCTGTCCAGACAGAGGTCCCAATGCCAGTTGAAGGACCTATTCCATGTGCAGGGTGCCTGCATGTTGAAGCTCTCAGGAAGCAAGTGGAGGAACTCAGAGAGGAGGTGGCGAGGCTGAGGAGCATTCCAGACAGTGAGAAGTACATTGATGAGATGCTTCTTGCAACAATCAAGCTCTCCAGCAGAGGAGAAGAAGGGTGCCGACAGAAAGGCGAAGGTTGGACACAAGTCACCAGGGCCTGCAGAATCACCAATCCAACTTCTACAGCCCTTGGATTGAAGAACCATTATGCAGCCCTGGAAGTGGAGGAGGTGAAAGCATCCCTGGAAAGGGAAGAACCAGAGCTCAAGTACCCCAAAGTTGCAGAATCAGTGACCACAAGGAAGCGAAGGGCAGAGGTGGTTGGGGACTCTCTTCTGTGGGGTACTTCTGGCGTCCATCTGCCGACCAGACTTAATGTCCAGAGAGGTGTGCGGTCTGCCAGGTGCCAAATTCCTAGATGTTACGGAGAGCATGCCGAGACTCATCGAGCCTACTGACTATTACCCAATGTTGCTAATCCATGTCGGCACAAATGATACTGCCAGGTATCCCTCTGAACATATCAAAAGTGACTTCAGGGTTCTGGAACAGAGGGTGAAGCAGACAGGTGCACAGGTGGTGTTCTCTTCGATCCTCCCTGTTGAGGGTAAAGGCCAAGGCAGAGAAGCTCACATCCTGGAGATGAATGCATGGCTGCGTGGATGGTGTCATCGAGAGCGTTTTGGTTTCCTGGACCATGGGATGCTGTTCCAAGGGTTGCAGAGCAGAGATGGTGTCCATCTGTCTAAGAAAGGTTGAGGTGTCTTCAGTAGCAGATTGGCTAATCTACTGAAGAGGGCTTTAAACTAGATTCATTGGGGATGGGTGAAGAAAGCCCCCCAGGTAAGTGAAAGCCCACAGGTAAGTGAAACATTAAATACCTTTATGGAAATGGGTAAAAGGGGCAACATATGGAAAGCGGTATGTATAAATGCCTGAAGCATGGGAAATAAGATCCCAGATGTTGAAGCTTTAATGGGAGTGGATGACTTGGATTTAGTGGCAGTTACAGAAACATGGTTCACAGAAAACCATGACTGGGATGTAACTATACCAGGCTATACTTTATTCAGAAAGGACAGGGTAGGAAGAAGGGGAGGAGGAGTGGCACTATATGTAAAAAATACTATTAAAGCTTTGGAATTACAGAGCTTAAAAGGGAGAGAGGAGGCACTGTGGGTTAAACTAGAAAGAGGGAAAGAGAAATCTATTTGCATTGGCGTGATATACAGACCTCCCTCACAAGAGGAAGAGGTGGATGGAGAGTTAATTGAAGACATATGCAGCATTGCTAGGAATGGGGAAGTGCTAATGATAGGGGATTTCAATATGCCAGATGTTGAATGGCACATTCCTGCTGCAGTATTATCTAGAATTAAGGAGATCCTGGATTCTCTACAGGGAGAACTATTCAGGCAATTGGTAACAGACCCCACACGTGAAGGGGCCATATTGGACTTGGTGCTTACCAATGGTGAAAGTGTTTCTGATGTTATAGTGGGAGATCATTTTGCATCCAGTGATCACCAGATTGTGTGGTTCAGTATTAGGACTAGGGCTGATAGAATCCATTCAAAAGTGAGGGTCTTAGACTTTAGGAAAACTAACTTTGCCAAGATGGGCCAATACCTCAGGGAGTCGTTAGCGGGATGGGAATAGCTGGGGGATGTAGAAAAACAGTGGGCAAAACTGAAAGGGGATATTTTAAGGGCAACCAACCTTTTTGTTAAAATGGTAAATAAAGGTAAAAGGAAAAGGAGACCGCTATAGTTTTCGAAAGAAGTAGCTGAAATAATGAAGAAAAAGAGGGAAGCCTTCATGAAATACAAGAGATCACAGAGAGAGGAAGACAGGCATCTATATTTGGAAAAAACTTAGAAAAGCTAGAAAGGTAGTCAGGAAAGCAAATATTCAAAAAGAGGAGGAAACAGCCAATGCAATAAAATAGGGGGATAAGACATTTTTCAGATATGTTAGTGAGAAGAGGAAGGGCAAAAGTGGTATTGTCAGACTCAAGGGTGAAGGGGAGGAATATGTAGAAGCTGATGAGGATAAAGTGGAATTGCTTAACAAATATTTCTATTCTATGTTCACAGATGAAGAACCAGGAGCAGGACCTCAGAAAACACCCACAAACAGGAACAGAAGTGAGGGGCATCTTGAAGAATATTCAATAGACTGTGTTTGTGAGAAACTAACTAAACTTAAAGTAGACAAAGTGATGGGACCGGATGGGATACATCCTATAATACTGAGGGAACTTGGGGACGTTCTTTCAGCTCCACTGACTGACCTTTTCAATGCCTCATTGGAGTCAGGAGTGGTGCCAAAGGATTGGAGAGAGGCTCATGTGGTCCCTTTACACAAAAGCGGAAGTAAGGATGTGGTTGAAAATTACAGGCCGGTTAGTTTAACTTTGGTGGTGAGTAAATTATTGGAAACGCTGCGGAAAGAGAAAATAGTGAGGTTTCTGGGTTTCAGCGGATTACAGGATCCAAGGCAGCATGGATTCACCAGAGGCAGGTCTTGTCAGACAAATCTGATTAATTTCTTTGACTGGGTAACCAGGGAGTTGGACCGAGGGAGAGCTCTAGATGTGGTGTATTTACATTTCAGTAAAGCCTTTGACGCTGTTCCTCACAGGCGACTTATAAACAAACTAAGCACCCTAGGGATGGATCCTAAAGTTATTGCTTGGGCTTGAAATTGGTTGAGTGGGAGGCGACAAAGGGAACTGGTAAATGGAGCTCACTCTGAGAGAGAAGGAAGTTACCAGTGGTATGCCCCAGGGATCTGTCCTCGGTCCGATTCTTTTTAACGTCTTTGTTAGTGATATAGCAGAAGGGCTGTCGGGTAAGGTTTGCCTCTTTGCGGATGATACCAAAATCTGCAATACTGGAGACACCCAGGAAGGTGTAGATAACATGAGGAAGAATCTAGCTAAGCTTGAAGAATGGTCTAGAATTTGACAGCTGGGATTTAATGTTAAAAAATGTAAGGTCATGCATTTGGGCTGCAGCAATCCAAGGGAGCAATATAGGTATAGGGGGACTAAAAGACTAAAGAAGAGCGGGACCTCGGTGTGGCTGTGTCTGATGATCTTAAAATAGCTAAACAGGTAGAAAAGGCAACAGCAAATGCGAGAAGGATGCTTGGGTGCATACGGAGAGGAATGACTAGCAGAAAAAAGGAGGTGATAGTGCCTCTGTATAACTCTTTGGTGTGACCTCATTTGCAGTATTGTGTGCAATTCTGGAGACCGCACCTTCAAAAGGATATAAACAGGATGGTGTCAGTACAGAGGTGGCTACTAAAATGGTTAGTGGTCTTCATTATAGAGCATATGAGGACAGTCTTAAGAATCTAAATATGTACACCTTAGAGGAAATGCGGAATAGAGGCAATATGATTGAGACGTTTAAATTCCTCCGTGGCATAAATGCACAGGGGGAGAGGTTCTTTCGAGTGAAATCAATTTCTGCTATGAGGGTACATGGTATGAGGGTGAAAGGGGATAGATTCAGGAGTGATATGCGGAAATATTTCTTTACGGAAAGAGTGGTGGATCCATGGAATAGTCTCCAGTAGAGATGAGGTCAGTATCTGAATTCAAAAAAGCATGGGACAAACACAGAGGATCTCTAAAGAAAAAAAGGGGACAGTTGTAGTAGTTGATATAGAAGGACAGACTAGATAGGCCATGCAGTCTTTTTCTGTCGTCATTTTTCTATGTTTCTAAATGGAATACCATTAGCCATTTTCTTCATAAAATCTGTGAAGGGGAAGTCTTCTGGTGGGGACTTTCTCCTTTTCTGTGAAGGACATGGGTCTGAGGGAAAGCCAGTGATCCATTTTCTTCAGAGAGTTCTGCTGGCTCATAAACTGAACCCTAGGAATGCTCTGACTCTGACCCAGAAAAGTACTCTAGAGCAAAAGGCTGAATGTGCACCTGGCTAGCAGTCAATGCCCTAGTAGGGGTAGCTGGATTATGAGCCTCTAGACTCTGATGGGGACTTGATGTCTCTGAGAAACTTCATTCCACGACATACTTGAAACTGATGGCAGGGCAGTTGACCAACTTCAAAGCCCTTTTGAGGTCCTGGTGTCAATCAGACACTTCCAGGTAAATCACAGATTTTGAGGATCAGCTGTATGATTCTTTGATTATACATTAATGCCACTGAAGCTGAGACATCATTTTGAGCAATGTACTAAACAAGCTTCTTATCAATTTTCTTTTCAAG
The DNA here is from genome assembly GCA_033557465.1 of Ichthyophis bannanicus. Lineage (NCBI taxonomy): Eukaryota > Metazoa > Chordata > Amphibia > Gymnophiona > Ichthyophiidae > Ichthyophis > Ichthyophis bannanicus. The sequence goes on along the minus strand of CM066036.1, from coordinate 350,990,986 downwards.
TTCCTCCTCAAAGATGACCAATACTGAGGTTGAAGAGTACACAGAAAGAGAGGCTGTGTGTTCCTGAGTCACTTGGGGAGTATTGGTGGCCTGGTCCTGGGTACTTAGATGCTGTTGTATCCCCTTTGACATAGAAAAGGATGACAAATCTTTCATTCAGGGGTGCTTGGTAGATATGGCAGCTGCCAGAATCTCTGTGCTCTTGACATAATGGTCTGATGATGACTGATGCCAACACTTCATCATTTCCACTTGATGCATGACATTGATAACTTTCAATATCAAATAAGCCATTGAAACCTTCTTCAGGTGGGTTTCTGTCTGTGTCTGATCTTGATTCCTCTATCCATCAGTCAAGGGAGACTGACAGTTTCTCAAGCTAGATTTATCCCCAGCAGCCAGTGCAGTACCTAGACCTTTTGGGACAAATGCCAATGATGCGAAATCAAACAGATTCACTGAAGATGTTCTTTGTTCTTCTTTGCCTCTCTTAGTCATCTGGGAATACAAATGACAGAGGATTCATGATCGTACCCAAAGTACTGCAAGCACCAAATATGACTATTCAATCCAGATATGGTCTTTTGCCACTAACCACATTTTTTAAGGTCACTGGGAGCTTTTTTCCAGGACATGTCACAAAAAAACATAGCTACAATGAAATCAAATGACTCAGTTTTCAAAAATAAAAAGACCCACCTGGAATGCAAGCACCAAAATAGAAGTAATGAAAGCAAACACAGAAAATAGAAGAAAACTTTGAAATGGCCAAAAAAACCTAAGACTAGTTAATGGAATGGAGGCCCTCAAGTGCAACACAAACTTGAAAAGAGTAGAAATTTTTCACTTTAAGAAACTGCAACCAAAAGCACATCTTCTCGGCTCTGCAGATAAAGAACTGAGGGGATACGCATGATAATGTAGTACAGAAGTACTGTTGTTGATGCACACCTGGACCTCAAAAAGATTCCAGAAGATACGTGAAGCTATATGAGCTTTTACCTACGCTGGACTCTGCATATGTTGCCGCCCTTGGTGAATAAAATTCCAATGCCCTGCATCAAGTTATTATTCAAGGCACATTTGCCCAGGGTAAAATATTTATTAATACTTTTAAAAACCACAATTTAAAACTAACTTTAGAAAATCTGCTGTGCAACCAGCTTGATGCTGTCCAGTTTTAGCTTACAATATCCATTATAAATACATGACAAGCTGAACCATAATTTAAAAGACTGAAAAAGACATGTCTTCCCTGACAAACAAAAAAAGCTGCATCCTTTGCACAAAAGAGCAAGTAGTATTAAAATAAAAAGGGACTTACAATGTATCCTGTTTCCAAATAAGAATTAAGAGAGCCCTGGAAAAGAAGTGATGAGGGACAGTTAGAGAGTAAGGTAAAGATGTCCTCAGTACAGCCCAAACGTCTTCTCCCAAGAAAGGAAGGATGACACTACATGTCCCATCAGCAAAGGCGTGCTCTTATAACGGTTTCCTTCCTCCCACAAGCAAAAACCCAACACATCCATCCCTAGAGACAACAGCACAGTTAGATGATAGGCGGAAGAATTTCACTGCTGGTATTGACCTCTTACTGGGAACTGGTGAAAGGGGAGAAGAAGATTGTGATATATATTTTACTGTTTTTATTTATTAAATTATTAATTTACAAATTAAATCTGGAAGCAAATCAGTATGAATAATTGTATTCAAATATATTTCTTTAGTTATCTTACTTGATTTCCCCCCTTGCTCCAAGACCTGGATGGCACAAACCCTCCCCCTTTGCTGGACTCCTTTAAGACTACAAGCTCCTACACCTGCAGCAGTAGCTGATCTCCTTATCTTGATGTCTAAGCAACTCACTTCTGTATTATGCCATCCAACAGACATCCATGTTTTCAAACAGAATGTCCGATTTTCTAGCTAGATGTAAAGTGACCAGTTTCAAAATGTTAGCGGACACAGTACTGCCTGGCCAAGCATGGCTGGCTGAACAGTGGAATTATAAAGCTCCATGTTCTTCTCTCATACCTCTCTGTCCAAACTGTCTATAGCTCTTCTAGCTGCTTCACTGATTTTTTCGTACTGCATGCTCTGTTGGTACGGAGCTCCACATGGTTCAAAGATATCAGTGAACTGCAAGGTAGAGGGAGGAGGGAGAAGTGGAACCAGAAGCAAAAGCAGCCATAGGGACTACTATACAGCTTGCCTGCCTACTGTGAAAGCACAGTTACTTACCTGTAACAGGTGATCTCTGGGAACAGCAGGAATTAGTCCTCACATATGGGTACGTCGGTACCGACGGAGCCCGTGCGGGAAAGCTCCCCAGCTTCTTAGAATAGAAGCTTTTGGGACCTCCCACTGCACATGCGCACTGCCTTCCCGCCTTCCTGAACAGCTCTCCTCAGTTTCGAGTTTATAGCTGAGTCAACAGAGAGAGGACAGGAAGATAGATAGATAAAAGATACAACTCCTAGGGGAGGTGGGTGGGTTGTGAGGACTAATTCCTGCTGTTCCCAGAGATCACCTGTTACAGGTAAGTAACTGTGCTATCTCCAGGAACAAGCAGGAATAAGTCCTCACATATGGGGACTCCCTAGCTTAGATGCATGGGATCCCCTGTAAAGGTTCGCCATCTTCGTATGGATCTCAGGCATCCATTCTGGGAAGGTGGGCAGGAGTTGTTTAGGAATGGAACAGGTGCTTGAGGACAGCCTGGCCAAACAAGGCATCCCGGCGGGAGTCCTTGTCCAAACAGTAATGGGCTGTGAAGGTATGAACCGAGGCCCAGGTAGCGGCTCGACAGATCTGATCTATGGAAACAGAGTGCAGATGAGCCATAGAAGTTGCCATGGCTCTCACATTGTGAGCAGTGACATGGCCTTCCAGAGAAATGTTTTTGCTCTGGTAAGCAAAAGAAATACACTGAGCAATCCAATTGGAAAGTGTACGCTTGGAGACTGGAAGTCCCAAATGGGAAGGATCAAAGGCCACAAAAAGTTGAGAAGACTTTCGATGTGGCTGAGTCCTATTAAGGTAAAAAGCGAGAGCTCTTTTACAATCCAGAGTATGAAGGTTCCTCTCTGCATTGGATGCATGAGGAGCTGGAAAAAAGACAGGTAGATATACCTCTTGATTAAGATGAAAAGGCGAGACCACTTTAGGCATAAAGTGGGGATTCGTCCTAAGGACCACCTTATCATGATGAAATCTTGTGTAAGGTGGATTAGCCACTAAAGCCTGCAGCTCACTGATGCGGCGAGCCGAAGTGACTGCAATGAGGAAGATGACCTTCCAGGAAAGAAATTTCAAGGAGGTGGAAAACATTGGCTCAAAAGGTGGCTTCATAAGTTGACCGAGCACTAGATTCAAATCCCATGCGACCGGGGGTGGTCTGATGGGAGGTTTAGTGAGAGTCAGGCCTCTCATGAATCTTGCAACAAGAGGATGAGAGGAGATAGGTTGTCCATTTATATGTTTCAAGGATGCTGCAATAGCACTTAAATGGACTCTTACCGAATTCGTCTTGAGGCCTGCATTGGATAGATGCAGGAGATAATCAAGAAGAGAATTCAAAGGAAGTGCCAGAGGGTCAAGACCCTGCTGAGCACACCAAATGGAAAAACGTTTCCATTTGAAAGCATAGGAACGCCTGGTAGAGGGTTTCCTAGAGGCAGAAAGGATATCTTTCACTGGTTGGGAAAGATGAAAGTCTTGAAGGCTTAAGCCTTCAGTAACCAAGCACTGAGGTGAAGGGATTTGGGGTTTGGGTGCCACAAAGTCCCCTCCTCCTGAGACAGGAGGTCTGGCGCAGCTCCCAGATCCAAGTAGGATCCCTGGGAGAGCTGTAGAAGTAGAGGGAACCACACTTGGCGTGGCCAGCGTGGAGCTATGAGGATCATAGTTCCATGATCCCTCTGGAGTTTGAACAGAGTCTTGGGAATCAAAGGAATGGGTGGAAAGGCATATAGGAATGCCTGATTCCAATTCAGGAGAAAGGCGTCCGTAGCCTGAGCTCCCTGACACGGAGTTCTGGAACAGAACCGGGGAAGTTTGGCATTCCACGGACTTGCAAAGAGGTCTATGTCCGGGGTCCCCCATTCCTGAAAGATTCGGTTTATTTGGTCCAAATGTAGGGACCATTCGTGTGGCAGCAGAACTCGACTGAGCCTGTCTGCCCGAGAGTTTTGAACTCCTGGGAGATACACTGCTAGCAGGTGAATCTGATGCTCTCTGGCGAAGGCCCATAGTCTTAGAGCTTCGTTGCAAAGCGACAGAGAGCCCGTCCCTCCTTGTTTGTTTATGTAAAACATGGCCACCTGATTGTCCGTCTGAACTAGGACAGTGAGGTTGGCTAGGAGGGAGTGGAAGACCTTGAGGGCAAGGTAAATTGCTCGCAGTTCCAGAAGATTGATATGAAGGGTGGTCTCCTGTAGAGACCAAGTGCCCTGAGTGGAGAGAGTTTGCAGATGGGCTCCCCACCCTGTTTGGGAGGCATCTGTTGTGAGGGTTGCTTGGGGTAGCAATGGTTGAAATGGAGCCCCCAACAACAGATTCTTGGTGGAAGTCCACCAGTGGAGGGACCAAAACAGACGATCGGAGGTTTGTATTTGGTCTGAGAGCGCTCCTGACGCCTGAGTCCACTGAGTGGCCAGGGTCCATTGAGCTGCTCTCATATGAAGACGAGCATAGGGCACCACATGCACTGTGGAGGCCATATGACCCAGTAGGCGTAGCATTTCCCTGGCTGTCAAGTGAGTGCTGGACTGAGCTTGGGAGGCCAAACTCAGGAGGCGCTGGCCTCGAACATGTGGAAGGTAGGCCCTTGCAGTGATGGTGTCCAACTGGGCCCCTATGAATTCTAGAGATTGAGTAGGGATGAGTTGGGACTTGGGAAGGTTTACTACCAGTCCCAGATACTGCAAAAGGCTCCTTGTGTGGTCCAGGGAAATCTGGGCCTGTGACTGAGTTGGAGCTCGGATGAGCCAGTCGTCCAGATATGGGAAGACAAAGATTCCCATGCCTCTTAGAAATGCGGCTACGACTGCCATGCATTTTGTGAATACTCTTGGAGCAGAGGCTAGACCGAAGGGGAGTACTCTGTATTGGAAATGTTTTCCCTGAAACAGAAAGCGAAGATACTTTCTGTGGGATGGATGGATGAGTATATGTGTATACGCATCCTGTAGGTCTAGAGAACAAAGCCAGTCCTGACCCTGGAGGTAAGGAAGGAGAATGCCGAGAGACAGCATTTTGAATTTCTCCTTGAAGAGAAATTTGTTCAATTCTCTCAGATCTAGGATTGGTCTGAATCCCCCTGTCTTCTTTGGAATGAGAAAATAAGGGGAGTAGAAACCGGACCCTTGTTGAGGAAGAGGAACCTCTTCTATGGCCCCTTGGGCAAGAAGAGAGGAAACCTCTTGACCCAACAGGGTTAGGAGAGATGGGGGAGAATTGAATGGTCTCACCATATGATGGGGAGGAAGGCTGGAGAAATGAAGTTTGTAACCCTCTCGAATGATAGAGAGGGTCCATTGTTCTGTTGTGATTTGTTCCCATCTGGGAGCAAAGTGAACCAACCTTCCGGGTATGGTGAGAGGTTCTGGTTGTGTTAGAACCAGAAGTGGCAAGTTCCCTAGGAGCAAGTCAAAACCCCTGAGGGGTTGGAGCCTGCTGAGCTACAGTAGCTGCTGCAGGCTTAGCTCGTGCTTGTTTGGATTGCTGACGCTTAGCAGTATAGCGAGGTTGAGAAGACTGCTGGCCAGTATTTGAAGCAACTCTGGCCTTCTTATAGTAAGGCCTTTTAAAAGACTTTTTCTTAGTAGGAATTGAAGTGGACTTTGAAAGTCTTTCCAAGGTGGCATTTTCAGCATCCATCTGGGTGGCTTTGATTTGCCACTCTTCCCCAAATAAGTTCTCACCTGTACAGGGCAGATTCCGTAAGCCATCTAGAACCCAAGGTTCCAGATCAGAGGCCTGGAGCCAAGCAAGACGTCGGGCTGCAATAGCAATGCCCGAAGCCCTACTGGCTCCCTCAAAGGAATCATATGCTGCCCTATTAGAGAACTTAGAAACCTCTAAGAGTTGTTTCACTAGGGAAAGGAATCCCTGCTTTTTATCCTCAGGGATAAAGGGGGCAAAATGCCGCACCTTTTTGGCAAGTTCCTCCAGGAACATGCCCATATAGAGACTGTAGGAATTAATCCTGGCTATAAGCATACTAGCCTGGAAAATTTTCCTACCAAAAGAGTCCAAAGTCTTACATTCCCGTCCTGGAGGGGTGGAAGAGTGTCTTTTGGTACTCCTAATCTTCTTCATTGCAGACTTCACCACAATAGAGTGGTGGGGCAATTGAGTCTTTTGGAAACCAGGAGAAGGAGGGACCCTATACATGGTGTCCAACCTACGGGAATAAGGAGACAAAGTCAAAGGATTTTCACAGAAATCCATCAGTTGTTCTTGAAGGATTTCATGGATAGGCAGGGTAACTGCCTCCTTAGGGGCCTTTGAGTATCCCAAAATATCCAGTGTTTTGGATCTGGGTTCCTTTTCAGAGGATGTGGTAATAGAAAGGGCTGTAGCCATATCTAAAACAAAGTCCTGGAAGGACAAATCCTCTGGAGGGGACATTCTCCTTTTAGGAGAAGAGGGCTCCTCAGGTAAGTTGAGTGAAAACTCAGCAGAATCATCAGAGGAGTGAAAATCCTCAGAGGAATCGGTGCTTTCCTCTAACGCACGATACGCGTACCGATCGGTATCGATATCGGGCGTATCGGGTATGGAACCGGTATGGAGCGAAAGCCCATACGGTACCGACTTGCGTTTAGAGGTGGATGGCCTCGATACCGGCATGGCGGACGATACCGGTATCGGGCCCGGAACCGCTGAAAGCGGAACCGATGGCGTTGCAGCTTTAATGAAAGCCATGACGGCCTGCTGCATGGACTGTACAGTATCGCCCATGGACACCATAGCTGCCTGGATGTCGGTACCGGAGTGACCCGGTACCCCAGAGCAGGCTAACAGGTGATCTGTCGAGGCCGTAGCATCGATATCAACCTGAGACCCCTGAATTGGCGTTTTTGGAAGTTGGACTTCCCGCCGGGGTTGTTTGGCTGGGGCAGGGTCCTCAAGTTCTAAGCTAAGAGCCTCTCGATGCTTTGAAGGAGATTTGCTCTTTGAGGACTTGCCCACAGAAGGTTTGGTTACCTGAGATCCATCCGGAGAAGAAGACCTGGATGACTGTGATGCTGTATTCTCTGAAGCAAACAGCACATGGAATTTGTTGGCCCGGTTCTGCAGCCCACGTTTAGACATGTGGGAGCAAGATGGGCAGTCCGGTATGGAATGGTCAGGCCCCAAACATTTCAGACACCAGTCATGGGTGTCTGTGACTGAAATAACAGCATTACATTTGGTACACTTCTTAAATCCAGGGGCTGGCTTCTCCATGAGGAGAAATTGAGTAGGCCGAGAGGCCTCTCTGAAGTGACCAAAAAGCTAAAAAATAAGAAAAAAGAATTATAATTTTTTAAAGAAAGAAAGAAAAGACCGGCGATACCGGTATCGGTATGGGGAAGGCAGGTACGCGGTCTAAAGAAACAAATAAAATAACAATTTCTTCAGCGGTGACAGGAACACGACCTGCTGGCTCCGCGGAAAAAGAGAAACTGAGGAGAGCTGTTCAGGAAGGCGGGAAGGCAGTGCGCATGTGCAGTGGGAGGTCCCAAAAGCTTCTATTCTAAGAAGCTGGGGAGCTTTCCCGCACGGGCTCCGTCGGTACCGACGTACCCATATGTGAGGACTTATTCCTGCTTGTTCCTGGAGATACACTTATATAGGTAAGGAGTAGAGATGCAAGAGAGACATAAACACCAGGAACTGAGTGAGCTTGCTGTGAAATTCAGTTCATTAACTCACATTGTGCCAACGAGATTACTCACTTAGGATGACCATCAGATCTTGAAGTCGATATTCAAAGCCCTTATCCGGATAGCCCCACTAGAGGCTATCCAGTTAAGGGCGCTGAGAGAGCTATTCTGTGTTACTATCCAGACAGTGACACTGAAAATCTCCACAGACCACCCCAGCACTATCCAGTTAATGTAGGAGCAGTCCATGGGTAAAGCTAGGGCAGTATAACTGCTAGCCAAATAACTGTCAGCCTTATCCTGATAATGGCCATTTTCAGCCAGCAGTTATCTTTATAGCTTTGGCTACATGAAAAGCAGGCCTAAAACTGCTATCCAGATTAGTGCTAGCTGAAAATCAACACTATTCAGATAAGATCAGCATTTAACTGGATAGGTGCCTGATGGAGAAAGGAGTGTAGAGGGGGATTGGGAAAGGACCAGAGAAAAGGGGTGGAGGGAAAGAGTAAAGAACATCTGAGGAAGAGGAAGAAAGAAGAGGGTGGGAAAGAGGGCCCTGTTGAGGAAGAGAGGGGAAAGTGTGTGCCTGATGAATAAAGTGGAGACAGATGCTTAGCAAGGAAAGGATGGTATATGGACAAAAGGGAGGAGAAGAGCAGAGGAAGAAGAAGGTAAGGGGTGCCTGATGAGGGAAGAGAAGAATGTTTATTATTAAATTAAACCTGACAGAGGTCACAAAAATGTTTATTCTGTATTATTTAATTTGCTAAAAAAATGTTCACTCACTGCAAGATAAGACTATATTATTCTTGTCCGGAAATGATAGTGTATTGGGATCCCAGCATGAATATGGAATCTTCACAGCAGCTATGCATCTGTGTTTGTGTTGTGTGCACATATGAGAGTGGAACAGGAATAAGTGTCCTGAGGCATTTGGTCCCAGAAGTATTCTTCGCTCATTTGAAAAGTTATAAGCATTATTGCCTAACGTGTATATGTTTCTAAGAATGTTCAAATGTTGTTCTATTTAATATACTGTGTAAAAGGTTTTAGAAATTAATGTTGAATAATCTGCACAATTATGAATATTTTGCTGAATAACGCCACAGAATAGTGGCACCGAGTAGCCAATATTGCTGGCTACTTTCCTTTTAGTCCTTGAACGGCAAGGGAGGCTGAAATTGCTCAACTAGATCATTTGCAGGGAGTGAACATGAAATAAAATGGAGAATAAGGGCGAGTTCACTGAAAGCACAGTTACTTACCTGTAACAGGTGATCTCTGGGAACAGCAGGAATTAGTCCTCACATATGGGTACGTCGGAACCGATGGAGCCTGCGCGGGAAAGCTCCAAAGCTTCCCAGAAAGGAAAGCTTTTGGGGCCTCCCACAGCGCATGCGCGCTGCCTTCCCGCCTTCCTGACCAACTCTCCTCAGTTCAAGTTTAAAGCTGAGACAATAGAGAGAGAAAAGGAAAGAGAGAGAGAGAGAGATACAACTCCTAGGGGAGGTGGGTGGGTTGTGAGGACTAATTCCTGCTGTTCCCAGAGATCACCTGTTACAGGTAAGTAACTGTGCTATCTCCAGGAACAAGCAGGAATGAGTACTCACATATGGGGACTCCCTAGCTAAGATGCCGGGGAGATCCCCCCCCCCCCAAGGGTATGAGACCCAGAAGGGTTCCTCATCTTCCTATGGATCTCAGGCATCCATACAGGGAAGGTGGGCAGGAGTTGATTAAGAATGGAACAGGTGTCTGAGGACAGCCTGACCAAACAAGGCATCCCGGCGGGAGTCCATGTCCAAACAGTAATGGGCTGTAAAGGTATGAACCGAGGCCCAGGTGGCTGCTCGACAGATCTGATCGATGGATACAGAGAGAAGATGAGCCATAGAGGTGGCCATGGCTCTCACATTGTGAGCTGTGACATGGCCCTCCAGAGAAAGGTTCTTACTTTGGTAAGCAAAAGTGATACACTGAGCAATCCAATTGGACAGTGTTCTTTTAGAGACTGGAAGTCCTAAATGAGAAGGATCAAAAGCAACAAAAAGCTGAGAAGACTTTTGATGTTGCTGTGTCCTGTGGAGGTAAAAGGCAAGAGCTCTTTTACAATCCAGAGTATGAAGGTTCCTCTCTGCACTGGATGCATGAGGAGCCGGAAAAAAGACAGGTAGATATACCTCTTGATTAAGATGAAAAGGGGAAACCACTTTAGGCATAAAGTGGGGATTAGTCCTAAGGACCACCTTATCATGATGAAACCTTGTATAAGGGGGATTAGCCACTAGGGCTTGCAGTTCACTGATATGGCGAGCTGAGGTGACTGCAATGAGGAAAATAACCTTCCAGGAAAGAAATTTCAAGGAGGTAGTGGCTAAGGGTTCAAAGGGTGGCTTCATAAGCTGACCAAGAACCAAGTTTAAGTCCCATGCTACCGGAGGAGGGCGAATGGGAGGCTTAGTTAAAGTTAGGCCTCTCATAAATCTTGCAATAAGAGGATGAGAGGAAACAGGTTGTTCATTGAGAGGTTTAAGGGATGCTGCAATAGCGCTCAAATGGACCCTTACTGAATTCGTTTTAAGGCCTGCATTGGAGAGATGCAGGAGATATTCCAGTAAAGAATTTAAAGGTAGTGCTAAAGGGTCAAGACCGTTTTGAGCACACCAAATGGAAAATCTTTTGTTTATGTTTATGTTTTATTTCACTTGATAAAAACCGCCTTTCAGTGGCAAGCAAAGCGGTGTACAATAAAATCCAATTTTTTTAAAAAAAGGCCGAAGCTAATGAAATAGAAAGGAAATACAATTCCTGGACAGAAAAGCAATAAAAGCAGGAAAGACAAGGCCAGAATATAAATAGAGACAAATCACATTTAAAAGCGTAAGAACGCCTAGTGGAAGGTTTCCTAGAGGCATGGAGGATATCCTTCACTTGCTGAGAAAGATTGAAGTCTTGAAGGTCTAGGCCTTCAGTAACCAAGCTCTGAGGTGAAGGGACTTGGGGTTTGGGTGCCACAAAGTCCCCTCCTCCTGAGACAGAAGGTCTGGGGCAGCTCCCAAGTCCAGGGAGGGGGCTTGGGAGAGATGCAGAAGTAGAGAGTACCACACTTGGCGTGGCCAGCGTGGAGCTATGAGGATCATAGATCCTTGGTCCCTCTGAAGTTTGAACAGAGTCTTGGGAATCAAAGGAATGGGTGGAAAGGCATAGAGGAATTCCTGACCCCAATGAAGGAGGAAGGCATCCTTGGCCTGAGCTCCCTGACACGGAATTCTGGAACAGAACCGGGAAAGTTTGGCATTCCACGGACTTGCAAATAGGTCTATGTCCGGGGTTCCCCATTCCTGGAAGATTCTGAGTACCTGATCCATGTGCAGGGACCATTCGTGTGGAAGCAGAACTCGACTGAGTCTGTCTGCCCAACAGTTTTGGATTCCTGGGAGGTATACTGCCAGGAGATGGATTTGATGCTCTCTGGCGAAGGCCCACAATCTTAGAGCTTCGTTGCAAAGCGACAGAGAGCCAGTCCCTCCTTGTTTGTTTATGTAAAACATGGCTACTTGATTGTCGGTATGAACAAGGACTGTCATGTTGTTGAGGAGGGTATGAAAGACCTTGAGAGCAAGGAAAATTGCTTGCAGTTCCAAAAGGTTGATATGAAGGGTTGTCTCCTGTGGAGACCAAGTGCCCTGAGTGGAGAGGTCTTGGAGATGAGCTCCCCAACCCGTTTGGGAGGCATCTGTTGTGAGGGTTGCTTGGGGTAACAAAGGTTGGAAGGGGGCCCCCAACAACAGATTTTGGGTGGACATCCACCATTGGAGAGACCAAAAGAGACGTTTTGAGGTTGCTATTTGGTCTGAGAGAGCTCCTGATGCTTGAGTCCACTGGGTGGACAAAGTCCATTGAGCTGCTCTCATATGCAGGCGAGCATAAGGCACCACATGAACTGTGGATGCCATGTGGCCTAGCAGTTGTAGCATCTCCCTGGCAGTCAAGTGGCTTCTGGACTGGGTTTGAGAGGCCAAGTGCACTAGACGGTGGCAACGGGCTTGAGGAAGATAGGCCCTTGCAGTGGTGGTATCTAGCCAGGCCCCTATGAATTCTAGGGACTGAGCAGGGGTGAGTTGAGACTTTGGCAGATTGATGACAAGTCCCAGATACTGCAGTATGCGTCTGGTGTGGTCCAGGGAAGTCTGAGCCTCGGACTGAGATGGAGCTCGGATGAGCCAGTCGTCCAGGTATGGGAAAACAAAAATTCCCAGGGTGCGTAGAAATGCAGCCACTATTGACATGCATTTGGTGAACACTCTTGGAGCAGAGGCTAGACTGAAGGGGAGTACTCTGTACTGGAAATGTTTTCCTTGGAACAGAAACCGTAGAAATTTTCTGTGGGATGGATGGATGAGTATATGTGTGTACGCATCCTTTAGATCTAGAGAACAAAGCCAATCCTGACTCTGCAGGTATGGAAGGAGAGTACCTAGAGAGAGCATCTTGAATTTCTCCTTGCATAGAAATTTGTTCAATTCTCTCAGATCCAGAATGGGTCTGTATCCCCCTGTTTTCTTGGGAATGAGAAAATAAGGGGAGTAAAACCCTGACCCCTGTTGAAGAAGAGGAACCTCTTCTATTGCCCTTTGGGCAAGAAGGGTGGTCACCTCCTGACCCAACAGGTGCAGGAAAGATGGGGGAGAATTGAGGGTAAGGGGGGGGGAGTGGTCTGTCTAAGATGGCGGCAGTGGAGATCTAACCGACGACGATGCCTAAGAGGAAAGGTAAAGCTAAAGCTCCTCCCGCGGAGCCTTTACCTGTTGCTGAAGGGCCCATGGACCGCTTTGATCGGTTATCCAAGGAGCAGATGACGGGGATTCGAGAGAGCTTGGAGACGCCGAAATCTTCCAGTTCGGCTTTCTCCGCTCTGGACACCACGCTCTCCCCGGACGGACGTTCTCCCCCGGAACCTCCCAGACCTCCTGTCGCCCAGTCGCTGAGCGTGGACGTCCCGCCGCCTGATCAGGAAGTGGTGTCGTCCTCTGAGCGGGGCTCGCTGCTGGTGAGCGCTCGACGTCTAGTGGAGGATATACAGGCTCCTGGTAGCCGGAGTTGCTTTCTTCGCCTGCAACCGGGGGTATAGCTACAGCTGTGGAGGCACTTAAAGCTTTGACGGACAAACCTTACGGAGTTCCTTCTACATCTTCTTTTGCTGCTTTTGTTTTGCCTCGTCCTGCTTCGGTTACCCTGGACAGTATTTGGGATGCTATATCCAACCTTTCTACCATGGTAGCAACACAATTTACTGCACTTTCAGACCGGGTTGCTGTTAATGAAGCGGCGTGTTGCTCGTTACCACCTGCCTTGGAAGGTATTATTTTGAAGCAGGCTTCCTCGGACCAGCAGGTCAGTGCTGTTAAGGCTTTAACTGATTCTCTAGTCAAGGACAATATACTATTGCATGCTAAAATAGAGTCTCTAGAGAATGCTGCTCGTGTTTCAAATATTCGTTTACTACATTTTCCTGTTATTCCTGGGATTGCACCGCTGGAAACGTTTAAAAAATACCTTCAAGAGGTTTTGTTGGTCCCTCCGGAGCTGATTCCTCCTGTTTCTAAGATTTATTATCTCCCATTCGGGAAAAGGGAACGGAAAGTCTCTGAAGGGGCCTTGGAAATGGACTTTCTTAACGTCTCAGCACTTCTGTCGACCCCTAAGGAAGAGGACTTAGCTGTTTCCACCTTGCTTGTCACATTGGCTCTTCCTTCGGATCGTGAATGGCTATTGAAGCTTTTCTATAAGAAACGTTCTGTTTTGTTCTATGGTAAAAAGGTGCTATTGTTCCCAGATGTTGCCCGGGAGACTCAGAAGCGGAGAAGGGCTTTTCTTTTGTTAAAACCTGGGGTGCTTTCTATTGGTGCTACGTTTGTCCTTCGTTTCCCTTGCAAATGTTTAATTACTTATAAAGCGCAGAAGTATGTATTTTTTTCTCCTTCTGATTTTTCCGCTTTTTTGAATTCTCATTTGTTAGTTGCTTCTACTCCTGAAACTTGAGTCTGTCAAAGTTTTGTAGCCCTTGGAGCACTGCCCTCATTTTGTATTTCCTAGTTTTATTTTTATTTTTCAGAATTTTGTGAATATCGCTTCCCCCAAGTTTTGAGGACTAACTATGATCCTTGCATATTGTATTTTCTGTATTAATTTGTTTCTTTGTTTATCATTGCAAGTATTATTGTTCTGTACAAGTTTTTCTGCTTGGTTTATTGTAAAATGCATAAATAAATAATTTAAAAAAAGATGGGGGAGAATTGAAATGTCTCACCATGGTATGGGGAGGAAGGCTGGAGAAATGTAGTTTGTAGCCCTCTCTGATGATAGAGAGGGTCCACTGTTCTGATGTGATTTGCTCCCATCTGGGAGCAAAATGAGTTAACCTTCCTGGAATGGTGAGAGGTTCTGGCTGTTGTAGAGCCAGAAAAGTTAAGTTCTCTAGAAGTAAGTCAAAAACCCTGAGGAGGTTGGGACTGCTGAACTGTAGCAGTCCCTGCAGGTTTTGCCCTGGCCTGTTTAGATTGCTGACGCTTAGGAGCAAAGCGAACTTGGGAAGATTGCTGGCCAGTATTTGTGGAAAATCTGGTCTTTTTGTAGAAAGGCTTCTTAAAAGATTTTTTCTTGGCAGGGGTAGAGGTAGACTTAGAAAGTCTATCTAAAGCAGCATTCTCTGCATCCATTTGAGTGGCTTTGATTTGCCACTCCTTGCCAAACAGATTTTCACCTGTACAGGGCAGATTGCCCAACCCATCTTGGACCCAGGGTTCTAGGTCAGAGGCCTGGAGCCAAGCAATTCTGCGAGCAGCTATGGCAATGCCTGAGGCTCTGCTAGCACCCTCAAAGGAGTCAAAGGCAGCTCTGTTGGAGAACTTTGAAACATCTTGGGTATGCTTTAACAAAAGAAGGAATTCCTCCTTCCTATCCTCTGGGATAAAGGGGAGGAAATGGCGCATCTTCAGTGCAATCTCCTTCAGAAACATGCCCATATAGAGGCTGTATGAATTGATTCTGGCAATAAGCATACTGGCTTGGAAGATTTTCCTACCAAAAGCATCCAAAGTCCTACATTCTCTTCCTGGGGGAGTGGAAGAGTGTCTTTTGGTACTCTTTATCCTTTTCATAGCTGACTGTACCACAATAGAGTGGTGAGGAAGCTGAGTTTTTTGAAAACCAGGAGAAGGAGGGACACGATACATGGTGTCCAAACGACGAGAATGTGGAGATAAGGTGAGAGGAGTCTCCCATAAGTCCATCATATGTTCTTGAAGAATTTCATGGATGGGCAAGGTGACTGCCTCTTTGGGAACCTTAGAGTATCCCAAAATATCTAATTTTTTGCTCTAGGTTCTTTTTCAGAGGTTACTGAAACTGAGAGCCCCTTGGCTAGTTCAAGAATGAAGTCTTGAAAGGACAAATCCTCTGGAGGAGACATTCTCCTCTTTGGAGAAGAGGGCTCCTCAGGAAGAGTAAGAGATACTTCAGCAGAGTCTTCTGAGGTATCGGAATCATCAGAAGACTCGAAGTATCGTCTATTAGCTTCCAAAGATCGATACGCGTATCGACCGGTATCCACATCGGGCGTACCCGGAACCGGATCGGTATCGGGATAAACCCCGGAACCGGGAACCGGAACCGGTAACCTGGTGGAAGTGAATGCTCTGGGTACCGGTATCGGTTGTGGTACCGGAACCGGAAGCGGAACCGCTTGGTGCGGTACCGAGGGCGTTGCAGCTTTAATAAAAGCCATTATGGCCTGCTGCATGGATTGAACGGTATTATCCATAGACGCCACGACTGCCTGGATATCGGTACCGGTATGGGCCGGTACCCCAGAGCAGTCTAACAGGTGATCGGTCGAGGCCGTGCCATCGATGTCAACCTGTAACCCCATAGGAGGAGCTTTGGAAGCCGGAGCTTCCCGCCGGGGTTGTTTGGCTGGAGCAGTGTCCTCAGGGTCAAGCCCAAGGGCCTCTCGATGCTTAGAGGGAGATTTGCCCTTTGAGGACCTGCCGGAAGAATGTTTGGTTACCTGAGATCCATCAGGAGAGGAAGACCTGGAGGATGCTGATGCTGGAGTATCTGTAGAAAACAGCATATGAAACTTGGCTACTCGGTTCTGTAAGCCACGCTTGGACATCAGAGAGCAGGATGGACAATCTGGAATGGAGTGGTCAGGCCCCAAACATTTAAGACACCATTCATGGGTGTCTGTGACTGATATAGTACCGCTACACTTGGTGCATTTTTTAAAACCAGAGGCTTGTTTCTCCATGAGGGAGAATTCTGTGAAGGCCTAGAGGCCTCACAGAACAAACACACCAAGTGGGGAAAAATAAGATATGTTTTTTTTTTTTTTTTAAGAAATAAAGAAAAAAGACCGGCGGTACCGGTCCGGAATCGGGGAAGGCAGACACGCGGCCAAAGAAACAAATTAAAATAACAACTTCTTCAGCGGTGACAGGAACAGGACCTGCTGGCTCCGTGGAAAAAGAAGAACTGAGGAGAGTTGGTCAGGAAGGCGGGAAGGCAGCGCGCATGCGCTGTGGGAGGCCCCAAAAGCTTTCCTTTCTGGGAAGCTGGGGAGCTTTCCCGCGCAGGCTCCGTCGGTTCCGACGTACCCATATGTGAGGACTCATTCCTGCTTGTTCCTGGAGATAAATTATAACAGCAAACAAGGTTACTCACCTGTAGCAGATGTTCTCTAGGACAGCAGGGAAAGATCATTCCTAGAGGGTTTCCATTGCAAGCAAAGTAATTCTGTATCACTTGAATACACATTCTCTGCCTGAAAGTTCTTAAAGGGGAGCTAATTTTCTTTTTAATCACTTTTTCTGCTGCATTGCTTAAGTTTTGTAGCGGTATTGGACACATCATGCGATGAGAGAGATTGTTAGAGAAAGACATCATGCTCGACAAGGTAGAAGGACAACGCAAAAGAGGAAGGCCAGCAATGAGATGAATCAATACAATAACAGCAGCTATGTGTGCTACTATATCAACAATGAGCCGCTTGACTGAAGATCGAACACAGTAGCTCAACTATCCAGAGGGTCGTCATGAGTCGACACCAACTCAATGGCACTTAACAACAACATATTGCAGAAATGGATTCTTTCTGTTCTTAGGCAAAGTTTTTTTTTCTCTGCTGCTGCCTTTTTTTTTCTGCTCTAACCTTCAGGTTCAAAGAGAAAGGCAAGGTTTTGAAGTCACTACACTCTTCAGGTGTTAATGTTCCATATAAACAACTGTCCTTTTGTTCCTTGTAAACCGCCTTGATACCCAGATAAGGTGGTATATAAAAACAGATAAATAAATAAATGTGCTTAATTGGCTTACTCAGGAGCCAGGTAGTTGAGTGTTGTATAAAGGTGTAAATTGCCTTGCAAATACTGCCATTCCTAGAGGGTCTCCATTGCAAGCCAGTTAATTCTGTGGCACTTGATTACACATTCCCATCTGAGAATTCTTAAAAGGAGCTCATTTTATTTAAAAACCTTTTCTGCTGCATAGCCTACTGATTAATTTTTGTAGCTATATTGCAAAAGAGGATTTTTTCTGTTCTCAGGCAAAGCTTTTTTTTCTCTGCTGCTGTTATTTTCTTCTCCTTTAACTTTCAGATTCAAAGAGGAAGACAAGGTCTTTGAAGTCACTGCACTCTTCAGGTGTTAGAGAACCATGACTAGGATATACGTAATTATACCGGGATAGTGTAGTTACTCACCTGTAATAGGTGATCTCCGGAAACAGCAGGAATTTAGTCTTCACATATGGGTGACGTCGGTACCGACGGAGACCGCGCGGGAAAGCTCCCCAGCGTCCAATAGGAAAGCCTTTGGGAGCATCCCACTGCACCTGCGCAGCTGCCTTCCCATCTTTCCTGCTCTCCCTCTTCAGCTGGGTTTGTAGCCAAGATAAAAGGAGAGAAAGAGAAAACCTACAACTCCTAGGGCAAGAGAGTGGGTTGTGAAGACTAAATTCCTGCTGTTCCTGGAGATCAACTGTTACAGGTAAGTAACTACGCTATCTCCAGGAACAAGCAGGAATGTAGTCCTCACATATGGGATGCCCTAGCTAGAAGATGCCAGAAAGATGACCTCAGAATCGGCTGTGGTTTGTCCCAGGTATACCTAAAGAGGTCATGTATCCTCCATGGATGTCTGGTATCGAAATCGGGATGGAGGGTAGGAATTGCTCTAAGTCTGAAAGAGATGCTGGAGGACAGCCTGGCCAAACAAAGCATCCCAGCGGGAGTCCTTGTCCAGACAGTAGTGAGCAGCAAAAGTATGGACCAAAGACCAAGTTGCTGCTTTGCAGATCTCGTTAATAGCTATAGATTGTAGATTTGCCATCAAGGTAGCCAACATTATGGGCAGTGACAAGACCCTCGAGGGAGAGTCCTGCCTTCTCATTAGCAAAGGCGATAAGAATATAAGATATGCCATACTGGGTCAGACCAAGGTCCATCAAGCCCAATATCCTGTTTCCAACAGTGGTCAATCTAGGTCATACGTACCTAGCAGTTTCCCCAAAAGACATAGGTTCCGCAATGCTTGTACTGGGTTAAGCACTGATATCCTGGGTCCCTTCTTAATAATGGTTTATGGACCTTTCCTCCAGGAACTTGTCCAAACCTTTTTTAAACACAGCTACACTAACAGCCTTTACTACATCCTCCGGTAACAAATTCCAGAGTTTGATTACACGTTGAGTGAAAAAATATTTTCTTTTATTAGTCTTAAAGAGTTTACCCTGTAGCTTCATTGCATGTCCCCTAGTCTTTCTATATTCTGATAACGTAAACAATCAATCTACGTTTACCCGTTCCACTCCGTTCATTAATTTATAGACTTCTATCATATCTCCCCTCAGCCATCTCTTTTCCAGGTTAAAAAGCCTTAACCTTTTTAGCCTTTCTTCATAGGAGTATCCTTCCATCCCCTTTACCATTTTGGTGGCTCTTCTCTGAACCTTTTCTAATAACGCTATATCCTTTTTAAGATATGGCGACCAGAATTGCACACAATATTCAAGGTGCGGTCTCACCATGGAACGATACAGAGGCATTATAATATCCATTGTTTTATTTTCCATTCCTTTCCTTATGATACCTAGCATTCTATTTGCTCTCTTGGCCGCCACTGCACACTGGGCCGAGGGTTTTAACATGTTATCCACAATGATGCCTAAATCTTTTTCCTGGGTGGTGGTTCATAATGTGGAACCTTGCATCGTGTAACCATAGTTTGGGTTGTCCTTCCCTAGGTGCATAACTTTGCACTTGTCCACATTAAATTTCATCTGCCATTTTGATGCCCAGTCTTCCAATTTATCAAGATCCTCTTGCAATTTTCCACAATCCTCTTGGGTTTTAACAACTTTAAACAGTTTTGTGTCATCTGCAAATTTGATAACCTCACTCGTTATTCCACTTTCCAGGTCATTTATGAATATCTCAAAAAGCAGCGGACCCAGCACAGATCCCTGGGGTACACCACTATTCACCTTTCTCCATTGGGAAAATTCGCCATTTAGCCCAACCCTCTGCTTTCTATCTTTTAACCAGTTCCTGATCCACAGTAGTACATTGCCTCCTATCCCATGACTCTTTAGTTTTGCCAAATGTCTGCTATCCACTTGGAGAAAGTACATTTGGAGACTGGCAACCCGAGATGACTAGCGTCAAAGGAGATGAACAGCTGAGAAGCTTTCCGTTGCTCTCGAGTCCTCTGAAGATAAAAAGTTAAGGCACATTTCAATCCAGAATGTGGAGGGTTGCTTCTGCCCTAGATGAGTGTGGTCTAGGGAAAAACACAGGGAGGTAGACCGATTGGTTCAATTGGAAGGGCGAGACCACCTTCGGCATGAAGTGAGGATGAATCCTGAGGACTATCTTATGGTGGAACCGTGTGTAAGGTGGATCAGCCACTAAGGCCTGGAGCTCACTAATGCGCCTTGCTGAAGTGAGGGCAATGAGGAAGATGACCTTCCATGTGAGAAACTTGACGTAGTGGCTAGAGCTTCAAAGGGTGGCTTGAGAAGCTGTCCTAGAACAACACTGAGGTCCCATGCCACTGGCTTAATGGGAGGTTTGGTTAATAGAAGACCCCTCATGAAGCGTGCTATGAGCAACTGAGAGGAGATCAGTTGGCCATCTAAGGGCACGTGAGAGGCCGCAATTGAACTTAGGTGTACTCTTACCAAATTGGTTTTCAGTCTAGAAGAAGACAGGTGGAGAGGATACTCAAGCAGCGCATCCACCAGAGCTGAGACGCGACTAAGATTCTTTTCAGAACACCAGAAAGAAAACCTACGCCACTTGAAAGCGTAGGACCGTCTGGTAGATGGCTTTCTAGAAGCTAAGAGGATGTCCTTAACCTCCTGGGGAAGGCTATGCCTTCAGCAGCCATGCTGTGAGATGGAGAGACTGCGAATTGGGATGGAGCAGCGACCCCTCCCCCTGAGAGAGGAGATCTGGAGCAGACCCCAGATCTATGGGTTGAGCTTGAGACAGACATAGAAGGAGAGGGTACCACGGTTGACATGGCCAGTGTGAGGCTATGAGTATCATGAAGCCCCTGTTCATCTGGAGTTTGAAAAGAATCTTGGGAATTAGGGGAATTGGAGGAAAGGCATATAGGAAGCCTTATCCCCAGTGGAGGTGAAAAGAATCCACCTGTTGGCTGTTCGGCGCAGGAGTCCTGCACAGAAGCGAGGGAGCTTGGCATTCTGAGGACTTGTGAACAGGTATATCTCTGGAGACCCCAGATCTGAAAAATGTAGGAGACTGTGTCTACATGAAGAGACCTCTCTTGGGGGAGAAGGATTTGACTTAGTCTGTCCGCTAAAACATTGTGTTTGCCTTGGAGATACACTGCTTGTAGGTGAATGTGATGATGTATGGCAAAGGACCAGAGATGCAGAACCTCATTGAAGAGGGTCAAAGAACCTGTTCCATCTTGCTTGTTCATGTAGAACATGGTTTATGGTTTAGGCATTTGATATACCGCCCTTTACTTATGCATCAGAGCGGTTTACATGTATATATTAACAGGTACTTTTTTATTCCCTTGTCCCCGCAGGGCTCACAATCTAAGTGTACCTGAGGCAATGGAGGGTTAAGTGGCTTGCCCAAGGCCACAAGGAGCGGCCATGGGACTAGAGACCCCAGTCACTCCGGCCTGAGGTTACTTGTCCCCATGTGGGAATTGAACCCCTGGCCCTATGGCCTGAAGTAACCTGTCCCAACCACTGAGCCACTCCTCCCTCTTGATCAGTCTCCCTTTTTCCACAGAGCCTTTCAGAAGCACATCCCTGTACCTCGGAAAAAGATTTTTTCATAATGTCTTCTATTCCAGTTTCCCGGTCCTCTTCCTGCTGTCCCCAATGCCCCTGCCTCAGCAGTGGAATCCTGGAATTTGTTATTTTTTCCTTTTTTCTTTTTTCTTCTTAAGTTCGCCTCCAGCGCGTTTCGTACCCATTTCAACCGCTGGTCGAACCGAATGTCTTCGACTTTGCGGGGATCCTTTTTGCAATCATGGCCTCCGGTTTCAAAAAGTGTGACAAATGCTCCAAAAACATGTCTCTCATGGACACCCATGATTGTTGTCTCAGGTGTCTGGGGGTGGACCATAACCCGTAGCTCTGCTCCCTTTGTAAAAAGATGACCTACAAGGCCATCCACAGCCGTAAGCAGAAACTGGATAATATTTTCTGCAAGACAGCCCCGATGTCCCCGGTAGCTCCCCACTCCACCAGCCCTCTGCCTCTGGGGTCACCTGTAACCACTCCGTGGCCCCGGCGCCACTCTGAGCAAGGGTCCTCCAAAAGGGAGTGGAAGAAGAAGAAGGCCTCGAGGACTCTGTTGGGAGCTCCGGACAAGTGTGAGCGTTCTCGCACTCGGTTCCTTAGCTCTCCTCGGCAGTTCCTGGAGTCAGAGAAGGAGTGCTCCCAAAAAGTACCTCGTACAGATACAGAGGCCTCCAGCGATGGCGCCCGGTCTCCTGAGGTTCATCCCAGCGAGGACCCCCTCTCCACCTCAATGCCCGACTTGGTTACCCTGGTGTCGGTGTTGCAGGGCCCCACTCCTGAGTAGGAGGCCCGAATTCTGGCACACATCCTGAGACCTCGAGGGTGACGCCTGTCTTGGCTCCCCAGACTGCCATGACAACCCCCGAGAGCCAGGGGCCTTGTGAGGGATTCCAGCAGAGATCTTGATCTCCACCCCGGTCTTTGGGTGCAAGATCTTCATAAGCCAGTGCCTCCGGGCTTCAGAGAGGCTTTGATCTCGAGAGCCCAGCACGCTTCATGGGCTCTGCTTGAGCAGCCTAACTCCAAGTCTCCCTCGGAGATTTTGGGCTGGGAGTCCGACGGGGATAATTCCCCTGAATCCTGGGCTCATCAGGACCTCCCATAGGATCCTTCCCTGCCCGTGCAGAAACGGTGGTCGCTTCCAGACTATACCTCCTTTCTGGAGTTTGTGGGGACATGGCTCTAGCCCTGATGCTCTCTACACAATCCGAGGAGGAGCCCCGTGCGGAGGAACTCAATATTTTACAATATGAGGCCCCGCCAAAGGAATCCCCCACGGTTCCAGTCCCACCTACTCTGCATATGGAAGACACCGGCATCTATCCCCATTGTCAGCAAGTTCCTGGACACCATGTACAGGGTCCAGCGGTGGCCCGGCTTCCGGAATGTCCAGTTCCCCCATACCTCAATGGTAGTAGAATCTGCAGTGTGGAAGCAGAAGAGTCCAAAAACCCACTCTTCGGTCCCGCCAGGTAGGAAGTCTTGCGCCCTCGACACCCTTGGGCATAAGGCCTATAAAGGCTCCATGCTGGCTTGCCACTTCCAGGCTTACCAGTTATATATAAGCATGTTCCTTTGTGACCTCACAAAGGAACTCAGAGGCTTCCAGGCGGGCCTCGATGGCGATTACCTCCACCGTTTCCAGTCCCTCCTGAAATCAGTTGGGGACTGTTCGAAGCACCTTTCTTGCGCTGCATACGACAGCTTCAAGTCCTCTGCTCAGGTAGCGGCTGTGGGTATTGGGGCCAGGCGGCAGGCCTGGCTCCAGTTCTTGGACCTCGAACAATGGGTCCAGGAAAAACTGCTTGACATACTGTGCCTGGGTGAACAACTGTTCGGCAAACCGATAGAGGACAAAGCAGTGGAGATTTTATTATTATTATTATTTAACATTTATGAAGCGCTACAACATACGCAGCGCTGTACAGACAAATAAAAGTAACAGTTCCTGCTCATCAGAGCTTACAATCTAATGAAGACAACAGAAGTACATACAGAACAACAATAACAATCTCGCAAAGGCATAACATTACAGTAGGGAATACAATACAGGGATATATCAAGGGTTACATATAGATGATTACCCAGCTGCTCTTCACGATAGCGTCCTTTGAGTGCACCTCGCCATCGTGCCGTGCCTAAGGGCCCTCTTATTTCTTTCTTTATTTTATTTAGCAAACATTTCTATACCGCGCTTTCCCATGGATCAAGTGCGGTTTAGAATGAACAGTGGTTTACAAGGTATGGTAAAATGTATACCTAGTCATATTACATGGAACATTTATGAACTTTTTACAGATAACATGGCAACTATTGTGAGACCATGTCGGTCCTAGGCGGTTGCCTAGACCCGGGATAGCCTGGAGTTGTGGTAAATAAAGCGTAGTTACTCACCTGTAACAGGTGTTCTCCAGGAGCAGCAGGAATCAGTCCTCACTTATGGGTGACGTCGGCGCCGACGGAGCCCTCGCGGAGCAATTTTCCCCAGCTTTCAAAGAAAGCCTTTGGGAATTGCAGCGCGCATGCGCGGTCGTCTTCCCGCCCGAAGGTGCCATCTTAGCCAGTCAGATGACATAGCTAAAAAGACAGCATAAAAATTTGCAAAAAGAACATAAGCAGACGATTGCAACTCCAAGGGGAGGAGGGAGGGTAGTGAGGACTGATTCCTGCTGCTCCTGGAGAACACCTGTTACAGGTGAGTAACTACGCTTTCTCCAGGACCAAGCAGGAAGTCAGTCCTCACTTATGGGACTCCCAAGCTCAAGGCTACCGGAGACCCTAAGCACAAAAATGAGCTCCCTCTAGCTCAGCAGCACAGAAGGATAGAATCTTCGCTGAATTATCACCCACCGGTAGCCCACATCCGGGATGGAGGGTAGGAGTTGCTCAGACCTCAAAGAGATTACGGAGGACTGCCTGTCCGAAAGCACTGTCCCTACGGGACTCCCTCTCGAGACAGTAATGGACCGCAAAAGTCTGGCTCGAAGACCAAGTAGCGGCCCGGCAGATGTCTGCCAGTGGAACAGAGCGGAGGTAAGCCACTGACGTGGCCTTTGCCCGAACGCAATGAGCCGTGACTCTACCTTCTAAGGAGAGTCCGGCCGCCCCATAAGCCCAAGAGATACAGTCAGCAACCCAGATGGACAGAGTACGCTTGGAGACCGGGAGCCCCAACCTATTGGGGTCAAAAGACACAAAAAGCTGAGCAGCTTTACGGTGCTCCCGCGTACGGTCAAGGTAGAAGTTCAATGCCCTTCTACAGTCCAGGGTATGGAGGACCGTCTCAGCTCGGCTGGAGTGTGGTCTGGGAAAGAAGGTTGGAAGTACCACCTCCTGATTCATGTGAAAAGGGGAGACCACTTTAGGCAGAAACTTTGGGTGAGTCCGTAGGACTACCCTATTCTCGTAGAATCGAGTGTAGGGGGGATCAGACACGAGGGCCTGCAATTCACTTACGCGCCTAGCGGAAGTGAGGGCTATCAAGAACAGTGTTTTCCAAGATAGAAAACGGAGAGAACATGTAGCCATAGGTTCAAAAGGCGGACAGGTGATCCGCTGCAAAACCACATTCAGGTCCCAGTCCGGCGCTGGCGGGCGCAGAGGTGGTTTAAGTAGAAGGAGACCTCGGAGAAACCTCGCTACGAGAGGGTCGTTGGAGAGAGGTCTGCCGCCCACCGGCACATGATGTGCTGAAAGAGCACTGAGGTGAACTTTGACGGAGTTGGACTTAAGTCCCAGATTAGAGAGGTGTAGCAAGTATTGTAGAATCACCGACACCGGGCAGGAGAAGGGATCCTGAGACTGTTGGGAACACCAGATTGCAAAGCGACGCCATTTAAGGGCGTAGCATTTGCGGGTAGAAGGCCGTCGCGAAGCCAAGACGACCTCCTCCACCTCCGCCGGCAAGAGAAGAGGAGCAAGGACTACCCTTTCAGCAGCCAGGCCATGAGGTTGAGAGACCTGAGGTTGGGGTGCAGTAGGGACCCCTGATCCTGAGTGAGGAGATCCGGTTGTACCCCCAGAGGGAGTGGATCCTCCACCGCCAGTTGCAGCAGGAGCGGAAACCACGGCTGCCTGGGCCAGCGAGGGGCCACCAGGATCATGAAGGCTTTGTCTCGGAGAACCTTGAAAAGAGTCCGAGAGACTAACGGAATGGGAGGGAAAGCGTACAGAAGGCTCCCCGACCATGAGATCAGAAAGGCGTCCGCCGCAACCCGAAGGGGTGTGGCCGACGAGAGCAGAAGCGAGGAAGCTGCCGGTTGTGAGGACTGGCAAAGAGATCCACCGTGGGGAGGCCCCACCTGAGGAAGAGCTTCTGAACGATCAAGGGATCCAGACGCCACTCGTGCGGCTGGAGGACCCTGCTGAGCTTGTCCGCCAGGCAATTTTCTTGGCCCGGGAGATAAACTGCCTTGAGGAGAATGCCGTGACTGACGGCCCAAGAGCAGAGCTTCTGTGCCTCCCGGCAGAGGAGGAAGGAGCCCGTGCCCCCCTGCTTGTTCACGTAGAACATGGCAACTTGATTGTCCGTCTGGACCAGGACGGACTGTTGGGAGGTCAGGTGGGAGAAGGCCTTGAGAGCTAGGCGGATCGCCCTGAGCTCCAGAAAGTTGATCTGCTGAGCAGACTCCCACTTGGTCCAGAGGCCCTGAGTACGTGCCTCTTGGCAATGTGCTCCCCAGCCCAGGAGGGATGCATCGGTGGTCAGCACCCGGGTCGGCTGAGGTGACTGGAAAGGCATTCCTAATATCAGGTTCGGCTGCCGGAGCCACCACCGGATAGACGAGACCAGCGGTTCGGAGACGCGCACTAGGTCTGCTAGGCCGCCTGTGGCTTGTCGCCACTGCCGGCGGAGACACCATTGAGCAGACCGCATATTCAGGCGGGCATTGGGGGTCACATGGACGGTGGAAGCCATATGGCCGAGCAGTCTCAGGAAGCGCCTGGCGGAGACCAGGGGCTGGCTGCGAAAGCGGTCGGCTAGGTCCATGAGCCGCTGAGCCCTGTCGAGCGGTAGGTACGCTCGCGCCTGAGGAGTGTGCAGCCTTGCGCCGATGAACTCGAGATCCTGTGAGGGGAGCAAAGTGGACTTTGCGAAGTTTATGACAAAGCCCAAGTGCTGCAGCAGAGTCACCGTGCGGCACGTGGCGTTGGTGACCTCCTGAGCGGACGCTGCTCTGATGAGCCAGTCGTCGAGGTATGGAAAGACATAGAGGCCGTGAAGCCGGAGATGGGCCGCCACGACCGCGAGACATTTTGTGAAGACTCGCGGTGCGGAGGACAGGCCAAAGGGGAGTACTCTGTACTGGTAATGATTTCCTGCCACCACAAACCTGAGGTATTGGCGGTGGCTTGGGTGGATGAGGATGTGCGTGTAGGCATCCTTTAGATCCAAGGAGCATAGCCAATCTCCCTGCTGGAGGTAGGGCAGAAGGATTCCAAGGGTAAGCATTTTGAACTTCTCCCGCACAAGGAACTTGTTGAGGTTGCGCAAGTCCAGGATGGGTCTGAGGCCTCCTGTTCTCTTTGGTATCAGAAAATACCTTGAATAGAAGCCTTGACCTCTCAGGTGGTGTGGCACCGGTTCCACCGCCTGTTCCTGCAGAAGACCTGCTAACTCCTGAAGGAGCAACTCCCTGTGCAGAGGGGGGCGCGGAGGCTCTCCCGGAAAATAGGAGGGAGGGACCTGATGGAAGTGGAGAAGGTAGCCCTCTCGCACGACCTGAAGCACCCAGGCATCTGCGGTGATGCTGGACCACCTGTGGGCGAAGTGAACCAGCCGGCCTCCGGTGCTGGGGGGAACCAGCGGGGGGGAGAGGCTATGCTGAGCGAGTCAAAAACCCCCACCCTGCTGAGCAGGGGCTGGTGGTGCAGGCTTGGGGGCTTGCTGCCTACGGGACCCGTTACCCCGTCCCTTGGCCTACTGGCCCTGTTGGGGAGCTGCAGGGGCCTGATAATGGGGGTATTGTTTGTAGGCAGCTGCCTTCCTCGGGTAAAAGGACTTTTTTCCCGAGCCCTTCTTTTTCTGGGAAGGGGCGGAGGTCTTCCTAGAAAGCCTGGTCCTGGTGAGAGTCTCAGTCTCAATTTGTGCAGCCTTTTCCGCCATGGGCTTGCCAAAGAGGTTTTCGCCTCGGCAGGGGACATCGACCAACTTGTCCTGTACCCAGGGCTCAAGGTCGGACGACTGAAGCCAAGCCTGTCGGCGGGCACCGATGCCGGCTGCGGCTACGCGAGCCGAGGCTTCAAAGCCATCATAGGCTGCTCGGGACATGAACTTTGAGCATTCCCGAATACCCGTGGACAAGGCAAGGAACCTCCGCAAGGGCTCCTCGGAGAGACCAGCGGAGAATCCGGCTAGCTCTTTAGCCAGATCCCTGAGATACATGCCCATGTATAGCTGGTAAGTCTGGACACGACAGGCGAGCATAGAGCCCTGGAAGCACTTCTTGCCAAGGCCATCCAGGTTACGGGCCTCCCTTCCAGGAGGCACCGAGGAGTGCATCTTCTGGCTCTTAAGACGATGCATGGCCGATTCCACTACCATGGAATGGTGTGGCAGCTGTGCCTTTTGAAAGCCAGGGCTCTTGCGGACTCGATAGATAGAATCGACCCGCTTGCTCAGGACCGGCGAGGAGGCCGGACTCTCCCACATGCGGAAGAGTAGACGTTCCAGCATAGGAGGAACCGGCACAGTAAAGTGTTCCCTCGCGGGAGAGTCATACTGGAGGGCGTCGAGCTCTTCGGCTCGAGGCTCCTCCTCGGGATCCGCAGGGAAGGCCAAAGCCTTGGCCATATCCCTAACGAAGTCCGAGAACCGGGCATCCTCCGGGGGGGACTGCTTCCGAGGCTCGGACTCCGGAGAGTCCGATGGGACACACCGAGTCCGGAAAGAATCAGGTGACTCTTCCTCCTCAGACTCCCAGACCGACTCCGACGAGGACTCGGTGGGGTCGGCCCGGGCAGGGTGCGGCGCCAGCCGCCCCGACGCCGAGGGAGTCGGCGTCGGCGACCTCGGTCCCGAACGGGAGGCCGAGGGCGACCTCGACCGAGGATCGACTCGAGTTCTCATCGACTCGAGGATCGGCTCGGTCTCCGGGGTCGACTTGGACGTCGACGTCCCGGCGGTTGGGGCAGTGACGCCAGCGAAGCCAGCGAGCAGTGCCCGCTGCTGGTCCATGAAGGCAGACAGTCTGCTCTCCAAGGCCGTCAACCTGAGTCCGAGCTCAGGTGACCCAGCAGCCCCCGACTCGGGCCCCGACGGCGTCGGGCCCGACGTCGGCTGTCGCGGAGGAGGCGAGTCCAGAAGGACTACAGGACTTACCCGGGCAGGCATCTCCGACTCCAGGCGAGGTCGCTTCGGGAGGTGTTCCTTCTCCAAGGACCCGGGGCGGCTGTCGGGGCTATGCGACCTGGCCCTCGCGGAGCCAGGAGCGTCCACCGACGCCGCCCTCGCGGGTTTTTCCTTCCGACGATGGTCCCCGGAGGGAGAACCCCGGTCAGAGGAGCTCCGGCGACGGTCCGAGCTGGAGCCTTTCGACACGGAGGCCTCCGACGAGGTCCGGGTACGGCTGGGGTCAGCGAAGATTCTCTCACGCTGATGCCGCCGACTTCTCAACGCCTTCGAGGACAGTTTGCTGCAGGGCCCACAGATCAGTTCCTCATGATCCGGGCCCAGGCAGCGGAGGCAAAAGTCGTGTGTCGGTTAGTGACATATTGCGGTCACACCGACCACACCGCTTAAAGCCACTGGCAGCCATCGGGGGAAAAAGGGCCCCTGCGAGGTCAAAGGACCGGGCTGCCAGGGAAAACGAAAACGAAAGCTGACTAAGTCAGAAAAACCGAAAAAAAGTAAGAGGACTCGAGACCGGCGTCGCGAGTCCGGGCGGGAAAACGATCGGCGTCGAACCGAAAGAAAAAAGTATAAAATAAAGAGGAAAATCAACTTTTTCGCGGGGACAAGACGGGGACGTCTGTAGGGCTCCGCGGAAAAAAGAAGACTGGCTAAGATGGCACCTTCGGGCGGGAAGACGACCGCGCATGCGCGCTGCAATTCCCAAAGGCTTTCTTTGAAAGCTGGGGAAAATTGCTCCGCGAGGGCTCCGTCGGCGCCGACGTCACCCATAAGTGAGGACTGACTTCCTGCTTGGTCCTGGAGAAAGGACACGGTAGTCGTGATCCGAATGAAATTAAAGTTGGGTTTTATTCCCCTTCCCTTGAGGATGTCGTAGAATAAGGGACAACATAAAAGAACGGTTGTTTTCACCAGGGTAAAGGATGTTTAACCAAAAATAATCATGCTTCTTTCCAGCAATAAAGTCCAACACTTTTCAATGTGCAAAATACAGTTTCTTTCTTGCTCTTTCCGTTTAACAAAGACTCTCTATATCATCAGTCACGCATACAGCACATCCCATGGGTTCAAGGATATTTTCTGAGCTATTGCTCTCCCATTGCATAGGGCTAAGGCCTGTCCCTGTATAAGGACACGGAGCCCCTATGAAGCTGCTCTCTGTGTCTTGCTCTGGGGAAACCTCAGTTGCCACCAGTGGGAGCTGCTTTTGTATGTCCCGGATATCAGGAGCTGTGCTGGGGATTTCTTCCCACGGCTTAGGCAAATAAGAGTTCCCTTGCCGGTTATAAGCCTGGCTTCTATCCCGGAGACTCCCTTTTCTCCCCTTAGCAAAAACAGGGTACTTATCTTTTCCTTTGGAGAAGATGATCTCAAACCCCTCTGCTTCCAGCCAAGGCTTCCTCTCTGCCCTGTAGCCTGTTCTTCTGTGGGAAGCCTGATTACGATGTCTGGCTGAGGGAAACTCACTTCCTGCTTCCCATGTGCTTCTTTGGACGTGACCTCTGCCTTCTGTTAACTGGACAGTTTGCCTTGGTGTGAGGACCCCTCTGGCTGGGAAGACCTTGCTGCAGTTTTGCTTATCCCACCTGGGTTTGCCAGCCTGCCTTTCTCCAGCCCTGGTTCTCCAAGGTAACGTGTCTTCCTGCAATTGCTTGGGATTTCTACTCTCACCTTCTCTCCAAGTCTGCCTGAAACAGCAGTCAGAGTTCCTTTGGTCTCTGCCTTCCTCCTGGCATTCAAGCTCCGGCTCCAGCCCTAATCCAGGCTCCAGCTTCCACTGCCAATGCTCATTCTGCTGCTTCCAACTCTCTTCCTCCTCCTTGTTCTCCCTCTGTGAGATTTCCCACCTGCTTTTATCTCTCAGCTCATCTAACGTGGAACGTGAGTCTGAGTCCAGGTGAGCCTGATTGGCACTCTCAATTCTTACTGCGTCACTACAACCCTGTGGAAAGTTTGTTTTCCTTTTCCCTGCCTCTCTGCACTGTGAATGCTGCAACTGCCCCTGAGGCTGCAAGGTAAGCTCTTCTTCCTTTTCATTTCTTAATATTTCAGGGTCTGTGTTTTCTAACTCCTGACAGGTAAGCCCTTCCTTCACATTGTCCTTTAATGTTTCAGGCTTAGTGCTGTCTGGCTCCTGACAAGTAAGCTCTTCCTTTACATTGTTCTTTAATGTTTCAGGCCTAGTGCTGTCTAGCTCCTGACAAGTAAGCTCTTCCTCTGCACTACCCTTTAATATTCCAGGTTTTGTGCTGTCTACATCATGACACTATATACATTCAGTACAATTTACATTCCAGGACGTATACTTGGAGTGTAATCTGAGCTTGTTACATTTTTACATTACCAAGGGAATGGAGAAGCAACTATATACAGGGTGGAATGTTTGTTTGAGACAGTATTAGTTTAGTTTTAACATATAGGTTATTGTTAGTTAGCCTATGTCCCTTTGTGTATCTAGGTTAACCTGTGTGACATAGTGTGTGGTAAATAGGTGTGTTTTAAATTTTTTACGGAATTCACTAATGTCAGTCAGCTGTCGGATGTCATCAGGTAGTTCATTCCAGAGGGTTGGGGCTGAGTGTGAGAAAGCCCTATTATTGATGTTTTTTAGCTTTTGTAAATTCTTTTGGTATCACTATTTTATTTGTGTTATTACTCCTTTGGCTGCGTTCAGGTATTTCCTTGGTGATTAAGGTATTGAGAGCCGATGGCGCAAGATTATATACTAATTTGAAGGTAGTTACTAGTATTTTGTAGTTTATTCTGCAGTAGATTGGTAGCCAATGGAGCTTAGCTAATATGGGTGTAATATGTTCTATTGAGCGGACCTTCAGTATGATCCGGGCTGCTACATTTTGTGCTAACTGAAGCCTTTTAAGATTTTGTTTAGGGATGTGAGGCCCTCAGGCGTGGGTCCGCAAGGCATGGGCACGCCCCCGAGGCGGCGGTTTAAAGCCATTGCTTGGGCTACTGATTGGTGCAGGAAGGGGGTGAGGAGGAGCTCCTGCTCGCTCCCTCCAATGATGGCAGTCACAGTCCCGATCCTGGGCGTGTCCCCGAGGCGGCGGTTTAAAGATTGAGGCAGAATACGTAACCCGCACCCGTCTCTCCCGGAAGACTTCCTCCCTCCCCTGGAAGAAGCAACAGGGCAAAAAGCCTTTCTTTCAGAGGAAGGGTCTCCCCTATCGGGGCTACCCAGCTTACCCTCTGGCGCCAGCTCCGTCCCAAGGCTGACAGAGCAAGAGCAGCCACCAGGGTCTGCGTAAGCCAAAGAGCCCCAAAAGCCAGACCCCAGCACCAGCCCAGTCAGCCCCGGGTTTTTGACGCCAGATGCATAGTTGCTCACCCTCCGGCGACCCAGCTACCTGTGGGAGGGCGCCTGGCCAACTTTGCTCCACGATGGGAGTATGTCACCTCAGACACCTGGGTTCTCCAGGACATCCAGGAGGGTTACCTCCTTCACCTGGACAGGCTTCCTCCACCTTTCTGCCATGCGGAGCCCCCTAGGCTCCCCACACACCAGGTCTTCTTGGCACAGGAGCTTGCCAACCTTCTCGAGAAGCGAGCAGTGGAAGAGGTCCCACTGTACCTCAGAGGTCACAGGTTCTACTCTCGTTACTTCCTTGTGCCAAAGCGGACGGGTGGGTTCTAACCCATCCTCTATTTAAGGAATCTCAATAAGTACCTGGTGGGGAAGAGGTTCAAAATGCTCTCCCTTGGTGCCTTGCTGCCCTTCCTCCGGCAGGATGATTGGCTATGTTCCTTGGACCTTCGGGATGCATACGCTCACATTCTGGTCCACCCAAAACACAGAAAATACCTGCGCTTCAGAGTACAAGGGAACCACTACCAATACAGGGTGCTTCCCTTCGGTCTTGCATCTGCTCCGCGAGTGTTCACCAAGTGCCTCGTGGCAGCTGCAGCCCACCTTCGGTTACAGGGCACCTTCATCTACCCTTATCTAGATGAATGGCTCGTTACAAGGGAGACGGCCGACAAAGCACGGCAGGCCGTAGCCCGCACCATCCATCTCCTTGAGCACCTCAGCTTTGTAGTGAATTACCTGAAGTCCCACCTCACTCCGGTTCAATCCCTGGAGTTCATCGGCGCATGCCTCGACACTCAGCAGATGACAGCCTTCCTTCCCCAGGACAGGGCAGACCGCCTCATTGCTCTGGCCTCCGCAGTTCAGCAGTGCAACGCAATTTCGGATTAAGCAATGCTCCGTCTTCTCATCCATATGGCTTCAACGGTCCATGTCATCTCCGACGCCCATCTGCACATGCAAGCGGCGCAGTGGTGCCTTTGCACTCAGTGGACTCAGGCGACGGGTCGTCTCCGGGACGCCGGCTCAGTCACTCCCCAGCTGTCTGAGTCCCTCAACTGGTGGCGGAACACCAGGAATCTGCTTCGAGGCATGCCATTCCAGGCTCCACAGCACGACATGGGTTTGACCACGGACACCTCTAGCAGGCTGGGGAGCACACTGCGGCGAGCTCCGCACGCAGGGGGCATGGTCCCTCGAGGAGTCCCGAATGCCAATCAACTTCCTCGAGCTCCGGGCGGTCCTCTTCGCCCTCTGGGCACTCAGGCACTGCGTTCACCATCGGGCGGTGCTTATCTAGATGGACAACCAGGTGGCAATGTTCTATATGAACAAACAGGGAGACACCGGCTCTTACAGCCTCTGCCTGGAGGCGGTAGCCCCATGGTCCTTTGCGATTCACCAAGGTATAGTCCTATGGGCCACCTATCTCGCAGATTAGGACAATGTTCTGGCGGACAGACTGAACCGTATCTTCCAGCCACATGAGTGGCGCCTCTGCCCACAGACAGTGCAGGGGCACTGGAGGACTCCGGTCCTGAACCTTTTTGCCAGCCCTACAAATTCAAAGCTACCGCGGTTCTGTGGCCCAGTTCCCCACCCAAGGAAGGAGGCCGCAGATGTCTTCCTGCTGTCGTGGATGCACGGCCTTCTGTATGCTTTTCCTCCCACCCCGCTCAAAGCACGGGCCCTCCTCAAGATACAGAGGGATGGAGCCTTGGTGATTTTCATGGCCCCGCGGTGGCCTAGGCAGCCCTGGTTCCCACTGCTGCTTCACCTCTCAACCGAGGTTCCCACTGCTGCTTCACCTCTCATCAGAGCCTCCGGTTCCCCTCGGCAGAATGCCTGGCTTGTTGACACAAGAGGAGAGTCTCCTGCTTCACCTGAACCTGAGGTTCCTATCCCTCATGACTTGGCGGCTGAGCAGGTCGCACTAGCCCCTCTTCATCTCCCAGTGGAGGATGAGGACATATAACTGGCGTCACGCAAGGACTCGACTAGGAGGGCTTACGCCTTTAAGTGGCGTCGATTCTCGGTGTGGTGCTCAGGGTTACGGGCCGACCCATTCTCTTGCCCCACCTGCTTGGTCCTGCAGTACCTACTCCATCTCTCTCAGGCGGGCATGAATTCCAACCCGGTCAGAATCCACCTGAGTGCGATCTCAGCCAACCACTACCCAGTTGAGGGCGGACCCCTCTCGGGCCAGCCGTTGGTTTCCCACTTCATGCGCAGGCTGCTTCTCTCCAGGCCCCCCATCTGACTACCTCCGGCAGTGGGATCTCAATGTCGTCCTCACACGGCTAACCCAGCCGCTCTTCGAGCCGATGGTGTCCTGCTCGCTTCGGCACCTTTCTTGGAAGGTGGTTTTTCTGGTAGCCCTCACCTCGGCCCGGAGGGTCAGTGAGCTTCAGGCCCTGATGGCGGACGCTCCCTACACGAGATTCTACAGGAACCGGGTGGTTCTCAGAAAGCACCCTAAGTTCCTCCCAAAGGTTGTCTCAGACTTCCACCTCAATCAGGAGCTGCCAACCTTCTTTCTGAAGCCCCATGCTGACCGGGCGTCAGCGATCCTCCATACCATTGACTGTAGGAGGGCTCTCTTCTTCTACCTGCAGCACACACAGGTCCACCGCAGGTCCGAGTGGCTCTTCATCTCCTATGACCCTGCCTGTTTGGGGCTCGCGGTCACCAAGCGGACCCTCTCCTTCTGGGTGGCGGACTGCATTGCCTTCATCCAGGCTCAGGGTGGGCTGCTGCTGGACCACTGAGTCACAGCGCACGATGTCCTTGTGAGGGCAGCATCGGTGGCACATCTGCACTCCGTGCCCCTGGTGGACATCTGCCGAGCTGCAACCTGGTCCTCGGCTAACACCTTCACGATGCTTACACTGCCTGGAGAGGGAGTCCCATCAGGACAGTGCCTTCGGCCAGGCCGTACTCCGTAATCTGTTCGGGGTTTAGGCAACTCTGGCCCTATGAGCTTTCTTCTGCGGCTACCGGGAGTGTGGTCTTCGGGCTGTTCTCTGTTGCCAGTGTCTGCTCACAGCTTGTCGTGGCACTTTTCTATGGGTCCTTGGTAGCCTGTAAGCTGGGGATTGCCATATTTGAGGGCTGACTTCCTGCTTGTTCCTGGAGAAAGCATAGTTATTCACCTGTAACAGGTGTTCTCCAGGGACAGCAGGAATCAGTCCTCACAACCCACCCATCTCACCTAGGAGTTGCTCACTCTTTTTAGATTTTTTTATCCTTTGACTGAGCTATGTCACCTGACTGATCAAGATGGCACCCTTGGGTGGGAAGGGGACCACGCATGCGTGGTGGAATTCCCAAAGGCTTTTTTTGAAAGCTGGGGAAATGCTCCACACAGGCTCCGTTGGTGCCAACGTCACCCATATGTGAGGACTAATTCCTGCTGTCCCTAGAGAACATCTGTTACAGGTGAATAACTATGGTGAAGACAAATATCCCTAGAGTTCTTAGAAATACGGCTACTACCACCATGCATTTTGTGAAGACGCTTGGGGCAGAGGCGAGGCCGAAAGGCAGGACTCTAATATTGATAGTGTCTTCCCTGAAAAAGTGTAGGAACTTTCTGTGCTCTGAACAGATAAGAATATGAGTGTATGCTTCCTTTAGATCTAGAGAATAGAGCCAGTCCTGACTCTGGAGATAGGGAAGAAGGGTCTCCAGGGAGGCCATCTTGAACTTCTCCAGTAGGAGATACTTGTTTAGGTCCCTGAGGTCTAACATTGGCCAGTATCCCCCCCCCCCCCCCCCCGTTTTCTTTGGAATAAGAAAATAGGGAGAATAGAAGCCCATTCCATGATGGACTGTTGGAACCTCCTCTATTGCACCCTGCAGTAGAAGAGAGATGACCTCTTGTAGTAACAGAGCAGTGAGAGGGGGCTGAGAATGAAATTCTCTTGGTGAAGTTGGGGGGGGGGGGAGTAAGCTTCGTAGATGAAGTCTGTATCCCTCCTGTACTATTGTTAATGTCCACTGCTCCGAGGTGATGAGATGCCATCTGTGGACATAATGAAAGAGTCTGCCAGGAATGTGGATGGGGCCAGGATTCTCCAGAGGCAGGACAGCTATGCTCTCTAGAAAGGAGTCAAAACCCCGGCGCAGCCTGAGTCTGCTGAGGTGGAAAAGATTTGGGAGTCTGAGCCTTCTTTTGCTGTTTTGGAGGTTGTTGTCCCTTCTGAGGAGTATGATGCTGACATTGAACAACAGGGATATAAGAAGGATAATACTTCTTCTTTTTATTGAAGAAGGCTTCTTTGCTGCTTTCTTCTTAGCTGGGTTGGCAGTAGATCTAGAGCCTAGTTAAGGTAGTGTTAGACTCCAACTGAGAGGCCTTGTCTTGCCAGTCCTTGCGAAAAAAAGGTTTTCACTGGTGCAAGGGATATTACCCAGCTTATCTTTAACCCATTGTTCAAGATCTGATGCTTGGAGCCAAGCTATTCTGCATGCACCGATGCAGATGGAAGACGTTCTGCTGATGCACTCAAAACAATCAAGTTGCTCTATTAACAAATTTTGAGAAATTCTGAGCATGCTTTACCAGGGTGAGATAATCCGCCCTCTTGTCATCGGGAAGAAGAGGAGCCATTAACTCCAAATCTTTAGCCACCTCTCTGAGGAGCATACCCATACAGAGTATGTAGGAACTACATACTCCTTATGCGATGCCTCCCCCCGAGCTATGAGGCTCTATCCATTCCACGTATTGGCCGGACTGGCGGCGGAGTCGCGATTATATATCGCTCCTCTGTCCCGATCACTCAAATTTCCTCCCCTTCCTTATGCTATCCAGAGTCTCTTCTCCTCCAGCTGAATGCCAATCCAGCTCTCCAATTTCTAGTAATCTACTCTCCCCCTTCATCCTCTCCCTTTCTTTGGGATACCCTCCTCTCCTCTATTTTCGACCTAACCCTACAATTCCCTCAGCTTATTTTACTTGGGTATTTTAATGCACATTCTGATTCGCCTACCTCATCCAGAGACATCTCATTCGTCACGCTCCTTCGAGATCTCTCTCTGATTCAGCATGTTAACTTTCCTTCTCACGTAGCTGGTCACACCTTAGATTTGGTCATCTCCACTGTTCCCTCTAAGCTGTGCACGTGTGCGCGCGCACACACCTTGCCGAGCGAGCACACATACTTTACAACAGAGCGCACAAAAATTATGGTTCTGATTCTGATAGAAAACAACACAGACACCTTAAAATTTAAAAGTTGTGATTGTAATAA
Organism: Ichthyophis bannanicus; assembly: GCA_033557465.1. Classification (NCBI taxonomy): domain Eukaryota; kingdom Metazoa; phylum Chordata; class Amphibia; order Gymnophiona; family Ichthyophiidae; genus Ichthyophis; species Ichthyophis bannanicus. The sequence continues at coordinate 350,953,834 of CM066036.1, read as the reverse complement.
CTAGAAATTTTCCTCTTCATTTAGTAATCGTCTATTTTCATTTAATTTGATTAAAATCAATGTGGTGTACATATGTATTCTGACGTGTAGTCAAATTTTAAAGTATATAACTCCGAGTGTCGTTATGTGGCGCACGAAAATTTAACCTTCCTTCAAAAGCTGCACAGCTGATATTTTATGCGCACACAGCCTACAGAAAATTAGAGGGAACACTGGTCATCTCCCCAACAAATCTCCCAATTCAGATCTCATCATTTACTCACAAGTCTGTTCCCTGGTCAGATCACTCTTGTCTCACCTTTTCCCTCCAATCTGTATCTCCCCCTCCCAACCCCCCCCCCCCATTACCGCCTCGTTTTTCCCGCCGCATTAACCCAGCAACATTACAGAACTTTTCTACTGTTCTCCACCCTCTTCCCTCTTTCTCTTCCCTGTCACCATCATCCCAGGTTACCTTCTGGAATACAGAACTATCTCATGCACTGGACCAGGTTGCACCTTTACGACCCCATTACCTTCATCGCACTGGTCGACATCCTTGGTTTCACGCAGGACTGCGATTAGAGTAGTTACTCACCTGTAACAGGTGTTCTCCAGGAGCAGCAGGAATCAGTCCTCACTTATGGGTGACATTGGCGCCGATGGAGCCCCCGTGCGGAGCATTTCCCCAGCTTTCTAAGAAAGCCTTTGGGAATACTGCACGCATGCGCGGTCCTCTTCCCGCCTAAAGGTGCCATCTTGCTCAGTCAAATGACATAGCTAAAAAACAGCACACAAAAAATGTAAAAATGAACTATGTAGAACTGCAACTCCAAGGGGAGGAGGGAGGGTTGTGAGGACTGATTTCTGCTGCTCCTGGAGAACACCTGTTACAGGTGAGTAACTACTCTTTCTCCAGGACCAAGCAGGAAGTCAGTCCTCACTTATGGGACTCCCCAGCTTCAGGCTACCGGGGACCCAGAGCTAAAAAATGAGCTCCCTCTAGCCTCAGCCTCAGAGAAAGGATTTCACTGAAAACATACCCCCACCGGTAGCCCAACCAGAGGGCTGGAGGGTAGGAGTTGCCTAAACCTCAAAGAAATTCCAGAGCACTGCCTGACCGAAAGCACTGTCCCTACGGGACTCCCTCTCCAGGCAGTAATGGGCCGCAAAAGTCTGGCTTGAGGACCAAGTTGCAGCCCTGCAGATGTCTGCCAACGGTACAGAGCAGAGATGAGCTACTGAGGCAGCCATTGCCCTGACACGGTGGGCTGTGACCCGACCCTGCAACGGAAGGTCAGCTGCCCTGTAAGCCCAGGTGATACAGTCAGCCACCCAGATGGACAAGGTACACTTGGAGGCAGGCACCCCCAAGTTATTGGGGTCAAAAGATATGAAGAGCTGAGTAGCCCTCCTATGCCCCTGCGTACGCTCAAGGTAGAAGGATAAGGCCCTCCTACAGTCCAGGGTATGCAGGGCTGTCTCAGCCCGGCTGGCATGGGGCCTAGGAAAGAACGTTGGAAGAACCACCTCCTGGTTGAGATGGAAAGAGGAGACAACCTTTGGGAGGAACTTAGGATGAGTCCTAAGGACTATCCTGTTCCTATAGAAGCGAGTGTAGGGTCTGTCACAGACCAGGGCTTGAAGTTCACTCACTCGCCTGGCCGAGGTCAAGGCCACTAGGAATAGAGTCTTCCAGGAAAGGAAGCGTAAAGGACACGTAGCCATGGGCTCAAAAGGTAGGCAAGTCAGTTGCTGCAAGACCACATTCAACTCCCACTCAGGGGCCGGTGAACGGAGAGGAGGCTTGAGCAGTAGCAAGCTTCTGAGAAACCGGGACACCAAGGGATGAACCGACAAAGAGTGTCCCTCCACCACTGAGTGGTGAGCTGCCAGAGCAGAGAGGTGGACCTGAACAGAATTGGACTTAAGGCCCTGATTGGACAAGTGCAGAAGGTACTGGAGCACTACTGGCACAGTGCAACCGAAAGGATCTTCCTTGCGCTGCTGACACCACAAGGAGAACCTCCTCCATTTCAAGGCATACGTTTTCCTGGTGGATTGCTTTCTAGAGGCCAAGACCACCTCTTCAACTTCCTGAGGCAGGCCCCAGGGAGTCAAGACTACCCTTGCAGCCTCCAGGCCATCAGATTGAGAGATTTGAGATTGGGGTGCAGAAGGGAACCCTGATCCTGAGAGAGAAGGTCGGGTTGGAAACCCAGAGGTAGTGGTGTCTCCACTGCCAGTTGAAGTAGGAGTGGGAACCAGAGCTGTCTTGGCCACCTGGGAGCAACCAGAAGGACCGAGGCCTTGTCCCTTAGAATCTTGAATAAGGTTCGGGCCACCAGAGGCGTGGGAGGAAACGCATACAGTAGGCCCTGGGACCAGGAAATTAGGAAGGCATCCGCCGCTACCCTTAGGGGATGCGGTTGCCTGGAACAAAATCTGGGCAGTTGATGATTCAGGAGACTGGCAAAGAGATCCATGGATGGAAGTCCCCATTTCAGGAAAATCTTTTGAACCACTGACGGGTGCAGCTGACACTCATGGGGCTGCAGAATTCTGCTTAATCTGTCTGCCAGAAGTTCTCCTGGCCAGGAAGATAAACAGCCCTCAGCAACATCTGGTGCCTGAGGGCAAAAGAGCAAAGGGCCTGTGCTTCCAGGCATAGAGGTCTGGATCCAGTGCCATACTGTTTGTTCACATAGAACATGGCTACTTGGTTGTCCGTCTGAACTAGCACAGACTGGTGATCCAAAGTGTGAGAAAAAGCCTTGAGAGCTAAGCGAATAGCCCGCAGTTCTAGTAGGTTGATCTGTTGCGTGGCTTCCCATGGGGACCAGAGGCCTTGAGTGCAGCTCTCTTGACAGTGTGCACCCCAGCCCTGTAAGGAGGCATCTGTCGTCAACACCACTGTGGGGACAGGCACTTGAAATGGCACCCCCTGAAGCAAGTTGGGGGCGTGTAACCACCACTGAAGGGAAGCACTGAATGGCTTGGACACCCTGACTTTGTCTGCTAGATTCCCAGTGACTTGTTTCCACTGAGTTCTGAGGCACCACTGTGCAGGCCTCATGTGGAGGCGGGCATTGGGGGTCACATGTACAGTCGATGCCATGTGTCCTAGGAGCTGCAGACAGAGCCTGGCAGGACCCTTGGCAGGCTGAGAAACCGGGATGCCAACTCCATGAGCCTTTGAGCTCTGTCCTCTAGCAAGTAAGCCCTTGCTTGCAGAGAGTCCAGCCGTGCTCCTATGAACTCTAGGTTCTGGGAGGGGAGCAAAGTGGACTTTGCGAAGTTTATGACAAAGCCTAGGTCTTGAAGGAGTGATACAGTCCTGAAGGTGGCCTGCCTGGCCTCCTGGTAAATCTGACCCCGGATGAGCCAGTTGTCCAGAAAGGGGAAGACAAAAACCCCCTGAGCTCTCAAGTAGGCCTCCACCACAGCTAGGCACTTTGTAAAGACTCGTGGGGCGGAAGTTAGGCCAAAAGGCAGCACTCTGTACTGGTAATGGTTTCCTCCCACCATGAACCTGAGGTACTTTCTGTGGTCTGGATGAATGAGTGTACGCATCCTTTAGATCTAAGGAGCATAGCCAATCTCCCTGCTGGAGGTAGGGCAGACGTGTTCCAAGAGTAAGCATCTTGAACTTCTCTTTCTCCAAGAACTTGTTGAGTTTCCTGAGGTCTAGGATAGGCCTTAGACCTCCGGTTCTCTTTGGCGCCAGAAAATACCTGGAGTAGAAACCGTGCCCCTGTAGGCGAGGAGGTACAGGCTCCACCGCCTTGTCCAGAAGCAGACCCTGAAGTTCTTGGAGGAGGAGGTCCGTGTGCATCAGAGGCCTCGGAGGCTCTCCTGGGAAGTAGACAGGAGGTAACTGCTGGAAATGAAGCATATAGCCCTGGTGGACTAAGCTTAATACCCAGGCATCCCCTGTAATGGGTGGCCACTTGTGGGCAAACAGGGCTAAGCGACCTCCTGTGCAGGAATGGGGCAGCAGAGGCGGAGAGGCTATGCTGTGGGAGTCAAAAAACCCCTTCCTGCTGGGTAGGAGCAGGAGCCGGAGGCTTGGGGGTCTTCTGCCTACAGGGCCCATGTCCCTGCCCCTTGGCCTGCTGCCCCTATTGGGGAGCTGGGGAGGCCTGGTACTGAGGGAAAGGTTTGTAGGCAGCCGCCTTTCTCGGGTAAAAGGGCTTTTTACCCGAGCCCTTCTTTTTGTGAGAAGTGGCAGAAGTTTTTCTGGACAGCCTTGTCCTAGTTAGGTGCTCGGTTTCGAGCTCAGCAGCCTTCTCGGGCATGGGCTTGCCAAAAAGGTTTTCACCCCGGCAAGGGACATCGACCAACTTGTCCTGCATCCAGGGCTCGAGGTCCAATGACTGCAGCCATGCCTGGCGTTGGGCTCCGATGCCGGCTGCCGCCACACGAGCCGAAGCCTCAAAACCATCGTAGGCCGCTTGGGACATGAACTTGGAACAGTCCCTGATTCAGGAGGACAAAGACTGGAACCTCTGCAAAGGTTCCCCGGAGAGGCCAGCAGAGAACCCGGCAAGCTCTTTCGCCAGGTCTCATAAGTACATGCCCATGTACAGCTGGTATGACTGGACACGGCAAGCAAGCATCGAGCCCTGGAAGCACTATCTGCCGAAAGCATCCAGGTTCCGGGCCTCCCTGCCGGGGGGCACCGCAGAGTGCATCTTCTGGCTCTTCAGACGATGCATGGCCGATTCCACCACCATGGAATGGTGCGGCAGCTGCGCCTTTTGGAAGCCAGGGCTCTTACGGAGTCGATAGATGGAATCGACCCGCTTGCTCAAGACCGGCGCCGAGGCCAGTGCCTCCCACATCTGGAAGAGGAGCCGTTCCAGCATCGGAGGAACCGGAAAAGTAAAGGCCTCCTTCGGAGGAGAGTCATACTGGAGGGCCTCGAGCTCTTCGGCTCGAGGTTCCTCCTCGGGGTCCACGGGGATCGCCAATGCCTTGGCCATGTCCCGCACGAACTCCGAGAACTGGGTGTCCTCCGGAGGGACCTACTCCGGGGCTCGGACTGCAGTGAGTCCGAAGGGACGCGCCAAGTCCGGAAAGTGTCGGGGGACTCCTCGTCCTCCCTCTCCCACGCTGACTCATCTGAAGAGGAGTCGAGGGGCTCCGACCGCGCGGGTCGAGGTGGCACCTGCCCCGACGCCAAAGGCACCAGCGTCAATGCCCTCGGCTCCGAGCGGGAGGTCAAGGGGGACCTTGACCAAGGACGACTTCGAGCCTTCATGGTCTCTAGTATCGGCTCGGTCTCCGGGGTTGACTTTGACGTCGATGTCCTGGTGGTCAGGGCAGATGCACCAGCGAGGCTGGCCATCAGTACCCGCTGCTGATCCATGAAGGCAGACAATCTGCACTCCAAGGCTGTCAGCCTGAGTCCAAGCTCAGGAGACTCAGCAGCCACCGACTCGGGCCCCGGCGGCGCCAGGACCGACGTTGGCTCCCTCGGAGGAGAGTCCACGAGGACTACAGGACTTACGTGCCCGACGGTCTCCGGCTCTACACGAGGTACTTTGGACGGCTTCTCCTGTTCCAAAGGCCCGGGACGGCGGCCGGGGGTCTTAGACCTGGCCCTCGAGGGGCCAGGGACCTCTTCCAACACCGCCCTCACGAGCCGCTTCTTCCTCTTGCGTTCCCGATCGGGGGACCCCCTGTCCGAGGAACCCCAGCGATGCTCGGGATCAGATTCCCGAGACGTCGAGGCCTCAGACGAGGTCCGGGCCCGGCCGGAGGCAGAATCTGAGAAAATCCTTTCCTTCTGGTGCTGACGGCTTCAAAGTGCCTTGGTGGACATTTTGCTACATGGGCCACAGATCATGGGATCATGATCTGGGCCGAGGCACCGAAGGCAGCAGTCGTGTGTGTCGGTGAGAGACATTAGTTTCTTGCACTGATCACACTTCTTGAAACCACTGGAAGCCATCGGGGAAAAAAGGGCCCCCGTGAGGTCAAAGGACCGGCCTTCCAGGGAAAAACAGAAAAAAGGGCGCGAACGCCAGCCACGAAGGGCAAAAACCGAAAAATAGAAAACGGGCTCGATACCGGTGTACCGAACCCGGCGGGAAGGGGAACCGACGTCGAACTCGGAGAAAAAGACGAAGAAATCTTCGAAAAAAAACGTCAACTTTTCCGGGTGACTCGGACAGACGTCCGATGGGCTCCACGGAAAAAGAGAGACTGAGCAAGATGGCACCTTTAGGCGGGAAGGGGACCGCGCATGCGTGCAGTATTCCCAAAGGCTTTCTTAGAAAGCTGGGGTAATGCTCCGCACGGGGGCTCCATCGGCGCCAATGTCACCCATAAGTGAGGACTGACTTCCTGCTTGGTCCTGGAGAAACAACGCTCCCACTTACAGAGAGCTGAACACCTTTGGAGGAAAGCTCGATCTTCAGCTTCTTATCAACACTTTAAAGCCTGTCATGCACAATATCGTTCCAATATTCATCAAGCCAAACGCTCCTTCTATTCCGAATCAATTGCCTCGGCCCCTAATAGATCCCGGCATCTCTTCGCTACCCTAAAATCCCTTTCTCGACTACAGTCACGCTCCACGCATGAGCCCTCCATTTCCGCGTTAGCTCCCAGTCCTTCCAGACTGGCTTCTTTCTTTTCCTCTAAAGTCCACGATCTGCGTTCATCTCTTCCCTCCTGTCCTCAAGCTCTACCACCACCTCTCCCTATCTCACCCCCACCGTCTCTTCCGTTGTCACACTCCTGGGCCAATTTTTCTTCCATTACATCTTTGGAACTTATCAAGCTTCTGTCCACCACTCGCAAAACCACTTCCCCACTAGATCCCATACCGTCCACCTGGCTCTCTGAACCTTTCCCTAATCTATTTCTGCTACTTCTTACTATCATTAATTCCAGTCTTTCGTCCAGATCCTTTCCTCACTCATGGACGTCTGCCCTGGTCCGCCCCCTCTTAAAGAATCCTTCCCTAGACTCATCTATACCAGCAAATTACTGACCTGTATCTAATCTTCCATACGCTTCTAAACTCTTAGAAAAAACTGTCTTCTCCCAACTTTCCCATCATCTTGACTCAACACACTTTCTTCACCCCCGGCAATCTGGCTTTCGGCCTGGTCATAGCGTTGAGACCACTATCACTGCTGTTATGAACGAAATTCACTCCTCCCATGATTGTGGTGATATCACAGTGGTGGTATCTCTAGATCTTTCGGTCGCCTTTGACTTAGTAGATCACGCTCTTCTGCTCTCCAGATTACGGGACGCAGGTCTTTGGGGAACCGTGTACCATTGGTTCCACTCTTTCCTATACTCTCGGTCGTTTGCTGTCACTTCTGTCTCCTCTACCACAGATAATTTCCCTCTCACTTGTGGTGTCCCACAGGGCTCGATACTGGCCCCCCTACTGTTCAACATATTTTTGGCCCCATTAGCGTTGCTGATTCAACAATCAGGCATTTCAGGATATTATTACACTGATGATATTTTCCTTATGTATCATATGTCTTCTTCCCACCCAAACATCACTCCTCTCAATAACTGTTTATCCCTGGTCTCCTCATGGCTTTCTTCAAACTGTCTCATCCTCAATATTTCTAAGACTGCAACTATCTGGTTCTCCCATAGTTCCGCCACTCCGCCGCTCATTCCTTCCTTTTCAGGCACCCCAATTTCCTTAGTCTCTAAGCTTTGCTATTTAGGCGTCCTTTTCGACAGCAACCTCACCTTCAATGATCACATCTCCTGAGTCTCTCAACGTTCTTTCTTCTGTCTCAGGCAGATTCGTGCCATCAGGCCATTTTTATCCTCTCAGGCCCTCACTACTCTCCTCCTTTCTCTGATCATCACCAGATTAGATTTTTGCAATTCCATATATACCGGCATCCCTCAATATCAACGTCGTCGGCTACAGTTATTGCAAAATACCGCAGCTCGGATGATCCTACATGCTTCTTCCCGTGATCACATCACTCCAATCTTACAACATCTCCATTGGTTACCATTAAATTTCCATATTCAATTCAAAATTCTTATCTTGGTAAACCAGGCTATTTATCTCCATAGACCTCAATATCTGTCTGATCTATTAACTTTTCATACTCCCACCCGTAGTCTCCGGTCTGTCCATGTTAATCGTCTGCACCTTCCCTCTCCCTCACAGGCTCACCTTCAATCCACCAGACAGTCAGCGTTTTTCTACCTTGGTCCTTCTCTGTGGAACTCCCTGCCTACCACCCTCCGACTAGAAGAGTCTTATTCTAAATTCCACTCTCTCCTTAAAACTCATCTCTTCTCTTCTGCTTTTAACCTTCCTCCCTGATCCTTAATCTCTTTTGTTTCTTATGTTATTCAACCCTGTTTCTACTTTCTTTTTCTTTTTCCTTTTCTTTAGTTTATTGTAACTTCTTTTCCTTTTCTGATTTACTCTTTATTTATTATTGTAAACCGCTCCGATGTAATGGGCGGTATATCAAATGTTAATAAACAATAAACAATTCTGGCCGATAGCATGGAGGCTTGAAAGCAAAGTTGACAAAAAGCATCGAGGGTTCTCAATTCCCTAACCAGAGGATTTGAGGAATGTGTTTTCGCGCTCTTGATTTGAAGCATTGCCAATTCCATTACCGAGGAATGGTGCGGCAATTGTGTCTTTTGAAAACCAGGACCCGGTATCCGGTATATGGTACTGAGCCGGCATGTATGGGGAGAAGTAGTCAGAGATGTCTCCCACATACAAAGCATGAGATCGTGAAGTATCCGGTGGATAGGGAGCATAGCTGCATCTTCTGGAGCTGTCGGTTACTGAAGAATTTACAAATCTTTGGCCCTAGGTTCTTTCTTCGATGTTACTGTTATGGACAGTCCCCTATCAACATCGTGAATGAAGTCTTGGAAAGACATGTCCTCTGGTGGGGACATGAGGCATTATGGAGACGGAGATGGTGCCCAGCTTTGCAGCTCTATTCTGTAGGCCTCTCTTCATCATCTTTCTGCAGAGAGGACATTTTGATGGTTGATGATCAGGCTCTAGGCATTTTAGACACCAGTCATGGGTGTCTGTGGCCAAGATGGTACCACCATACTTAGAACTCTTCTTAAAACCACGGGATGGTTTCTCCATTTTATCAGAGACAAATGGAAGGCCTAGGCCTAAGATGGCATCAATGCGCCTGAAGGAAGGAAAACCTTCTTCTTCACAGTTTTTTTTTTTAAAGGAAGAAAGAAAGTACCGACTGAGGTCAGTGCTAGCGTCAACGGGAAGGCAGATGTGAACCACAAAAATATGCGAAACAGGAATTTTCTGTGATGACAGGATTTGCTTCCTGTCGGCTCCGCAAAAAACAAAGAACTGAGGAGGGAGAGCGGGAAAGGTGGGAAGGCAGCTACGCAGGTGCAGTGGGATGCTCCCAAAAGCTTTCCTATTGGACGCTGGGGAGCGTTCCCATTTGGGCTCCACTGGTACCAACGTCACCTATATGTGAAGAGTACATTCCTGCTTGTTCCTGGAGATATAACTTATTCAGGAAGGAGAGGGGAGGAAGAGTGGCACTATATGGAAGAAGGAAGCAATGTGGATTAAACTGGAAAGAGGAAATGCAGCATCCATTTGCATTGTTATGATATACCTCCTTCACAGGCAGAAGAACTGGACAGAGATTTAATTGAAGACATTAGCAGTATTGCTATGAAAGGAGAAATGCTGCTGATAGGTGATTTCAATATGCCAGATGTTGACTGAACATCTCTACTGCTGTAAGGAGATCCTGGATTCTCTACAGGGAGGGTTATTCCAGCAACTGGTAACAGAATCCATATGTGAGGAACCATACTAGACCTGATGCTATTTTTAATGTTCTAGTGGGTGATCATCTCGTATCCAGTAATCCCAAGCTGGTGTGGTTCAGTATTACGAAGCTGACAAAGTTCATTCAAAAGTGAGTGTCCTAGACTTCAGGAAGACTAACTTTGCCAAGATGGGACAATACCACAAGGAGTTGTTCAGCAGAATGAGAACAGCTGGGGGATGTAGAAAAGCAATGGGCAAAACTGAAAGGGGATATTTTAAGGGAAACAACCTTTTTTGTAGGTAAATAAATGTAAAAGGAAAAGGAGGCCACTATGGTTCTAGAAATAAGTTGCTGAAAAGGTGAAGGAAGAGAGGGGTGGCCTTCATAAAATAAACGAGATCACAGAAAGAGGAAGACAAGCATCAAAATTGAAAAAAAGCTAAGAGAAGCTACGAAAGGGACAGGAAAGCAAAGATAAAAATGGAATTAAAAATAGTCAATGCAGTAAAAAAAAAGGGGGGGGGACATTTTTCAGATAATGAGAGGAGGACGTGCAAAAGTGATATTACCAGAATGAAAGGGAGGAATACATAGAATCTGATGAAGATAAAGCAGATTTGTTTAGCAAATATTTTTGTTCTGTGTTCACAGATGAAGGGTCAGGAGCAGGACTTCAGAAAACACCCACAAACAGAAACAGAAGTGAGGGGGATTTTGGACACTTTCCAGGTAACTGTATTCATGAGGAGCTGACTAAACTAAAAATAAACAAAGCAATAGGGCAAGATGGGATACATCAGAGATACTGAAGGAACTTGGGGGAAGTTCTAGCAGCTCCACTGTCTGAACATAAGAACATAAGAAATGCTATAATGAATCTGATCAAGTCCATGAAGCCCAGAATCCTGTTTCCAAAACTGGTCAATCCAATTAATAAGTACCTATCAGGTTCCCAGAATGGTACACAGATTCCACAATGCTTATCCCGGGATAAGCAGTGAATTTCCCTGGTCCTCTCTAATAATGGTTTATGAATTTTTCTCCAAGGAACTTGTCAAAACCTTTTTTAAACCCAGCCATACTAATAGCTTTACTACTGTACATCCTCTGGTAATGAATTCCAGAGTTTGATTACCATTGAGTAAAAAAAATATTTTCTCTTATTAGTCTGAAATGGGCTACTGTAGCTTCATTGCTTACCCTCTAGACTTTCTACTTTTTGATGGCATAAACAACCGATCTACGTTTACCCATTCCACTCTATTCATTAATTTATAGACCTCTATCATATCTCCCCTCAGCTGTTTCTTTTCCAAGTTGAAGAACCCTAACCTTTTAAGCCTTTCCTCTTAGGGGTATCCTTCCATCCCCTTTACCATTTCAGTGGCTCTTCTCTGCACCTTTTCTAATTCTACTATATCCTTTTCTTAGATACAACAACCAGAACTGCACACAATTTTCAAGGTGTAGTCGCACCATGGAACGATACAGAGATATTATAATATCCTTGGTTTTATTCTCCATTCCTTTCCTTATAATTCCTACCATTCTATTTGCCTTCTTGGCTGCTGCTGCACACTGGACAGAGGGTTTCAACATATTATCCACAATGAAGTCTAAATCCTTTTTCCTGGGTAATGGTTCCTAAGGTGAAAACTTGCATTGTGTAACCATAGTTTGGGTTGTTCTTCCCTAAGTGCATAACTTTGTACTTGTCCACATTAAATTTCAACTGCCATTTGGATGCCCAGTCTTCCAATTTATGAAGCTCCTCTTGTGATTTTTCACAATCCTCTTGTGTTTTAATAACTTTGAATAATTTTGTGTCATCTGCTAATTTGATCACCTCACTCATTATTCCCATTTCCAGGTCATTTATGAGTACGTTAAAAAAGCAGCAGGCCCAGCACAGATCCCTGGAGTACTCCACTATTCAACATTTTCCATTGACAAATTTGTCTATTTAGCCCAGGGGTGGCCAACCTTTTGTCTTCCATCCGCCAATTTTTTCACGCTCTAGTTCAGATGCGCCATACGACACTTGTACCCCCATTCAGTTCTTTAAAAATATGTTAATATGGACATATTTAGCATTTCTACATAAAATGATTTAATATAAAGACAAAAGACATTACTTATTTTAATGAGACTTTTGAGTCTGCATTGATTTCGCCAAGCTTGTACTATCTGAAGTTAAATTAATTACTGAGAGCTGCAGAGAATTCTTCAAATTTGAATCAGTCAATTGCGACCTCAGTTTGTTTTTAATCAATTTAATGGATGAAAATGCTTGTTTGCATCTGTATGTTGTTCCAAAATGACAGATATAACTCTGGGAAAATTTTATTAGTTCTGGAAAATGTTCACAGGGTAATGATCGGCAAAAATTAATTATGTCAGAAGCATTTGGGCCTGAGGGAAGCTCATTAAATTTCATTTTCAATGATGAATTTGTTTTCAAATCAATAAGTTCCATTTGTATGTTACTAGGTAAATTCAGGATTTTGTGTTCACTAAGTGAAATGGGTTTAGAAATGCGAGTATGCAGTCTTCTTTAGCCAAATCACTAAAATGACTCTTCCAATAATCTGATTTTTTCAATATATTTTGTAAAATTGCCATTATCTTCAGCACAATCACTGTTCTTTAAAATGTGGAAACTGGCTCAAATTTTCATTTTCTAATTGAGAGATAAAACTGCAGGGCAAGAACAAATTGTTTTCTAGCTTAGTAAATGATATCAGTGCATTCAAGATGAAGTTAAAACTATCACTTTCTGCTTTTCTTTTGCACTGTGACTGACTATAAAAACTGACTTCAATTGTTCACAAAGAGCAAAGCACAATTCTACCCAAAAACGTCAGTTTGAAGGCTTCCCCCCCCCCCCTCCAAAACAAGAAAATGCGAGGAGGAAAAAAACCCATGTCTGTTCCCACCTTCCAAACACCCGATGACAAAAAGCAGCGCTGCCCTAAAATGGCATTGTTCCCACGCTCCACGGGCCAGCCCCGTACTGCAACACGTGGTCAGCGAAGTCAGCCTGCTCACCTGCCAACTGTTGTGCTAATGCACTGTCCGGCTCCACAAGCCCCAAAGCAGACAATAACCCCCACTGCTTACCGCGACAATGCACCACTTCAAATCATGCAATGCATCACTTCTGGCACATGTGTCATAGGTTGGCCATCCCTGATTTAGCCCTACTCTCTCCTTTCTATATTTTAACCAGTTCCTGATCCACAATAATACATTCCCTACTATCCCATGACTTTTTAATTTTGCCAAGAGTCTCTCATGAGGGACCTTGTCAAAGGCTTTCTGAAAATACAGATACACTGTATCGACCGGCTCACCTTTATCTACCTATTTATTCACAGCTTCAAAAAAAATGTAACAGATTAGTAAAACAAGATTATTCTTGGCTAAATCCATGTTGGCTTTCTCCTATTAATCCACGACCATCTACATGTTCAGTAATTTTATTCTTTATCATGGCTTCCACCATTCTGCACGGTACCAATGTCAGCCTCACTGATCTCTAGTTTCCCACACTACCCATGGTACATTTTTAAAAACTGGTGTCACACTGGCTAATCTTCCGGGTACTACAGATGATTTTAATGATAGTTCACAGATCACTAATAGTAGGTCTGCAATCTCATATTTCAGTTCTTTCAAAACCCTGGATGTATACCATCCAGTCCAGGTGATTTGCTACGCTTTAGTTTATCAAATAGTTGTAACACATCTTCCTGGTTTGTTTGTTTGTTTATTTTAGTTGTTTTATGCCACCTTATCCTGGAATCAAAGCGCTTTACATTAAACTTCAAACTTGAACGGATACATTTAACTTGGCTTAGGGTATTTAACAGGGTAATAACTATTTACACTTTGCTTAACATAATTACATATTTACTTAGGTTCTGTCTGTTTACATCTGAGGAGGGTAATCGTGGCTGTTTGAATGTGTCAGAGTGTCTTTTGTTGAGTCCAGTATGGTTGTCGGACTATGTGATGTTACCATAATGTTCTATGAACAGAAAGGTCTTGAGCTTTTTCCAGAAATCCTTGATGTCTTCAGTGGACTTTATCAGTATTTCTTTCAATTCTTCTGATACATCACTTTTAAATACCATTTCAGACATGGGTAACTTCCTTACATCTTCTTCAATAAATATTGAAGCAAAGAATGCATTCAGTTTCTCCGCTATGGTTTTGTCTTCCCTTCGCGCCCCTCTTACCCCTCTAAGAATGTACTTGAAAAGTTTTTATTATGTGTTTTTGCTTCCACACCAAACTTTTTTTTTCAAATTATCTCTTTGCCAGCCTTATCAATGCCTTGCATCTAACTTGCTTATATTGTTTCCTGTTTTCATCATTTGGCTCCTTTTTCCATTTCCTGAAAAATGCTTTTTTGGCTACATCAGCTTCTCTGACCTCACCATTAAACCATGCTGGCAGTTTTTTGGACTTCCTTCCACTTTTCTTAAAGCATGGAATACATCTGTTCTGGGCTTCCAAGATAGCATTTTTAAACAATGTCCATGCTTGATGTAAACTTTTAACCTTTGCAGCTGCCTCTTTTAGTTTTTTCTTAACTATTTCCCTCATTTTATTATAATCTCCCTTTTGAAAGCTGAAAGGTAGTACTGTGGATTTCCATGCCATCCTCCCTCCATTTATTAAATCAAATGCAATCATGCTATGTTCACTACTGCCAAGTGGCCCCAACACTTATCTCTTGCATCAGATCCTGTGTTCCACTAAAGACTAGGTCCAAAATAGCTTCCCCTCTTGTCGGTTCATGAACCAGCTGCTCCAAGAAGCAGTCATTTATTTCACCTAGAAACTTTATCTCCCTAGCATGTCCTGCTGTGACACTGACCCAGTCAGTACCAAGGTAATTGAAATCACCCATTATTACTGTGTTGCAGCTTTTCTTAGCTTCCTTGATTTCTTTTAGCATTTCCATCATGCATCTGTTCATTCTGGTCAGGTACTCAGTAGTATACCCCCACTGCCACTGCCTTCTCCTTTTTACATGGGATTTCTATCCATAAAGATTCTACAGTGTATTTTGTTTCCTGCAAAACTTTAATCCTGTGTGACTCAATGCCCTCTCTAACAAAGAGCACAACTCCTCCACCAGCTTGATCTACCTTATCATTGCAATATAGCTTGTACCCAGGTATCAAAGTGTCCCACTGGTCATCCTCCTTCCACCAGGTCTCCAAGATGCCAATTATATCTAACCTTTCATTTAGTGTTATATATTTTAACTCCCCCATCTTATTTTTTAGACTTCTAGCATTTGCATACAGGCTTTTCAATGCTTCTTTCGAGACGGGAATGGTCCCAGAGAACTAGAACTGTAGAACTGTATGTAGAACTGTAAATATGTAAACCTAACCGTGAAGTTCCTAACCCTGTGTGATGTGCCAGACCCTCAAATCTATGTATATATCATCCCAATTTTTCTGTCCTGATTTGACAACTCCCAAACTTGTAATCAAACCGCTACTGATCGCTGGAAGTAGCGGTATATAAGTTGTACACTAAATAAATAAATAAATAGAGAAGGGCACATGTGGTCCTTTACACAAAAGCAGAAGTAATGATGAGGTTGAAAACTAACAGCCAGTAAATTAATGGAAAGCCTGCTAAAACAGTGGATAGCGAGGTTTCTGGAGTCCAGTGGATTGCAGGATCCAAGGCAGCATGGTTTTACTAGAGGTAGAGCCCTAGATGTGGTATACTTAGATTTCAGTAGAGTTTTTGACATCATTCTGTACAGATGACTTATAAATTGGGCCCCTAGGGACGGACCCTAAAGTGACTAAATGGGTAAGAAATTGGTTGCGTGGGAGGTGACAAAGAGTACAGGATGAGCTGTTGAGTAAAATTTGTCTCTTTGTGGATGACACCAAAATCTGCAATAGAGCAGACACCCAGAAAGGAGTAGATAATATGAGGAGGGATCCAGTGAAGCTTAATGAATGGTTGAGAATATGGCAGCTGAGATTTTATGCTAAAAAATGCAGGGTCATGCATTTAGGCTTCAAAATTCCAAGGGAGTAGTACAGTATAGGGGTGAAGTATTTTTGTTCATGAAAGAAGAGCAGGACCTGGGAGTGATTGTTTCGGATGATCTTAAGGTGTCTAAACAGGTAGAAAAAGTGGTGGCTAAGGGGAAGGCCAGAAGGATGCTTGGGTGCATAGGGAGAAGAATGGTCAGCAGAAAAAAAGAGGTGATAGTACTTCTGTATCATATGTCTCTGGTGCAACCTCTTTTGGAGTATAGTTGCATTCTGGAGACCACACCTTCAAAAGGATATATACAGGATGGAGCCGGTGCAGAGGGTGGCTACTAGAATGGTTAGTAGTCCTTGTTATAACGCATATGGAGACAGATTTAAAGATTTTAATATACATATAATATAGGAAAGTTTGGATAGAGGAGATATGATAGAGACACTTAAATACCTTTGTGGCATAAATGTACAGGGGGAGAGCCTCGTTCACTTGAAAGAGAGCTCTGCAACAAGGAGGCATAGGATGAAGGTGAAAGGGGATAAACTCAAGAGTAATATTCTTTATGGAAAAAGTGGTAGAAGGGTAGAATAATTTCCCAGTGGAGGTCATAGAGATGAGGACAGTATCTGAATTCAAGAAAGCATGGGACAAACACAGAAGATCTCTAAAGGAAAAAGGAGACTGTAGTTGTTATGGAAGGGCAGACTAGATAGGCCATCTGGTCTTTATCTGCAGTCATGTTTCTATGTTTCTAAGTACTCACTGACAGAGCGTCACGTGGGAACCCCTCCCAGCTACTTCTAGAAGCTTTTGGATTGATTTCACCACATCTGTGTATGAGTTCCTGCCTGCCACTACTGAGCCTCATTCCCTCAGTGTGATGATTAGCTAATACCAGAATATAACACAAAGTGGAAGTGGGTGGTTGTGAAGACTTATCCTGCTTTCCACAGAGAACATCTGCTACAGGTGAGATATCTTGTCTTCTTTACAGACAAACAGGATAAGTGCTCACATATGGAATTCCCCGACTACCAGCTGCCTCACACAGAAAATGGAGAAACAAGCATTGCAACAAGCAGCCAAACGAACATTACATCTCCTATAATGAGACTGCACAGACCAGAAAAGAATAGGGCCTAGAAGGGACTGGACTTGATTCTAATGAATAGATTCTGAAAAACTATGTGGCTGAACTTGCTGCCCAGACAGCCATGGGAAATGAACATATGAACAAAAGTCCAATGCAGCTCTGCAAATTTCTTCCACGAAGACTGAGCACAAATGAGCCACCAATGTAGCCATGGCTCATAGGTTATGAGCTGTGACATGACCCTTGAGCATCAGACCTGCTTGGAATTAAGCAAAAGAGATGCAATCTGGCAAACAAATCGGAAGTGCATTAGACGGCAGACCCAAGCTTATTGGGGGTAAAAAAACAAAAACTAGGTGGACTTTCATAAGAACATAAGATATGCCATACTGGGTCAGACCAAGGTCCATCAAGCCCAGTATTCTGTTTCCAACAGTGGCCAATCTAGGTCATATGTACCTAGCAGTTTCCCCAAGGGACACAGGTTCCACAATGCTTGTATTGGTTCAAGCATTGATATCCTGGGTCCCTTCTTAATAATGGCTTATGGACCTTTCCTCCAGGAACTTGTCCAAACCTTTTTTAAACCCAACTACACTAACAGCCTTTACTACATCCTCCGGTAACAAATTCCAGAGTTTGATTACACGTTGAGTGAAAAAATATTTTCTTTTATTAGTATTAAATAGTTTACCCTGTAGCTTCATTGCATGTCCCCTAGTCTTTCTATATTCTGATAAGGTAAACAATCGATCTAAGTTTACCCGTTCCACTCCGCTCATTAATTTATAGACTTCTATCATATCTCCCCTCAGCCGTCTCTTTTCCAGGTTAAAGAGCCCTAACCTTTTTAGCCTTTCTTCATAGGAGTATCCTTCCATCCCCTTTACCATTTTGGTGGCTCTTCTCTGAACCTTTTCTAATAACTCTATATCCTTTTTAAGATACGGCGACCAGAATTGCACACAATATTCAATGGACTTTAGTTCACTCCACGTTGAAGGCCAAAGCTCTCTTGCAGTTGAATGTGTGCAATGTGCCTTTCCTCTTGTAAGCATGAGGTCTTGGGAAAAATGTTGGATGCGTGATTAGGGTGAAAATTCAACATCACTTTAGGAAGGAACTTAGCAGAAGTACCCAACTCTACGTGCTGAAGCTACTATCACCGAAAAGAACACCTTCCAGGTCAGGAACTTTAGTGCTCAGGTATCCAGCAGCTCGAAGGGAACTTTCATCAACCGAGATAAAATCATGGCGAGGTTCCAAAATACTGGAGAAGGCTTAAGGAGAGGCTTTGGAAGAAGCAAGCCCCACATGAAATGGACCAAGGGGGTATAGAGAGGTGGGTTTATCTTCTACATTACAGCGTAAATGGAGCTTACTGCCTAGATGAACTCTTATGGAGTTGGTCTTTAAACCGGAAACTGACAAATGTGAAAGGTATTCAAGCAGTTTTTGTGTGGGACATGAGAAAGGATCTAGGGCCTGTCCTTCACACCAGACAGTATGCTTTTTTACAGGACCTCTATGTGGAATCTGTCCTGAAAGCCAAGAGGAAGTTAGCAACACCAACCAGCAAGTTCAAAGAGGATATTATCCCCTCCCAATCCAAGTTGTGAGGGCAAGGGGCTTTATGTTGAGGTTAAAAGTGTCCCCTAATCTTGCATTATTCAAGGTTGGTGACCTGCCTAGATGAATCACATTCAATCTGGATTCTCTACAGGGAGAACTAGTCAAGCAATTGGTAACAGACCGCACATGTGAAGGGGCAATACTGGACTTGGTGCTTACCAATGGTGAAAGTGTTTCTGATGTTATAGTAGGAGATCATTTTGCATCCAGTGATCACCAGATGGTGTGGTTCAGTATTAGGACTAGGGCTGTTAGAATCCATTCAAAGGTGAGGGTCTTAGACTTTAGGAAGACTAACTTTGCCAGGATGGGCCAATACCTCAGGGAGTCGTTAGCGGGATGGGAACAGCTGGGGGATGTACAAAAACAGTGGGCAAAACTGAAAGGAGATATTTTAAGGGCAACCAACCTTTTTGTTAAAATAGTAAATAAAGGTAAAAGGAAAAGGAGACCGCTATGGCTTTCGAAAGAGGTAGCTGAAAAAGTGAAGAAAAAGAGGGAGGCCTTCATGAAATAGAAGAGATCAGAGAGAGAGGAAGACAGGCATCTATATTTGGAAAAACTTAGAGAAGCTAACAAAGTAGTCAGGAAAGCAAAGATTCAAAAAGAGGAGGAAA
Source organism: Ichthyophis bannanicus (assembly GCA_033557465.1). Classification (NCBI taxonomy): domain Eukaryota; kingdom Metazoa; phylum Chordata; class Amphibia; order Gymnophiona; family Ichthyophiidae; genus Ichthyophis; species Ichthyophis bannanicus. Next base: position 350,934,686 of record CM066036.1, on the reverse strand, counting down.
TAGTCAATGCAATAAAATGGGGGGATAAGATATTTTTCAGATATGTTAGTGAGAAGAGGAAGGGCAAAAGTGGTATTGTCAGACTCAAGGGTAAAGGGGAAGAATATGTAGAAGCTGATGAAGATAAAGCGGAATTGCTTAACAAATATTTTTGTTCTGTGTTCACAGATGAAGAACCAGGAGCAGGACCTCAGAAAACACCCACAAACAGGAACAGAAGCGAGGGACATCTTGAACAATTTTCAGAAGACTGTGTTAGTGAGAAACTAGCTCAACTTAAAGTAGACAAAGCGATGGGATCAGATGAGATACACCCTAGAATACTGAGGAAACCTGGGGACGTTCTAGCAGCTCCACTGACTGACCTTTTCAATGCCTCAATGGAGTCGGGAGTGGTGCCAAAGGACTGGAGAGAGGCCCATGTGGTGCCTTTACACAAAAGCAGAAGTAAGGATGTGGTTGAAAACTACAGGCCGGTTAGTTTAACTTCGGTGGTGAGTAAATTATTGGAAATGCTGTTGAAAGAGAAAATAGTGAGGTTTCTGGAGTCCAGCAGATTACAGGATCCGAGGCAGCATGGATTCACCAGAGGCAGGTCTTGTCAGACAAATTGGAATGATTTATTTGACTGGATGACCAGGGAGTTGGACCAAGGGAGAGCCCTAGATGTGGTGTATTTAGATTTCAGTAAAGCCTTTGACACTGTTCCTCACAGGCGACTTATAAACAAACTAAACACCCTAGGGATGGACCCTAAAATTACTGCTTGGGTTAGAAATTGGTTGGGTGGGAGGCGACAAAGAGTACAGGTAAATGGAGCTCACTCTGAGGAGAAGGATGTTACCAGTAGTGTGCCCCAGGGATCTGTCCTTGGTCTGATTCTTTTTAACATCTTTGTTAGTGATGTAGTGGAAGGGCTGTCGGGTAAGGTTTGCCTCTTTGCGGATGATACCAAAATCTGCAATAGAGTAGACACCCAGGAAGGTGTAGATAACATGAGGAGGGATCTAGCTAAACTTGAAGAATGGTCTAGAATTTGGCAGCTGGGATTTAATGTTAAAAAATGTAAGGTCATGCATTTGGGCTGCAGCAATCCAAGGGAGCAATATAGTATAGGGGGTGAAGTACTTTTGTCCACTAAAGAAGAGCGGGACCTAGGCATGGTTGTGTCCGATGATCTTAAAGTAGCTAAACAGGGAGAAAAGGCGACGGCAAAAGCTAGAAGGATGCTTGGGTGCATACGGAGAGGAATGGTTAGCCGAAAAAAGGAAGTGATAGTGCCTCTGTATAAGTCTTTGGTGCAACCTCATTTGGAGTATAGTGTGCAATTCTGGAGACTGCACCTTCAAAAGGATGTGAACACAATGGAGTCGGTGCAGAGGGTGGCTACTAAAATGGCTAGTGGTCTTCATTATAAAGCATAAGAGGACAGACTTAAGGATCTTAATATGTACACCTTAGAGGAAAGGTGGGATAGAGGTGATATGACTGAGATGTTTAAATACCTCCATGGCATAAATGTTCAGGGGGAGACCCTCTTTCAATTGAAAGCAAGTTCTGCTACGAGGGGACATGGGATGAGGGTGATGGGGGATAGATTCAAGAGTGATATGCGGAAATATTTCTTTACGGAAAGAGTAGTGGATCCATGGAATAGTCTCCTAGTGGAGGTGGTAGAGATGAGGACAGTAACTGAATTCAAAAAAGCATGAGACAAACACAGAGGATCTCTAAAGGAAAAAAGGGGACTGTTGTAGTTGTTGATATGGAAGGACAGACTAGATAGGCCATGTGGTCTTTTTCTGTCGTCATATTTCTATGTTTCTACCATTTTTCCCGGTACTGACATCAGGCTCACCAGTCTGTAGTTTCCTGGATCACCCCTGGAACCCTTTTTAAAAATTGGCGTTACATTGGCCATTCTCCAATCTTCAGGCATTAAAGATGATTTTAATGATAGTTCACAGATAGTTCACTAATAGCAGGTCTGCAATCTCATATTTCAGTTCTTTCAACACCCTTGGATGTATTTGCTACTCTTCAGTTTATCAAATACTTATAATACATCTTCCCGGTGTATTGATATTTCTTTCAATTCTTCCGAAGTATCACCTTTAAATACCAGTTCAGTCATGGGTAACATCCCTACATCTTCCTCAGTAAAGACCGAAGAAAAGAATTCATTCAGTCTCTCCGCTATAGCCTTATCCCCTCTTAGTGGCCCTTTTACCCCCTATCATCTAATGGTCCAACTGACTCTCTCACATGTTTTTTGCTACGAATGTAGTTGAAAGAATCTTTATTACGCGTTTTTGCTTCCACAGCAAGTTTCTTTCTCAAATTCTCTTTGCGTGTCTTATCAATGCCTTGCATTTAACTTGTCAGTGTTTGTGCTGTTTCCAATTTTCGTCATCTGGCTCCTTTTTCTATTTCCTGAAAGATGCTTTTTTGGCAACAACAGCCTCTCTGAACTCACCTTGAAACCATGCTGGCAGTTTTTTGAACTATCTTCCACTTTTCTTAAAGCGTACAGCTGGTCTGGGCTTCCAAGATAGTATTTACAAACAACACCCAAATTTGATGTAAGTCTTTGACCTTTGCAACTGCTCCTTTTAGTTTTTTCTTAACTATTTTCCTCATTTTATCACAGTCTCCCTTTTGAAAGCTAAAAGGTAATACTGTGGATTTCCTTACCATCCCTCCTCCATTAATTAAATGAAACGCGATCATGCTATGTTCACTATTGCCAAGTGGCCCTAACATCCTTATCTCTTGTACCAGATCTGGTGTTCCACTAAGGACTAAGTCCAAAATGGCTTCCCCTCTGATCAGTTCATGAACCAGCTGCTCCAAGAAGCAGTCATTTATTTCATCTAGAAACGTTATCTCCCTAGCATATACTGCCGTGACACTGACCCCCCAATCAATACCGGGGTAATAGAAATCACCCATTATTATTACTGTTCTGTAACTTTTGTTAGCTTCTCTGATTTTTTGAGCATTTCATCATCCATTTGTTCATTCTGGCCAGGCGGTTGATAGTACAACCCCAATGCCATCGCCTTCCCCTTTTTACATGGAATTTCAATCCATAGAGATTCTACAGCTAATTTTGTTTCCTGCAAAACTTTAATCCTTTATGACTCAATGCCCTCTCTAACATAGAGTGCAACCCCTCCATCAATTAGATCAGCTCTATCATTACGATACAGTTTGTACCCAGGTATAACAGTGTCCCACTGATTCTCCTCCTTCCACCATGTCTCTGAGATACCAATCATATCTAACTTCTCATTTAGTGCTATACATTCTAACTCTCCCATCTTATTTTTTAGACTTCTAGCATTTGCATACAAGCATTTTAGAGACTGTATTTTATTCACATTAATCTGGTTATCGGTAGGCAGGGGCAATTTGGAATCTTTAAGTTCTGTCTACTCTGTACTCAAGGGCATTTGGGCTACCTTTGTCTTTAATGGAACCTCTCTGCTGATGTGCCCTAACTTCATTTTTTTGGTAGTATCCTTCAAGGATACATTGTTCCAAACCATGTGCTCTTGGGCGACTGTCAGCTCTCCCCTATTATCTAGTTTAAAAGCTGCTCTATCTCCTTTTTAAAGGTTAATGCCAGCAGCCTGGTTCCATCCCGGTTAAGGTGAAGCCCATCCCTTCGGAAGAGCCCCTCCTTTTCCCAGAATGTTTCCCAGTTCCTAACAAATCGAAAACCCTCATCCTTGCACCGCTGTCTCATCCACTCATTGAGAATCCGGAGCTCTGCCTGCCTTTTGGGTCCTGCGCTTGGAACGGGAAGCATTTCAGAGAAAGCACAGTTACTTACCTGTAACAGGTGATCTCTGGGAACAGCAGGAATAAGTCTTCACATATGGGTACGTCGGTACCGACGGAGCCTGCACGGGAATGCTCCCCAGCATCCAATCAGAAAGCTTTTGGGAGCATCCCTCGCGCCTGCGCACTGACTTCCCGCCTTTTCCACTTCCTCTCCTCAGTTGAGTTTCATAGCTGAGACAAAGGAGAGAAAGAGGAAAGGAAGATAGACAGATAGATACAACTCCTAGGGGAGGTGGGTGGGTTGTGAAGACTTATTCCTGCTGTTCCCAGAGATCACCTGTTACAGGTAAGTAACTGTGCTATCTCCAGGAACAAGCAGGAATGAGTCTTCACATATGGGGACTCCCTAGCTATAGATGCCAGGGGGAGATCCCATAAAATGCGTGTCCCTGGATCAGGAGTGCATTTTCCACACAGGAATCTCCGGCATCCCATGAGGGATGGAGGGTAAGAGTTGAGAAGAGAGGAGCTGTAAGGAAAAACAGCGAACCTAAGGACTACAGAAGAGGAGACCTTGCTATGTATGATAAGTATCATTAAAATTATTTAATGAACAATTATAATATGGAGCTTACCTACTGGATTGTAGGAAGTAGAGAGCGGGATGGAGTCTACTGGATATGCAGTAGCGGAATCCTCAAGGTGACCTCACAGCAGTGAGGATAAAGGTCCAAACCTGGAATTAGCAGGAGACCCAGGTGTCAACTGGGGCAGGATAAGAACGGCAGGTCTTCAACGGAAAGCTTTATGGGAAAAGCTGAAAATTCTTTTAGGTACAGAGTCATTAACATTGAGGACTAAAAGAAGAAGACTGACCGATATGGACAACTAGCCCAGTCCTAGAGGGAAGGAGGGGTATGGAAAGAAGCCCGTATTCCCAAGGAGAACAGATGTGTACTCAGAACTAATGAAGATGTACACTGTCTTTCCTAGCTGGTGAGAGATAGGAAAGATATTGAAGCCTGACACTTCAAGGATAGGGAGACTTAGGGCAAAGTGGAAGCTGTTAGCACCACAGCAATGGTTGTGTGCATAAGAACCCCCACATACTGAGGAACAGTATGAAAATATGGAAGCCCACTGTCTGGAACCTCTAAGAAGGTAAACATTTTTATAGTATAGACAGTTAGGGAGATAGTATGTAACACATATCGACCTATAAAAAGCCTCCCAACAGATACATATATATATAGGGGGATATATATACCTATATATATGTATATATAGATATGTGTAAGTAAAGATATATATATATATATATATATATGTGGGGGCATAAATTATGCACACACAGCTTACAGACATATGTATGTAGATGCATATATAGAGATATATACATACATGAATATGAGTCTGAAGATACATGTCTACCACTAAGCCCCATAAGAACATTCACATGGGGAATGTGAAGGGGAAAGATTCATCCAATAACAAGAGAGTGAAACCCACTTGACAGATATATAGAGAATCTATTTCCGTGGGCTAAGAGGATGCAGGAATGCAATCCAGTAAAATAACCAGGATGGTTGCATGAAAAACAGAGGATAATATCAGTCTGTAAAGAGCAAGTCGGGAGTCCTTTAGAACTCTGACATGGTAAATGGGTAGAAACGCATAGAGAAGATACCAGGAGGACCCACTGGAGGGACATAGGGGTATCTTGCGTTACTAGTAGCCTTGGATATTCACGCAGAAAAAGCTTATATTCTGAATTATAACAGGAGACAAGAGAGTGCGGAGAACCCTCACAGTCATGGGAATGATTTATAAGCTTTTTTCTACTATATAGAATAGCCTTCAGAGACAAAGTTCAAGGCTCTGTAGCAAGGGCCCATAGTAGAAAGCTTCTCTGAAGATTGCAGAGAGCATTGTGCAGGAGAATTATGAGATAAAACTGACTGAAGTCAGGTGTGTTGCCACATCCTAGGAAAAGGAGATGGCTAGAAAGAAGATAATGTGAGAAGCCTAAAGTGAGTAGGATTATCCAAGATAGATGAGGACTAGCTTGGAATCACTACTGAGGCTAGACAAAAATTGTGGAAGATAGACTGGAACCTGTGGAAAAGTACCAGTAGTTCAATCACTGGAACTCCTGCATGCACAGCAGCTGAAAAAGACAGCAGAGAGAATCTTCCTGTGCAAAACAAAGAGAAACAGACAAAGGGAGAGGAGATATTCCTGTCCCTGCCTGATGAGTTATCTTGAGAATGTATTCAAGGAAACAAAAAGTCTACACTGGAATGAAAGGCTAGAGAAGCTTTTCAGTATGGTACCACTCAGTCAGGGGAATCCCTGGATGAGAGGGTAGAGAAAACAGGTAATTGGAGGGTGACTTACCCATATGGTGAGTCAGCTGAAGGAAAAAATGTTCATGTTGGGACAGAAACTATCATGGGATAATTGTAAGTTCCCTTGTTGGTAGTAAGAAGAGGAGAATTCTGTAACCCATGGACAAGAATATCCTGACAGCTTAGCATACTGAAAAAGGAAAACCCCAGTGTAGAGCTTTAAGAAAAAACAGTGAACAAACTTCTGCTAGGAAGAAGTTAACTGTAGATTGCAACCTTCAGAACCTATGGTTGCTGGGTATGCTCAGACTGGCTAGTTTGGAAACTTCAGACTAGGACGAGGTGTCCCTTGCTTGGGTACATCTGGATGATGGGCAGGAGAAAAATGAAACCTTCTTTTCTTAGGGAAAGAAGGTTTGGTAGGACATTTCCTACCTCCTGGGGAAGAAGAAGGCTTAGAATGGTCTCCAGAACCAGGGAAGTCAGTGGAGCAATGAGCAACCTGACGTAAGAGATTTTCTCCAGTACAAGGAGAATTACCCAGTGTGTGTTGTGCCCATCTGCTCAAGTCTGAAGCTTGGAGCCAGGCTCTACGACGTGGCTCACATAATGGCAATAGCAGAGGATCTGCTAACAGACTCAAAAGAGTCTACAGAAGCACGAGAAAGAAACCAAGAGATATTCCGGCTATGACTAAGAAGCAAGGAATAGTCAGCAGCCTTAGGCTCTGACAAAAAAGGAGTCAAAAGAGATAATTTCTTTGTGACCTCCTGGAGTGTTAGACTCATATAAAATATATAAGAAATAATTCTTGATGCCAGCATAGATGTTTGGAAGGTTTGACGTCCAAAGGCATCAAGTGCTCTAGATGCACGACCTGGCGGATAAGAAGAATGCTTCTTCTTGCTTTTTACTTCCCTCATTGCTGATTCCACTACAATGGAATGATGGGGAAGTTGAGTCTTTTGAAACCCTGGAGACGGGGGCACCTGATACAGAACATTAGTTGCTGTAGAAGGTGAGGGAACCCTTAAAGGTGATTCCCATATTCTTAGAAGAAGATCCTGCAAAGAATGATGTAAAGGAAGCATTATATTTTCCTTTTCTGCAGGAGAGCCTTGGTTAAGATCACAGCCAGGGATAGGAATAGCAAGAAAGGTTGCCATATCAAGGAGAAATTTTTGAAAAGAAGGATCTCCAATGGGAACCATCCCTGGGTAGGCTAAGGTTGAAGAAGCAGCCTGAGCACCAGAGGATGTACTGGTCTGGTGCAGAAAAAGAACCCTACTAGATGGATAGTGATACTGGCAGTCACGATTTGAGGCAGTTAGTACTGCATCGTCCATGCCAGGTATCGATTCCAAACTAGGCATAGAAAGGATCGATGGTACCGATGTAACTGCAGGAATCGACATCGATACCGATACCGGCAGCTGAGGCGGAATCGGAGACGGTAATGTCATCGAGGCAGTCATCGGAGGCTGCTCAAGCGGTACCGAGGTAACCAGAGAGTCTTGGTGAATATCCTCAGTACTGCGTATCCGGAAACGATAAGGGTCGGTTCCAAGACGCATCGGTACCCAGTCATCTAGATTAGATATCGATTCCAGACTCGGCATCGAAGGGAGCGAGTCTATCAATACATGTCTAGAGGGCACTGACGTCGGTGGTGGTATCGGTGATGCCGATACAGGAAAGTCACTCTGGGTCGTATCGATCGGTCCCGAAGGTACCGAGGACGCCAGATGACGATCCCTGGTGAAGAGTGGAACACTCGACACCGGTGCCGATGCCGGGGTATCGGTACCGCTCGAAGCGGGTGCCATCCCCGAGCATGGCTTAGATACAGGAAAGTCAATCTGGAACGTATCGATCGGTCCCGAAGGTACCGAGGACGCCAGATGACGATCCCTGGTGAAGAGTGGAACACTCGACACCGGTGCCGATGCCTGGGTATCGGTAACGCTCGAAGCGGATACCACCACCGAGCATGGCTCAGGTATGTTCTGTGAGGGGTGAGCCCCAGGAACAACCTGAAACCCCTGAAATGCTTTGGAGCCCGAAGACTCCCACCGGGGTTTTAATGCCAATGGGGTCTTGAGGGCAAGGCCGGAGCCGTCATCATGCTTGGCATGAGACCTACCACTCAAGGATTGGCACGTCTTAACAGACTGTTTGTGGGTTACCTGATCCTGTAGAGAAGAAAAAACCGGTGCTTTCACTGCCGGAGTGAAAAACGGTATCGAGGGAAACTTGAAAGAGGGAAGGTCTTCTCACAGTATTGCAGCCTGATGGTTCAGGGGAAAAAGGGTCAGGACCCAAACAGGTTAGACACCAGTTTTTGGAGTCTAAAAAGAAAACTGTGTTTCCACAGTGAAGGCACTTCTTACAGAAGCAGAGGGAGAAATCTCTCTGAGTTTAAGAAAAAGAAAAGAAAAAACCACCGGCGGTACCGGTGGTGGCGGGAAAAACAGCCGTGACCACAAGAAAACAAGAAATGAAGAATTTAAAGAAAAAGGTTTCTGCGGTGACAGGAGGACGTCCTGCCGGCTCCGCGGAAAAATGAAAACTGAGGAGAGGAAGTGGAAAAGGCGGGAAGTCAGTGCGCAGGCGTAAGGGATGCTCCCAAAAGCTTTCTGATTGGATGCCGGGGAGCATTCCCGTGCAGGCTCCGTCGGTACCGACGTACCCATATGTGAAGACTCATTCCTGCTTGTTCCTGGAGATTGCTACCCTGGAAGTTCTGGATTTCAACTTCCTACCTAGAAGCCTAAATTTAGCCTCCAGAATCTCCCTACCACATTTTCCTATGTCATTGTTACCGACATGTACCAAGACAGCGGACTACACCCCAGCTCTATCTAAGACCTTGTCTAGGTGGCACGTGAGGTCCGCTACCTTCGCACCAGGCAGGCATATTACCAGGCGATCCTCACGTCCACTAGCCACCCAGCTATCTACATGCCTAATGATCGAATCACCAAATATAACGGCTGTCCTAAACCTTCCTTCATGGGCACATGGCCCTGGAGAAACTTCCTCAGTGCAAGGGGATTTTACATCACCTGGAGGACAGGTCCTAGCTATAGGATCACTTCCTGCAACACCAGGGTGATGTTCTCCTGTCACGTGACCTCTCTCCTCCATGGCAACAGGGATGCTGCCAGACTAGAGTTGGGACTTCAGGACTATATCCCTGTAGGTCTCGTCTATGTACCTCTCTGTCTTCATTATGTCTTCCAAGTCTGCTACTCTTGCCTCCAGAGATCGGACTCGTTCCCTGAGAGCAAAGAGCTCCTTGCATCTTGTGCACACGTAAGACCCCTCACCAACTGGGAGAAAATCATACATGTGACACTGAATGCAAAAGACTGGAAAGCCCCCATCTCGCTTTTGAACTGCTGTCTGCATCTTCGTTTTAAGGTTGTATTTAGATATTTTTCTTTACTTACTAGGGGTTGCTGGGGATACATATACTAATAAAACTATACCTAATATGTTTAATGTACTTTGTTCACTTGAAGTTTAATTAATCTCAGGTCCTTGATGTATGCTGATGAGAATAAACAGCTGCACCTGAGAGTGAATATGGCACCTCCTTTCCTTTAAACGTTTAAGCACCTATAAAGCTACGATTATCCTAGGGTGGGTGGGTGTTGGGGAAGGAGGGAGGGAGGGAAAGAAGACTTATTAAAAGCTGTCTGCTAGACAGTACCCTGTCCTGTGCTTCTAAGGGAATCTGTGACCAATCTCCAAGGAGAGTCCCACAGCCCTTGCTTTGATGGAGGGAGTCATGGGTTCTAAATTTAACCAGAAAGCTCTCTGCTGTGTTTGAAATTTAAACTGAAAACTCTTTGCTGCTACTAGGCCCTGACTGATTTAACAATTACACTGGGTTCACAGATTAATCAGCTTTAATCTAAAGAATTCTTTTTTCCCCAAGATTCAGAAAAATTCTCAGAAGTAATTACTTACAATTGCAGATCTCTTTCCAGAAGTAGCAGTCCCCTTTTGTAGTCCTTCAAGACTGAGAAGCACAGAACTCTGGTTGAACTATTTATGCCTGTGCTTCTGAGGTAAGCTGTGACCAATTTCCTGAGTGATTAATACAGTCCTTGCTTGATAGAGGGAGTCTTTCAAACTTGCCATTTGATCTGTCACCTGGCTTTAACACCTATTTAAAAAATTTCACAGGTCTCTTGCCCCCTATGTAGAAGGCCTCTTTGTAAAGGTCTCTAGAAATAATTTATTGCTCGAGGAATACTGACCCTGTTTTGTCTTTTATGCTAAGTTATATTCTGATTTGATTTAAATTAAAGCTCTTTGCTGCTACTAAGCCCTGACTGATTTAACAATTACACTGGGTTCACAGATTAATCAGCTTTAATCTAAAGAATTCTTTGTTCCCCAGATTTAGAAAAATTCCCAAAAGTAATTACTTTCAATTGCAGATCTCTCTCCAGAAGTAGCAGTCCCCTTTTGTAGTCCTTCAAGACTCAAAGTAGGGTGTGGAGATGAAATGGATACGTATATTGACAATGTTAGCACGTAAATGTATTTTGGGTGCTTGGTAGTGGGCCTTGGAACTTAACCCTACATCAGCGTATGTTATTTGAATGGGAACAATCAAGAGGATCGGCCCAGCCTTGGGAACATTTCCTAACCATGTGGGAACCTTATATCCAAACATTATCTTCTAGACTGAGTAGCCGAATACTGAACCAATGCCTACTGGATAACTGAATGAAGGAATGTAGGCGGAAATGTGAAAGTGAGAATCCAATTTAAGCCCTACTGCAAATGCAAGATGGTGAGGGTCACTGAACTAAGATTAAATACCATGCTCTAATTATAAACACAATCAATGTATCAATACTTTAATCACAGCACATGCCACAATCAATATACAGATTTGGTAAATTAGATATAGATGAGAGGTAGGCACTCAGGCTGGAGACATAGAACTTCAAATGAGGGGAGGGTAACACTTATGAAGGGAATAATGTAAGCCTCGATATGCTTGTGAAAAAAGGGATTTCTTCCTTCCCAGGATACAACACTAAAATAGGGATACTTAAGTTGGACTACGTAATATTCATACTGTATGGGGAGATGGGAGTGGGATGGTAGAGAGGGGAGAAAATGTAAAATGGGTGAATATAGGCAGAAGAACTACCCATATATCTAATAAGGAAATGAATTTGGTCTTTGAGGTCCCCAAAGGGTGGATTATATAGTTCCGAATATGATTTAAAAACAGGTTCAAAGACTGATGAAGATATATCAATGTGGAGATTGGGTACAACAGTGCACTACAATGTATTGGAGTATATATATATATATAAGAAATGTTTTGTAAAACCATGGAGTTTTATTGTAAATGACAGCACAATTCTTTTTTGTTATGAATAACGTGTTACATGTTGATTCAAGAGTTAATAAATAAATTTAAATATAAAAATTATGCATGGGGATGAGACGAAAATGTTTGACATTCAGCATGTGGCTAGACTACTTTTGTCTGACTGAAAGGTGAAACAAATCAAGGCTAGGATGTCTACAGGAGAAATGCAGCTTATATGAGGGATTCTTGTGTAACCTGTTACAGTCTAACAAAGATTGGAATGTTTTGTCTTATCTATCAGGAGGCTGCTGATTAAACAATTTTACACTAATTGCAACTCTTTAATATTGCCGGACAGTTCCTGAGATTGGAATGTCTGTAAATTTGGACACCTCCTCTGATGCGGGCATACGTCAGAGAAGGAAAGGGGATCAGACATGCATGCGTCAAGTCAGAAAGACCTGCTTTTTTTTTTTAATGGATTTCGCTGCTGCCACCGCCACAGCAATACTAAAAGTGGCAGTGGGTTGGATAAGGGCAGACAGCGCGGGGGAGAGCCGGTTGAATATGGGGGTAAGATGGAGAGATGCATGGGGCAAATGACAAACCAGTGATTGGGAGAGAGAAGGGGCACACCAGATGTGCAAGTCACACAGGGCACCTTTATGGTTTTGTAGGGCCCTGCTTACAGGAAAACAATCCCATAAATTAAATAAAGAATAGCTCACTCAAAACAATTATTTCTTTTTGGATTATTTCATTTAAAGCCGCTATTTATCAGCTGCTCCTAGCACATTAGTCCTTTTATTCTTTTATTCTCCCTACAAGAGTTTGTCATCTGGCTTAATGTGCAAAAATCTAATTTACAATTTGAATGTTCTTATGGGGCAGCATTTTCGAAGGCATTTACACAGGTAACTGCCATAGTTACCCATGTAAATGCCTTATCCAGGATTTCGAAAGGCACCAACATGGCTAGTGCCCTTCGAAAATCCCAGATAAGCCCCTAATGTGCCCAGATGCTATGCAGTTATTAGGGGCGTTCCGGGACAGAGTAGGGGCAGAGGAAAGAGGGTAGCACTGATTTTCTATGCTACCCACTCAGCCCTCTGCATCTTAAAGATAGGTGAGGTTTTTCCTCGAAAATCAGAGCTACCCGGCTAGCTCCTGTGGCTTCCAGGTTATGCGGTGAGACCCGGATTTTCAATGCCAGGGCTGCATATGACCCATCGTTGAAAATCCGGGTTAGGCGGAAGGGGGACAGGCTAAGCGCCGACGCAGCATATAGCATCACCCAGATCAAAATAAAGCCTATGATTTCTATCAAATACCTTTTTTGGATTTGCTTATTAAGAAGTCTGGATTGTCTCTCTTGACTACATTATATCAAAACCGGTCACATGCAATAATTTGCTTTATTTTTCTAGTCATCACCCTGTTAAATTGAAGACAAGACTTCCCATGAGCCAATTTTTAAGGCTTAGACGGATCTATCATGATAAGGAAGAATATAAATTGCAGGCTGGGAAATATATTCAACATTATTTAGTTCAAGGATATCTACGTAGTGTTGTAGAAAAAGCTTTAAGAGGGGTTTAAATGCACAAAGGGAATATTAACTCCTTCCTTCATAGAAATCAGAGTGAAACTGCACCTTTAGTGTGTGTTCTTCCATTTTCTGATAAAGATACTACAGTAGCATCATTCATTTACAAATACTGGAACATATTACAGTCTCATACATGTTTTTTGGAAACTCCTGTAGTGACATATCAGCGTGGAAAAAATATAGCAAATTACATTTGCAGATAAGTGACCTGGAAGACTGAGGCAGATGTCTTGGACAGCAATACTGGACATTATGCTTATGGCCAATGTGAATTTTACGATTCCACTATTGAGGGGAATAGATGGTGCCTCTCATCTGGTAAACATTATATTATATTATGATGGAGGACATCTTGTCAGACCTCATATGTAGTGCATATGATTCAATGTCCTTGTAAAAAAATGTATATAGGACGTACTAGACGGTCCATGATTCATCGATTAAGGGAACATCGATCACGACCGAACACTAAAAATAGAGCGCCCCTGTAGTGAATTATTGTTTACAATTTCATCATGTTTTTGCAGATCATCTGGTGTATTATCGATCATATACCAGAGAACTGGCAAGGTAGGGATCGGGAGGAAAGTTGAAATGTAAAGAACAATTCTGGATTTTCACATAGGAGTGAGGTTCATGACTGTCATGGTATGTGCAAAACTAACCCATTTGGAGAAACTGCCTCCGAGAACACCAGGCCCTGAGAGTTATAATAGTGAACTTTACAAGATCTTGAGTGATAAGGTCCATCTTCCACTTAGTGCCTTTTTTGATCAATTGATAACTGGGGGTCAGATTCCACAGGGTCACAACCCTGCATTAATTACCACAATTTATTTATTTATTTATTTATTTATATTTCTTATATACCGCGCTATTACAATCAGTGCGGTTTACAGTAGAAACAAACGTACTACAATGTAATGACACATTGGGCTTACATAGAACAGGATATTCAAAAACCTGGAAGGAACTAGGGGGAACTATATACAGCTTATGTACATGTTACAGTAACGATTAATCTCAATGGGTATGTAAGGGGTCTGTACAATCTTGAAACCAAAGAAAGACCCACTGCAGCCACAGACATATAGACCTATATCCTTATTGAATATTCACCATAATCAACCCCCACCAGCCCCAGTATCCTATTGACAGAGCAGACTCACAGGAGCAACAAATAAGAAGTTAACATCAGAAAAAACATTAAAAAACTATATTGGGTTTCCATAAGGGAAACCCCCCCCCCCCCAGGAAGGCCCTTCTCTGTCCCCCACCCCCAACACAGGAAACCTCCAAACACAGGGCAGCTTACCTGTAAATAAACACGCCACTTGCCCACCCCCCTTGAGGATGGGACAGGCTTCTTATCAAAAACAGACACAGGAACCTGTGTGTCTCCTCCTTCTTCATTACGGTGTCGCTTCAAATGCCCTAAGCCTCCCACTAAATTGAGATACTTCAGGCCCGGGGTTGCGAGTACCGCTTCAGAACTGCAGATGGGAGAGTTCCAGGACTAGATTGGAGTTCCTCAAGGAAAACCAATTAGCAGGTAAGGCCTAATTTCACCTTCCTTATTGTCCCTCCAGTCCAGTCCCGCATCTCAAGGATGTAACAGAGCCACTTATCCGCGGGGAGAGACCTGCAAGCCCAGCCTGGAGAACTGCTAACCCAAACTTTGCATCCCCTGCCACTTGCACATCCAATCTGTAATGCTTCAAAAGTGTATGGAGTGACGACCAGGTAGCCGTCCGACAGATATCCCCTGGCAGAACCAAACTCCACTCCGCCCAGAAGGCTGCCTGCATCCTGGTGGAATAAGCCCACAGGCCCTGCGGGACCACTTTGCTCGCAACATATAGGCTGACACAATCGCTTCTTTAATCCATCTAGAAATGGAGGCTTTCGCCGCTGCCTCCCCCTTACGCGGCCCTCCAAACAGGATAAACAGCCGATCCGATCTTTGAAAGGAAGCTGTTCTCTTCAGATACCATCTTAATGACCACCTAACGTCGAGAAGGCGCAACTGTGGGTCCGCCAAGTCCTTGGCCAGTCCCGACAACACTGGGAGAGTGACCGGCTGATTCAGTTGAAAAGGTGACACCACCTTCAGCAAGAAGAAGGGTACCGGCCGCAGGACCACTTTCTCCCTGGAGAAGGATAGAAAAGGCTCTCTACATGACAATGCCTGGAGCTCCGAGATCCTCCAGGCGGAACAGATTGCCACCAAAAATACAGTCGTCAAAGTCAAGTCCTTCAGGGTACATGCCACTAAAGGCTTGAAAGGCTCCTGCATCAGAGCCGAAAGCACCAAACTGAGGTCTCAAGAAGGCACATCGACCTCAAGGGCGGTCAGAGCTGCTTAACTGCCCTCAGGAAACGAATCACATCTGGATGCATTCCCAAGGAGACCCCCTGGATCCTGCCTCAATAACAAGCCAGCATGGCCACTTGCACCCTCAGAGAGTCACATGCCAACTCTTTATCAAGCCCCACCTGAAGGAACTCTAAAACTTCTGGAACTGACGCCAACAATGGCCTGCATCCCTTATCAGCACACCAGCCCTCAAAAATTCTCCTCACTAGAATGTAGGACAATGATGTGGACCTCTTCCTGGTCCTAAGAAGAGTGGAGATTACCTGGGTGGAATAACCTCGTTTCCTTAACTGAGCCCTCTCAAGAGTCATGTCATAAGTGAGAACCGGTCCACTTGGGGCATTAAGACTGGACCCTGAAACAGCAGGTCTGACCTGCTTGGAAGTCTCCATGGCTCAGCTGCCTTCAGCAGAATTAGGTCCATGTACCACGAGCACCTCAGCCAATCTGGGCAATCAGGGTGATCAGCCCGCAGTGTGCCTCCACACTCTGAATCACTCGCTCTATGAGTGCCCACGGAGGGAAGACGTAGAGAAGCCGATGGCTGGGCTAACACTGCATGAGTGCATCCAGGCCATCTGACATTCGCTCTCTCTGCTGGCTGAAGAACCTGCTCGCTTTGGCTGATGCAAATGTCGCCATCAAATCCATGACCGGCATCCCCCACTGGTGCATAATTTGCTCGAAGACTGCCTGGTTCAGTAGCCATTCCCCTGGGTCCAAGAGCACTCGACTGAGATAGTAGACTGTCACGATTTCTGTTCCAGCCACGTGCAGAGCCAAAATCGCCCGCAGATGGGTCTCTGCCCAACTCAGCAACATCTCCGCTTCGCTCTCCAGCCTGACACTGCCTGTGTCCCCTTGTCGACTGATGTACGCTACCGTGGTGGCGTTATCGGAGAAGACCCGTACCGCCTTTCTGTGCAGTAGCGGGTGAAACTACTACTACTGAGCATTTGTATAGCGCTACAAGTCATACGCAGTGCTGCACAGACATATAAGAGACAGTCCCTGCTCATCAGAGCTTACAATCTAGTCAAAACAGACAACACAGAAGGGATAAAACTAGGGGGAAAGATAAAGAAACAAGGAGATCAGGTGAGTCAAGATCCAAAAGCAGCAGCGAAGAGGTGAGTTTTCAGCCTGGATTTGAGAAGGGTTAGAAAAGGTGCCTGGCTTACAGACACAGGTACTTTGTTCCAGGTGTAAGGTGCAGCAAGGTGAAAGGAGCAAAGTCTGGAGTTGGCAATAGAAGAGAAGGGTACAGATAGAAGCAATCTGCCAGAAGAGCAGAGTTCCCGAGGGGGGGGGTGTAAGGAGAGATAAGAGAAGAAAGGTAGTGAGGAGCTGCAGAGTGAATGCATTTATACTCTAGTGAAGCAAACGGCTCTCATTTCCAGCTGATTGGTAGGCCAAGTCTGCTCTTCCGCGGTCCACTGACCTTGAGCAATGTACCCCTCGCAGTGGGCTCCCCTGCCCAAGATGCTGGCATCCATTGTTAGGGGAACCCAGTGCGGCAACTCCAATGGGACATCCGCCACTAGATTCTCTTCGCAGAGCCACCATTTGAGTATTGTCTGAACCTGCCGCAGACAGTGTAATGGGTGCGACAGGGGATGTTGCTGATGTGACCACCGGCACAACAGGGCTCTCTGCAATGGCCTCATGTGGGTTCGCATCCACAGGACCAGTTCTATCGTTGCCGCCATGGTCCCTAATAGCTGAAGATAATGCCATGCTGTCTGTTCCGCCATGCGGAGGAACTGTCGGACTAGCTGCCTGAGCACCTGCACCCTCTTTTGCGGCAGAAAAACTCTGCCGCCACGGGTGTCAAGGCAGGCCCTGAGGTACTCGAGGTCCTGTGAGGGGGTCAAGTGACTCTTGGAGACGCTAATGACCCAGCCGAGACTCCCCAGGAATTTGATCACTCGAGCTGTGGCTTGATCACTTTCCTGCTTGGATTTTGCTCAAATGAGCCAATTGTCAAGGTACGGATGCACTAGTATGCCTTTGCGATGTAAGGCCACAACTATCATGACTATCACTTTGGTAAAAGTCCGGAGGGCTGTCGCAAGACAGAAAGGCAAGGCCTGAAACTGAAAGTGTCCCATGGGCACCGCAAAGCATAGAAACTGGTGATGATTTGGATGGATGGGGACATGCAGATACGCTTCTGTAAGGTCCAGAGAGGTCAGGAACTCCCCCTCTCTTACGGCCATGATCATTGACCTGAGGGTTTCTATATGAAGCCGCGGTACTCACAGGCACCTGTTCAACTGTTGAGATCGAGAATAGGCCGAAAGGAACCTTCTTTCTTTGGGACTATGAAATAAATGGAGTATCGACCTGTGCTGCATTGCTCCGCGGGCACCGGTATTACCACCTCCAACTTCAGGAGCCTTTTGAGTGTTTCTCCCCCCCCCCCCCCCATGCGCCTTCCTGCACTCCTTGCAGGGAGAGCAAATGAAGGCCAGCACTGTACCACCAATAGGACCCACTGGTCTGATGTAATTCGGGCCCAGGCAGGGTAGAGGTCCCACAGCCGACCTCCCAGGGGCTACACCCCTGCTGAGGCCCCCCTTACTTCACTGCGGTTTCTTTTGGGCCGAGGAGGTGGCAGGAGCCGAGTAATAGCCTCTCCCTGCCCCACAAAACCCCTGAAACGGTGGTCCCCGGGAGGCAAACCATCCTTTCTGGTACGGCATAAAGCACACTGTCATAAAATGCTTAAATTCACGGGCTACCCTCTGCCCGAGCCAGAGCTATGCCCCTGCTTTGGCTTATCTTCGGGAAGGCATTCCACTTTGGACTCCCCCCAAGTCCTTTACCAATTTTTCGAGTTCCTCCCTGAACAACTGCTTACCC
This sequence comes from Ichthyophis bannanicus, assembly GCA_033557465.1. Classification (NCBI taxonomy): domain Eukaryota; kingdom Metazoa; phylum Chordata; class Amphibia; order Gymnophiona; family Ichthyophiidae; genus Ichthyophis; species Ichthyophis bannanicus. The sequence goes on along the minus strand of CM066036.1, from coordinate 350,916,354 downwards.
TTGAAAGGCAGTTTACTCAAACGGGCCTTCGAGGAAACATCCGCCTACCAGTTGCGGAGCCAGAGGTAGCGGCATGCTGTCACCACCGAGGCCATGCTCTTGGAAAGCCCCCTAACAAGATTATAGAAGGAGTCTGTGAAGTAAGCCGCTCCAGACTCAAGTCTTGCTACAGCCACCTGTTCCTGAGACTCTCCTGCCAATTCGGGGATGCTTTGTGGCCAATGCAAACATGTGTGCGCTACCAACGCCCCACAAGCTGAAGTCTGTAGGGACAGAGCGCTTACATCAAAAGCTTGCTTCAGCAGGGTATCCAGTTTTCTATCCTGGAGGTCCTTGAGTGCCGTACTGCCTTCTATAGGAATCGCGGTCTTCTTAGCATTGACCTTTGGGGAACGAAACATCTTTTTTTCCTGTTCCAACAAAGGATACAACTGGGTCATGGTTCGAGACCTTCTGAGCCCAGCCTCTAGAAGGTCCCATTCATCTAGGATCATCTGCTTAATGACCCTATGCAGGGGGAACACCCTCTGAAGTTTGCTCATGGCCTGAAGAATGGGGTCCTCCAGGGTCTCCTCCTTGGTCGCTCGCCTGGTGGGCATATTGAACATCTTGAGGGACTCAGCAATAAGAACTGCTAACTTCTCCCTATGGAAGATTCTGACTATTTGAGATTCCACCTCCTGTGGGATCTAACCCTCTTCCAGCTCTTCTGGTTTCACCCTGTCCTCAGCCTCACTGTCTGAGGGAACGAAACAGTCTCGTCGGCTACATCACATTCGAGGCATATCTTAGCAGGGGCTGCGCAGCACCCGGCTCAGACTCTTGTGGGTCTGCAGGAACCCCTCTCTTCCTAGCATCACCCACCTGGTGCCATTTCAAGAAAAATGCCCTGTGGAGCAACAGCACAAACTCGGGGGAAAAATCAACTGGGATCCCCTCCCCCTGTCCCGGGAGGAAGAGAGGCATGGAGCGACCTAGTCCTGTTGAAAAGACTGCAGCAAAGGCGAGGACGGATGAGCCCCTCCCTCCTTCGGAGTTGGTATCCCTCCGGTCGGAGTCTGTGGAACGGACTCTTTGGAGGTGCCCGCTTCATCCTGTATTACTGATGTGCGTGCCTCTGTGGTGCATCACCGGCAAACCCTTCCTTAGAGAGCATGCCTGTATACACCCCACAAGCTACACACTGGTGCCTCGCAAGTCTGCAATCTCATATTTCAGTTCTTTCAACTCCCTTAGTTGGGCTAGCCCTGATGGAGAGTGTCAGGAGCAGCATGCGTGTGTGCATGTGTGTCATGGGGAACATCTGGTGCAGCGTGCATGTGCGTGTGTGTCATGAGGAGTGTTGGGGGCTGTGTGCATGCATGTATGCGTTTCTCTCAAGACCCTCTTCCCAGGCTTTTTCTAGTCTCTCTTATGTAATGCACTCCAATTTTCCCCTAGTCTCTCACTCTCATGACCTACCCCCCCCCCCCCGCCAGGTTTCATCTAGTCTATATCTTTCTCGCTTTCATATCCTCCCTTCATCCAGTCCCTCTTTCACTCATCCATTCTTGTCTCTGGATGCAGCTCCTCAGAAATGCAGTCATACTTCCACTCTCGGCATAGTGGAGTCATGCAGTGCAGAAAGTTCAGGCTGATCTCCTGGTTTGAAATCTCCTAAAACTTCAAACTGTGAGATCAGTCCAAACTTCCTTCACTGTGTGGCTCCATAATTCAGAGAGGCAATCGTGGTGCAGAGCATGAATCATGGCATTTTGACTAGGCTTGCATTTGCATCTTTGTTTGCACATGCTTACACGTGCGCAAACATGGGATGTAACTATACCAGGCTATACTTTATTCAGAAAGGACAGGGTAGGAAGAAGGGGAGGAGGAGTGGCAATATATGTAAAAAATACTATTAAAGATTTGGAACTACAGAGCTTAAAAGGGAGAGAGGAGGCACTGTGGGTTAAACTAGAAAGAGGGAAAGAGAAATCTATTTGCATTGGCGTGATATACAGACCTCCCTCATAAGAGGAAGAAGTGGACAGAGAGTTAATTGAAGACACATGCAGTATTGCTAGGAAAAGGGAAGTGCTACTAATAGGAGATTGCAATATGCCAGATGTTAATTGGCACATTCCTGCTGCAGTATCATCTAGAAGTAAGGAGATCATGGACTCTCTACAGGGAGAACTATTCAGACAATTGGTAACAGACCCCACACGTGAAGGGGCCATATTGGACTTGGTGTTTACCAATGGTGAAAGTGTTTCTGATGTTATAGTGGGAGATCATTTTGCATCCAGTGATCACCAGATGGTGTGATTCAGTATTAGGACTAGGGCTGTTAGAATCCATTCAAAAACGAGGGTCTTAGACTTTAGGAAAACTAACTTTGCCAAGATGGGCCAATATCTCAGGGAGTCGTTAGCGGGATGGGAACAGCTGGAGGATGTAGATAAACAGTGGGCAAAACTGAAAGGGGATATTTTAAGGGCAACCAAACTTTTTGTTAAAATGGTAAATAAAGGTAAAAGGAAAAGGAGACCGCTATGGCTTTTGAAAGAAGTAGCTGAAAAGGTGAAAAAAAAGAGGGAGGCCTTCATGAAATACAAGAGATCACAGAGAGAGGAAGACAATTCTCCTGAACAATAACACATACATCATCAAACAGGAGATAAAATATCTGGGAGTTACCCTCAACAAAAACCTTAAGATGGAAACCCACCTAAGACTACTAAACCGAGCCATATTCCACAAATTAAGGATACTACAACCTCTACACAACATTATTGAGCAGTCTGACTTCAGTACAGTAGTCCAAGCACTCATCGCACCTCATTTGGACTACTGCAACTGCATTCTCCAAGGGCTACCCAAAAAAACCCTCAACATACTACAAATGGCACAGAATGTCACCGCTCGAATTATAATGAAACTGCGAGTCTCCGACCACATCACACCAATACTAATGGAACTCCACTGGCTCCCCATTCATGCCCGCATAAGATATAAAATCATAGTAACAACATTTAAATTGATCCACAACCTAGCTCCGTCGTACCTCTCCACACTTATCTCGACACAACTCCCCCAACAGGAACAGAAGAACCCACAACCTAAACACCCTAAACGTCCCACACGACATATGCAACACCAAAACCCTCACAAGCAGCAGAGCGTTCACTTACACAGCTCCCTCCCTCTGGAACAACCTACCTCACGCACTAAGAGATAACAATGACCTAAAAGATTTCCAGAAAGACTTAAAAACCTACCTATTCCAGGAATACTACAACTTGCCCTAATGCAGCAATACATCAGGCTATGTAAATAACCATGAAACACTTGCAAACATGTTTCTAACACTAGGCTATGTAAATACCCATGAAACGTATGTAAATATGCACATATTCTTACAATGATCATACTGTACAATTCCAAATTTGTGTTATGCATATGTAAACATATTAGACTACTGTTATATGTAAAAGGATTGCTGTGATAAAGTTTAAATGTAAAACCGCTACTGATCGCTGGAAGAAGCGGTATACAAATGTAACCAAATAAATAAATAAACTATATTTGGAAAAACTTAGAGAAGCTAGCAAAGTAGTCAGGAAAGCAAAGATTCAAAAAGAGAAGGAAATAGCCAATGCAATAAAATGAGGGGATAAGACATTTTTCAGATACATTAGTGAGAAGAGGAAGGGCAAAAGTGGTATTGTCAGACTTAAGGGTGAAGGGGAGGAATATGTAGAAGCTGATGACGATAAAGTGGAATTGCTTAAATATTTATGTTCTGTGTTCACAGATGAAGAACCAGGAACAGGACCTCAGAAAACACCCACAAACAGGAACAGAAGCGAGGGACATCTTGAACAATTTTCAGAAGACTGTGTTTGTGAGAAACTAGCTCAACTTAAAGTAGACAAAGCGATGGGACCATATGGAATACACCCTAGAATACTAACTTGGGGACATTTTAGCAGCTCCACTGACTGACCTTTTCGATGCCTCGTTGGAGTCAGGAGTGGTGCCAAAGGACTGGAGAGAGGCCCATGTGGTGCCTTTACACAAAAGCAGAAGTAAGGATATGGTTGAAAACTACAGGCGGGTTAGTTTAACTTCGGTGGTGAGTAAATTATTGAAAACGCTGCTGAAAGAGAAAATAGTGAGGTTTCTGGAGTCCAGTAGATTATAAGATCTGAAGCAGCATGGATTCACCAGAGGCAGTTCTTGTCAGACAAATCTGATTGATTTCTTTGACTGGGTGACCAGGGAGTAGAACTTGGGGAGAGCCCTTGATGTGGTGCATTTAGATTTCAGTAAAGCCTTTGACACGTTCCTCACAGGCAACTTATAAACAACCTGAGCACCCTAAGGATGAACCCTAAAGTTACTGTTTGGGTTAGAAATTGGTTGAGTGGGAGGCGACAAAGGGTACAGATAAACGGAGCTCACTCTGAGGAGAAGGATGTTATCAGTGATGTGCCCCAGGGATCTGTCCTTGGTCCAATTCTTTTTAACATCTTTGTTAGTGATATAGCGGAAGGGCTGTCGGGTAAGGTTTGCCTCTTTGTGGATGATACCAAAATCTGCAATAGAGTAGACACCCAGGAAGGGGTAGATAACATGAGGAGAGATCTAGCTAAGCTTGAAGAATGGTCTAGAATTTGGCAGCTGGGATTTAATGTTAAAAAATGCAAGGTCATGCATTTGGGCTTCAGCAATCCAAGGGAGCAATATAGTATAGGGGGTGAAGTACTTTTGTCCACTAAAGAAGAGCGGGACCTAGGCGTGGTTGTGTCTGATGATCTTAAAGTGGCTAAAAAGGTAGAAAATGCAACAGCAAACGCTAGAAGGATGCTTGGGTGCATACGGAGAGGAATGGCTAGCAGAAAAAAGGAGGTGATAGTGCCTCTGTATAAGTCTTTGGTGTGACCTCATTTAGAGTATTGTGTGCAATTCTGGAAACCGCACCTTCAAAAGGATATAAACAGGATGGAGTCATTACAGAGGGTGGCTACTAAAATGGTTAGTAGTCTTCATTATAAAGCATATGTAGACAGACTTAAGGATCTTAATATGTACACATTAGAGGAAAGGCGGGATAGAGGTGATATGATTGAGATGTTTAAATACCTCCATGGCATAAATGCACAGGGGGAGAGCCTCTTTCGATTAAAAGCAAGTACTGCTACGAGGGGACATGGGATGAGGGTGAAAGGGGATAGATTCAGGAGTGATACGCAGAAATATTTCTTTACAGAAAGAGTGGTGGATCCGTGGAATAGTCTCCCAGTGGAGGTGGTAGAGACGAGGACAGTATCTGAATTCAAAAAAGCATGGGACAAACACAGAAGATCTCTAAAGGAAAAAATGGGACTGTTGTAGTTGCTGATATGGAAGGACAGACTAGATAGGCCATGTGGTCTTTTTCTGTCATCATTTTGCTATGTTTCTATGTGTATGGACAATTTTGCTGCCACAGAGGCTTCAACAACAGATGCTATACATTTGTGAAATGTGCCTAAGAAAGATCTGCGCCGTTTAGCGGTGGTGTTTAAGAAATGTCTACGGAAAGGGCGGAGGGCGAGGATATGTTGGACTGGTTGAAGAGACTTTGGGAGCAAGGGAATGTGGTGCTACTGGACGCTGGATCATATAACCCTGCTTGCTTCTTTTGACACCTCATGTTTGGCTTTACAGTACAGAGTATTACACCCCCTTGGCCCTAGAGAAATGGTAGTTACTCATCTGTTGCAGGTGTTCTCCTTGGATAGCAGGAAAAGTCCTCACTTATGGGCGATGTCATCCAAAGGATCCCTCAGTGGGAGCATTCTCAACTCCTTCTAGCAGCTTTTGGAAGCCTACTGCACATGCACACATCTACCCATCTGTCATTGAAGTGCCATCTTATCCTCAGTACAATCAAAAAGCTGAAGAGGCTTCAACTCCTAGGTGGGGTGGTGGGATGTGAGGACTTCTACTGCTGTCCATGGAGAAAACTCCTGCTACAGGCAAGTACCTTTTCTCCATGGACAAGCAGAAACACATATGGGACTCCCTAGTTATAGGCTATCTTGAACAAAAAGTGGAAATACAGTGCCCAACTGGGGAAACAGAACAACTGTTTGTACTGGGCAACAGGCCTTACTGTATATATAATTTTTTAAAGGTAGCCTAACAAAGAAAAAGGCCTGGGGGTGGGGGGAGGATGGAGATGGATTCTACTCCCCAAATGATCTGTAAGTACTGACTGGCCAAAAGTGCTGTTGCATCAGTAATTCCCATCCAGGCTGTAGTGAGATGTGAAAATGTGGAGACATCCATGTTGCAGCTTTACAAATCTTTTCCATGGAGGCAGAGTGCAAGTGGGCCACTGACGCAGCCATGGTTCTGATGTTATAAGCCGGAACATGACCCTGAAGGCTTAGCCTACCTGGACATAAGTGAAAAAGATGCAGTCTGCAATCCTTACTGATAACATGTGTTTTTGACCCCAGCAAGCTTTTGGGAGCACTCTACTGTGCCTGCGCTTCTGCCTTTCCGCTTTCCCAACTACCTCTCCTCAGTTGTGTTTGTAGCTGAAGAAAAGGAGTGGAAAAAAAATCCTACAACTCCAAGGGGAGGAGGGTGGGTTGTGAAGACTAAATTCCTGCTTTTCCCAGAGATCACCTGTTACAGGTGAGTAACTACGCTATCTCCAGGAACAAGCAGGAATATAGTCTTCACATATGGGACTCCCTAGCTCCCAGATCTCTGAAGAGTTGGACCGGGTCAGAAAGTCGGACAAGGTCATTTGAACCTAGACTTCTCTGCCAAGGAAATCTGGCAAGAAGTGGGTGGGGGGTAGGAGTTGTTTCTAAGTTCCAAAGAGATGCTGAAGGACCACCTGGCAAAGACTGCATCCCGGCGGGAGTCCTTGTCCAAACAGTAATGGGCTGCGAAGGTATGGATAGAGGACCATGTAGCAGCTCAGCAAATCTCGTCAATGGCTACTTAACAGAGATTGGAAACGGAGGTTGCCATTGCTTGGACATTATGAGCAGTTACGTGTCCCATGAGGGAAAGATCTACTTTGTCATATGTGAAAGAAATGCAGTCTCCTATTCATCTGGATAGTGTATGTTTGGTTACTGGAAGGCCCAGGTGAGAAGGATCAAAGGAGACAAAGAGCTGGGAGGACTTCCTAATGTCTTCTGTCCTCTGGAGATAGAAGGTCAGAGCCCTCTTACAGTCAAGTGTACGTAGGGTGGCTTCTGCACGAGAAGTGTGAGGTCTTGGGAAAAAGACCGGCAGGATTACTGACTGATTGAGATGGAAAGACGATACTGCTTTTGGAAGAAAGTGAGGGTGTATCCAAAGGACAACCTTGTCATGATGAAAACGTGTGTACGGAGCATAAGACACCAAGGCCTGCAGCTCACTGATGCGCCTGGCCGACGTCAGGGCAATGAGGAATAAAACCTTCCAGGATAAGTAGCAGAGCTGTGTGGTCGCTAAAGGCTCAAACGACGGTTTGAGAAGCTGAGTTAGTACCACATTGAGATCCCATGCCACTGGTGGTGGTCTAATGGGAGGTTTGGTGAGGAGACCACTCATAAAACATGCTACCAGAGGAGCTGTGGAGATGAGTCTGCCTTCCACAGGCTAATGGAAAGCTGAAATAGCATTAAGGTGCACTCGCACTGAGTTCATCTTAAGACATAGAGAAGATAAATGCAAACGTTACTGAAAGAGCATAGGGACTGTTTCTTCAAATGGATTGTGACCATTTTGAGAGCACCATGACACATATTTACGCCATTTGAAAGAATAGGTCTTTCTGGTGGAGAGCTTTCTGGAGGAAAGGAGAATATGTTTCACAGCTGTAGATAGTGGCAGGTACTGGAAGATTATGCTCTCAGCAGCCATGCTGTCAGTCGAAGGGACTGCAGATTGGGATGGAGAAGTGCTATGTTGTCCTGAGATAGGAGACCCATCCTGGAACCCAGTGGGATTGGTGAAGCAGAAGGGGAAACCAGGGTTGAGGTGGCCAGTGAGAGGCTATGAGAATCATAGAGCCCTTGTCTGCTTGCAGTTTGAGGAGGGTCTTCGAGATGAGGGGAATGGGGGGAAATGCATAGAAAAGTCCCTGACCCCAGTGGATCATGAAGGCATCTGACGCTACGCTGTTTGGATAGAACTCTGGAGCAGAACTGAAGAAGTTGAGTGTTCTGCAGAGTGGCAAAGAGATCTATCACTGGTGTTCCCCAGATGTGGAAAGCATAGTTACTCACCTGTAATAGGTGGCAGGAATTTAGTCTTCACATATCGGGCATCGTCGGTACCGACGGAGCCTGCGCAGGAACGTTCCCCAGCTTTTGGGAGCATCTTCCCAGCGCCTGCGTGCTGCCTTCCCGCCTTTCCAACTGTCCCTCTCCAGTTGAGTTTATAGCTGAGATAAAAGAGAGAGGGAGAGAGAGAAAGAGAGACAGGGAGAGAGAGATACATCTCCTAGGGGAGATGGGCGGGTTGTGAAGACTAAATTCCTGCTGTTTCCGGAGATCACCTGTTACAGGTGAGTAACTACGCTATCTCCAGGAACAAGCAGGAATGTAGTCTTCACATATGGGGACTCCCACGCTGCAGATGCCAGGGAGATGGCCCCAGGAAGTTGTCAGCCTTGTGAAAGGGTCCACTTCCCCCCATGGATCTCTGGCATCCTACCAGGGATGGTGGGTAGCAGTTGATTAAGTCTGAAAAAGGTGTTGAAGAACAGCTTGGCCAAACAAGGCATCCCGGAGGGAGTCCTTGTCTAAGCAGTAGTGGGCTGTGAAGGTATGTACCGAAGACCAAGTAGCTGCTCGACAGATGTCGTCAATAGACATAGCCTCTCACATTGTGAGCGGTGACATGCCCTTCAAGAGGAAGGTTCTTACTCTCATAGGCAAAGGATATGCATTGTGCGATCCAGCTGGATAGTGTTCTTTTGGAAACTGAAAGTCCCAAATGACTAGGATCAAAAGCAACAAAGAGTTGAGAAGATTTTCTATGTTGCTGTGTCCTTTGCAAGTAAAAGGCCAAAGCTCTTTTACAATCCAAGGTATGAAGGTTCCTTTCTGCACTGGAGGCATGAGGCCTCGGAAAGAATACAGGAAGGTAAACCGCTTGGTTTAAATGGAAAGGCGAAACCACCTTTGGCATAAAGTGTGTGGATGAGTCCTAAGAACTACCTTATCATGGTGGAACCTTGTATAAGGAGGATCAGCCACTAACTCTTGCAATTCACTGATGCAACGTGCTGATGTGATTGCAATGAGGAAGATGACTTTCCAGGAAAGGAATTTCAAAGATGTAGTGGCTAATGGTTTAAAGGGCGGTTTCATGAGCTGCAATAGCACTAAGATGGACTCTTACTGAATTTGTCTTGAGACCCACATTTGACAAATGAAGGAGATACTCCAGTATCGATTCCAGAGGTATTTCAAGAGGGTTAAGACCCTTCTGCGAGCACCATATGGTAAACCTTTTCCACTTAAAGGTATACGAGTGTCTTGTGGAGGGTTTCCTAGAAGCATGAAGGATATCCTTTACCTGTTGGGAACAGTTAAGATCCTGAAGTTCTAGGCTTTCAGCAACCAGGCCCAGAGATGCAGAGACTGGGGATTGGGATGCCACAGCATCCCGTCCTCTTGGGAAAGAAGATCTGGAGCAGATCCCAACTCCAGAGGCAGAGCTTGAGAGAGATGTAGGAGCAGAGGGTACCACGTTTGCCGTGGCCAACATGGAGCTATGAGAATCATATGACCTCTTGCTCTCTGAAGCTTGAATAGGGTTTTGGGGATGAGGGGAATGGGTGGGAAGGCATTTAGGAAGTCCAGATCCCAGTGAAGGAGGAAGGCGTCCTTTGCCTGACATCAGGCTGGAATTCTTGAACAGAACCGGGGAAGTTTGGCATTCAGTGGACTTGCAAAGAGGTCTATGTCTGGGGATCCCCAAATCTGAAATATTTGGGCAACCTGGTCTGCATGGAGAGACCATTCGTGTGGAAGCAGAACTCGACTGAGTTTGTCTGCTGATGAATTTTGAATGCCTGGAAGATACACCACAAGGAGATGAATCTGATGCTCTCTGGCGAGGGCCCATAGTTGCAAAGCTTCGTTGCATAGCGACAGAGAGCCTGTTCCGCCCTGCTTGTTCACATAGAACATGGCTACCTGACTGTACGTTTGAACTAGGACTGTTTTGTTGCTGAGCTGGGCGTGAAATACTCAAAGAGCAAGGAAGACTGCTCTGAGCTCCAGGAGGTTGATGTGAAGACAGGCCTCCTGTGGAGTCCAGGCACCCTGGGTAGAGAGATCATGCAGGTGTGCTCCCCATCCCACCTGTGAAGCATCTGTTGTTAGGGTGGCTTGGGATAGGGGTTGCTGGAAAGGAGACCCCACCAGAAGGTTTCTGGGTGATTGCCACCACTGGAGGGACGAAATAAGACGGTCTGAGTTTGTTATTTTCTCTGACAGGCAACCTGAGGCCTGTGTCCACTGAGTGGATAAAGTCCACTGGGCTGCGAGCATATGGAGGCGAGCATAAGGAACCACATGCACGGTGGATGCCATGTGGCCTAGCAATTGTAGCATTTCCCGAGCAGTGAGACAAGGTTTGAGCACTGCTTGGGAAGCTAGTTGTACTATGCGAAGACAGTGGGGCTGCGAAAGGAAAGCCCTTGTCTGTCTGGTATCCAGATGAGCTCCTATGAACTCTAGGGACTAAGTGGGAGCAAGATTGGATTTTGGGAGGTTTATGACCAGTCCCAAATATTGAAGGATTCGCATTGTGCGAGATAGAGCAGAACTGGCTTCTGGCACTGTAGGGGCTCAAATGAGCCAGTCGTCTAAGTAAGGGAAGACGAATATTCCCAGAGTGCGGAGAAATGCTGCTACCACAGCCATGCATTTTGTGAACACTCCTGGTGTAGAAGCCAGGCCAAAGGGAAGAACCTTGTATTGGTAGTGCTTTCCTTGAAACAGGAATTGGAGGAATCTCCTGTGATTTGGATGGATGAGAATATGAGTATACGCATCCTTGAGATCTAGAGAACAAAGCCAATCCTGACTTTGAAGGTATGGCAGCAGAGTTCCTAGAGTGACCATTTTGAACTTCTCTCGGAACAGATATTTGTTCAATTCTCTGAGGTCTAAAATGGGTCTGTGTCCTTCTGTCTTCTTTTGAATAAGGAAATAGGGGGAGTAGAACCCTGTACCCTGATGAGGAATGGGTACTTCCTCTATTGCTCCTTGAGCAAGGAGCATTGTGACTTCTTGACCTAAGAGATTGTCGAGAGAGGTCTGAGAATTGAACTGTCTTATAATTGTAGGAGGGGGCAGGCTGAGAAAATGAAGCTTGTACCCCTCTCGTATAATGGACAGAGTCCAATTTTCTGCTGTTATTTGGTACCATCTGTGGGCAAAATGACATAACCTGCCTGGGATGGTTAAGGGTTCTGGACCCTTCAGGAGCAGGAAGGCGAAGTTCTCTAGAAAGGAGTCAAAGCCCCTGAGGAGACTGAGCCTGCTGAGCTGGCTGAGGTTTTGCAGCTTTTGGCTTCTTTTGTTGTCTAGGTTGTTGCTGCTGTCCCTTTTGGGCAGTCTGACCTGGACGATGTCCCTGTTGGGTATAGGAAGGATAAAACTGCTTTTTCTTATTGAAAACTGGTTTCTTAAAGGATCTTTTCTTTGCAGGATTGGCTGTAGATTTGGACAATCTGTCCAGTGTGATATTGTCAGCATCTATTTCATTAGCCTTCTCCTGCCAAATCTTGCCAAAGAGATTTTCTCCTGTGCAAGGAATGTTTCCTAATTTATCCTGTACCCAAATTTCCAAGTCAGATGCCTGAAGCCAGGCGATCCGACGTGCACCAATGGCAATAGCAGAGGTTCTGCTTATGGGTTTGAATCAATCTTTGGATTGGTGGACTTTGTTGTGAAGTTTAGCTACTACAATTCCCATGAGCCTTTTCAGTTTTTCATAAGTCATGTGATGGTTTTCACGTCCTTTAAATAGGGAGGCGTTTCTAATTCAAGTGAGCGACATAGTTTGAAAAAGGGCCAGGAAAACCTATGGCCGGAAACACAACGTTGGGTTACCAGACCACCAAGATTTTCTTGGTGAAGTTGCCACATATGGATTGATATTAACCCCTGCCGTTCACCTTGTTGGTGCATCTGTGAATTGACTTACAATAACAGCAGGGAAAGCAGAGAAAGCAGCGATATATTCCTCAATTTGAATTTCACTCTGGTGGGGCTGCACTCAGGTGCGGTGGCAGCTGGAGAATTTTGAGAGGTTGGATTCGCATGGTCTGCTTCAGTTAAGTGCTATTTTAGATTCCCTATTATTTGATGCTGGGGGAGAGCTTCCCTTAAGATCATATTTAGTGTGGTTTTTCCACAAACAAAAGATAAAAAAGGAACATTTCACCTCGAGAGAAAGTGAGTTCTTCATGGTGAACGTTCCGACAAAAATTTATGTGTTTGTCTCTTTTCTCTGTTTGATAGGATTTAGTTGTGGGATAGAGTTTGAGGTTTATTTTTTTGAGTATAGTTAATTAGTACCTTGAGTTAACATGGCTACTGAGGGGTCTGAGCTTACTTCAAACACAGCCACCTTTGCATTTTCTGAGGATAGGTTAGTGCAGTTGACCAACAGACCATTATTATTTGATTTAATGGATCCTGCCACTTCTGATCAGTCAACTTCTCCGGTTAGTTCCACTTGGTTGGATTTCAAAAATCTTCATAAAAAGCAGATACGGGTTCAGCTGCATGCAGCCACTATGGCACAATATTTGAAACAACGTAAGATACCGAGGGGCTTGCGGGTTTTAAAACCCCCCATATGTTTCAGCAGGATAAGAAGTTTTCAAGCACTTGGGATAGTATTTTAAATAAATGTGGATTGGACCTCATTGCTTTATTAGTAGAGCGTCTAACGGAGGAAGAAACTTGTATAAAGGAACAGCTTATACAAATGGAGAAGGACTGTTTAGTATCTCAAACTAAAGATCAATTCCAGACTCACTGGAGGGAGTTTGAGCCACAATTAACACAATTTCAGGAGACTGTGAAGCAGAAGAAGTTTACAAAATTTCAGCGTGATACAAATGATTATGAATTAAACCAGGTTTATACCTGGCGGAAGAAATTGTATTTCGATAAGGCTAAAATGAGGAGGCGACAAGTGACATTTGATGATTCTACTGAAGACACTACTGATTCTGCTGAATCAAACTCCTCAGAAAATCGATTTAGAGGTGGAGCCTATCGGCGTCCTTTTTCTCGGGGCCGCCCTCGATCACACCGGCCTTACATGTCAGAGGAGAGTCGGAGGGGACCGGTTACCAGATCGCACACGAGACAGCAGTTATAAATATTTCTGGGGTGTCAGTACCTTTAGATCAATTACAACTTTTGCAATTGGGATTATCATTTGTCCCTACCTCTCCTTATGACCCTTTTCGGATTAGGGTTGCTTTACATCGTTTCTTTCGGAAGTTACGGGTGACTCATTTTTTTCATCATTCATTGAGTGAGGGAGTGCCGGGGGATCCCTCTGTGATATCGAATCCTTCAAAGTGGCTTCCACCAGGACCGGTGGAGGCCACTATAGAGACTTATCAGAATCTAGTATTGCGAGATCTCTCTCAATTGGAAGAACGCATACAACCAGTACCTTTCTCTAATTTATCTAAACAGCAACAAGCCACATTGCGATCTTGGAGCCAGCGTAGGGACATTGTAATTCAGAGAGCGGATAAGGGAGGGGCCATTGTTCTTCAGGAACGTAGTGCATACCAACAGATTGTCTATACACATTTGATGGATCTTAAATATTATAATTTGATACCAGCAGATCCTACACCGGTTCTCCAACAAGAGGTAAAGGATTTGACGGATGAGGCCTTACAGTCTGGTTGGGTTACCACGAGGGAATATAAATTTTTGAATAAACAATTCCCTAAGATGCCCATACTGTACATGGTACCCAAAATACATAAAGATCTTCGGAATCCGCCTGGACGCCCTATTGTCTCTTGCCGGGATTCTCTGTTAGAACCCTTATCCAAATTCTGCGATTTATTTTTTCGCCCGCTGTTGTCAACGATTCCTTCTTATGTGAAGGATTCTTTTCATTTTTTACAGAAGTTACATGATCTGCCGGATGACAAGACCAACTGGTATATGGTTACTATGGATATACAGGCTTTGTATACTAATATTAATCAGCAAGCAGCATTACAGATGGCATCTCGTATTCCCTTTCAGTTACCATTAAGATTGCCTAAGGAATTTCTGTTGTCACTTTTGGAGTTGGTATTGACAAGAAATTTTTTCAAATTTGACGATAAGTTTTATCATCAGACCTATGGCATAGCTATGGGTGCAACAGTAGCCCCTTCCATAGCAACATTTTATATGGCGGAATTTGAAGCTAATTTTATTTATCCTTCTACGGGCTTTCGGAGCACTCGCCTATGGACTAGATTCTTGGATGACATTTTCTTTTTCTGGGTTGACACTGAAAATACATTGAAAGAGTTTGTGGCTTGGATGAATACTTTATCTTCTGATCTGCATTTTACATCGACGTTTCATAAGGACTCTATTGATTTTCTTGATTTAAAATTATTTAAAGTTCAATCTGAAGTTCATTCGACACTGTATCGGAAACCGGTACAAAGAAACACTTTGCTTCATTTTTCAAGTTATCATCCTGGCCCACTGAGACGGGGATTACCTAATGGCCAGTTCATTCGACTACGTCGTCTCTGTTCATCATTGGAAGAATTTAAAACACATTCATGGGATCTTCGGACTCGATTATTAGCACGGGGGTATCCTATATCCATTATACATAGAGCATATCGCCGGGCCCGTTTTAATTATGCTGAATGGTGGGATCCTTCTACTGGGGATGACGGATCGCGATCCACTGTTTCAACAACTTATGTAGGGGTCTTGCCCTATATGCCATATGCGGCTGAAGTTCTCCACATTCTGAAAAATCATTGGTCTATTTTATCCCTGCATGATGCTTTTGATAAACCTTTAACTATTGCTTTCCAGCGTGGAAGAAATTTAGCCGATTGGGTCATTCATAATTCTGGCAATATTATTGCCCCCTCAGATTTTGGCCATTATGCCTGTAAAGCTTGTGAATTTTGTACCTCCACATTAGAGGGTCCCTATTGGGATGTGCCATGTAATGGCCGACGCATTTATAGTAAACATGCTACAAATTGTTTAACAGCTTTCGTCGTTTATGTTTTGATCTGCCCATGCGATAAACTCTATGTTGGCAAGACCAGCCGTCAGATGAAACGTCATCTTCAAGAACATAAGTCTCGCTTAAACAACGCTGTTTTGACTGCTCCCATGGTTGTACATTGCCAACAAGAAAATCATCAGTTTTCTGATCTACATTGGAGGATTTTGGACTATATCCCCAAGTCCCCCGAGGGGGTGACCGGGACTCTCAGTTAATTTACCGGGAACAATTTTGGATTTTTACTTTGAACACTGTCTCTCCTATGGGTTTGAATCAATCTTTGGATTGGTGGACTTTGTTGTGAAGTTTAGCTACTACAATTTCCATGAGCCTTTTCAGTTTTTCATAAGTCATGTGATGGTTTTCACGTCCTTTAAATAGGGAGGCGTTTCTAATTCAAGTGAGCGACATGGTTTGAAAAAGGGCCAGGAAAACCTATGGCCGGAAACACAACGTTGGGTTACCAGACCACGAAGATTTTCTTGGTGAAGTTGCCACATATGGATTGATATTAACCCCTGACGTTCACCTTGTTGGTGCATCTGTGAATTGACTTACAATAACAGCAGGGAAAGCAGAGAAAGCAGCGATATATTCCTCAATTTGAATTTCACTCTGGTGGGGCTGCACTCAGGTGCGGTGGCAGCTGGAGAATTTTGATAGGTTGGATTCGCATGGTCTGCTTCAGTTAAGTGCTATTTTAGATTCCCTATTATTTGATGCTGGGGGAGAGCTTCCCTTAAGATCATATTTAGTGTGGTTTTTCCACAAACAAAAGATAAAAAAGGAACATTTCACCTCGAGAGGAAGTGAGTTCTTCATGGTGAACGTTCCGACAAAAATTTATGTGTTTGTCTCTTTTCTCTGTTTGATAGGATTTAGTTGTGGGATAGAGTTTGAGGTTTATTTTTTTGACCAAGGTAGTCATGGCACGAACACTGTGAGCAGTGACATGCCCTTTCAGGAAGGGTCCTGCTTTGTCATAAACAAATGAAATGCAGTCTGCTATCCATCTGGAAAGCGTACATTTAGATACTGAGAGACCAGGTGACTAGGGTCAAAGGAAAGTAACAACTGCGAGGATTTACAGTGATTTTTAGTCCTCTGGAGATAAAAAGCCAAAATACGCTTGCAGTGAAGAGTATGCAGGGTTGCTTCTGCTCTACATGCATGTGGTCTAGGAAAGAATACAGGAAGGTAAACTGACTGATTCAAATGAAAAGGAGACACCACTTTGAAATGCAGGTGAGTTCTAAGGACAACCTTGTCATGGTAGAACCTGGTATTGGGTGGGTTCGCCACCAAAGCTTGAAGCTCACTAATGCGTCTAGCTGAAGTGAGGACAATAAGGAAGATGACCTTTCAAGACAGGAACTTTAGTGAGGTCGTGGCCAATGGTTCAAAGAGCAGCTTAAGAAGCTGCGCTAGAATGACATTGAGATCCCAAGCCGCTGGAGGTGGCTTAATGGGTGGTTGGTCAGCAAAGCCCTCTCATAAAGTGTGTTACTAGTGGCTGTGAGGAGATGGGCTGTCCATCCAGTAGATGATGAGAGGCTTCTATGGCACTGAGATGAACTCTGATCGAGTTGGTCTTGAGACCTGTGGAGGACAGATGGAGGTGATACTGAAGGAGTGACTCCACAGGAACAGAGAAGGGATTAAGATCCTTTTGGGAACACCAGACAGAGAATCTACGCCACTTGAAAGTGTAGGAACGCCTGGTGGATGGCTTCCTGGAAGCCAAAAGGATCTCCTTTACCTCTTGTGTAAGGTTAAAGGCTTGTAATGCTATGCTCTCAGCAGCCAAGCTCTGAGATGGAGAGACTGGATTGGTATGTAACAGTGTACTGTTTTCTTGGGAGAGGAGATCGGGCACAGATCCCAATCGTAGAGGCTGAGTCTGAGTCAGACGTAGCAGCAGAGGGAACCACGGTTGGTGTGGCCAGTGGGGGTCTATGAGAATCATGGAGCCCTTGTCAGTCTGTAGCTTGAAAAGCATTTTGGGAATGAGGGGTATGGGAGGGAAAGCATAAAGTAGACCCTGGCCCCAATGCAGGTGGAAAGCATCCACCTGCTGGTTGCTGGATGTCGGAGTTCTGGTGCAGAAGTGGGGAAGCTTGGCATTCTGCAGAGTGGCAAACAGATCTATGTCTGGAGTTCCCCAGATCTGAAATATGTAGGACGTCATATCCGGATGGAGAGACCATTCATGAGGAAGAAGGATCCGACTCATCTTATGTGCCAAGACATTGAGCTCCCCTGGGAGATACACCGCTTGGAGATGCATTTAATGAGAAATGGAAAAGGACCACAGATGGAGAACCTCCTCACAGAGGGCCCAAGAGCCTGTTCTGCCCTGTCTATTCACATAGAACATGGCCACTTGTCTGTCCTGACTAGAATCTGTTGTGCCCTGAGGTGATCGTGAAACACCTTGAGGACATATGAGATAGTGCGAAGCTCCGGGAGATCGATCTGGAGCTGTGACTCCTGCGTTGTCCAGAGGCCTTGTGTAGAGAGTGCTCCCCAACCCAGTTTGGAGGATTCCCTCATCAGGGAGCATTGATGTGGAGGCATCTGAAAAGATGACCGACGAGGAGATTTTCTGGAGAACACCACCATTGAAGGGATGTGGTGAAGGGGGCAGTGAGTCAGATCTTGTCCCTGAGGTGGTCTGAGCCCTGTGTCCATTGGGAGGCAAGAGTCCACTGCGCTGTCTGCATACGTAGATGGGCATATGGGATGACATGTACTGTTGAGGCCATGTGCCCCAGAAGCTGCGGCCCGTCAGATGTTCTCAGAGTAGCACTTGGGACATTAGCACAATGGAGTTGGGGCAGAAATGCCCTGGACTGTTGTGTCCAAGTAAAGCTCCAATGAACTCTAGTCTTTGAGTTGGAGCAAGCTGGGATTTTGGAAAGTTTATGACAAATCCCAAGTGTTGCAGTACTGTAATGGTAAGATACAAGAAAAGCTGAACCTCTTGGGAGGTGTCTGTTCTTATGAGCCAGTCATCTAAGTAAGGGAAGACAAATATCCCCAGAGATCTTAGATATGCAGCTATGACTGCCATGCACTTTGTGAAAACTCTTGGGGCAGAGGCGAGTCCGAAGAAAAGGACTCTGTATTGATAATGTTTTCCCTGAAAGATGAAGCGTAGATATTTCCTGTATCTTAGATGGATGGGGATGTGTGTGTATGCTTCTTTTAGATCTAGAGAACAGAGCCAGTCCTGACTTTGGCGGTAGGGAAGAAGAGTCCCGAGACAGAACATTTTGAACTTCTCGCGAACCAAAAACTTGTTGAGGTTTCTGAGGTCCAGGATGGGCCTGTACCCTCTGGCCTTCTTTGGTATGAGAAAGTATGGAGAATATAGCTCCATTCCCTGTTGGGATATTGGGATATCTTCTAGGGCATCCTGGGATAGAAGAGAAGACACCTCTTCCTGCAGGAGAGCAGTGAGTGGAGGTTATGTGTGATATTCCACCACAGAAGTCGAGGGGGACAGAGTTTGCAGATGAAATCTGTACCCCTCCTAGACTATGGTTAGTGTCCATTGCTCTGAGGTCATAAGGTGTCATCTGTGGGCACTGTGACACAGTCTGCCTGCTATGTGGAGGGGGTGAGTATCCTCCTGAGGCAGAGTGGCAATGTTCTCTAGAAAACAGTCAAAAACCAGGCACAGACTGTGGCTGCAGAGCTGGTTGAGATTTAGCCACCTGTGGCTTTCTTCTGTTGTTTAGGAGGCTGCTGCCTTTTCTGAGGGTCTGGATCCTGGTACTGAGAAGCAGGAGGATAAGAAGAGTAGAATTTCTTATTATTATTGAAAAAAGCCTTCTTTGCAGCTGTCTTTTTTCTAGCAGGGTCAGCTGTTGTTCTGGACAGTCTGTTTAGAGTGGTATTTTCTAACTTTAACTGAGAAGCTTTATCCTGCCAGTCTTTGCCAAAGAGGTTTTCCCCTGTGCAGGGTATGTCGCCCAGCATATCTTGAACTCACTGTTCAAGATCTGAGGCCTGAAGTGATGCAATCCTGCATGCATCGATGCATATTGCTGTGGCTCTGCTTGTGCATTCAAATACATCGAAGGTTGCTCTATTGACAAACTTCAAAACATTTTGGGTATGTTTGACTAGAGCAAGATAGTCTTCTATCTTATCATCTGAGAGAAGAGGAGCCATGTCCTCGGGTCCTTGAAAACCTCCCTGAGGAAAATACCCATGTAGAGTATATAGGAGTTAATCCTGGCTGATAGCATGGAAACCTGGAAACATCAATGCCCAAAAGCATCGAGGGTTCTCGATTCCCTACCCATTGGGTTAGAGGAATGGGTTTTGAAAGTCTTGATTCCGTGCATTGCCGTTTGCACCACCATTGAATGGTGGGGAAGCTGTGGCTTTTGGACACCGGGACATTCCGGTACTCGATACATGGTATCAAGGAGTCAAATATGAGGTGCGATCGTGAGGGGAGTCTCCCACATCCGGAGCATCAGATCATGGAGGATGCAGTGCACCGGCAAGGTGGCCGCCTCCTTGGGAGCTGTTGGGTATTCAAGTGACTCCACATCTGAAACAGGGGAATCGGAGGACTCGAAGTATCAGCAGGGACGGTGTTCATCCCCCGCCAGGTGCCAATGCTGATGGGTTGTTGGTATTGGTCTCAGGGAACCGTTTAGGTCGAGCCCCGGTATCGGTGATTGGCTCAAGGGATGGCATGGGTGGTAGTGATGACAGTACCATGTATCCCGATGTACCATGCACCGTTGCTGATGTCAGTGCCAGTGCCGGTATCAATGGAATGGTGTTTGAGGACAAAGGTTTGATGGGAACCAAGGCTGCCAATAGAGCTGCCAGGCTCCGCTCAATGGCCAGTATATGCTGGTCTATTGAGGTTGCCAATGTTTTGGGTATTGGTGACAGATACTTGTGACACTGTCCTAGAGCATGGCACCAGTATCTGTCCTGAGGTTGAGGCCTCGGGAGCATCCTAGGGCCCCTCAATGGCTTTAGAGGGCAGGTCTTTCCGCAAGGGCTGTTAGGCAGGCCAATCCACCTCCAGGGCAACGCCTGAGGCATCTCGATGCTTGAAAGAGATCTACCTCTGGTGGAATTTTCTGTCTTCGATGAAGACTTGTGCTTGGACATTTTCAATACCTGAAATCCATGGGAGGAGGATGAGGCTCTCGATGATGTCGATGCCAAAGATACCGTGTCCGAAGCGAAGAGAGTTCCAAATTTAGAGGCACGGTTCTGCAAGCCTCTCTTTGTCATCTTTTTACAAAGGGAACATTCTGTTGGCTGGTGGTCAGGCCCAAGGCATTTCAAGCACCAGTCATGTGTGTCAGTTACCAAAATGGTACTGCCACACTTAGAACATTTTTTGAAACTACTAGTCGGTTTCTCCATACCATCGGTGGATGCATGATAGGCTTAAGGCCTAAGATGGCATCGATATGCCTGAAGTTCTTTTTCTTTTTTTTTTTACTAAGTTAAAGGACATAAAAGAAAGAATAAAGGAACTGGCGGTGTCAAGACGGTGCTGGCATCGACAGGAATGCAGACACTAACCACAAAAAACCCCAAACAAAAGAAAGAATTTTCTGCAGTGACAGGAGTTGCTTCCTATTGACTCTGTGGAAAACGAAGAACTGAAGAGAGGGAGTTGGGAAGGTGGGAAGGCAGCCATGCAGGTGCAGTGGAGTGCTCCCAAAGGCTTTCCTATTGGACACTGGGGAGCATTCCCGCGTGAGCTCCGTCAGTACCGATTTCACCCATATGTGAAGACTACATTCCTGCTTGTTCCTGGAGATAATACATTAACCTTCTGAACTATTTACAGTGAAAATGTAGGGTGCAGGTAATAAAGAGTTCAACATTTGTATAGTATTGTGTCCTATTATCAAAGTGAAAATAGGGTTATTTTGAAAGTATAGGGGTCATTCCAAGACACGAATAGCTATTCAGTCCCTCTGCCAACCCCAACTAACTTCCCCGCACGTTGTATGGGGAGGTTAGATGGGGGTGGGAAAGGGGTGTTGTGGGAGCAAAGTTAGAGTGGGCAATGGGTGATCTGCAGCTCCAGACATACAGGGTCAATTCCAATGTCGGCCCTGTACGTCTAGGGCTGGTTGCCCGTACGCGGAACCTATTCCATTCCTGAGGTGGAATAAGTTCCCCTTGTCGGGTGAATCTGGCAGGCCCGGGGTACAGCAAAGGCGGGAGGGGAGCAGAGGAGATTCTCTGCAGCCAACCCTGGCCTTGGGAAGCCAGATCGGGGGTCGGGCTGCAGAGAATGAAATTTCTTGTCTGGCGGCTGGGGTTGCGGCTCATGAATGCCATGGCAACTGGATGCCATGGCACTGTGGCTCTATTCAGGAGCCCTGATTGAGTTATCTGGGCAAGGCCTGTACGTGCAGGCCGACCGGAATCAGGGTCCCGGCCTGCACGTATAGGCCTGGATGTGATTCTGATTCTGCGTGGCTAGACGTGCCCACAGGATCAGAATCCCATCTAACTCTGTGCATCCGGTCCGACCAGGTGTACAGAGGGCCGGGATGTCCAGGACGGAATCAGGTCCTATGTGACTAGGACGGTTTAGTTTCTGGTTCCAAGGTTATGTTGTATGTTGTATACTTTTGTCCACTAAAGAAGAGCGGGACCTAGGCGTGGTTGTGTCTGATGATCTTAAAGTAGCTAAACAGGTAGAAAAGGCGACGGCAAAAGCTAGAAGGATACATGGGTGCATACGGAGAGGAATGGCTAGCAGAAAAAAGGAGGCGATAATGCCTCTGTATAAGTCTTTGGTGCGACCTCATTTCGAGAATGGTGTGCAATTCTGGAGACCGCACCTTCAAAAGAATGTGAACAGGATGGAGTCGGTGCAGAGGGTGGCTACTAAAATGATTAGTGGCTTTATTAGAAAGCATATGAGGACAGACTTAAGGATCTTAATATGTACACCTTAGAGGAAAGGCGGGATAGAGGTGATATGATTGAGATGTTTAAATACCTCCGTGGCATAAATGTTCAGGGAGAGAGCCTCTTTCAATTGAAAGCAAGTTCTGCTACGAGGGGACATGGGATGAGGGTGAAGGGAGATAGATTCAGGAGTGATATGCGGAAATATTTCTTTACAGAAAGAGTAGTGGATCCATGGAATAGTCTCCCAGTGGAGGTGGTAGAGATGAGGACAGTAACTGAATTCAAAAAAGCATGGGACCAACACAGAGGATCTCTAAAGGTAAAAAGTGGACTGTTGTAGTTGTTGTTATGGAAGGACAGACTAGATAGGCCATGTGGTCTTTTTCTGTCATCATGTTTCTATGTTTCCTCTTGGAAGAGATGCATTTTTAATTTCCTTCAGAATTCAGTCAAGTCCGAACATCCTCTTAAGGTTGAGAGTAAAGAGTTCCATAATGTGGGGGTATATAGTGTCAATGCTCTTAGATTTCTGGGTTAGGATCACAAGTAGGTTGAGGGTACTATTTCTTCGTAGTCTTTCAAACTGGGGGATGGATATCAGGGTCTGAAGATAGGTGGTGGATTTTTTATTGAGATCTTGAATATTGTGGTGAGGGCCTTGTATCTGGTTCTAGCAGAGATGGGAAGCCAATGCAGTTGCATTAGCATGAGGGTGACGTGTGCTTGGTGTGTACAAAACTTTACAGCGGCTAGCAAATTTGCACAATTCCGTCAAAGAAATACGAGTTCCCACACTGTGTAATTCTTTGATAGAATTGTGCAAGTTTGCTAGCCGCTGTAAAGTTTTGTACAGGAAATTAATGATTAGTACAGAGTGTTACAGGATCTTATGGTTTTACATCCTGAAACAGAGTATTTGCCAGACTAACCCCTGACGAAGGGTAACGAAATACGGCCTGTGTCGGGTTGTCATTGGTTTCACTCAAATAAAGCTCTGTCTTTCCACAATATCACGTCTTGGACTGGGTTCTTGATAAATAATGTTACAGTAGTCCAGGGTAGGTGTAATCATAGCCTGGCAGATGGTTCGTAATAATTCTGGAGTTAGCAGGGGTCAAAGATGTTTCAGAGTTTTTAACTTATGATAGATGGAGGCAATTGTTCTCTTTATATGTGATTGAAAGATCAGCTGTTGATCTATTGTTATGTCCAGGTATTTTACGTCCAATTTGACTATGATGATCACATCTTCTAATTTCAGAGTCATAGGTGGAAAGAAGGTTGGGTAAGTGGTTATGTATTGAGCTTCAATCTTTTCCTGGTTTATAAACAGATTATGCTGACTAAGCCATATCCCTCATGCACCACCATATCTTTATCTTCCCCCTGTTTCCCATGCAGGATAAGAATCCACCAGGTACTCCACTTTCTACTTTCGTGGCTCCAGTCTATGGATCTCACTTCCCTCTGATCTTTGTCTTGAACTGTCCTACACTAGATTCAAATCTCTTCTCAAAACCTGTCTGTTTCATCTGGTTTTGACCTAGGTCCACAGTAAATTAGACTCCTGCAACCTCTACCTCCCCTTGTTGTGATAACCATCTCCGCTCTATCCTCTCTACCTTTTGTTTCTACATGTAATGTCTTTATGTGGTTACATGTTCCCATTCTTTCCTGCTTTGCTCTGGAGGTCCTTTTCTTTTGGTTTGATTTTAACCTTTGGAGTCTCTCCTTTTAAGATTTTATTATTGTAAACTGCTCTACTGTCCCGAAGGGCGGTATAGTAAATTTTAATAAACCATAGCGTTGGCCTCTCAACATCCAAGCTGTGAGAGCTAGACACTTGATGTTTATTTTTTTTATTTACATTCTCTTATATACCGCGCTATTCTGCATCAGTGCGGTTTACATTGAACAAACTGAAATTACATTGAACAGGGCATTATAACTTGGAGATAACTATTTTACAGGGAACATGGGCTATGGAGGGTTAAGTGGCTTGCCCAAGACCACAAGGAGCACCTGTGGGACTAGAAACCCCAGTCCTTCCGGCCCAAGGTTGCTGTCCTCTAGTGGGATTTGAACCCCCGATCTTCCGGCCTGAAGTACCTTGCCCCAACCACTAGGCCACTCCTCCACTCCATGTTGGGATGTAACATGTTGGGATGTAACATCGCTCTGTTCTCCTACGATATTAGATCTGGTGTTTGCCCGAGTCACATTGGTTCCTGAATGGAAAGTCCAAGAAACAGAAGGAACCATGGCTGTCTGTGCCAAAAAGACGTGATGAGAATCATTGTACCTCCATCTGCTTTGAATTTCAGGAGGGTCTTGATGATGAGAGAAACTTTAGGATACATGTACAGAAGACACCCCACCCCACCCCAAACTGAGGAGGAAAGCAACTGAGGCTAGTTTTCTGTGTTGCCCCATCCTTGAGCAGAACTGAGGCACCTGGACATTTTGGGAAGTTGTGAAAAGATCTATCAAAGGGGTGCCCCACTCCCGAAAGATGTGCTTCGCTACATCCATGTCCAGGGTGTATTTATGAGGCTGGAGGACTCTGCTCAGTCTCTCTGCCAGTGTGTTCTGATTGCCAGGCAGGTAAGTGGCTCAGTTCCATCCCGTGTGAGATGTCAACGTTCCACAATTTGACAGTTTCTCAGCACAGAAGGTACAATACTGTTCCTTCCTGCTTATTGATGCAAAACATGGCCACTTGATTGTCATTTTGAATCAGTACAATTTGGTTGAACAGCCGATCTTTGAAAGTCCTTAGAGCATTTGCTATTGCTCTTAATTCCAAAAGGTTTATCTGATGGAGACTTTTTTGAAAGGACTAAGTCTTCTGAGTGTGGAACCCATCCTGATCAGCTCCCCAGTCCAGTTTGGATGCATCTGGTGTCAGTAATTTTTGTGAGGTAGGAATTTGGAAGGGAAGACCTTTTGCCAAATTGCTGTATTTTGTCTGCCAGGAAAGCGACCAAGTTAGTGGAGTAGCGATTGACAGACAATCTGAAGTTTCTGGTGGCTTGTGACCACTGGGTACTCAGGATCTATTGAGCTTGTCTCATATTGAGATGTGCCAAGGATGTTAAAATTACTGTTGGGACTGAAGCATAAGGACTACATACAATTCATTTAGTCCGAAAAGTAGAAAAAAGATTTACACAGGTCATTGATGCTAACAGGCATGTCACTGGGGGAAAAACAATATACCCAGAAAGGAATGCCATTGTTTGTCTGAGACCTGTAGTTACAATTTGGAAAATTTGAACTGCAGTGAGATATGGAGTGAATTGAGTTGATTATTTACTGAGAAGTATTCACTCTGAGAGGTGACCATTAAGTTTTGTTTCGAAAATTACTGTTGAGGCCGTTTGGCCTAGCAGTGTTAACTTGGCATGAGCTGATAAGGGCTGACTCATTTGAGCCTTCTGCACTATTGCTCAGTCTGAATAGTCTGTCATGTGGGAGAAAAGCTCTTGCCTGAGTCATGTCGAGCAGAGCGCCAATGAATTCCAATTGCTGGGTGGGAGAGAGGAGGGATTTGGGCAAATTAACCTTGATTCCTACTATTTCTAGAACCCGAATAGTGACTCATGTTGATACCAAAACCCTTCCAGAGTGTTGCTCTTGAGCAACCAATCGTCCAAGTTGGAGAAAATGTGCATTCCCAGCTGCACAGGAATGCAGCTATCATAGCTAGGCATTTGCTAAAGACTTGAGGGGCTGACGTGAGGCTAAAAGGCAAAATATGATTCTGGAAGTGCCTATGCCCTACTACAAATCAGATACCTCCTGTGCCTGGGATGTAGCTGTATGTGGGTATATGCATCCTTTAGATCTAGAGAGCATAGCCAATCTCCTTTTTAAAGTTAAGGGAGCAGGGTGCTTAGAGAAATCATTCTGAACTTTTGTTTGACAAGATAATTGTTCAGATCTCTTAGGTCTAGGATGGGGAGTTATCCCCCCATTTTCTTGGTGACCAGGAAAGGTGTAGCTACTCACTTGTAACAGGTGTTCTTCGGGGACAGCAGGAATCAGTCCTCACATATGGGTGACATCTGCGCTAATGGAGCCAATGCAGAAGCATCTCCTCAACTTTTAAAGAAAGCCTTGGGAGATGCACCACGCATACGAGATCCCCTTCCCGCCCAAGGGTACCATCTTGCCTCAATCCAATGACATAGCTAAGACGGCAAAAAATTAAAAATATGGTAAAAAGCAACTGCAAGGGGAGGAGGGAGGGTTGTGAGGACTGATTCCTGCTGTCTCTGGAGAACACTTTTTACAGGTGAGTAACTACACTTTCTCTGGGAATAAGCAGGAAGACAGTCCTCACATATGGGACTCCCCAGCTACAGGCTACCAAGAACCTGTAAAAATGCCATCGCAACCTGCAAAGGGTGAGCCGTGATCAGTAGCAGTTGAGTCCCTACTGAGAGACTCTCGCAATACACAAGTGTCCGGCAGAGAACCAGCACTCCAGTGGCCTGAACACAGAAGGGTTGGAGGGCAAGAGTTGCCTACACCCCAAAAAGATTACGGAGTATGGTCTGGCCAAAAGTGCTGTCCCGTTGGGACTCCCTCTCCAGGCAGTAGTGAGCTGCGAAGGTATGGAACAGAGACCAGGAGGCAGCCTGACAGATTTCCATCATGAGGACAGAACGCCGATTTACCACGGAAATAGCCATGGCCCTGATGCAGTGCCCAGTGACCTTCTGGTCCAGTGAAATCCCCGCCTGCTCATAGGCGAGAGTAATTCAGTCCGCCACCCAAGTGGACAGAGTTCACTTAGTCACTGGGAGCCCCAGATGACTGGGGGCATAGAATACGAAAAGCTGAGGTGCACTGCGGTGGCCCTGAGTCCATTGCAGATAGAAGGACAGGGCCCTTTTACAATCCAGAGTATGACAAATGATTTCTGACCTGCTGGCGTGAGGCCTCGGAAAGACAGTGGGGCGCACCACCTCTTGATTGAGGTGGAATGGGGACACCACCTTTGGCAGAACCTTTGGGTGTGTGTGCAGCACCACCCTGTTCTTGTAGAACATCGTGTAGGGGGGATCTGCCATCAGAGCCTGGAGCTTGCTGACTCTGTGAGCTGATGTGAGTGCTAGAAGGAAGACAACTTTCCAGGAGAGGTACCTTAAGTGGCAAGTAGCCAGAGGCTCAATGAGCTGTGAGAGCACCATGTTGAGATCCCACTCCGCTGCTGGAGGACGGACGGGGGGGGGGGTTTGGATAACATGAGGTCCCACAAGAACCGAGACACAAGGGGCAGAGCCGAGAGGGGCTTGCCCTCAACAGAATGGTGGTGAACTGCGATAGCACTCATTTGCACTCTGACTGAGTTGGACTTTAGTCCCACTTGCAACAGATGGAGCAGGTATTGGAGTACCACCTGTACCGAGCAGGAGAACAGGTTCACCCATCTTTCAGCGCACCACACCAAGAATCAGCGCCACTTGAAGGCAAACGCTCTTTCTGTAGAAGCCTTACAAAAGGCTAGAAGAACCTCTTCCGTGTCCCATGGGAAGCTGAAGGGAGCTAATGCTACCCTTTGAGCAGCCAAGCCATGAGTAACAGGGACCCCAGGTTGTGGTGTAGGAGAGAGCCCTGCTCCTGTGAGAATAGTCCTAGGGCTCGGCCCAGGGGAATCGACGATGCCGCTGACCGGGAGAGAAGCAGCAGGAACCCAGATTGCCTGGGCCACCAGGAAGCTATAGGTATTAGTGATGCCCTATCGCTGTGGACCTTGAATAGGATATTGGCGACAAGGGGTGTAGGTAGGAAGGCATCCCGGAGGCCTTCCGTCCATGGAATAAAGAACGCATCTGCTGCCACCCAGGATGGGTGAGACTGTTAGGAGCAGAAGCAGGGCAACTGCGTGTTGTCTGGGCTGGCGAACAGGTCCATCAGGGAAACGTCCCAGAGTCAAAACAGCTGGGCAGCCACTTCAGTATCTAGGCACTACTCGTGCATCTGGAGGACTCTGCTCAGCTTGTCCGCCAGGACATTGTCTTGGCCCAAGAGGTAGACCGCTCTTAGGAGCATCCCTCTGCGTGCCGCATAGGAACAGAGGGCTACCTCCTCCTGGCAGAGAGAGTACGACCCCTTGCCCCCTTGTTTGTTCACATAAAACACTGCGATCTGGTTGTCGGTCTGGACCAGCACCGAATGGTGCTGCAAGATGTAGCGGAAGGCTTGGAAAGCCAGGAAGATTGCCCGGAGCTCCAAAAGATTGATTTTCAGCTGGTGTTCCATCTGGGACCAGCTGCCTTGTGTTTGGAGGCCCTCACAATGCATGCCCCAACCCAGTAAAGAGGAGTCCATAGTGAGGACCCTCTGGGGGTGTGTGTCTGGAAGGGCATCCGGGCATGAAGATGACAAGGGGTCTGCCAACATCCAAGGGAGTCCACCAGCTGGCGGGTCACTCTCACTTTGTCCCAGAGCCTGCCTGTGGCTTGTATCCACTGAGAGCGGAGGCACCACTGAGCCACTCACATGTGCAGTCGGGCGTATAGGCAGAAGAGCATCTGGGCGGGTAGAGCCCGGCGTTGGTGCACCTCTGCGGATAGTCCCCTGAGGCATCCTGACCTCTCTTGAGGGAGGAAGGCCTTGGCTGGGAGGGTGTCTAGCTGAGCCCCTATAAACTCCAGGTGTTCAGCTGGAGCGGGGTGGGACTTGGGGTAATTAATGATGAACCCCAGATGCTGCAGGGCGCTGATGGTGCACTCAGTGGCACATTGTGCCTCTGCAGCTCTGCCTTCCCTTATGAGCCAGTCGTCAAGGTAAAGAAAGACAAAAGCCCCTTGGAGCCGAAGTAGGCTGTGACCACCATGAGGCACTTGGTGAAGACCCTTGGTGATGAGGCCAGCCCGAAGGGCAGCACCCTGTATTGGTAGTACTCTCCTCCCACCACGAACCGGAGGTATTTTCTGCGGCTGGGATGGATCAGGATGTGTGTGTAGGCATCTTTTAGGTCTAAGGAGCATAGCCAATCTCCCTGCTGGAGGAATGGCAGCAGTGTTCCAAGGGAGAAGATCTTGAACTTCTCTCTTACTAGAAACCTGTTCAGCTTCCGCAGATCCAGGATGGGCCTGAGACCCCTTGTTCTCTTTAGGACGAAGAAATATCTGGAGTAGAAGCCGGTGCCTCAGAGATGTTTCAGCACTGGCTCCACCGCTTTGTCCTGGAGTAGGCCTGCGAATTCGATGAGGAGCAGGGTCTGGTGAAGGAGAGGTCTGATGGGCTCTCCTGGGAAGGATGAGGATGGCGCTCACTGTAGGTGGAGGAGGTTGCCCTCCCTGACCACTTGTAGCACCCAGGTATCGGTGGTAATGGTGGACCACCTGTGGGTAAACAGGTCAGACGCCCCCCTGTGGGCTGCAGGGGACCTCCTGGGGGAGAGGAGGTCAAGCCCAGGAAGCCAAAAGCTCCCCACCAGGCTGGGCCTCCAGAGGAGGAGGTGGCGCTCGAGGATTGGAGACACCGGTACTGTAAGGTTTTCCTTAGGGGGGAACCTCATACTGGAGTATGTCCAGTTCCTCTGTGCGTGGGTCTTCCTCAGTCTTGATAGTGAGAGCCTCAGCCATATCTTGCACAAACTCAAGGAAAGCGACATCCTCAGGTGGGGAATGGCGTTGGGACACTAGAGCAGACAGGTCCGAAGAAATGTTTTAGTGTCACTGAGTGTCTGGAGACTCCTCATACTCGGTCTCCCATTCAGACTCAAAGTCAGAGTATGAGTCTGAGGCTCCGTGATCACCATGGTCGAGGTCTGCAACCTGTGAAGGATTTGTGGTCCGAGTCGCGGGCACTCACCAGAGAGGACCAGTGTCCCAAGAAAGGGGGGCCAGGACCTCGTCTGGAGCCATTGTGTCTTTTGAGGTTGGTGGTACTCGAGGATCAGCTTGACATCCAGGGAAGCCCCGATGTTAAGGGTCCCGTCGTGGAGGTGGATGAACCGGACAAACTGGTCATAAACACCCGCTGCATGCCACGAGGGCAGATATACTGCTCTCTAAGGCCGCCATCCTGGTCTTCAGCCTTCGACGCAGGCACCGAGAATTTCAGGCACAGCGTCAACACTGTCGAGGGGGAGTCCTTGACGAGAATGGCCTCTAGTGTCCGAGGACTGTTGGTGGTGGCTGACAACTCCTTGTGAGGCAGCTTGTGAGGCCACTCCCACTCAGACACCTCTGACTCACAATGGGGGCTGTGGGTCCTGGAGTGGGATTTCCCCTTCAACACGGACCTGTTCTCCGAGGCAGTATTCAAGGGTTTCGACTTCTTGCGTTCCACCTCGGGGGATTTCCTCTTGGAAGAACTGCAGCCAAGGGAGTCTGAGGAGGCTCGGGCTTTGCGGAGCACCGAAGTACCGGAGGGGGCCCAGGAGTGTGGTGTCACCGGATACTTCACCCATATGTGAGGAATGACTTCCTGCTTATGCCCAGAGAATACCTGGAATAAAATCCCCGCCCTTCTTGCCCTGGTAGAGTGAGCTGAATTGCTAAATCTTTCTGAAGGGCAGTGACTTCTTGAAGAAGCAGTCTCTGATGCTGAGGGTTTAGAGATTCAACCACTGGAGGGCAATTTGGAGGAAGGTTGAATAGATGCTATTTATAGCCACTTTGAATAATTTGTAGGACCCAAATATTGGAGGTTACAAGGACCACATTTGGGCAAAAAGAGTGAGCCTCTCTCCTACAGGAAATTACTCCTCTGAGGCTACACGAAGAGTGGCTATGCTTTGCAGAAACCAGTCAAAATCCCACCCCAGGTTTCGGATGAGGAGCGAGCTAGGTCATCTGAGATTTCTCTGCTTTGGTGGTGCTAGAAGAGTCTGTTTATATTGGGAATAGTGAGGACCAGGGAAATACCTGTGCCTTTGAGAGTAGTGGTTCTTTCTCTGGTCACTCTATTGATACCTCCTGCAGTAGGAGGCTGACTCAGACATGTGCCTTAGAAGCAAGCCAATTTTTAATAGGTCTTCATTCTCTCCCTCCATCCCCACTCCCACCTACCCCTGGGATAATCATAGCTTTACAGGCTCTTAAACCTCTTAAAGGGAAGGAGTTGCCCATATTCACTCTCAGGTGCAGCTGTTTATCCTCATCAAGCATAAATTAAGGATCTCAGATGAATTAATCTTGAGGTGAACAAAGTCCATTAAAATGCATTAGATATAGTTTTATTAGTATAAGTATCTCCAGCAAATCTACAAAAGTAACAACTTAAATACATAACCACAACCTTAAAACTAAGATGCAGACAGTGGTCAAGCAGCAAAATGGGGGCTTTGCAGTCTTTTGCATTGAATGTCACATGTATGATTTTCTCCAGGTTTGTGAGGGGCCTTATGTGTGTACTAGGTGCAAAGAGCTCTTGGGAGACTTGGAGGGCATAAGGAAGACAGAGAGGTACAAGACCTACAAGGATGTAGTACTGAAGTCCCACCTCCAGTCTGGCTGCCTCCCTGTTGCTATAGAGGAGAGAGGTGGCGTGATAGGAGAGCATCACCCTGGTGCGGCAAGAAGTGATCCTGTAGCTAGGACATGTCCTCCAGGTGATGCAAAACCCTCTCGCACTGAGGAAGTTTCTCCAAGGCCATGTGCCCATGAGGGAAGTGTTAGGACAGCTGTTATAGTTGGTGATTTGATCATTAGGCATGTAGATAGCTGGGTGGCTGTAACATGCCTGCCTGGTGCAAAGGTAGCAGACCTTACGCGTCACCTAGACAAGGTCTTAGATAGTGCTGGGGAGAAGTCTGCTGTATTGGTACATGTTGGTACTAATGACATAGGAAAATGTGGTAGGCAGGTTCTGGAGGCCAAATTTAGGTTTTTAGGTAGGAAGTTGAAATCCAGAATTTCCAGGGTAGATTCTCTGAAATGCTTCCTGTTCCATATGCAGGATCCAAAAGGCAGGCAGAGCTCCAGAGTCTCAATGCGTGGATGAAACAATGGTGCAAGGATGAGGGTTTTGAATTTGTTAGGAACTGGGCAACATTCTGGGGAAAGGAGGGGTTTTTCCGAATGGATGGACTCCACCTTAACCGGGATAGAACCAGGCTGCTGGCATTAACCTTTAAGAAGGAGATAGAATAGCTTTTAAACTAGATAATAGGGGAAAGCTGGCAGTCATCCAAGAGCGCATGGTTCAGAAGGATGTATCGTTGAAGGATACTAGCAAAAGATTGAAGTTAGGGCATATCGACAGAGAGGTTCCAATAAAGACAAAAGTAACCCAAATGCCCCTAACTACAGAGCAGGCAGAACTTAAAGATTCCAGACTACTCCTGCATACCGGTAACAAGATTAATATGAATAAAATTAAGCCTCTAAAATGCTTGTATGCAAATACCAGAAGTCTAAAAAACTAAGATGGGAGAGTTAGAATATATAGCACTAAATGAGAAGTTAGATATGATTGGTATCTCATAGACATGGAAGAAGGAGGACACAGTGGGACACTGTGATACCTGGGTACAAATTATATCGCAATGATAGAGTAGATCAAATTGATAGAGGGGTTGAACTCTATGTTAGAGAGGGCATTGAGTCACATAGGATTAAAGATTGGAGGAAACGAAATACACTGTAGAATCTCCATGGATTGATATTCCATGTAAAAAAGGGAAGGTGATGGCAGTGGAGGTGTACCATAGACGGCCTGGCCAAAATGAACAAATGGATGATGAAATGCTCAAAGAAATCAGGGAAGCTTACAAAAGTTACAGCACAGTAATAATAATGGGTGATTTCAATTACCCTGGTATCGATTGGGTCAGAGTCACGGCAAGACATGTTAGGGAGATAAACTTTCTAGATGAAATAAATGACTGCTTCTTGGAGCAGCTGGTTCATGAACCATCAAGAGAGGAAGCCATCTTGGATCTAGTCCTTAGTGGAACACAAGATCTGGTGCAAGAGATAAGGGTGTTGGGGCCACATGGCAATAGTGATCATAGCATGATCGCGCATAATTTAATAAATGGAAGAAGGATGGCAATGAACTACCTTTTAACTTTCAAAAGGGAGACTATGATAAAATGAGGAAAACAGTTAAGAAAAAAATGGTAATTACACGTACCTGGTAATTGTAGTTCCTTGAGTGACGACAGTTTAGTCCTCCACCTCTGGGTAGTGCACCTCCTCCTGCAGCTTGGAGACTGGACCAATCAAATTCCTGTCCGCACTGGATGTAGCATGCTGACATCTCCCATCAACCCCCAGTGAACTATTGACAAAGCAGACTCAAAAGAGCAACAACCAAATATCTAACAATAATCTTCTTTTTTTTTCTTTTTTTAAATGGTTGAATGCCAAACAAGACAGACACCACCCCTTTAAAAGGGAAGGGCAAGGTATCTGTTATTAAAGGACTCCCTCCCCTGCCGAGCCAAGAAAGGGGGCTAGAGGAAGAAGAAAAAACAAGTCAAAAGGAAAAAACGAACATGAGAGAAAATGATCATAAGGAAAAACCTACCTGTATATCCGACTCTTTACTCCTGAACGCGTGCCGGGCTACAAACAGAACCCGAGGGTGGAAATGAGGACTAAACTGTCGTCACTCAAGGAACTACAATTACCAGGCAAGTGCAATTACCATTTCCTTATCGTTCCTCCAGTTTAGTCCTCCACCTCTGAGATGTAACAGAGCAGTACTAACGGGAGGGACCCTGCCAGCCGGCACGCAAAACCGCCGACCTGAAACAGGCATCCTTCGCTGCCAGAACATCCAGGCAGTAATGCTTGCTGAAGGTATGAAGCGACGACCAGGTAGCTGCCTTACAAATCTCCACCGGCGGAACTAGGCTGTGTTCCGCCCAGGAAGCCGCCTGAGCTCTGGTTGATGAGCTCTCAGACCCACCGGCGCTGGGTGCCCCTGCAACACGTAGGCAGAAACGATGGCCTCCTTAACCCACCTGGAAATGGATGCTTTCGCCACCGCCTCACCTTTCCTGGGACCGCCAAACAACACGAACAGACGATCCGATTTGCGAAAGGACTCGGAGACTGCCAAATAATGACGCAACACCCTCTTTATGTCCAAGCGACTCAAGCCTCGGTCAGACGCTTGTCCTACCTCCGACCGCAAAACCGGCAGAGATACTGATTGATTCATATGAAAAGGAGAAGACACCTTTGGCAAAAAGGAAGGCACCGGCCGAAGAACCACTTTCTCTCTAGAAAAACCCAGAAAAGGTTCTCTACAGGAAAGAGCTTGCAATTCTGAGATGCGCCTTGCCGAGCAGATAGCTACTAAAAACACTGCCTTAAGGGTAAGATCCTTGATCGTGATATGAGTTAAGGGCTCAAAGGGCGCTCTTCCGAGCGCTCTCAACACCAAATTGAGATCCCATGGTGGGACGGAAATCCGACATGCAGGACGCATCCTGGAAACCGCTCTCAGAAAATGACGGACATCATCGTGCTCTCCTAGTGGCATGCCGTGAACCTTACCCCTATAACAGGCTAAAGCCGCTAACTGTACTTTTAGAGAAATGGCGGCGAGCCCCTTATTGATGCCATCCTGTAAGAAGCTCAACACCAACGGCACCGAAGCCCTGGAAGCACGGACCTTATGCCTGGAACACCAATCTTCAAAGATTTGCCAGTTACGAATATAAGCCAGCGAAGTCGAGCGTTTCCGCACCTGAAGCAGAGTCGCCACTACAGACCTGGAATAACCCTTCTTTTTAGCCTTGCCCTTTCAATGGCCAAGCCATAAGCGTGAATCGATCCACCCGCGGCATCAGAAGGGGACCCTGGACTAGGAGCTCTGGCGACAACGGTAGATGCCAGGGAACTCCGTCTAGTAACCTGATGAGGTCGGCATACCACGGACACCGAGGCCAGTCTGGCGCCACCAACAGAACCCGTCCGTGATGCGCTTCAATGCGCTGGATCAGACGGCCGATTAGTGCCCATGGCGGAAACACGTAAAGAAGACCCGTCGACGGCCACGGCTGCATCAAGGCATTGATCCCCTCCGACATGGGTTCCCGCCTTCTGCTGAAAAACCGATTTGCTTTTGCGGACTGAAACGTGGCCATCAAGTCCATCACCGGCTCCTCCCACCAGAGAATCAACTGAGCGAATACGTCGGGATGCAGCTCCCACTCCCCTGCATCAACTCGTACCCTGCTGAGAAAATCCGCTGTCACGTTGTCCTTCCCGGCGATGTGTGCCGCCAATATCACTTGTAAACGCGACTCCACCCAGGAGAACAGCCTCTCTGCCTCCTCTTCCATGGCCACGCTCCCGGTACCGCCATGCCGATTTATGTATGCCACGGTCGCGGCATTGTCCGACAGCACTCGAACCGCTTGCTGCGACACCTGGGCTTCAAAGCTTTTCAGGGCTAGAAGCACTGCTCTCAGCTCCAGACGGTTGATCGACCAGCCGCTCTCTTCCGCCGACCACTGTCCTTGCGCAATGTCCACCCCGCAATGCGCTCCCCAGCCTGCTAGACTGGCATCTGTTAACAGCAGGATCCACACCGGTTGCTCCAGAGGCATCCCCACCCGCAAGGACGCGGGCAACAACCACCACCGCAGAGCCCGCCGAACCTGCAGAGGACAAGAGAGCCGTTTGCTCAACGAATCGGACTGGTTGGACTAGCAGCGAAGCAGGGCCCGCTGCAACGGTCTCATATGAAATCTGGCCCAAGGAACCACCTCCAGTGTTGCCGCCATTGTCCCCAGCACCTGAAGGCACTTCCATGCCGTCGGTGCTGCCAATTTTCTGAAGCCTCTCTCTAGGGACTGGAGAACCTGTGCTCTCTGTCAGGAAAACCGAGCCTTTCCGAGTATCGAACAGCACCCACAAATACTCGAGAACCTGGGTTGGCTCCAGGTGACTTTGAGGGGGTTGACCACCCAGCCTAGACTCTGGAGGAAGTCCACTACCTTCTTTGTAGCTGCCTCGCTCTCGGACTTTGCCCGAATTAGCCAATCGTCGAGGTATGGATGGACCAAGACTCCTTCCTTCCGCAGTGCTGCCACGACCACTACCGTTATTTTGGTGAAGACGCGTGGGGCCATCGCAAGGCCGAAGGGCAGTGCCTGAAACTCGTAATACCCCCAAGGCAGTGCGAACCATAGAAACGTTTGATGCGCCGCCCTGATCAGGATGTGGAGATAGGCCTCTTTGAGATAGAGAGACATCAGGTACTCTCCCCGACGAACTGCTACAATAACCGACCGCAGCGTTTCCATGCGAAAGTGCTGTACCCGGAGAGAACGTTTTACTCCTTTGAGGTCCAGAATAGGACGAAGAGACCCATCCTTCTTTGGCACCACGAAATAAATAGAGTAGCGACCCAGGCCATATTCTGCTGGCGGTACTGGAATGATGGCGCCCAGCTGCAAGAGACGGTTCAAAGTCTGACGCACCTGCAAAGCCTTCTGTGGCCCTCTGCAGGGCGAATTCACAAACAAGTCTAGGACCGGCATTGCCAGATCTACCGCATACTCGTCCCGAATGATCTCCAAGACGGTCGGAGGTTATGTGGGTCTAGGCAGAAAGAAACTCCCGAAGGCGACCTCCGATTGACTGACCTTCTGCCGGGACCCGCTGCCATTCATTGTGGTTTACAAGCGTTCCCAGAAGATGCTGTGGTGAAACCTCTACTTGCGCCCCGAAACCCTTGGGCTTGAGATGCAAATCGTCCTCTTTGGGACCCCGCGAAACGGGGTGAACGAAATCTTCGAAAGTCCCTATACTGGCCCCGAAAGGAAAAGGACGTTTTACCCTGTTTAGGCTTATCTTCTGGCAGCCTACCTCCTTTGGACTCCCCTAAGTCCTTAACCAACTTGTCCAAATCCTCTCCAAATAAAAGCTTCCCCTTGAACGGGAGTTTGCCGAGTCGAGACTTAGAGGACCTGTCGGCCGCCTGCCTCCTCCCCCTCCTGCCAGCCCACCTCGGAGGGCATGGGTTCTGGAAGCCGAGGCCTCTTGGCCACTTTCGACGCTAAAGCCTCGCTCTCCACACGTGCAGGCTGCGCGGTAGAGGAAGGGACAGGAAGGGAACCAGGCAGCTGTCCTTGCCGACTACGACAGAATGCCTGATGCATGAGTAATATGAAGTCTGGAGAAATATCTTCCATTTGCGTCGCAGAAGCGAGATCCGGAGGGGCCCCAGGAATACTTGAAAGCCCCCCTAGGGTCGAAACGGAAGGACCCGCTATCCAATCTCCACCTTCCGTCCCTGCTACTGCCTGCTGAGGAGCGGAAGGTGTGGAACTCTCCATTTTCTGCTCTGCACTCGCCGACACTGATGTACAGGCCAAACAGATGCCTGACTCTGCACAAGTGTGCTCCCAGGCGCCACAGATGATGCACTGTGCAGTTATAGACATGAGGAAGGGACCCCGGAGGAAACCTAGGTACTCCTGGATCTAGCAATAAAAAGGTATGCGCTGTTAGCAAAACACCTACTTCAAACCTTCCCTTTAGCTCCTTTTCTCTTTTTGTTTTTTTTTAACACCACATCGGAGCTCTTAGACCCTTAGAACTACCAATAACTAAATGCTTGCAGGACCACCCGCTTAAACGAGACTGCCCGCTAAAGGCAAAAAGAGCAAAATAAAAAATAAACTAAAGCAAAATAAAATAAAGCAAAAAAGAAGCCCTTTGCCACTCCGAAACTGAATCGGGGAATCCTTCTGGCCCAGAGCACAGCACTGTCGGCACCGCAAATAGAGGCGCTGGGGAAACTGCGCGATCAAAATGGCCGTGGTTTCCTCACAGCGTTTAGGCGGGAACTGCAGGGAGGCCCTCCTGACACGAAAAACTAAGCATGTACCTGTCCTGTGCCGTTCTCGGTCCAAAACAACTCCCCTCGACTGGCTAGGCTTTGTTCAGAAAGCCGCGCAGCGATTATAGGCTTACCGGGCTGCCGAAACACAAAACAGCAGCCTGCTTATGGAGCCGTTCCCTTCACCACCGTCTGCCGACTTGAGGCGAACGGGGATGCTGGTGTGCCGCACAGAGATCTCCACCCCCGTGCCGTCAGGGGGAGAGAGATCCCAAACAGAAAGGCAGGTATTTGTGAAGAGCTTGGCAGGCAAAGGACCCCCCAACACCAGCACCTTCTCCTCCTATATTAACTACTATGTCTTTTTGTTCTTTTTTTTTTTTTTTAAACAGAACCTAAAGAAAAGACTGAAGCCCTTTAATCTAACTAGCCTGCTCCTTATTAGTCACTCCAGTGAGCCCAGCACCTAGGCTCACTAAGTCCTCCTGCTGCATGGAGACTGGACACACACTGGGAGCTGATGGGAGATACCAGCATGCTACATCCAGTGCGGACAAGAATTTGATTGGTCCAGTCTCCAAGCTGCAGGAGGAGGTGCACTACCCAGGTGGAGGACTAAACTGGAGGAACGATAAGGAACTAAAAAGAGCAGCTGCAAAAGTTAAAGATTTACACCAAGCATGGGTGTTATTTAAAAATACTATCTTGGAAGACCAGACCAGCTGCATTCAACACTTTAAGAAAAGTGGAAGGAAGTACAAAAAACTGGCAGAATGGTTTAAAGGTGAGGTCAGAGAGGCTGTTACAGCCAAAAAAGCATCTTTCAGGAAATGGAAAAAGCAGCCAAATGACGAAAACTGGAACAACATAAGCAGTGGCAAGTTAGAAGCAAGGCATTGATAAGGCAGGCAAAGAAAGAATTTCAGAAGAAGCTTGCTGTGGAAGCAAAAACACATAATAAAACCTTTTCCAAGTACATTTGTATCAGAACACCTGTGAGAGAATGAGTTGGACCATTAGATGATAAAGGGTAAAAGGGATACTAAGTGGGGACAAGGCCATAGCAGAGAAACTGAATGTATTCTTTACTTCAGTCTTCACAGAAGAAGATGTAGGGAAGATACCCATGCCTGAAGTGGTATTTAAAGCTGCTGCAGCAGAAGTACTGAAAGAAATATTGATAAACCGGGAAGATGTATTACAACTATTTAATAAACTGAAGAGTAGCAAATCACCTGGACTGGACAGTATTCATCCAAGGGTGCTGAAAGAACTGAAATATGAGATTGCAGACAGCATTACCAAGCAGTGAACTATAATTAAAATCACCAGTGAAGACTGGAGGATAGCCAACGTAACCCCAATTTTTAAAAAGGGTTTAAGGGGTGATCCGAGAAACTACAGACTGGTGAACCTGATGTCAGTACAAACCATTATTATGAACAAAATTTCTGAGCATATAGATAGTCAAGGTTTAATTGGAGACAGCCCACATGGCTTTAGCCAGGGAAGGTCTTCTCTTACTAATTGGTTATAATTTTTTGAAGGTATAAATAAACAGGTAGACAAAGGTGGGTCGGTCAATGTAGAGTATCTGGAATTTTAGAAAGCCTTTGACAAGGTCCCTTATGAGAGACTTGGCGAAATTAAAAATTCATGCGATAGAAGGCAGTGTACTATTGTGGATCAGGAACTGGTTAAAAGATAGAAAGCAGAGGATAGGGCTAAATGGCCAATTTTCCCAATGGAGAAAGCTGAATAGCGGAGTACCTCAGGGATCTTTGCTGGGTCCGCTGCTTTTTAACATATTCATACATGACCTGGAAATGGGAATAACAAGTGAGGTAATCGAATATGCAGATAACATAAAATTATTCAAAGTTGTTTAAATATAAGAGGATTATGAATAATTTCAAGAGGACCTTAATAAACTGGAAGACTGGATGTTCAAATGGCAGATGAAATTTAATGTGGACAAGTGCAAAGTTATGCACCTAGGAAAGAACACCAAAACTATGGTTACCTGATGCAAGGTTCCACATTAGGAACTACCAACCAGGAAATAGATTTAGGCGACATCGTGGATAACATGTTGAAAACCTCTGCCCAGTGTGTAGTGGCGGCCAAGAAAGCAAATAGAATGCTAGGAATCATAAGGAAAGGAATGGAGAATAAAACAAAGGATATTATAATGCCTCTGTATCGTTCCACGTTGCGACCGCACCTCAAATATTGTGTGCAATTCTGGTCGCAGCATCTTAAAAAGGATATAGCAGAATTAGAAAAGGTACAGAGAAATGCCACCAAAATGGTAAAGGAGATGGAAGGATACCCCTGTGAGGAGAGGCTAAAAAGGTTAGGGCTCCTCAACCTGGAAAAGAGATTGCTGAGGGGAGATATGATAGAGGTCTATAAATTAATGAATTTGAGCGGAACGGGTAAACATAAATCGATTGTTTACACCATCGAAATGTACAAAGACCAGGGGACAAGCAATGATGCTACAGTGCAACCCATATAAGACTAATAACAGAAAATATTTTTTCACTCAACATGTAATCAAACTCTGGAATTCATTACCGGAGGATGTAGTAAAAGCTGTTAGTGTAGCTGGGTTTAAAAAAGGGTTGAACAAGTTCCTGGAGGAAAGGTCCATAAACCATTGTTGAAGGGACCCATGAAATCTACTACTTGTCTCAGTACAAGCATTGTGGAACCTGTGTCTTCTGGGGAAACTGCTAAGTACTAGTGACCTAGATTGGCCACTGTTGTAAACAGAATACTGGGCTTTATGGACCTTGGTCTGAACCAGTATGGCATATTTTATGTTCTTATATCAGAGATTGCTCGGGCCATGAATTTCAAGCAGTCTTTCTCATGCTTCACTAGGGAATGATATTGTTCCAATTTCTTGTGAGAAAAAAACTGAGATATATAAAGGCTACCCATGATGTCCTTCAAAAACATGCCCATGTAGAGCTGGTAAGAGACGATAAGGGCAGACAGTATAGAACTCTGACATACTCAGCTTTGAAAAGAATCCAATTACCGAGCCTCCTTCCCTAAGGGCACCAAGCAGTGCATCTTTGAGCTTTTGAGAGCAGATTTGACTACCGATGAGTAGTGAGGAAGCTGGGGCTTCTCGAATCTGTGAGCCTTCTGAACTCTGTACATGGAATAGAGCTTTCTACTGACTGGAGGCACATGGGGGGGGGGGTCCCACATTCTCATCTGTACTCTCTGAAGAATGCAGTGCATGGACACTGTCACCATGTCCTTGAGGCAGAGATGTACTGGAGGATCTTAAATTCTTCTGTCATGGGCTTATGCTCAATCTCCAAAAAGGTGGTATGGCCTTAGCCATATCCTGTACAAAATCTTGAAATGTGATGTCTTCAGGAGATGACACTAATCTCTCATGAGGAGAAGAGGAGTCAGAGGGGAATTCTGGGGATCTATCTTCCGAGAGACCCTCAGTCCTCATCCGTGAACCAGCCTTCTCATTCAGATTGAAAGAGAAAGAAATTTTGAGTCTTGGCATGAATGACTCTCCTTCCCTGTGGGGATCGGGAGCTCCTCTGGGAGTGTTGATGTACTAATGACGTCTGGAAAACTGGTGCTGTTTCGGACCCCGATGTACTAGAAAGTGATATCGGCTGGGCAGATTCTGGAGTCCGGGCTCTTTAATGCCGATGCCTCTCCCACAGGCACTTTATGCTTAGAGGATAGGTTGGATGTCTGTAGGTGCTGATACAGCCTTCATTGAGACACTGAGTTGCTGCATGGAGAACAGCATTGTTATTCTGTCCTCGATGACCTTCAGAAGGCATCTCTCCATTTGCCATTTCCAACAACAGTAGGCCTACAGCAGCATCGGCTGATATTCCTAAAAACTGGGAGGAGTATTGACAGACTGGTCCTGTCTTTGGAGGTTGAACTTTCCTCCTGTGAACCCTCCATGCTCTTAACATGCCTCAGAGTGCTTCAACATTGATGCACCAAGGCCTCTGCCTGATGTTTGACATCCTTTGTCAATGCGGATGAAGTTG
This sequence comes from Ichthyophis bannanicus, assembly GCA_033557465.1. NCBI lineage: Eukaryota > Metazoa > Chordata > Amphibia > Gymnophiona > Ichthyophiidae > Ichthyophis > Ichthyophis bannanicus. The sequence continues at coordinate 350,874,316 of CM066036.1, read as the reverse complement.
AATCCTTCTTCACTTTTGGGAAAACATGGGCGAAATGATTGATGCTCCAGGGATCTACAGGTGCTGGATTCCAAATGAGCTCGAGGGCTCCTCATTGTCAATGCACCATCAGAGTCTGATGCAGCCTTTGTAGCCATAGAGACCGATGTTTCCAATGCCAATGGATAGGAACTGGATGCATCAAAAAGGTGTGATAAGGAAGCTTATCATAGCTCAGGAAGGAGCTATAGAAAAGGTGAAGTGACTCTGAACAAGCAACCTGTCAGTTCTGGTAGAAATAAGAAAACAGAATTTTCCCATAAAAGACTACCAGTCCCAGAATGCACCAGGTTTCCAACAGCCCTTAGAGGAGCTGAAGTGGGGAAACGTGTGTTCAATCAGGAGGGCTATGAGGTAATCCCTAAGCACTCATCTCAAAGGGCAGGGCCTGATTCAGCACAGCTGCGCTGTGTTAGGGAGGAGCACTCATCTAAGCAGAATAAGAGTAGAGTTTATTCTACAGATGACCATCTTCATGATCACCTTGGATATCCAGAGAATTGTCCTCAGTATCCTGAGAATCAGCTTGAGTTTGATCATCAGTTTCATCTGAAGGATCATCAGAAGCAGAAGCCAAACCGGACGGACAGAGAGGGAAAGAGACCCTTTAGAAGAAGGAAGAGAAAAGCCTTTGAGAGGTCTAGAAGAGTCCAAAGCAGTACGTATACTGGGAGGTATTCCAAGGGCCAGCATACACCATTGGACTGGGGAAAGCCAGAGGAATGGGGCTGCAGAGCTAGGAATCACCAGAGGCTACCTGTGAGGGAGACGGCTGCACGTGGAAGGGACCCTAAGACCTGTGCCAGAAGGTATGTGAAGAGAGATCCAGTGTCCAGGGATCTGGATTGGATGGCTGGACATAAGAACTGGACTACATATTGGCCAGGCTATATAGAGAGGAACTCTAGCAGCAATGGAAGCTCAGGTATGAACACTGATCTATGCCCTAGCTATAACCTTGAAAGACAGCAGGGAAACAAGTATTCTCCTGAAAATGCTCCATTGAGAGATTCATCTGTGCCAATCCATGATATTGAACCCATGCTTGTTGAACAAGGGGGAATAATAGCAGATGAGGATCCTGTTTATATGGACTGCTCTTTATCTAAACTCTGTTGGTAACTTTCTGTTATAAAGTACAGCAACCATCACAAAGAAATACAAATTTGTTCTTTAATCTACTCAGAAAAGCTCCTGAAGCAGGATTTGACCCACACAGTGGAAGGCAAGCCAGCTAAGGGGTTTCAGCTGGTGACTGCTAGCAATTAAGCCTTACCTAATTGCTTGTGAGCTAGGAGAGAATCACTTCTGTATCTATGTGGGAAGTAATCAGAAGTTAACCTGAAAAGAACAGTTTGTTTCTTGCTTTGTGGCTTTTCATTTGTTGTTTTCCTGATTTTGACTTTGTTTTTCCAAGTTAACACTGAAAGCAAGTAACCTAATTTATGTGCTACCAAGCATATCTGTGTTGGGAGAAATAACCCCATAAATAAATATCTTATTGGCTTTACCCAAGAGCACAACTAAATTATTGTCAGCAGCTGTGTCTGGTGTGAATGAACTACATTGCCCACAATACCTTGAAAATCATATAGAAATATGCACTTGCCAAGAGTGTGAAGATTCTCACCCAGGCAGCCGTCTGACAAAGGACATTGCATTGTTTTTCTCCACCCTTCTGCCCTATCTGTCATCTGCAAGCACAATTTACAAGAGGAGGGCTCACGATTGGGTCCCAAGTATTGGAGGCACCAACTATGCATATGGATATGGTCCTTGAACACCCGAAACACTTCTTAAACCCACTGGCAAGTTTGTGGGACATATTGTCTGCAGAAATAGCTGCAGAGAAATAAAAACAACTCCATTTTGGCACAAAAAGAGAGATAAGTAAGGCCGGACTGGAATGCCAACACCTAAGGGGCTGAGACATCGCGGAAATTAAAGGAAACTTTAAACGACTGAAAACACATAAGGGCCAAGCAGTGACAGCAGAACCGATGAGATTTAGGTGGAGAACTCTGTTTGACATGGCAGCACCTGTTAGGGATATTAACTTTACCTATTTGGGGAAACATGGATTTTGAACCAGGGTTACAGGATCAAGGCTTCAAACAGTGGGAAGCTCAGGAACTGACAGATTTGTCAGGATGGTAGATCAGAAAGGACATATATTGCTGTTCCAGAGACTCCAGCAGGATTTTAGGTTGAATCCTTCTGATATCTTTGCGTATATGGAACTGCAACATTATATATGTACTTTACAAGCAAGTGCCATTATAGGGAAATCTGCAGATCAATGGACCTCATTAGTTTAACTAGAACAGGGGTGTCCAACTCTGTCCTGGAGGGCCACAATCCTAGCAGGATTTTGGGATAGCCCTAATGAATATGCATTTTTTGTTCAATTGTAAACCGCACTGATTTTAATAGCGCGGTATATAAGAGAAGTAAATAAATAAATAAATAAATATGCATTAGAGATATCATGCCAACCTGACTGGTTTGTGGCCCTCCAGTCCTGGATTTGGATACCCCTGCCTTAGACCTCTGTCATTTAAGATTGTGAGTGAGCAAGGTGCAGATGTCCTAGACATCAAAAAGGGTAGTGGTGGTGAGAAGCGAGGAGGAATGTGACAAAGTCTATCTACACTTTTTGATGTCTAGGACATTTGCACCTTGCCCACTCACAATCATAAATGACAGAGGTGTAAGGCAGGTTTAAGGAGGGAAACGGAGACATCATAAGGTAGATTCTTTAGGTTGGCTGAAAGGATGGAAAATGGTTGCTGTCGAGTAGCTTCTGGAAGTTTGGCTAGTTTGATTGAGAATGGGTACGTTAAGCCCTAATATATGTGTGAAGGTTTATTTCTGGAAGGGTGGGAGGGGAATGGAAGAGAAAGAGTAGTTACTCACCTGTAACAGGTGTTCTCCAGGAGCAGCAGAACACAGTCCTCACATATGGGTGACGTCAACGCCGACAGAGCCCCCGTGCGGAGCATTTCCCCAGCTTTCAAAGAAAGCCTTTGGGAATGCAGCATGCCTGCGCGGTCCCCTTCCTGCCCAAGGGTGCCATCTTGCTCAGTCTGATGACATAGCTAAAAGACAGCAAAAAAACAAAATAAAGTATATGACTGCAACTCCCAGGGAGGAGGGAGGGCCATGAGGACTGATTCCTGCTGCTCCTGGAGAACACCTGTTACAGGTGAGTGTAACTACTCTTTCTCCAGGACCAAGCAGGAAGTCAGTCCTCACATATGGGACTCCCCAACTCTAGGCTACCGGGAACCCAAAGCTGAAAAAATGGCTCCCTCTGCAGAGCCTCAGCATCCGTAATAAGAATATCCTCTGAGAATGCCCCCGTACGGTAGCCCAACACAAGGGCCGGAGGGTAGGAGTTGCCTAAACCTCAAAGAGATTACAGAGTACCGCCTGTCCGAAAGCACTGTCCCTTCGGGACTCTCTCTCGAGGCAGTAGTGGGCTGCAAAAGTCTGGCTTGAAGACCAAGTAGCGGCCCGGCAGATGTCTACCAACGGAACAGAGCGGAGATGAGCTACTGATGCGTCTTTCGCCCTGACACGGTGGGCCGTGACTCGACCCTGCAAGGAGAGGCCGGCTGCCCTGTACACCCAGGCGATAAAATCTGCTACCCAAGTGGACAACGTACGGTTGGAGACAGGTTACCCCAACTTATTAGGGTCAAAAGATACGAAGAGCTGAGTAGCCCTTTGATGCCCCTTCGTACGTTCTATGTAAAAGGACAATGCCCTCTTACAGTCCAGAGTATGCAAGACTGTCTCTGCCCAGCTGGTATGCGGCCTGGGAAAGAATGTAGGAAGAAACACCTCCTGATTGAGGAGGAAAGAGGAGACAACTTTTGGAAGGAACTTCGGATGAGTCCGAAGGACCACCCTGTTCCTGTAGAACCTTGTGTACGGTCTATCAGAAACCAGAGCTTGTAGTTATATTCTTGCCTATATTCCATAAGGCAAGAACAGTGCAACGTCTCAGACCCCTTCTTCAACATCAGGACTTCCAAACAGTGATGCAAGCCACGACACTCCCACATCTGGACTACTGCAACATAATCTACCATGGCCTTCCAGCCGCACAGACCAACCACTGTTCCCTCTAAGCTGTGCGCATGTGCGCGCGCACACACCTCGCCGAGCGAGCGCACATACTTTACAACAGAGCGCACAAAAATTACAGCTCTGATTCTGATAGAAAACAACACAGACGTCTTAAAATTTAAAATTATGATTGTAATTACTAGAAATTTCCCGCTTCATTTAGTAATCGTCTATTTTCATTTAATTTGATTAAAATCAATGTGGTGTACATACTGTATTCTGACGTGTAGTCAAATTTTAAAGTATATAACTCCGAGTGTCGATATGTGGCGCACAAAAATTTAACCTTTCTTCAAAAGCTGCACACATCTGATATTTTATGCGCACACAGCCTACAGAAAATTAGAGGGAACATTGAGACCAACCCCCTCCGAACAGCATTGAACACCACAGCAAGAATCATCCAGAGAGCAAAGAAAACCGATCACATCACCCCAATTCTCAAATACCTTCACATACTTCCCCTGGAAGCGAGGACTAAATACAAAGCCATCCTACTCACCCACAAAGCCATCCACCAAACACAGAAAGCGTAGTTACTCACCTGTAACAGGTGTTCTCCAGGAGCAGCAGGAATCAGTCCTCACTTATCGGTGACGTCGGTGCCGACGGAGCCCTCGCGGAGCAATTTTCCCCAGCTTTCAAAGAAAGCCTTTGGGAATTGCAGCGCGCATGCGCGGTCCTCTTCCCGCCCAAGGGTGCCATCTTAGCCAGTCAGATGACATAGCTAAAAAAGACAGCATAAAAATTTGCAAAAAAAGTAAAGCAGACGATTGCAACTCCAAGGGGAGGAGGGAGGGTTGTGAGGACTGATTCCTGCTGCTCCTGGAGAACACCTGTTACAGGTGAGTAACTACGCTTTCTCCAGGACCAAGCAGGAAGTCAGTCCTCACTTATGGGACTCCCAAGCTTAAGGCTACCGGAGACCCTAAGCACAAAAATGAGCTCCCTCTAGCTCAGCAGCACAGAAGGAAAGAATCTTCGCTGAATTATTACCCACCGGTAGCCCACATCCGGGATGGAGGGTAGGAGTTGCTCAGACCTCAAAGAGATTACGGAGGACTGCCTGTCCGAAAGCACTGTCCCTGCGGGACTCCCTCTCGAGACAGTAATGGACCGCAAAAGTCTGGCTCGAAGACCAAGTAGCGGCCCGGCAGATGTCTGCCAGCGGAACAGAGCGGAGGTAAGCCACTGACGTGGCCTTTGCCCGAACGCAATGAGCCGTGACTCGACCTTCCAAGGAGAGTCCGGCTGCCCCATAAGCCCAAGTGATACAGTCCGCAACCCAGATGGACAGTGTACGCTTGGAGACCGGGAGCCCCAATTTATTGGGGTCAAAAGATACAAAAAGCTGAGCAGCTTTACGGTGCTCCCGCGTACGGTCAAGGTAGAAGTTCAAAGCCCTTCTACAGTCCAGGGTATGGAGGACCGTTTCAGCTCGGCTGGAGTGTGGTCTGGGAAAGAAGGTTGGAAGTACCACCTCCTGATTGATATGAAAAGGGGAGACCACTTTTGGAAGAAATTTTGGGTGAGTCCTTAGGACTACCCTATTTTTGTAGAACCGAGTGTAAGGGGGATCAGACACGAGGGCCTGCAATTCACTCACGCGTCTAGCGGAAGTGAGGGCTATCAAGAACAGTGTTTTCCAAGAAAGAAAACGGAGAGAACAGGTAGCCATAGGTTCAAAAGGCGGACAGGTGATCCGCTGTAAAACCACATTCAGGTCCCAGTCAGGCGCTGGCGGGCGCAGAGGTGGTTTAAGTAGAAGGAGACCTCTGAGAAACCTCGCTACGAGAGGATCGTTGGAGAGAGGTCTGCCGTTCACCGGCACATGATTTGCTGAAAGAGCACTGAGGTGAACCTTGACGGAGTTGGACTTAAGTCCCAGATTAGAGAGGTAAAGCAAGTACTGCAAGACCACCGACACCGGGCAGGAGAAGGGATCCTGAGACTGTCGGGTACACCAAACGGAAAAAACGACGCCATTTAAGGGCGTAGCATTTGCGGGTAGAAGGTCGTCGCGAAGCTAGGACGACCTCCTCCACCTCTGCCGGCAGGAGAAGGGGAGCGAGGACTACCCTCTCAGCAGCCAGGCCATGAGGTTGAGAGACCTGAGGTTGGGGTGTAGCAGAGACCCCTGATCCTGAGTGAGGAGATCCGGTTGTAACCCCAGAGGCAAGGGATCCTCCACCGCTAACTGCAGCAGGAGCGGAAACCACGGTTGTCTGGGCCAGCGAGGGGCCACCAGGATCATGAAGGCTTTGTCTCGGAGGACCTTGAAAAGAGTCCGAGAGACTAGCGGGATGGGAGGGAAAGCGTACAGAAGGCTCCCCGACCATGATAGTAGAAAAGCGTCCGCCGCAACCCGAAGGGGTGTGGCTGACGAGAGCAGAAGCGAGGAAGTTGCCGGTTGTGAGGACTGGCAAAGAGATCCACCGTGGGGAGGCCCCACTTTAGAAAGAGCTTCTGAACTACCAAGGGATCCAGACGCCACTCGTGCGGCTGGAGGATCCTGCTGAGTTTGTCCGCCAGGTAATTCTCTTGGCCTGGGAGATAAACTGCCTTGAGGAGAATGCCGTGACAGACGGCCCAAGAGCAGAGCTTCTGTGCCTCCCGGCAGAGGAGGAAGGAGCCCGTGCCCCCCTGCTTGTTCACGTAGAACATGGCAACTTGATTGTCCGTCTGGACAAGGACGGACTGGTGAGAAGTCAGGTGGGAGAAGGCCTTGAGAGCCAGGCGGATCGCCCTGAGCTCCAGGAAGTTGATCTGCTGAGCAGACTCCCACGTGGTCCAGAGGCCCTGAGTACGTGCCCCTTGGCAATGTGCTCCCCAGCCCAGGAGGGATGCATCTGTTGTCAGCACCCGGGCCGGCTGAGGTGACTGGAAAGGCATTCCGCAGATCAGGTTCGGCTGCTGAAGCCACCACCAGAGAGACGAGATCAGCGGCTCGGAGACGCGCACTAGGTCTGCTAGGCCGCCTGTGGCTTGTCGCCACTGCTGGCGGAGACACCATTGAGCAGGCCGCATATTCAGGCGGGCATTGGGGGTCACATGGACGGTGGAAGCCATATGGCCGAGTAGTCTCAGGAAGCGTCTGGCGGAGACCAGGGGCTGGCTGCGAAAACGGTCGGCTAGGTCCATGAGCCGTTGAGCCCTGTCGAGCGGTAGGTACGCTCGTGCCTGAGGAGTGTGCAGCCTGGCGCCGATGAACTCGAGATCCTGTGAGGGGAGCAAAGTGGACTTTGCGAAGTTTATAACAAAGCCCAAGTACTGCAGAAGAGTCACCGTGCGGCGTGCGGCGTTGGTGACCTCCGGAGCGGACGCTGCTCTGATGAGCCAGTCGTCGAGGTACGGAAAAACATATAGGCCGTGAAGCCGGAGATGGGCCGCCACCACCGCGAGACATTTTGTGAAGACTCGCGGTGCGGAGGACAGGCCAAAGGGCAGTACTCTGTACTGGTAATGATTTCCTGCCACCACAAACCTTAGGTATTGGCGGTGGCTTGGGTGGATGAGGATGTGCGTGTAGGCATCCTTTAGATCCAAGGAGCATAGCCAATCTCGCTGCTGGAGGTAGGGCAGAAGGATTCCAAGGGTAAGCATTTTGAACTTCTCTCGCACAAGGAACTTGTTGAGGTTTGCGCAAGTCCAGGATGGGTCTGAGGCCTCCTGTTCTCTTTGGTATCAGAAAATACCTGGAATAAAAGCCTTGACCTTTTAGGTGGTGGGGCACCGGTTCCACCGCCTGTTCCTGTAGAAGACCTGCTAACTCCTGAAGGAGTAATTCCCTGTGCAGAGGGGGTCGAGGAGGTTCTCCCGGAAAATAGGAGGGAGGGACCTGGTGGAAGTGGAGAAGATAGCCTTCTCGCACGACTTGAAGCACCCAGGCATCTGAGGTGATGCTGGACCACCTGTGGGCGAAGTGAACCAGCCGGCCTCCGGTGCTGGGAGGAACCAGCGGGTGGGAGAGGCTATGCTTGAGGAGTCAAAAACCCCCACCCTGCTGAGCAGGGGCTGGTGGTGCAGGCTTGGGGGCTTGCTGCCTACGGGACCCGTTACCCCGTCCCTTGGCCTGCTGGCCCTGTTGGGGAGCTGCAGGGGCCTGATAATGGGGGTATTGTTTGTAGGCAGCCGCCTTCCTCGGGTAAAAGGACTTTTTTCCCGAGCCCTTCTTTTTCTGGGAAGGGGCGGAGGTCTTCCTAGAAAGCCTGGTCCTGGTGAGAGTCTCCGTCTCAATCTGTGCAGCCTTTTCAGCCATGGGCTTGCCAAAGAGGTTTTCGCCTCGGCAGGGGACATCGACCAACTTGTCCTGCACCCAGGGCTCAAGGTCAGACGACTGAAGCCAAGCCTGTCGGCGGGCACCGATGCCGGCTGCGGCCACTCGAGCCGATGCTTCAAAGCCATCATAGGCTGCTCGGGACATGAATTTTGAGCATTCCCGAATGCCAGTGGACAAGGCCAGGAACCTCCGCAAGGGTTCCTCGGACAAACCAGCGGAGAATCCGGCTAGCTCTTTAGCCAGGTCTCGGAGATACATGCCCATGTATAGCTGGTAGGTCTGGACACGACACGCAAGCATAGAGCCCTGGAAACACTTCTTACCAAGGCCATCCAGGTTACGGGCCTCCCTGCCAGGAGGCACCGAGGAGTGCATCTTCTGGCTCTTAAGACGATGCATGGCCGATTCCACTACCATGGAATGGTGTGGTAGCTGTGCTTTTTGGAAGCCAGGGCTCTTGCGGACTCGATAGATAGAATCGACCCGCTTGCTCAGGACCGGCGAGGTGGCCGGACTCTCCCACATGCGGAAGAGTAGTCGTTCCAGCATAGGAGGAACCGGTACAGTAAAGTGTTCCCTTGCGGGAGAGTCATACTGGAGGGCGTCGAGCTCTTCGGCTCGAGGCTCCTCCTCGGGGTCCGCAGGGAATGCCAAAGCCTTGGCCATATCCCTGACGAAGTCCGAGAACCGGGCATGCTCCGGGGGGGACTGCTTCCGAGGTTCGGACTCCGGTGAGTCCGAGGGGACACACCGAGTCCGGAAAGAATCAGGCGACTCTTCCTCTTCAGACTCCCAGACCGACTCCGACGAGGACTCGGTGGGGTCGGCCCGGGCAGGGCGCGGCGCCTGCCGCCCCGACGCCGAGGGAGTCGGCGTCGGCGACCTCGGTCCCGAACGGGAGGCCGAGGGTGACCTCGACCGAGGATCGACTCGAGTTCGCATCGACTCGAGGATCGGCTCGGTCTCCGGGGTCGACTTGGACGTCGACGTCCCGGCGGTCGGGGCAGCGACGCCAGCGAAGCCAGCGAGCAGTGCCCGCTGCTGGTCCATGAAGGCAGACAGTCTGCTCTCCAAGGCCGTCAACCTGAGTCCGAGCTCAGGTGACCCAGCAGCCCCCGACTCGGGCCCCGACGGCGTCGGGCCCGACGTCGGCTGTCGCGGAGGCGAGTCCAGGAGGACCACAGGACTTACCCGAGCAGGCAGCTCCGACTCCAGGCGAGGTCGCTTCGGGAGGTGCTCCTTCTCCAAGGACCCGGGGCGGCTATCGGGGCTATGCGACCTGGCCCTCGCGGAGCCAGGAGCGTCCACCGACGCCGCCCTCGCGGGTTTCACCTGACATCGATGGTCCCCGGAGGGAGAACCCCTGTCGGAGGAACTCCGGCGACGGTCCGAGCTGGAACCTTTGGACGCGGAGGTCTCCGACGAGGTTCGGGTACGGCTGGGGTCAGCGAAGATCCTATCCCGCTGATGCCGCCGACTTCTCAACGCTTTGGAGGACATTTTGCCGCAGGGCCCACAGATCATTTCTTCATGATCCGGGCCCAGGCAGCGGAGGCAAAAGTCGTATGTGTCAGTTAGTGACATATTTCGGTCACACTGACCACACCGCTTGAAACCACTGGCAGCCATCGGGGGAAAAAGGGCCCCGGCGAGGTCAAAGGACCGGGCTGCCAGGGAAAAACCGAAAACGAAAACTGACTAAGTCAGAAAAACCGAAAAGAAGAAGAGGACTCGTGACCGGCGTCGCGAGTCCGGGTGGGAAAAAGACCGGCGTCGAACCGAAGGAAAAAGAATAAAATAATGAAGAAATATCGACTTTTTCGCGGGGACAAGACGGGGACGTCTGTAGGGCTCCGCGGAAAAAAGAAGACTGGCTAAGATGGCACCCTTGGGCGGGAAGAGGACCGCGCATGCGCGCTGCAATTCCCAAAGGCTTTCTTTGAAAGCTGGGGAAAATTGCTCCGCGAGGGCTCCGTCGGCGCCGACGTCACCCATAAGTGAGGACTGACTTCCTGCTTGGTCCTGGAGAACACCCAGCTTCGCACCCTACTGTCTCGTCCAGCCCACGGCAGAACTACCAGACAAGCCTCCAGCAATTCCCTCACAGTCCCCCACAAAAGAACTAAATGCTCGCAACGGACCTGCAACCGAGCCTTTGAACTTTATGCTCCATCCTTATGGAATTCCCTACCAAGCTGTCTCAGAAACAACGCCGACCTACTATCCTTCAGAAAACAGCTAAAACCATCCTTTTCCAGGAATACTTCATCACGACTCCCACCGAAAAGTGCACTAACCACTGACCTCGCCCACCATGAACTTTGAATCAAGGCTGTACTATCCTGTCTATGTCCAAAGTCTGTCCCATGTCCAAAGTCTGTCCTATGTCAAAATCATCAATGTTGCCTCCTCGGTGATGGCCCCGCCCTATACTTAATTTCCCCACCCCTCTATGTAACGCCGCTTTGACCCGGTGAAAAGCGGGATATAAATACAGCTAAATAAATAAATAAAGAAAATAATAGTTCACTCACACATCTGGCCGAGGTAAGAGCTACCAGGAAGAGCTCCTTCCAAGAAAGGAAGCGTAAATGGCAAGTAGCCTTCGGCTCAAACGGTGGGCGAGTAAGTTGCTGCAAGACCACATTCAAATCCCACTCAGTGGCAGGGGGACGAATTGGAGGCTTGAGCAAAAGAAGACCTCTGAGGAAGCGGGACACCAAGGGGTGAGCCGACAGCACCTGTCCCTCCACCAGTGGTGTGCCGAAAGAGCACTGAGGTAGACCCGAACAGAGTTGGATTTAAGGCTTAAGTCTGACAGGTGAAGCAGGTATTGTAGCACTACTGGCACCAGGCAGGAGAAAGGATCTTCATTGTGATGAGCACACCACACTGAGAACCTGCGCCACTTGAGTGCATAGGACTTTCTGGTGGATTGCCTCCTCAAGGCCAAGGCCAAGACCACCTCCTCAACTTTCCTAGGGAGAAGTAAGGGAGCTAGCACTAACCTTTCAGCAGCCAGGCCTTAAGATTGAGGGATTTGAGATTGGGGTGCAGAAGGGAGCCCTGATCCTGAGACAGGAGATCGGGTTGCCACCCCAGAGGGCATGGTGTTTCCACTGCCAACTGCAGAAGAAGTGGAAACCACGGTTGCCTCGGCCATCTGGGGGCCACCAGAATCACTGAGGCCTTGTCCCGTAGAATCTTGAACAGAGTACGGGCCACCAGGGACGTGGGAGGAAATGCATACAGTAGCCCCGTAGACCAAGAGATCAGAAACGCATCTGCTGCCACTCTCAGGGGATGCGGCTGTCTGGAGCAAAACCTGGACAGCTGATGGTTCCGAGGACTGGCAAAGAGATCGATGCATGGAAGTCCTCATCGTAGGAAGATCTGCTGAACCACCAGTGGATTCAACTGCCATTCGTGAGGCTGGAGAATCCTGCTTAGTTTGTCTGCCAAAAGGTTCTCCTGACCCGGTAGATAAACTGCTTTGAGAAACATGCCGTGCTTGACTGCAAAGGAGCAAAGGGCCTGCGCCTCCTGACATAGGGGCCTGGACCCTGTGCCCCCTTGCTTGTTCACATAGAAAATCGCTACCTGATTGTCTGAACTAAGACAGACTGGTTGAGAGACGACATAAGAAAAAGTCTGTAGAGCCAAGCGGATTGCTCGCAGCTCCAAAAGACTGATCTGCTGTGTGGCCTCCCAAGGAGACCAGAGGCCTTGAGTGCACGTGACCTGGCAATGTGCACCCCAGCCCGTTAAAGAAGCATCGGTGGTCAGCATCCTGGTGGGCGCTGGGGCCTGAAAGGGTACCCCCCTGAGAAGGTTTGGGAGATATAGCCACCACTGCAAGGAGTCCAAGAGTGGTTTGGACACACTCACACTGTCTCAGAGGTCGCCTGTGGCCTGCGCCCACTGAGCCCTGAGGCACCACTGAGCAGCCCACATGTGCAGACGGACATTCAGAGTCACATGTACTGTGGATGCCATGTGGTCCAGGAGCCGCAGGAATTGCTTGGCGGAAACCTGAGAATTGCTTTGGAACTGGTTGGCCAAGTCCATCAATCTGTGGGCCCTGTCCTCGGGCAAGTAAGCCCTTGCCTGCAGAGTGTCTAATCTTGCCCCTATAAACTCTAGGTTCTGTGAGGGGAGCAAAGTGGACTGCATGGTTTATGTCAAAGCCCAGATGCTGGAGAAGAGAGACAGTGCAAAGAGTGGCTTGTCTGGCCTCCTGGAGAGATTGACCTCTGGATGAGCCAGTCGTCCAGGTATGGGAAGACAAAAATTCCCTGATTTCTGAGATAGCCCCCCACCACCGCCATGCTTTTGGTGAAAACCCTGGGGACGGAGGTTAGGCCAAAGGGAAGTACTCTGTACTGGAAATGGTTTCCTCCCACCACAAATCTGAGATATTGTCTGTGGTCTGGATGAATGAGGATGTGCGTATAAGCATCCTTTAGGTCTAAGGAGCATAGCCAGTCTCCCTGCTGGAGGTAGGGCAGCAGTATTCCAAGGGAAAGCATCTTGAACTTTTCCCTCTCCAGAAACTTGTTCAGGTTTCACAAGTCTAGAATAGGCCGGAGGCCTCCTGTCCTTTTTGGTACCAGAAAGTACCTGGAGTAGAAGCCTTGCCCTTTCAGGTGGTGAGGCACTGGTTCCATCGCCTGATCCTTTAGCAGACTTGCCAATTCCTGCAGGAGGAGGTTTCTGTGCAGAGGGAGTCTTAGAGGTTCCCCTGGAAAGTAGGAGGGGGGTATCTGGTGGAAGTGGAGTATGTAGCCTTGTTCGACTATGCTGAGGACCCAGGTATCCCTGTGATGGCTGGCCACCTGTAGGCGTACAGGGTCAGTCAACCTCCTGTGCTGAGTGGAGCCACCAGCAGAGAACAGGCTATGCTGTGGGAGTCAAAACCCCACTCCCTGCTGTGCAGGAGCCGGAGCTGGCGGCTTGGGGGTCTTCTGCCTACGGGGCCCATGCCCCTGCCCCTTGGCCTGTTGGCCCTGTTGGGGAGCTGGAGAGGCCTGATAGTGAGGGTTGGATTTGTAGGCAGCGCCCTTCCTCGGGAAAAAGGGCTTTATCCCCGAGCCCTTCTTTTTCTGAGAAGGAGCAGAAGTTTTCCTGGACAGCCTTGTCCTGGTGAGAGTCTCAGTCTCGATTTCCGCAGCCTTTTCAGCCATGGGCTTACCGAAAAGGTTTTCACCTCGGCAGGGGACATCGACTAACTTGTCCTGCACCCATGGCTCCAGGTCCGATGACTTTAGCCAGGCCTGACGGCGTGCACCAATGCCGGCTGCGGCTACCCGGGCCGAAGCCTCGAAGCCATCATAGGCTGCTCGAGAGATAAACTTCGAGCACTCTTGGATCCCTGTTGACAAAGACTTGAACCTCTGCAAAGGTGCCTCGGAGAGGCCAGCTGAGAACCCGGCAATCTCCTTTGCCAAGTCTCTTAAGTACATGCCCATGTACAGCTGGTAGGTCTGGACACGGCAAGACAGCATAGAGCCCTGGAAGCACTTTCTACCGAAGGCATCCAGGTTCCGGGCCTCCCGGCCGGGGGGCACCAAGGAGTGCATCTTCTGACTCTTCAGACAGTGCATGGCCAATTCCACAACCATGAAGTGGTGCGGTAGCTGCGCCTTTTGGAACCTAGGGCTCTTACGGACTCGATAAATGGGATTGATCCGCTTGCTAAGAACCGGCGCCGAGGCCGGTGCCTCCCACATACGGAAGAGCAGCCGTTCCAGCATCGGAGGAACCGGTACAGTAAAGGCTTCCTTCGGAAGAAAGTCATTCTGGAAGGTATCTAGCTCCTCGGCTCGAGACGCCTCCTCAGCGTCCGCAGGGAAGGCCAGGGCCTTGGCTTTGTCCCTCACGAAGTCTGAGAACCGGGTATCCTCCCGGGGGGGGGGGACCTTCTCCGAGGCTCGGACTGGTGAGTCCGAAGGGATGCACCGGGTCCGGAAGGTGTCCGGGGACTCCTCGTCCTCCGTCTCCCACTCCGACTCCTCCGAGGAGTTGTCGAGCGGCTCCGGCCATGTGGGCCTCGGTGCCACCCGCACTGACGCCGAGGGTATCGGCGTCGACGACCTCGGCCCCGCACGGGAGGTCGAGGGGGACCTTGACCGAGGATCAACTCGAGACTTCATTGACTTGAGGATCAGCTCGGTCTCCGGGGTCGACTTAGACGACGAGGTCACGGTGGTCGGGGCAGATGCACCAGTCGGACTGGCGATCAGCACCCGCTGCTGTTCCATGAAGGCAGCCAAGCTGCTCTCCAAAGCCGTCAACCTGAGTCCAAGCTCAGGAGACTCAGCAGCCCCCAACTCGGGCCCCGACGGCATCGGGCACAACGTCGGCTCCCCAGGAGGAGAGTCCATGAGGACAACTGCACTTATGTGACTCGGGGACTCCGGCTCCACACGAGGTAGCTTGGAAGGCCTCTCCGGCTCAGAGAGCCCAGGGCGGCAGTCAGGGCTACGTGACCTGGCCCTCGAGGAACCAGGAGCCTCCACCGATGCCGCCCTCACGAGCTTTTTCTTCCTTTGGTGCTCCCATGAGGGAAACTCCCTTACAGAGGACCGCCGTCGGCGCTCGGGGTCGGACTCCCGAGATGTCGAGGCCTCTGACGAAGTCCGGGCCCGGCCGGACGCGGAATCAGAGAATATTCTCTCACGTTGATGCTGACGGCTCCGAAGAGCCTTCGACGACATTTTGCCGCACGGACCACAGGCCAGCGGGTCATGGTCGGGCCCGAGGCATCAGAGGCAGCAGACATAAGTTTCTTGCACCGATCACACTTTTTGAACCCCTGGCAGCCATCGGGGGAACAAAGGCCCCTGCAAGGTCAAACGACCGGGCTGTCAATGAAAACACAAAAAGAGCGCGAATGCTAGTCACAAAGGACAAAAACCGAAAATCAGAAGTCCGGACTCGATACCGGTGTACCAAGCCCAGGCGGGACGGGGAACCGGCATCAAACCGGATAAAATAATGCAAAAATCGCCAAAAAAACCCAACTTTTCCCAGGTGACACGAACTCACGTCCGTCGGGCTCCGCGGAAAAGAAAGACTGAGCAAGATGGCACCCTTGGGCGGAAAGGGGACTGCGCAGGCATGCTGCATTCCCAAAGGCTTTCTTTGAAAGCTGGGGAAATGCTCCACATGGGGGCTCTGTCGGCGCTGACGTCACCCATATGTGAGGACTGACTTCCTGCTTGGTCCCGGAGAATGGGGAGTTTTCTAGCTCCAGTAACTAAATATAAATAATGTATTATGATCATAAGAACGTAAAATATGCCACAGCGGGTCAGACCAAGGTCCATCAAGCTCGGTATCCTGTTTCCAACAGTGGCCAATCTAGGTCAAAAGTACCTAGCAATTTCTCCAAAAGACACAGGTTCCACAATGCCTGTAATGGGGCAAGCAGTGGATATCCCAGGTCCCCTTTAATAATGGTTTACGGACCTTTCCTCCAGGAAATTATCCAAACCTTTTTTAAACCCAGTTACACTAACTGCTTTTACTACATCCTCCAGTAACAAATTCCAGAGTTTGATTACAATTTGAGTGAAAAAATATTCTCTCTTATTAGTCTTGAATAGGCTACCCTGTAGCTTCATTTCATGTCCCCTAGTCTTTCTATATTTTGATGGCGTAAACAAACGATCTACGTTTACCCGTTCCACTCCAATCATTAATTTATAGACCTCTATCATTTCTCCCCCTCAGCCGTCTATTTTCCAGGTTGAAGAGCCGTAACATTTTTAGCCTCTCCTTATAGGGGTATCCTTCCTTCCCCTTTACCATTTTGGTGACTCTTCACTGTACCTTTTCTAAGAATACTATACCCTTTTTAAGACACGGCGACCAGAATTGCACACAATATTCAAGGTGCGGTTGCACCATGAACCGATACAGAGGCATTATAATATCCTCTTTTATTCTCCATTCCTTTCCTTATGATACCTAGCATTCTATTTGCTCTCTTGGCCGCCGCTGCATACTGGGCGGAAGATTTCAATATGTTAACCACGATGACGCCTAAATCTTTTTCTTGGGTGGTGGTTCCTAATGTGGAACCTTGCATCGGGTAACCATAGTTTGGGTTTTTCTTTCCTAGGTGCATAACTTTGCACTTGTCCACATTCAATTTTGTCTGCCATTTGGATGTACAATCTTCCAATTTATCAAGATCTTCTTGCAATTTTTCACAATCCTCTTGTATTTAACCAACTTTGAATAGTTTTGTGTCATCTGCAAATTTGATCACCTCATTCGTTAATCCCGTTTCCAAGTCATTTAAGAATATGTTAAAAAGCAGTGGACCCAGCACAGATCCCTGGTGTACTCCACTATTCACCATTCTCCACTGGGAAAATTGGCCATTTAGCCTTACCCTCTGCTTTCTATCTTTTAACCAGTTACTGATCCACAATAGTACACTGCCTCCTATCACATGTCATTTTAATTTCGCCAAGAGTCTCTCATGAGGGACCTTGTCACAGACTTTCTGAAAATCCAGGTACACTATATCAACCGACTCACCTTCGTCTACCTGTTTATTCATACCTTCAAAAAAATATAACAGATTAGTAAGACAAGATCTTCCTTGGCTAAAGCCATGTTGGCTGTCTCCCATTAAGCCATGACTATCTACATGTTCAGTAATTTTGTTCTTTATAACGGTTTCTACCATTTTTCCCGATACTGACGTCAGGCTCACCGGTCTGTAGTTTCCTGGATCACCCCTGGAACCTTTTTTTAAAAACTGGCATTATATTGGCCATCCTCCAGTTTTCAGGTATTACAGATGATTTTAATGATAGTTCACAGATTACTAATAGTAGATCTGCAATCTCACATTTGAGTTCTTTCAACACCCTTGAATGTATACTATCCGGTCCAGGTGATTTGCTACTCTTTAGTTTATCAAATAGTAATACATCTTCTGGGTGTATCAATATTTCTTTCAATTCTTCTGCGGCATCACCTTTAAATACCATTTCAGTCATGGGTAACATGCCTACATCTTCCTGAGTAAAGACCGAAGCAAAGAATTCATTCAATCTCTCCGCTATGGCCTTGACCCCTCTTAGTGCCCCCTTTACCCCTCTATCATCTAACGGTCCAACTGACTCTCTCACAGGATTTTTTGCTACAAATGCACTTGAAAAAGCCTTTAATACACATTTTTGCTTCCACAGCAAGCTTCTTTCTCAAATTCTCTCTTTGCCTGCCTTATCAATGCCTTGCATCTAATTTGCCACTGCTTATGTAATTTCCAGTTTTCGCCATTTGGCTCCTTTCTCCATTTCCTAAAAGATGCTTTTTTTTTACAACAGCAGCCTCTCTGACCTCACCTTTAAAGCATGCTGGCAGTTTTTTGGACTTCCTTCCACTTTTCTTAAAGCGTGGCATACAGTTGGTCTGGGCTTCCAAGATAGTATTTTTAAACAACACCCATGCTTGATGCAAATCTTTAACCTTTGCAACTGCTCCTTTTAGTTTTTTCTTAACTATTTTCCTCATTTTATCATAGTCTCCCTTTTGAAAGTTAAAACGTAGTACTGTGGAGTTCCTTACCATCCTTCCTCCATTTATTAAATCAAACACGATCATGCTATGATCATTATTGCCAAGTGGCCCCAACACCCTTATCTCTTGCACCAGATCTGGTGTTCCACTAAAGACAAGGTCTAAAATGGCTTTCTATCTGGTTGGTTCATGAATCAGCTGCTCCAAGAAGCAGTCATTTATTTCATCTAGAAACGTTATCTCCTTAGCATGTCCTGCTGTGACACTGTCCCAGTCAATACCAGGGTAACTGAAATCACCCATTATTATTAGTGTGCTGTAACCTTTGTTAACTTCCCTGATGTCTTTCAGCATTTCATCATCCATTTATTCATTCTGGTCAGGCGGTCGAAAGTACACCCCCACTGCCATTGCTTTCCCCGTCCCCTTTTTACATGGAATTTCAATCCATAGAGATTGTACAGTGAATTTTATTTCCTGCAAAACTTTAATCCTTTGTGGCTCAATGCCTTCTCTAACATAGAGTGCAACCCCTCTACCAATTTGATCTGCTCTATCATGACAATATAGTTTGTACCCAAGTATCACAGTGTCCCACTGCTTGTCATCCTTCCACCCT
The DNA here is from genome assembly GCA_033557465.1 of Ichthyophis bannanicus. Taxonomy (NCBI): domain Eukaryota; kingdom Metazoa; phylum Chordata; class Amphibia; order Gymnophiona; family Ichthyophiidae; genus Ichthyophis; species Ichthyophis bannanicus. The sequence continues at coordinate 350,855,705 of CM066036.1, read as the reverse complement.
GACTCTGAGATATCAATCATATCTAACCTCTCATTCAGTGCTATATATTCTAACTCTCCCATTTTATTTTTTAGACTTCTAGCATTTGTATACAAGCATTTTAGAGGCTGCATTTTATTCATATTAATCTGGCTATCGGTAGTCAGGGGTAATTTGCAGTCTTTAAGCTTGAGGTCTGGTGCATGCAATAGCGTTCCTTTTCTTTCTGTAAAATTAGCTGCTTGTTTTTATTGTACACTGCCCTGATGTTATGAACCACAAAATATTAAGTGTTTAATAAACCACAAGAGTAACATAGCCCCCATTTATGGCTACCTGAACTCCCACTCTGGAAATGCCAAAGGTCTGTATGTTCTAAGAGTCCTTACATACGCCTCTTTCTATAAGAACAGCTCTTAGTGACTGCCACTAACATCACATCTACTCGTAGCACCTGAACACAATTGCCACATCCTGATGTTTGTGCTCCTTATGGCTGCTTCTGGTGTTTCCCACTCAGCACCATACGTCAAAGCAAACTGTAAACTGTGAGAGATTTCAGACATTGCAAGCCTTCCAGAACAGGGTCTCCTTCTGAGTTTCCCATGTCCAACTGATCTGTAATATGAACTGCTAGAGTCACCTGACAGATAAATGATGCCAACTCTTCCTTGCAGAAAGAGTAGTTACTCACCTTTAACAGGTGTTCTCCAGGAGCAGCAGGAATCAGTCCTCACATATGGGTGACATCGACGTCAATGGAGCCCTTGCGGAGCATTTCCCCAGCTTTCCATGAAAGCCTTTGGGAATGCAGGCATGCATGCGCGGTTCCCTTCCCACCTAAAGGTGCCATCTTACCTCAGTCAAATGACATAGCTAAGAACAGCACACAAAAATGTAAAAATAAACTATGTACAACTGCAACTCCAAGGGGAGAAGGGAGGGTTGTGAGGACTGATTCTTGCTGCTCCTGGAGAACACCTGTTACAGGTGAGTAACTACTCTTTCTCCAGGACCAAGCAGGAAGTCAGTCCTCACATATGGGTGACTCCCTAGCTCTGGGATAACAAGGAACCCAGGCTGAACAAGAGAACTCTCTCTAGTCCCAGCATCAAAGAAAGGCTTTTCACTGACAGAACCTCCACCGGTAGCCCAACAGAGGGCAGGAGTTGCCTAAACCTCAAAGAGATTCCGGAGTACTGCTTGGCCAAAAGCACTGTCCCTACGGGACTCCCTCTCCAGACAGTTGTGGGCCGCAAAAGTCTGGCTTGAAGACCAAGTAGCAGCCCTGCAGATGTCTACCAAAGGTACAGAGCGGAGATGAGCCACTGAGGCAGCCATTGCCTTGACACGATGGGCCGTGACCCGACCCTGCAAAGGAAGGTCAGCTGCCCTGTAAGCCCAGGTGATACAGTCAGCCACCCAGATGGACAAGGTACGCTTGGACACAGCCAACCCCAAATTATTAGGGTCAAAAGATATGAAGAGCTGAGTAGCCCTTCTATGCCCCTGCGTACGGTCAAGGTAGAAGGATAAGGCCCTCCTACAGTCCAGGGTATGCAGAACTGCTTCAGCCTGGCTTGCATGGGGCCTAGGGAAGAATGTTGGAAGAACCACCTCTTGGTTAAGGTGGAAGGAGGAGACAACCTTTGGGAGGAACTTTGGATGAGTCCTAAGGACTACCCTGTTCCTATAGAAGCGGGTGTAAGGCCTGTCATAGACCAGGGCCTGAAGCTCACTCACTCGCCTGGCCGAAGTTAGGGCTATCAAGAAGAGTGTCTTCCAGGATAGGAAGCGTAGAGGGCAAGTAGCCATCGGCTCAAAAGGTGGGCGAGTCAGTTGCTGCAAGACCACATTCAACTCCCACTCAGGAGCAGGAGGACGGAGTGGAGGCTTGAGCAAAAGCAAGCCTCTGAGAAAGCGGGACACCAATGGGTGAAGCGACAGAGAATGTCCTTCCACTAGTGAGTGGTGAGCTGCTAGAGCTGAGAGGTGGACCCGAACAGAATTGGACTTAAGTCCCTGATTTGATAAGTGCAGTAAGTACTGAAGTACTACGGGTATAGTACAGGAGAAGGGATCCTCCGTACGTAGCTGACACCAGACAGAAAACCTTTTCCATTTGAGAGCATAGGTTTTCCTAGTGGACTGTTTCCTAGAGGCTAGGACAACCTCCTCAACTTCAGGAGGTAGGCCCCAGGGAGCCAAAACTACCCTTGCAGCCTCCAGGCCATCAAATTGAGAGCTTTGAGATTGGGGTGCAGAAGAGAACCCTGATCCTGGGAGAGAAGGTCGGGTTGCAACCCCAGAGGCAGTGGGGGATCCACTGCCAGCTGAAGCAGAAGTGGGAACCAAGGCTGTCTCGGCCACCTGGGAGCCACCAGCAGGACCAAGGCCTTGTCCTGAAGAATCTTGAACAGAGTTCGGGCCACCAAGGGCGTGGGAGGAAACGCATACAGGAGGCCCTGAGACCAGGGAAATCAGAAAAGCATCTGCTGCTATCCACAGAGGATGCGGTTGCCTGGAGCAGAACTTTGGCAGTTGCTTGTTCAGTGGACTGGCAAACAGATCTATGGATGGAAGTCCCCATTTCAGGAAAATCTTCTGAACCACCAAAGGATGGAGCTGCCACTCCTGGGGCTGCAGAATCCTGCTCAACCTGTTTGCCAGGTAGTTCTCCTGGCCAGGTAGATACACAGCTTGAGGAGCATGTTGTGCTTGAGAGCAAACAAGCAAAGGGCCTGTGCTTCCTGACAAAGGAGCCAGGACCCAGTTCCACCCTGCTTGTTCACATAAAACATGGCTACCTGGTTGTCTGTTTGGACCAGGACAGACTGATGAGCCAGGGTTGGAGAGAAAGTCTTGAGGGCTAACCGAATAGCCCTGAGTTCCAGAAGATTGATTTGCTGTGCAGCTTCCCAGGGAGACCACAGGCCCTGGGTGCACGTGCCTCAACAATGAGCTCCCCAGCCCTGCAGGGAGGCATCCGTGGTCAACACCACTGTGAACCCAGGCATCTGAAAGGGTACCCCTTGCAGGAGATTGGGTGGGTGCTGCCACCAGTTAAGCGAGGTCAGGAATTGTTTGGACACCCTTATCCTGTCTCAGAGGCTGCCTGTGGCCTGTGACCACTGAGTTCGAAGGCACCACTGTGCAGGCCTCATATGGAGCCTTGCATTGGGGGTCACATGTACTGTCGAAGCCATGTGACCTAGAAGCCTCAGGCAGAGTCTGGCGGAGACCAGTGACCTGCTGAGAAACTGGTTTGCCAAGTTTACCAGTCTTTGGGCTCTGTCCTCTGGCAAGAATGCCTTTGCCAGCTGAGAGTCCAACCTTGCCCCTATGAACTCCAAGTTCTGGGATGGGAGCAAAGTGGACTTTGCAAAGTTTATGACAAAGCCCAGGCTTTGAAGAAGAGTAATAGTTCTGAGGGTGGCTTGTCTGGCCTCCTGGCACGTCTGACCCCTGATGAGCCAGTCGTCCAGATAGGGGAAGACAAAGATACCCTGATTTCTCAGGTAGGCCGCCACCACTGCCAGGCATTTGGTAAAGACCCTGGGAGCCGAGGTGAGGCCAAAAGGCAGTACTCTGTACTGATAATGGTTTCCTCCCACAATGAACCTGAGGTACTTTCTGTGGTCTGGATGAATGAGGATGTGAGTATACGCATCCTTTAGATCCAAGGAGCATAGCCAATCTCCCTGCTGGAGGTAGGGCAGAAGGGTTCCAAGATTAAGCATCTTGAACTTTTCCTTCTCCAGGAACTTGTTGAGGTTTCGGAGATCTAGAATAGGTCGAAGACCACCGGTTCTTTTGGGGACCAGGAAATACCTGGAGTAGAACCCTCGACCTTGTAAGTGGGGAGGCACAGGCTCCACTGCCCTGTCCACCAACAGACCTTGTAGCTCCCGAAGGAGAAGATCTGTGTGCAGGGGAGGCCTTGGAGGCTCCCCTGGAAATAATGGAGGAGGCAGTTGCTGGAAGTGTAGTGCATAGCCCTTGTGGACTATTCTTAACACCCAACTGTCCCCAGTGATGAGTGGCCACTGGTGGGCAAACAGAGCCAGGCGACCTCCTGTGCAGGGCTGGGAGAACAGGGATGGAGAGGCTATGCTGAAGGAGTCAAAACCCCCCACCCTGCTGAATGGGAGCAGGGGCCGGAGGCTTGGGGGTCCGCTGCCTACGGGGCCCATTACCCTGCCCCTTGGCTTGCTGACCCTGAGGGGCAGCTTGGGCAGCCTGATATTGTGGGTACTGTTTGTAGGCAGTGCCCTTCCTCGGGTAAAAGGGCTTTTTACCCGAGCCCTTCTTCTTGTGAGAAGGGGCAGAAGTCTTTCTAGACAGCCTTGTCGTTGTGAGGTGCTCGGTCTCGAGCTGTGCGGCCTTCTCGGTCATGGGCTTGCCAAAAAGGTTCTCACCTCAGCAAGGGACATCGACCAACTTGTCCTGAACCCATGGCTCGAGGTCCGATGACTGCAGCCATGCCTGGCGTTGAGCCGCGATGCCGGCTGCTGCAACACGGGCCGAAACCTCGAAGCCATCGTAGGCAGCGCGGGACATAAACTTGGAGCATTCCCGGATCCCCGAGGGCAAGGACGTGAACCTCTGCAAGGGTTCCCCGGAGAGACCAGCAGAGAACCCGGCCAGCTCCTTGGCCAGGTCCCGCATGTACACGCCCATGTACAGCTGGTAAGACTGGACACGGCAAGCAAGCATCGAGCCCTGGAAGCACTTTCTACCAAAACCATCGAGGTTTCGGGCCTCCCTGCCAGGGGGCACCGCGGAGTGCATCTTCTGACTTTTCAGGCGATGCATGGCCGATTCCACCACCATGGAATGGTGTGGTAGCTGCGCTTTCTGAAAGCCAGGACTCTTCCGGAGTCGATAGATCGAATCGACCCACTTGCTTAAAACCGGCGCCGAGGCCAGTGCCTCCCACATCCGGAAGAGGAGCCGTTCCAGCATCAGAGGAACCGGGACAGTAAAGGCCTCCTTCAGAGGAGAGTCGTACTGCAGGGCCTCGAGCTTTTCGGCTCGAGGCTCCTCCTCGGGGTCCGCAGGGATAGCTAACGCAATGGCCATATCCCGGACGAACTCCGTGAACCGGGTATCCTCCGGGGGGGATCTACTCCGGGGTTCAGACTGCGGTGAGTCCGATGGGACGCACCGAGTCTTGAAAGTATCGGGAGACTCCTCGTCCTCTGTCTCCCATGAGGATTCGTCCAATGAGGAATCGGGGTCCGACCCCGCGGGGCCTGCGAGTACCCGCCCCGACGCCGAAGGCACCGGTGTCAATGCCCTCGGTCCCAAACGGGAGGTCAAGGGAGACCGTGACCGAGGTCGACCTCGAGCCTTCATGGTCTCGAGTATCGGCTCGGTCTCCGGGGTCGACTTCGATGCCGATGTCCCGGTGGTCGGGGCAGATGTGCCAGACAGGCTGGCCATCAGTGCCCGCTGCTGTTCCATGAAGGCAGACAGTCTGCTCTCCAAGCTTTCAACCTGAGACCCAGCTCAGGAGACTTAGCAGCTCCCGACTCGGGCCCCGGTGGTGCCGGGCCCGACGTCGGCTCCCTGGGAGGAGAGTCCACGAGGACTACACGGCTTACGTGTCCAGCGGACTCCGGCTCCAGTCGAGGGACTTTGGAAGGCTTCTCCTGTTCCACGGGCCCGGGGCGACGGTCGGGGGTCCGAGACCTAGCTCTCGAGGAGCAGGGACCTCTTCCGACGATGCCCTCGCGAGCCGCTTCTTCCTCTTGCGTTCCTGGTCGGGGGACCCCCTTTCCGAGAAGCCACGACGATGCTCGGGATCCGACTCCCAAGATGTCGAGGCCTCAGACGAGGTCCGGGCCCAGCCCGAGGCCGAGTCAGAAAAAAGCCTTTCCTTCTGGTGCTGACGAATTCACAGTGCCTTGGAAGACATTTTCCCACACGGTCCACACGTCTTAGGGTAGTGATCAGGACCGAGGCACCGAAGGCAGCAGTCGTGTGTCAGTGAGAGACATCAGCTTCTTGCACCGATCACACTTCTTAAAACCGCTGGAAGCCATCGGGGAAAAAAGAGTCCCCGCGAGGTCAAAGGACCAGCCTTCCAGGGAAAAAGAATAAAGGGCACGAACGCCAGCCACGAAGGGCAAAAACCGAAAAAAAAGATCGGTCTCGATACCGGTGTACTGAACCCGGCGGGAGGGGAACCGGCGTCGAACCGGAGAAGAAAAATAGCGAAGAATCGCAAAAAATCAAACAATTTTCCGGGATGACTAGGACTCACGTCCGTTGGGCTTTACGGAAAACGAGAGACTGAGGTAAGATGGCACCTTTAGGCGGGAAGGGAACCGCGCATGCGTGCCTGCATTCCCAAAGGCTTTCATGGAAAGCTGGGGAAATGCTCCGCAAGGGCTCCATCAACGTCAATGTCACCCATATGTGAGGACTGACTTCCTGCTTTGTCCTGGAGAAAAGGCAGATTAGCAACTGTTTGTCTGCCTCCAAAGCTTTTTGCCTTCCTCTGATAAGATGCTGCCCAATGGAATGCCAACCTCCTCTTCCTCTAAATCCTCTGGAGCACCCAAAGTAGATGGTATTTCTCTTGTCAATAGAGCAGTTCCCCTGAGTCATGACCTTTGAGAACAGGGGGCCCCCTCGCAGATACCCTAGTAACACTCCCCATGATGTCCTCATATTCTGTCTCCCAGGACTATGAAAAGCAGAAAAAGCCTGGTACATAATCAAACTCCAGGGAAAATCAGGGCTGAGAAGGATCACCCCCAAGCAGAAATCCCCCATGGAGCAGGATCTTTCAGATCCTGGAGGCAGGAGTCCTAGTCTTGAAGCAGGTGCAGGACTGAAGGGTACAGCTGATGCCAACAAGGAAGAGTCTGTCAAAATGGCAGGCAGTCCCAGGGCCGGCCCAACTATCAAACTAGGCAGCCCCTAGGGTGGTAATTTCTTGTGTGTGTAGGGAGAGGCAGCACAAAGATCAGGGCATTTATAGCTAAACAATAGATTCTGACAGCTGGGGGGGGGGGGTCGGGGGCAGAGAAGAATAAAGCTTAAGGTTTGCCTAGGGCACCAATGCCTTGAACCATCTCTGGGACTGGCCCTTGGTATTCCCATCAAGATGCTTTCCCCCTCGCAACCATATATGGGCTGCAATGAGCACTCCCACAGTCTGGCGATAACGTGTGGTCCGAGCCAGACATTGGTTCCCCTTCCTGCTGCAGGCTGTAAATAATAGCCATGATCTCCTTGATCGCAGATGGGACAGGTTTGGAGGTGCCAAAAACATGCTTTCCTCCAGAGCCCCCGCAATGCGACTTTTACAAGCACTGTGTTCCGGCATCTGTCCTCCCCGGGAAAGATGATGTTGCAGCAAGAAACTCACAGGATAACTTTCTCCTCGACACAGTCACAGGCATGAAGAACAAGGAAAGACAGAGTCCTTTATTGAACCAGCGGCCGCCCGACACAGGCCGTGTTTCGTACCCTTCGTCAGGTGCTAGCCAGGCAGAACAACTAAAAACATAAACATATTACACATCAGGAATAATAAGGAACAACAAACCAAGATTAAGAACATATAATAAAACACAATTGATAAAACAATAAATATGTGTTAAATAAAACCAAAAAATCAATATAAAAGCATAGGATTAAAAAACAGTAATACCATCATACATATACATAATTATCAAATGTAACAAGGGGGGAACAATAGTGCTCGGGACCTGATAAAAATGTGCTTAAAAACTAAACTAAAATACTAACCTCTGTTGTGATGTATAAGCAAAATGTCACTTCACACTCTTTGTGCAAACAATTAGACTATATGCTAATGCCAAAAAAAACATAAAAAATTATTCACAAAAATATAATGAATAAAACCATGTATTTAGACATTGCACATTCAATTACATCAAATTGACAAACAAAGAACATAGAGAGAGGAGGAAAAGGACAGGAAACGCCAAACAAGTAAAATTGTCAGTAACTGACACAGTCATAAAGTTGCTATAAAAAGGGGGAGGGAATTAAAGCTAAAAACAAAAAACAAAAACGGAGTGAGTCTATGGAGAGCCAAAACAAACCGCTCCATGGATAATGGAGTTTAAATAAGCCGTTGCATATGACGGGAGCAACAACCATGCTTTGAAATGATGCTTCTTATAAGGATATTGGCAAACGGATTTCAAAAAATTTTTTTTATTGAGATGAAGTATAACCCTATGCTCAAATTAGGTGTTAAAACTGATGTGGCCATCCATGTATAGCAATAACGCAATTTCAAACAGCCCCCAAACAAACGTCTAATGCATATGTCTTTTCGTAAGTGTCAAGACTTGTGTATTTGCAAAAAAAGGGGGGGGGGCGCGCGTGCACGGAGGGGAAAAACGCGATAAAGTGCTGTATACATAAAACGACAGATGAAGAAACCCTCAATCAGAAATATGTAAAACTTTCCAAATGAATCAAAGCAAACAAATAATAAGCTAATAAACAAAGAACCATACCTCAGTAGAACTGCTGTCAATGCTCAGTTGACGCGCAGAAGGGAAGACGCCAGCACATGCGTATATGAAGAAAAAGAGGGGAGGGAGGAGCTGATCAAGAGCGGGATTTGAAACATCAAATCAAAAAGATAAGCTGTGCAGTGTCAATCAAGGCACGACATTCATAAAAACGTATCAAAATAAAAAATACAAAACAAATCAAACCAAAGTTTCGAAAGGCAATCTTTTGAATCCACCTGCTAACAGAAGGAAAATGTATATGGGGATTGGAACCAATTGATAGAATGGTGCCATTGAAAGACAACCCGCAGGAGAATCGCGGCATCCAACTAATCATAAAAGGTGAGCATGAGGACTGAAAACCACTGAATTAATCGGTATTGTTAAAAAATGGAAAAGAGGAGAACCGCAACAGCTAATCTGACTTATATAACCATCGGTAATTACCATTAGGAGAATAAACGAACCCCAACCATAGAATAAATAGCATTTAAAATCGAACACTGTAAAACTATAAGATACCAAGCTACTCAGATAAATTAAACATAAAAAATGAATGAATAAATAAGTAAATGACAGTGCACCAGCTTTATCAATGAAAACGCCCACATGGAATCGCGGCATCTAACTAATCATAAAAGGTGAGCATGGGGACTGACAACCACTGATAAATCGGTACTGTTAAGACATGGAAAACAGGAGAACCGCAACAGCTAAGCTGACTTATATATGCACCAGTAATTGCCATTAGGATATTAAACAATACCCAAACAGAGAATAAATAACAAGTAAAACCAAAACACTGTAAAACTATAAGATACCAACCTATCCAAGTAATAAATTAATAAAATAAATAAATAAATAAAAGACAGTACACCAACTTTATCACTAAAAGCGCCCACAACGGAATAAATACTAAAAACCACACTCAAAATCGCAGCATCCAACTAAAAGATTAAGGGTGGGCATGAAAGGGATAAAAAACGCTGGTGAATCGGTGCTGTTAAAAGAAAAAACACAATGTCTAACCTAATCCGTATATACATTGGTGGTTACCATTAAAATAATAATCAATACCCAAGAAAATATTAGATAATCAAACGTGAAGTTAAAACAGGCCATAACAACAACCACTATAAAACCATAGGATGCCAACACATAAAAGAGGATGAATCAGTAAAATGAAATATAAGGAAATAAGTAAATGACAGTACACCAACTTCATAAAAAAAAAAAAACCTAAACAGAAAAAATACCCCACATTCAAACCAAATGTTGATGTATTAAGAAACCGGGAAATAATAAACAGAATTAAAATTAACCAAAGGGTCGGGAGCCCACCCGGCCTAGAAACAGGTAACATCAGAGACTCCTAAAAAACAAACCAGCAGAGTACCGTACAAACGGTACCATATTAAAGAAAAACAGACAAATCCGTGTCCAAGTTCAAACCTGCTGGGGCCAAGGAATCCATACGAAAAATAAACTTTTGTTCAAGCCTCATAATAGTCTTGTTGATGTCACCACCTCTCCAGTTGGTTTTAACTTTCTTGATGACAAAAAACTTGAGATCCATAACCTTATGACGGGCATCAAGCCAATGCTGGACTAGGGGCTTGTCAGAAAGTTGACGTCTGATGCAGCTTTTGTGTTCTACTATTCTGGTTCTTATGGGACGAGTGGTTTTACCTACATACAGTTTTTTGCACGGACATTGAACAATATAGACAACATTGCTGGTTTCACAATTGGAGAAGTCATCTATGTAGAAAGCCTGGTTGGTAAAAGGGTGGACAAAAGAGTTCCGAACAGGTAGTGCGTTGAGACACACGGAGCATTTGCCGCATTGGTATTGACCCTTAAAGTTAGAAAAAAGACTCCTTTCTGTAAGAGCAGAGGGAACTAGAAAATTTCGCAAATTGATATTGCGTTTGTGTGCCACTGTGAGTTTGATATCTCTGAATGTTGGTAAGGACTGTAACAAATGCCACTCTTTTTGTAAAATTTTAACTATTGTTTGAGATTGTGAGGAGTATATCAACGGGCAGACCATACCTATCTCAATATTGCGCTTGTTAGTCTGAAGTAGAGTCTCTCTCGAGGACTCGCAGGCCCTAGTATATGCCTTATGTAAGAACCTGGCGGGATAATCTCTTGCCAAAAACCTTGCAGTCATGTCTTGGGCTTGTTCTTCAAAATCCTGAGTTTTAGTACAAATACGTTTGACTCTCAGGAATTGGCTAATAGGCAGGTTGTTTTTGAGTGAGGGATTGTGAAAACTAGAGTAATGCAATAAAGTGTTCCTGTCAGTTGGTTTCCTAAATAACGTAGTAGAAAATGAATCTTGTTCCTTCTTGATCAATAGATCCAAGTAGGAGATACGTTCCAGATCATAGGTCATCTGAAATCTCAGGTTCTTATCCAGTTGGTTAATCCAAGTATGGAATTGAGAGAGGATATCTACAGATCCCCTCCATAAAATCAAAATGTCATCAATGTACCGAATCCATAAGGCAACATTAGATTCAAAGAGATGAGATCTTAAAAAAGTCTCCTCAAAATGAAACATGTAGAGGTTAGCTATATCTGGGGCCATAGAAGACCCCATTGCAACACCCTTAACCTGCTTATAGAACAATTCTCTAAAACAAAAAAAATTTTCAGAAATGGCATATCGCGCTAAGGTGATCAAGAAAGCGGTAGGCATACGTTTGTGATCCGATCTCTTAAGGTAGAAATTGTTCTATGATATGAAGAGCAGCTGCTTGGGGCACGTTCGTATAGAGAGACTCAACGTCAAGAGTAACCAAAATAATCTCGGAGCTAAACTGGTCAAAATTGGATAGAATTCGTATCACATGGGAAGAATCCCTAACATAGGACCACATCTGCTGTACGAATGGACGTAATAATAAATCTAAAAACTTGGAGATGGGTTCCAATAAGGAACCTATGGCTGAGACTATGGGACGTCCTGGCGGGGCTTCCAGAGATTTGTGGATCTTTGGAATAATGTATATTGTTGGAATAATAGGGTTATCCACTATTAAAAAGGATTTCTCCTTATCTGTAATATATCCAATTTCAAAAGCTGAGGTGACCAGACTATCGATACTTCTTTTGAGGTTATCCGTGGGATCTCCATCAAGTCTTAGATAAAACGTGGTGTCAAGAGAAGAGAAGAGGAGGCAGAGAAGAGATAGAGGGTACCCCAGCAAAAGAGAGGGATACAAGTCTCCCCTTACCAGAATCAGAGACCACTGGCCGAACATAAGAACATAAGAAATGCCATACTGGGTCAGACCAAGGTCCATCAAACACAGTATCCTGTTTCCAACAGTAGCCAATCCATGTCACAAGTACCTGGGAGGTTTCCAAAAAGACACACAGGTTCCACAATGCTTGTCCTGTGGTAAGCAGTGGATTTCCCGGGTCCTCTTTAATAGTTTAAGGACCTTTCCTCCAGGAACTTGTCCAAATCTTTTTTGAACCCAGCTACACTAACAGCTTTTATTACATCTTCCGGTAACAAACTCCAGAGTTGAATTATGTATTGAGTAAAAATATATTTTCTATTATTAGTCTTAAATGGGTTACATTGTAGCTTCTTTGCAGTCCTCTAGTCTTTCTACTTTTTGATGGTGTAATCAACAGATTTACGTTTACCTGTTCCACTCCATTCATTAATCTATAGACCTCTATTATATCCCCCCTCAGCCGTCTCTTTTGCAAGATGAAGAACCCCAACCTTTTAAGTCTCTCATTTTTGTCACTCTACATCTGTACCTTTTATAATTCTTACCAAGGTGATGAGGGTAAAGGCCCATAGGCTAATGCCCTAGGACATTCACCGCAGAGCTAAATCAAATCTCACAGCCCGTAGACCATGGGCTAAGAGTAGGGTACAATGCCCATCTCAACCAAGAATGCAGTCTGTAGGCTGAGCTCTGGGAGATCCAAAAGAGATATCTTGCTGCACCAGTTACTGGAGACAGAATACTCGCTAGTTCAGGGCTGCACCACTCAGGTATAGTAAGGATGTCATCACTGGAAAGCTGTGTTCTGTGCTTCCATCTGCTGGTAGGGGAGCGTAAAACCCATGCAACTGGACTGGTGTAGCAGGATAAGGAAAAAGGATTTGTGAAATCACTGATACGAAAATAGACCCCTTCCTATTCAAAAGTAGCTAATTCACAATCTACAGGAGACTTAGAGCACCTATGCCCTTATACATTGGGGGATGGATAAGCTGTTTTGTTGCTATAAAGCACAGCTCTCTTCTACAGGGCCTCCTTTCCCAACTGAATTCACTAATTAACAGATGGTTATCTATGCATGAAAAGAAAACAAGCACATTAAGGGAATAATTTTAGAACAGGGCATCTATATCGAAGTTCCAAAAAGGCACCTATTTGAAAAGGTGTCTATGTGTCTTTATGGAGGAGCAGCCTAGTGGTTAGAGCAACAGCCACCCAAGAGATCAGGGTTTAATTTCCACTGGCATTCCTTGTGACCTTGGGCAAGTCACTTCACCCTCTACTGCCTTGGAAGAAAAATTCTGGAAATCTACTTCCCGTTATACCTTGCCAAGAAAACCCAGCAGCTGCTGGGTCGCCAAGAGTCAACGCTGACTTGATGACACTTTAAAAAAAAAAATCTGCCTTTATAAAATATGAACCCAGAGTTACTCCAGCAAAAAAACTTGCATCTAATTCAAAATAGTATAAATGTGAAAATGTATTGTGTGTGTACCTAGATATTTTATAAAATGTGTACAACACAACCCTATGTCTACTCTACCCCCAGAATGCACGAGTACAGCATGCATAAATAAATGCCTTCTTGTCTATGAATGTAGAAAGACCAATGCGCTCTTTGCATGAAGATAACGCAACTTATAAGCACAAGTTATAAGCACAAGTTCCGACAGGCCAAATGCAGAAAAGAGACTGACGCGCATATAAACAGTAAAGGAAAAGCAAGCACACACAATAATGCCAAGCATATTTCAATTATAGGCAAATGAGCTGTGTGTATTAAAATGGCATGCTAATATTGTATGCGCCCGATTCAGAGAAACGCATAGAGGATTTTGTAACAAGCCAAAGCGCCAATTCTCTACACCTGGGTCTGAAGTGGCTTAAACATGCGCATGTGCCCCCGACAGCATTTAATGGCATCGGGGGCTTTCCCCAATGCATGGATCATCTGAGATGAAGTGTCAAACTTCCCCTCAGATGATCCAGGCATCGGGGAAAGCCCCCCCCCCATACCATCAAAATACTGTCAGGGCGCATATGCAAATTAGCCATGTGTGCCCCAGTTTCTCTGGGAGAGCATGCTGAACTTGCACAGACTTCTGTGTACAAGTTTTTGGCTTGCTCTCCCACTTTAATGCTGCCATTTCCACTACAGTTTATTGCGTGGCTAATCTGCATATGCACCCCTTTCTGTATGCTGGTGCTGAAGTTGTTTGCTATGAGTGCGCTACACAGAGGCATACAGAGTCGATAGCACGCGACTTCAAAAACGGTTTTCTGCATCAGTCCGTAACAGATCTATGCATGAAAAGAATCAGCACATTAAGGAAATAATTTTATAACAGGGCATCTATGTTGAAGTTCCAAAAAGGTACCTATTTGAAAAGTTGCCTAGGTGCCTTTGTGGAAGAGTAGTCGAATGGTTAGAGCAACAGCCTAGTACCCAAGAGATCAGGGTTCAATTTCCACTGACATTCCTTGTAATCTTGGGCAAGTCACTTTACCCTCCATTGCCTCGGAAGAAAAAGCTTGGAAATCTACTTCCGGTTATACCTTGCCAAGACAACCCAGTGACTGCTGGTTCGCCAAGAGTCAACATTGACTTGATGGCACTTAAAAAAAAAGTGCCTTTATAAAATAAGAACCCAGAATTACCCCAGCACAAAATCTTGTGTCTACTTCAAAATAGTCTAAATGTGGTATGTACTATGTGTATACATAGATATTTTATAAAATGTTGTCATCACAACTCTACACCTGCTCTGCCCCGGAATGCATGAGTACAGCATGCATAAATGCCTTCTTGTCTATGAATGCACTTATATGCAAACATTCAATCGTGCAATTTTATAAAAGTCCTTGTCTCCATCAATGTTCCCTCTAATTTTCTGTAGGCTGTGTGCGCATAAAATATCAGCTGTGCAGCTTTTGAATGAAGGTTAAAGTTTTGTGCGCCACATAACGACACTCGGAGTTATATACTTTAAAATTTGACTACACGTCAGAATACAGTATGTACACCACATCTATTTTAATCAAATTAAATGAAAATAGACGATTGTTAAATGAAGCAGAAAATTTCTAGTAATTACAATCACAACTTTAAAATTTTAAGATGTCTGTGTTGTTTGCTATCAGAATCAGAACCGTAATTTTTGTGCGCTCTGTTGTAAAGTATGTGCGCTTGCTCGGCAAGGTGTGTGTGCGCGCACACGCGCACAGCTTAGAGGGAACAGTGGTCTCCATGTAAATTGTGCATTACATACAGAAAATGTCTTATAAAATTGCCTCCTAAATGCAACAAATCTGACCAATTCTATAACAAAGAAGGGCTACAGTTTTAAATTGTGGCTAGGTGCTGCCAAATAGAAACCTTTTTCTGCTGTCATTTTCAGATTCTAAATGAGAAGACAATAAACACCTCACTAAGATTTGACCTCTCATTTTCACCAAATACAAGCTACAGCAATACTGATGAAAGGTGGGAAGGGTCTTGGGTGCTCTGCCCATCCCCCACTACTGCAAATTCTTTCTTCATAATCAGTACTCACATCACTTGCCATTCCATGAGAGTTGCTCTTCTGAAATCTTCCTCTGTCTCTTTTGTTGTCATGTACCCATCTCAACTGTAAGGAACACAAAAGCACCATGATTACTTGGTGAACTGGACCTCTTGACTATCAATAGGGGAACTTACCTAGGACCCTCTGGCCCTGCTTATGAAGGGTGGTATTAAACAAGTTTAAATCAGGATTCATTGAGCTAAGCAACTTAATTCTTCTCTACACTGGAAAACAGAGGTTTCTTTGTAATGGGCTGTCTGTGGCAGATTATCTTGCTGCCCACAGAGAAGTGGGACACACATCATCCAGTGGTACCAACATAGAACATTTCCTTGAAAGCTTTTCTTTACATGCCTGGGACTTCCCACTTTAACTGCCATGAGGGTCCCCATCAGACTTCTAACAGTTTTGAAAAAAAGATACCATCTCCAAAAGGGGAAGTGTGGGTGTATGTATGGCTCATTAGTCTGCTGTCCACAGTGAAAACAGGAGAGTATATACTATCTCTTGCTTGGCAACTTGATGGTTAACCTATTAATCTAATGTCCTACATTATCTCAAGTATCAAGGTTGACTCCAACCTAATCTCTGAAGAACATGTAGGAAGGGTTGTTCATAGCTGCTTCTTTCACCTCCATCAAATTAGAGCTATATGACCTTTTTTGGACAGAGAGGTCTTACTCACGCTTGCCCAAGTATTCATTGTATTAGGTCTGCGCTATTGTAATGCCCTGTTTAATGGAATCAGGCAGGTTGCTGCTAGAAGACTCCAACACGCTCGGAACGCAGCAATTAAGTTAGTCTATTATGAAAAATAGCCTGATCATGTCACTCCATTCTTTGTTCAGGAGTACTAGCTTCCTGTATCATTTAGAAGGTGACATTTTGAGGAGACCACGTGACGCATGAGCGAGTGAGGACGCTTTCTCTGCTTGTTCCATGGCTGCTCCTGTGAATAATATACAAAATTTCCTTATTATCCAAATACTAAATGCAAATACAAGAGGACAAACTTACAGATCCATTTGGTACTCAGGGCAGCTTCAATAGCCTTCCAAGGACAAAGAAAGACCGTGAAAAAATAGGCAAAACGGCGGCAACAGCCACGGTGTTTGCAGCGCCTGCATCGCCTGGAGCGGAAAGCACGGACTCTGCTCCAGAGGAATTAGCCAAAGAGGTTGTGAAGTTGATGGACCCGAAAAACTGGAGGACATGGGAGACTCACTGGCGGATATTGGTCGGCATGTGGAAGAATTGGAACACTGCGTGTCGGCCATAGAGGACTCTGAGGGACAGCGGGAGTGGGAAAGCAAAGCACAACAGGTGCAGATAGAGACATTAATATCCAAGGTAGATGATCTGGAAAATAGATCATGAAGAAATAACTTGAGGATAGTTGAGGTGCCTGAAACTTGGACAGATCGAACACTAACTTCTCTGATAGAAACCTGGCTGCCTAAAGAGTTGGGCCTTGGGGAACTGTTGGCCCAGATCCAGGTAGAGTGCGCTCATCACCTAGCCGCCTGCACAGAAACAAGGCAGCGGCCACGAGTGATAATTGCACGGATTCTAAATTTCCACCATAAGGTACAACTGCTGCAAGCAGACCGAAAAAAAAGAAAACTTTTGCTGGAAAATCACCGCATCCTTCTGTTCCAGGACTACTCAGCAATGGTGACAACTAAACATAAGGAATATGTTTATCCTTATTCAGGAAAAAACTCAAAACCTTACTATTCTCAGAATCCTTCCAGTCTATAATGGACAAGCAATCATCAACGTTATAAAGAATGACTATTCAACCTTGATGTAAAATAATCTCTCAATAGCTCACTCTCCGAAAGGTAACTCCCTAAATGTATATAGTTGGCCATATCTACTCTCCCATAGACCAGAAGACATTCTGACAAATGAATTATGATGTTATTGTTCTAGTTCAATATGTTCCTTGTTCACTGTAAACTGCCTAGTGCAGTACGAGTTGTGTTCTCTGTAAACCGCCTTGATTATGTGATAAAGTTTCACAAATGACCCATCTCAACCCCTTCAGGATAACATCATCCACCCCCAAGTAATGGCATATTTTCTTATAGCTAAACACAAGCACTCTGGCACATCTGCCTTAACCATTCCTCCTCCCACCATCTCAACCATGGATGTCCCTCCTGACGAACTGCAGAACATCAATGCCACCATCTCCCCCCTCCTAGATTCATGTCCAGTAACCTGGATCAAGCAAAGACCTCAATGCTCCCACTCATCTCTACAGTCCTCCACACCTCTTTCAAACAAGCCTACCTCCCCCCATTGCTCAAACTAGCCTCTGTGAGACCCCTCCTGAAGAAACTCAACCTTGATCCCACCTCACCTGCATCTTACAGACCCATTGCCAGCATTTCTTTCCTCTCCAAGATCATCAAAAAGCAATACAAATTCAGCTTCAGGAGCACCTTGACAGATTCACCCTTCTTGACTGCAACCAACATGGATTCCATCCATTCCACAGTGCAGAAGCTCTTCTCACATCCATCCTTAACACACTCATAACTGGGACAGAAAACCCCCGCTCAGGTTTCATTTTACTATTCCTCGACATATCTGCAGCCTTTGGCATGGTATCCCACCAGACTCTCATCAATCAACTTAACATCATTGGCATCCAAGGCATCCCACTCAAATGGTTTCATTCCTACATCTCCCAACAAACTCAACAAGTGAGAACTGGAAACCAATCCTCATCACCCTTTCCACTCCCCCTCCTCTTCAACATCTACATCAGGCCCCTCTGTCACATTCTTCAAAGCCTCAATGTCAGATATCAACTCTATGCAAACGTGATAATGATCTTCACCCCTTTCAACACCATCTTCCCTGACTACTCCACCCTCACAGCCTGCTTCATAGAAATCATTGCATGGTTACAACAGCACAATCTTATAATCAACTTCAGCAAAACGGAGCTCCTTCATATCTCCAGGGATCCCAGCTTCACCCCTCCACAAAGCATCAAATTGGGCGATATTGAAATTCAGGTCAAACCTCAGATCAAGTACCTTGGTGTAACCCTTGACCACTTCCTGAACTTCCAGCCTCGAATCCTGAGTACCACCAAAAAATGGAAATTACACTTACCTGCTAATTGATGTTCCTTGAGGGAGTACAGTTCAGTCCTCCACCACTGGGTAGTGCACCTCCTCCTGCAACATGGAGACTGGACAAGTCAAACTTGTGACATCACCGGGTATATCCTGCTGGTCTTCTCCCATGATCCCCCAGTGACCTACTGTCAAAGCAGACTCAAAGGAGCAAACAAACAACCAGTTAAAGTACTAAATACAAAGCTATGCTCAAACTTCAACTTTAAAATCACAGGGCCCCAAAAAGGCCGAAAACACCCTCCTCCGTGCCCCTGTCCCCCTGCACACCAAACAGCGGAAGACAGAGAGCTAGAAGGAAGGAGAACTAAGGAAGAGTATAGGCAGAAAAGGTTGCTCTCGCGATTACCTGCCAATCAGAGCCCGTTGCCGACTCTAGGATCCGAAAGCATACTCGGAACTGACGCCTCGCGTCTGAAACATCCATCCCCGGGCGGGAATGAGGACTGAACTGTACTCCCTCAAGGAACATCAATTACCAGGTAAGTGTAATTTCCATTTCCTTATCGGTCCTACAGTTCAGTCCTCCACCACTGGGATGTACCAGAGCAGTAATCATTGGGAGGGACCTATCCAGTCGGCTCGGCCCCTAAACGAACAGAGCAGGCACCGACCCCAGCCCGCTCCTCACGTCAACAGGCGGTAAGCCAACCAGGAAGACACGACCGAGAGCCCACTTGGATCCTCTTCACTGGTGAAAACAGCACAGAACTCTGCCCCAAGCAGCGCTAGTGCTTCAGAAAGACAAACTCGCCATCGCAAACACACTGAACGCCCTAGAAACAGACCTACTGAGAAGGCTACCGGAGCTCCGCCTGAAAAATCCGCTTGAGCTCCCCCTTGGCTCTCGACCCCACCAGGGTGTCAAGTGTTAGCAACCGCTGCTTTCCCGCAGAACCCACCTCCACGGAGGGACAGGCAGCGAAGAGACGTCCCAGAAAGCGACGGAACCTCACCTAAGGTCCAAGGAACGCAGGCTACAAGCAAAGTGTTCTTGCGTAAGTCCCAAACCGACAACTAAACAGGCACAGCCGGATTCCACGAGGGAGAACGGAACCGAGGTCCATCCAGACAGAGGTGGGAAGCAAAATGAGGGAAATGGAAAAAACCACCAGCGTCAAACACCCTATTTGTCACACCTCTTAAGGGCTTTATTCTTTGCAACACAAAGTAGCTCTACAGCTATGTCCTGGACCAGTTGGAGTCTTATTAATTGAGAATGTGGAATGCAGCGAAGCAATGAGTTGCAATAAACCAAGCGTGATCCACCAAGGGCATATAAGAGGGTGTCAAGTGCCCCAGAGTCCAGCGTTGTTTCAGAAGATGTGGAGTCTTACATGGTGTGACAAAAAAGAAAGGAGACTCTGGTAGCCATGCCCACGACGTAATGCCAGTAGGCCAACCGCTTACATCACCTGGATATGCCCTCCGGAATTGGAGGAACCATGCAGAAGTAGCAATCGCCGACGTGATCCATGGGCCCTCTCCAGATCATTGGAACCGCAAAAGACTTTGATGGTCTTTTCCCATCCATCCACAGCCTGAGATCTGCTACACATGTATTGCAGCATATGTGTGGCGCCTAGCTTTTATCCTGATCTTTTATTCTGCAGCCAAAATATAAATTGTAGGCTTTCTGAACCGCCACAGTCATATGCCATTTTTGTGATGTAAAAGTCACATCACCACAACTAGAGCAGAAATTATCTGCATGATTAACACCAGGACGAGGAATCGCCAAATATGCTGTGAGTGACCTATCGGTATAAAATAAATATGTCTTTTTTTTTTTACTGTCAAGCGAGGCAAATTTAAGTAGTGACTGCATCAACTGGTTTTGGACAGGTATTTCGATTGGTTGCAAGTAAAGATTATGCAAGCTCACGCAAATGTTGCAGAATACACTGGTAATGGTCCCCACTGACTAATGAAGAGCACATATCTTAGCAACCAGACCCAGTCGGCCATTTTCACTATGACCTCTGAAAGGCATAGAATGGACCGGGCCACGGCCCCGTACCAATGCGTCGACGCTATCCAGTAGCCTCATATGTCCTCTGCTAAACATCGACCCGTCGCCGCAGACTGACAGGTCGCCATGAGGTCCAATATGGGCTGACCGCATCTGAGCACACGCGGCGCGCACACCGCCTGATGCAATCTCACTCCTCCGGCAAACACTCGGACCCCGCTAAGGACATTCGCCACCACAGTGTCCCCACCGAAACGCAGGCAGCCAAGGCTTCAACCGCGCACGCTGTCCCTTCGCTCGGGCCACCCTGACCACCCGACCGACTCCACCCTGCCGATCGAAATAGGCCACCATCCCGGAGATCAAAGACAGCACCTACAGCGCTCGATCCGCTACCGTGTCCGTGAACGCCTGCCACGGCTGACGTACCGCGTACCGTTCCAGTCAGACGATGGAACACTGGGCGTGCTGCGAACACTAAAACGCCTTGTACATAAAGGATCCCCAAAATGTAGCTGAGTCTAACCCCGCTCCGGCCAAGCTCCCGGAAGAAAGGGACAGAACCTTATAAAAAAGAAGTGGGGACAATTAGGAAGGCTTTCCTGTTTGATCATTCTTTTTTTTTTCCCTTTTTACAACTCCATAAGGGCCACAAGGCACACAACCGAACAGGGCATTGTCCAGAGAACGCAAGGCCCCTCCTCCAGGCTGACTCCACAGCCTAAACCAGCAGTCACCTTGGCTGATGCCGAGCAGCGCGGAAACCAACTTGTAAGCCCAGCATATGAAGTATGCCTACTAGTACAGCATTCCACAATGGAGGGACATGTAACCGGACGGCTCTGAATATGAACCTACAGATATCCCGCGCTTGCTCCAAGACAAGCACTGTGCAGCCTACTGGTCTTCTCGGAGCACCACCATGACCCGAAGACCTAAACCGGCCAGCAAAAGACGACGTACGCTGGGCCCGAAGGAACCTGGTTGAACAGATCCCAGCACTCCCTGTATCGTTAGGATCGTAGCCTCCCCCCAAGGACTCAGCCCTGGCTGGAACCGGCTGAGCATAACTCCAGGCCCTGCGGCGAGCCCCCACGAAGAAGTGGGACGCAACGATGCCTTGAGGAAAGGGAAGGCCCAATGGGTGAAGCAAGTTGCTAGCTGACCAAGGGAGTAAACCCCACACGCGCACCTCAACGGAAGGTCGGAAGAACCGAGGATTCTGGTCCCACAGGTGCGCCTGCTAGCCTTTAACAACATACACCTCCGCAGGTACAAAAAACTTAAATTGTGAGCACCTTCAGGGGTAAGGGGAATAGACGACAGCCTCCGACTGTTGACCACCTTGTCTTGCACAACAGACAGCAGCACCCCACCAAACAAATGATTGGGAATATATGACCTCAGAACCCCAAGACAGAGGTAAAACAGTAGAACGTGCAGTGGACGTGAATTTCCAGATCTGCCAGCCCCCCTGCCCACATTGAGAAGAGGCAGAGAAGAACTGGACCGGCGGATCTGGAGGGGTGCCTCCTGGACAGCCGGGCCACCGAAGGGAAAGCTGATGACTGAGGCCCAAACTCCTCAGGATGGCCCCGTCTTGCATTGGCAACCCCATGCAACACCACGACAACCCCGCTCACGATATCCCAAGCGATCTCTGTCATTGCTGCAACAATCACCTGAGCATGAGATCACAGACGGAACACGGACATGCAGACGCACTCAAGGAGAGTGCACCTAAGAAGTATGAGCCTACCCAACATCCAGCACCACATGTCCAGGTGTCCCACTCCTGTCACCCAAAACACAGGACGCTTGAACCTAGGTGACCGTCATAGCAAAGATAGGGAGGCCTGACTGCCGCTATCAACCCTTCCAGGACCCTGGAACACTAAGCCCCGGACTGTGCCATCCAGCAACACTTCTCAAGATCCCCAGCAGGGGCCTTTCCCCAGATGGCCCAGATGGGCAGTGTTCCCGCCAAATGGGCAAGCTGCGCTCTGATAACATAGTGCAGAAAACCAAATCAAAGTGTCTTAACCTAGCTAAATTTTGTCTAATAGTGATCATTCATAATATCAGCCAGGCTCAATCATAACATTAGTATTAATGATCTCTAAAGATTGAAGAGTTACTAATGTAACACTAATTGTTGTTTTGTTTTTGTTTTTTAAAAGAGCTTCAAAGGCGATCTTGGAAACTACAGACCAATGAATCTGAGTTCAGTGCCAGTTAAATGATAGAACTTGTTCTGAAAAACAGCACCAAGCTGTCTTTTCAAAGGGTTAATAAACATGTGAGTAAGCCAAATGATATGTATCTGGATGTTTTAGAAGGTACTTGACAAAGCCCCTTATGAACTTCTTCTGAGGAAGGAGATGATGTGCTATTATAGAATGGGAAATGGATCAAAAACAGGAACACAATAGGACTAACTGGCCAGTTTTCTCACAGGAGACCCGTAAATAGTGGAATGTCTCGGGATCTGCACTGGAACTGGCATCTGGTAACATCTACTGCACTGAAATGATCTGGAAAAGAGATCAGCAAGCATGGCGATCAAATTTGCAGATGGCATAACGACATTTAGAGGCGGTCTGCACAATTTCCAAGCGTATAAACATGGAAATAGCATCCTTATGTAAATGACAATTTCAGAAAGGGCTCAATTTGTAGGTGGTTGTGACGCCGATGACCCTGAATGGCCAAATCCTAGCACGGAAACCTGCTGCTGACAGATGTCGCTAACTGCCAGAATGCAGACAAAGGTAAAGGCACCCCCTAAGAAGTAAAACCCAAACCAATCACATTGCATTCAAAGAACTATAAACTATCATGAAATTAAAAGGAAATTAAAATTAAAAGGAAATTAAATTAGAATTAAAAGTAACAGCAAAAGGAAGTCCTTATCTGGGTGTAGCCACGTGGAACAGCGTCGTCTGCTCAAACGCGGGGCTGCTCCGCTCTCCGCCACGAGGCCTCAGCCCTGCCGAGAAAATGGCGCCAATCCGAAGCAGGCCCGTTTGGCGCCAAACACCACAGAGGCGGCAAGAGCTCAGAGCCCCTCCATGCGGACTCGAGAGACTCCCTTGTGGCGTCGGGATGCAGCAGTTACCCCGCTGTAGCTGCGGGGTGAAGAGCTGTCCAGACACGCTGCTGCCTCGCGCCACCAGAAGTAGCAGATGCTGCGAGCCCCGGCCCACCGGCTAAAGAACCTCGAACGGCCTGAGGCTCCCGCCGCGATGGGAATCTGCCGCATGGACACTGCCAAAATGCAAGTGTTCCACAGAGCTCTCCCCCGTACAGTCCTGGGGGAGAGATCATCACCGGGCACAGAGACTGAAGAATCCCAAGCAGAGAGGCTAGCTGGCAGCGTGAACTTTGAAAAGAGACAGAACCCCCCTTTACACTAAGGCAGACTAGGTGAAAATAAATAAAGTAAAAGTAAATGAAATTAAATGAAAATGAATTCAATTTACAGGATTACACCTAAAGAAGGGCAAAAGAAATGCAAGGTAAATCAAATCCTGACTAACTGCTCCTAAACTGCTTCTCAAGTGAGCCCAGCACCTAGGCTCACTACGTCCTCATGCTGCATGGAGACTGGACACACTGGGGGATCATGGGAGAAGACCAGCAGGATATACCCGGTGATGTCACAAGTTTGACTTGTCCAGTCTCCATGTTGCAGGAGGAGGTGCACTACCCAGTGGTGGAGGACTGAACTGTAGGACCGATAAGGAATTTCTATTATAAAATCAGCACTCTTTGCAATCTATCCCCTCTTGTACCCTATGACAGCTTCCACACAGTCTGCCAAGCCTCCATCACCCCTCTCATCGATTACTGCAACTCTATCCTCCAAGGGCTACCTTGCAGTTCGCCCAAAACACAATTGCACATCTTATTACCGGAGCGTCCAGACACTCCCACATCACTCCCATATTAAAATCCCTATACTGGCTCCCAGTTGCATCCTGTATCAGGTTCAAGACTCTTGTTCTCACCCACAGAGCTCTTTTCAACACCACTGCAGAACAGCTACAATCACTAGTAAAACGTTCTGACAACAGCAGACTCCGGCGCCAAAATGCAACAAATCTTCTCCTCCTGCCTGCACAGAGTACCAAAAAACCTCAACGCACTTGCACAAGAGTCTTTCAATTCTATGCCCCCACCAACTGGAACAAGCTAGTCCCCACAATATGATGCCTCCAATCCCACACCCACTTCAAAAAACAGCTTAAGACCTCTCTCTTTGATGAATACTTTAACACATCCACCACTACAAATCCCCCACTCCCCTTCACCACTCCCACGACCCACCCCCCCTAACCTACGCCTCACCTTATCCCACCTCATTGCCACCTCACCCCCTCTACACCACCCAGTTATCTCCCTGCCAGTAGGTGAACACAACGCCTAGTCACATAACTTCCATGTTGCATGTAAATAGTTTCAATTTGTGCTCTGTAAACACCTTCGTGTGAATTGTAATCTTTATCTACAGGAACAAGCAGGAATGTAGTCCTCACATATGGGTATCGTCGGTACCGACGGAGCCTGCGCGGGAACGCTCCCCAGCATCCAATTGGGAAGCTTTTGGGAGCATCCCACAGTGCCTGCGTGCTGCCTTCCCACCTTTCCCAACTGCCTCTCTCCAGTTCTTCATTTTCCACGGAGCCAGCAGGTCATGTTCCTGTCACAGCAGAAAATTATTTTTCCTTCTTCTTCTTTTTGTGGTCGCATCTGCCTTCCTCGACGCTACACCGGTACCGCCAGTTCTTCTTTCTTTCCTTTTAAAAAAAAAAAAAATATATATTCTTTTTTCCAAACTTTTCTTTACAGGTGCACGCACCATTTTGGGCCTTAGGCCCAAAATTTCCTCCACCATGGAGAAACCCGCCTCGGGTTTTTAAAAATGCATCAAGTGTGGCGGTACCATCTCTGTCACCGACATCCACGAGTGGTGTCTTAAATGTTTAGGTCCTGACCACTCCATCTCCGAGTGCATGGCTTGCGCCATGATGTCCAAAAGCGGTCAACAGAACCGAGCTGCCAAGCTCAGTGCCCTTTTTCCCTCCGATGCAGCTTTGGTGGCATCGATGTCTTCCAGGGCTTCGTCTTCCTCCCATGGATCTCAGGTAACTAAACATAAGACCAGCCGGTCCTCAAAGGGTAGATCTCCTTCCAAGCATCGAGATGCCTCTGGCGTTGCCCTTGAGGGTTCCATACCGGCAAAGCTGCCCCGGCGGGAGGCTTTGGCTTCCAAAGCATTATCAGGGATCCAGGATGTTCTCGAGGCCTCGACCTCGGCAGAACTACTGGTGCCATGCTCTGGGTTACCGGCTCGCTCCGGTACCGACACCCAGGCATCGTCAGTGTCGATAGACCAGAGGTTCCTGGCTACTGAAAGCAGTCTGGCGGCTCTCCTTGCAGCATCGACACCCTCGGAACCGCATCAGACAATTCAACCGGTACCGGCACCGGTGTCAGTACCGATAGCATCGACATCGACATCTGTATCGGCTTTGCTGGCACCCAGTCATGCGATGCCTTCTGGTGCCGATACACCGGCACCGATTACCCCCGGTACCGACTTCGGTCGGTACGGGTATCGGGCTCTTCAAGAGCATCCGGACAGACGATACTTCGAATCCTCGGAGGACTCCGAGGATTCTGATAGCTCTGCCGGTACCGGGATACTTCTGCCGGAGGAGCCTTCCTCTCCTAAACGTAGGATGTCTCCTCCTCTTTTCAAGATTTCATCAGGGAGGTGGCTCGTGGGTTGTCCATTACTGTGACTCCTGAGACAGAGCCCAGAGCTAAAGAGTTGGAGATTTTGCAATATCCCAAAGCTCCTAAGGAGGAAGCTACCTTGCCTATCCATGAGATCTTACATGATCTCATGTTGAGAATGTGGGAGACACCTCTTACCACCTCTCCTCACTCTCGCAGACTGGATACCATGTATTGAGTCCCCCCTTGTCCTGGATTCCAGAAAACTCAGCTTCCTCACCACTCTATTGTAGTGGAATGAGCTATGAGAAGGATCATTAGGCATGGGACTTAAACCTGGTTCTTGGTCAGCTTATGAAGCCACCTTTCGAACCCTTAGCTACTACCTCATTGAAATTTCTTTCTTGGAAAGTTATCTTTCTCATTGCAATCACATCAGCACGTCGCATCAGTGAGTTGCAGGCACTAGTAGCTGATCCACCTTATACAAGGTTCCATCATGACAACGTAGTCCTTAGGACTCATCCACACTTTATGCCAAAGGTGGTCTCGCCTTTTCATCTAAACCAGGCGGTCTACCTCCCTGCGTTTTTTCTAAGGCCTCATGCATCTAATGCTGAAAGAAATCTTCATACTTTGGACTGTAAAAGAGCTTTAGCTTTTTACTTACAAAGAACACAGCAACATAGAAAGTCCTCTCAACTCTTTGTTGCTTTTGATCCTTCTCATTTGGGAATTCCAGTCTCCAAGAGAACACTGTCTAACTGGATTGCTCAGTGTATTTCCTTTGCCTATCAGAGTAAGAATCTTTCTCTGGAGGGCCATGTCACAGCTCACAATGTGAGAGCCATGGCAGCTTCAATGGCTCATCTGCACTCTGTGTCTATCGACGACATCTGTCGAGCAGCCACCTGGGCCTCAGTTCATACCTTCACAGCCCATTACTGCTTGGATAAGGACTCCCACTGGGGTGCCTTGTTTGGTCAGGCTGTTCTCCAACACCTGTTCCATACCTAATCAACTCCTACCCACCATCCCTGTTTGGATGCCAGAGATCCATGGGGGGAAGTGGAGCCTCTTCACAGGGGCACACAACTTCGGGGGTCTCTCCCTGGCATCTAAAGCTAGGGAGCCCCATATGTGAGGACTACATTCCTGCTTGTTCCTGGAGATAGCATAGTTACTCACCTGTAACAGGTGATCTCCGGGAACAGCAGGAATTTAGTCCTCACAACCCACCCACCTCCCCTAGGAGTTGTATCTCTCTATCTATCTTTTTATCTTTCCCTCTCTCTCTCTTTTTGTCTCAGCTTTAAACTCAACTGGAGAGAGGCAGTTGGGAAAGGTGGGAAGGCAGCACGCAGGCTCTGTGGGATGTTCCCAAAAGCTTCCTAATTGGACGCTGGGGAGCGTTCCCACGCAGGCTCCGTCGGTACCGACGATACCCATATGTGAGGACTAAATTCCTGCTGTTCCCGGAGATCACCTGTTACAGGTGAGTAACTATGCTATATCAAAGCTACTTGTACATAGTTCCAACTGTTCCATGTAAACCGTTTTGCCTTGTAGAAAAATGGTATATAAAACCAGTTAAATAAATAAATAAAATCAATAAATAAACATGCAATGGAACAATCTGCCAGCTCAGCTAAGGGAGACTAAAGACCTCCAAGTTTTTTGAAAGGATCTGAAAACATACTTATTTACACAGCACTATTATAAACTCGACCATTCCAACGAAAGAGCCACACAGACTCAGACTGACCATTCTAATGACCACCATCCTTTAGAACCTTAGCCGTAATCTACTTCAGCACAGACAATTACACTCTCACACTCCACACAAATGTATATAACTCTGTAATCTACTTCAGCACAGACAATTGCAATCTCACACTCCACACAAATGTATATAACTCTGTACATACATTCCGGAGCCCCCATTGTGGGGACCCAAGTTGTAAATAGTTACTATGTTCAGCTGCAGTAGTGTAAATACATACCGGAGCCTCCCTTGCGGGGACCCGAGTTGTAAAAAATTGCTATGTTCAGCCGCAGTAGTGTAAATAGTTAATATCTCAACCATGTTCAACTGTTCTTGTAATGTTTTAATGTTCAGAAGTTTAATGTATGGTTACTGTTGTTCATTGTAAACCGCCCCTGATCTCTGGAAGGGGCAGTATATAAAAGTTTTCAAATAAATAAATAAATAAATGCTCCACCTTGTGCTGATTTATTCCGGAAGAAAATTTGCTTCACCCTGACCTATATGGCAGTGCTCAGGAACCAGTATGAGGGACAAAGACATTCATTTGATAACATCAATGCTGCATGAAAATTTGTAGCGGAACTGGGCACCAACGAGACGCCATCTATTTGAGCTTGGCAAACTCTTAAAACATATTAATTCAGTCAGTCATGAACAGCCTCAGCTCCTGAGTGTTGTGCCTAAATTGAGAGGCATACAAAATGGATATTACTACTACTTGAATTGCATAGAAGAGCAATTTGTGAATATTAGAAACCATGTGCCTCATTTGGGAGAGCAGAATAGTGAGAGAACTAACATTAGAGACAAAACTCGAAAATATGGATATGCATAAACTGACGACTTGTTCTCCAGATGAAGGTAGGGAGGATAAAAAGGAAAATCTGGGGTAGCCTCAAGCTGAGACATGAGAGTGTATGGAAAGACTGTGGGGGTAATGGTTTGCATTGTTTGTGTTTGGGTTGGGTTACAGAATAGGGATAGCGAAACGAGAATGACTGGCGGTGAGAGAGCTGTATGGAAGTGTGTAGAGTAGGAGGGAAGGAAAGGGCAGTCAGGAAGGTGGGGGCAAAAGGGACAGTCAGGAGAAAGGTGGCGGGAAGGGGAATGGGAGGGGGAAGAGGGGAGGTTCTCTAGTCATGCACTATTCCATAGGCAAGTTAAGACCTCAACTGAGAGAAGTAGAAAGAAGGAGTGGGAGGTGTTACAATACATGCTTAAGGGTTGGGGTTGGGCAACCAATGGCAGAGAAGACCGCTCCAAAAAGTCATATTGAAATCCTAGATGTTAAATAGAACATGTACAATAACTTGGAATGTAGGGAGGATAAGTATGCCCATTAAACGAACAAAAATATTGCAGGCTTTGAAAAGAAAGGGGGCACAAGTGGCACTTAAGCATGCTGGAACACTCCAAACTGAAATGCGACTGGGTGATTCAGGTACATGGGGCCTCTTCAGGCACCCGCAAATGTGGGGTAGCCATCCTTATAAGACGATGCATCCCTCTCGAAGTTCTATCTAATGATATAGACGCACAGGGTTGATTCATATTCCTACGTGCAAAACTACACCAAGAGGAACTCCTGCTCGGGAATGCATAAGCACCTAATAATTATGATCATGATTTTTTTTAAAGGTATAATCCAACGTATAGCGTGCGATCCCCAAATTCCGGTGGTAATAGCAGGGGACCTGAACTGCCCTCATGACCCAGAGCAGGATAGGTCGGGCACTTCCAGTAGAGAAGAATGGAAGAATAAAGGTGTAGAATATCTCTGCAGGATGGGAGGCTTGGTAGATGTGTGGAGGACCTTAAATCCAGGGGCGTAGGACTACACACACCTTTCAAGAGCACACCACACTTGGTCCCACATCGACTACATTCTGGCTTTGAAAGGTAGTTTTGGGTGAATCCCAAAGGCGGAAATAGAACCAATATCGATTTCAGACCTGGACGTTTCCAAGGCAACTGTGGGAAGACGAAGATTTCCGGACTTACTTAAAACAACAATGGTCATATTATGAGAGACTGAATGAGGCCCACATAAACACCCCAATCCTCTTTTGGGAGGCAGGAAAGGTGGTGGTGTGGAGAGCAATCATTGCATATGTAGTCAAACGTCGTAAACAGGTCAACCGGAATATCTTACAACTATAAAAGGATCATAAGCGGGCAGCACTGAGACATTCGGGCTTGACCACAAGCAATGCATATGCTGTCACCCAGGCTACTCTCAATGCCCTACTGCACAGCAGAGCAGTATCAAATATGCAATACTATAAACATCAGTTCTTCTGATACAGAGATAGGACAGGGAAGCTATTGGCTTTGGTAGTGAGGGATTGGGGAGGCTCCCGATTTGTTGCTACAATCAAGGATTCCTCTGGGGTACGACACAATGATCCTAAACAAGCCGCGGAAGTATTCCGACGTTTCTATCAAACCTTATTCACCCAGAGCTGGAAGATCGCAATATGGAACAGAGCTTTTTAGATGCATTGTTTACACCATCAACAGCCTCTTCTATTGCTAAGCTTTAATGCCGAAAAGGCTTTCGATCAGGTCTAATGGTCATATCTATTTGAAGTAATGCATCGCTTTGGCTTTGGGGGCTTGTTTCTGAGGTGGGTCCAGGCATTTTACGCAGATCCCCTGGCATCTATATTAGTTGGAGAAACGCAATCATCCCTTTTTTCCTTGGGAAGGGGAACAAGGCAGGGGTGTCCTCTATTACCGGTGTCTGGCTAATTCGGTCCGAGACAACTGGGACCGGACAATTCGGCGCAGCGGCGAATTGGGACAGGACAGTTGGGACTGCCGACAGTTGGGACCGGCGGCGAAAAAAATGCCGGCTCCAGAGTATTCATAGATGGAGGATTAAAACAGTAAAAAACGTTGGCTCCAGAGTATTCATAGATGGAGGATTGAAACAGTAAAAAACACCGACTCCAGAGTATTCATAGGTGATGGATTGAATGGAGGAGGT
This sequence comes from Ichthyophis bannanicus, assembly GCA_033557465.1. Lineage (NCBI taxonomy): Eukaryota > Metazoa > Chordata > Amphibia > Gymnophiona > Ichthyophiidae > Ichthyophis > Ichthyophis bannanicus. The sequence goes on along the minus strand of CM066036.1, from coordinate 350,824,770 downwards.
CTGAATTGTCCGGTCCTAACTGTCTAGGACCGAATTGTCCGGTCCCAATTCGCCACTGTGCCGAATTGTCCGGTCCCAATTGTCTTGGACCGAATTAGCCTAGCGCCCTATTACCCCTATTATTTGTGCTCTCGCTTCAGCCACTACTGCTTATATTGATTAGGGTAATAGAGGTACAGGAAATCACCTGGGGAACCGGGGAAATTAAGCTTAGCACTTTTGCATATGACTTGCTTTTATGCATCTCTTCATTACCAGCAGTGTTACAAGACATTGAACAGTCTGGAAGCCTCACTGGTTTAAGAATCAATCGCACCAAATCAATGGCCCTGGATGTAGGGAGATTAGTGAAAAATGATTGGCCGGGGAACTTCCCTTTAGTATGGGCAGACTTGCAAATACGATATCTGGGCATCCAGCTACTAGCTGATATGTCCCGTCCCTACGAATATAACATTAAACCCTTAATGGAATGCATGATAGAAAAGTTAAAAAGGTGACAGGATCTCCCCATTTCCTTGAAAGGCCGGATAGCTCTCTTCAAGATGATGGCACTTCCTTGCTGGCAATATGTGCTAAGATATCTACCGGTCTGGGTCACCAAAAGGGATTGGATTGCATTGCATGGGCATTTGGGTAGATTCTTGTGGAGGGGTCGCAAACCTCGGATAGCTTTGTCAGTGCTAATGAAACCCCTGGAGGCAGGGGGAACCAACCTTCTGTCTCTGCGCTTATACAACTTGATGTGCCTGGTGCACCCACTCCGAGACATGTTAGTTGGCACCTTGGAGAACGTGCCAGGAGAGATGATAGATTGGCTTTCGCATCCATACCATAGAATCTATTTATTATATGCGGAGACCTCGACCCTCCCAGCAGCATGGGAGCATTCATATTATCTATGGGCCCTCAGACATGCCTAGAAAGTTCTATACTAGCAACGGGGACGATCATGGTGCAAGACAGATTACTTGCATTTAGAAGGCAATAAGGAGTTTGCTCCAATCAACACCAGGGAGTCTCTGGGGGGTGGAGGCAAAGGGGAATTGCATACCTATGGGATTTAAGGATGCTGACAGCAGTCGAATTGGAGTCTTTTCTAGGGTTACAAAAAAGGTATCAATTGCCTGCATGGGAATTCTACTAGTATTTATAAATCAGACACTACATACATTCCGTTCGGAAAGAACAGCCCCTATTATTACACTCCGGGGAAATGGTTGAGTTAATCAAAGCATTGGAGGGGTGTTTAACAATGAAGAAATTACAGGGGGGAACTCCACCCTGCTCTGGATCTGTCCAGTCTAGATGTATTGGCTCAGTTTTGGCGCAAAGATGGGTTACTGGACATCACTGCTGAGCTATTAAAAGGGGCATTTGCGTGCTATATGGCCATCTCTGAATGTGTCTACTTACAAGAAAGCATAGTTACACACCTGTAACAGGTGTTCTCCAGGGATAACAGGAATCAGTCATCGCATATGGGTGACTTTGGGGCCGATGGAGCCCACACGGAGCATTTCCCTAGCTTTCACAGAAAGCCTTTGGGAATGCTACCACACATGCGTGGTCCCCTTGCCCAAGGGTGCCATATTGCTCAGTCGGATGACATAGAAAAAAAGGACTTAACAATGTAGAGAGGCAACTCCAAGGGGAGGAGGAGGGAGGGTTGTGAGGACTGATTCCTGCTCTCCCTGGAGAATACCTGTTACAGGTGAGTAACTACGCTTTCTCCAAGAACAAGCAGGAAGTCAGTCCTCAAATATGGGACTCCCTAGCTCCAAGCTGCCGAGGACCAAGCCACGAAAGCACCACCGGTGACCTATCGGGTAGCCGTGAATTGCAGAAGATGAGTCCCCACTGAGAGAATCTGCAAGACCCTAGCGTCCAGCGATACTATCACTCCGGTAGCCTGAATAAAGAAGGGTCGGAGGGCAGGAGTTGCCTACACCCCTAAAATATTATGGAGTACTGCCTGCCCAAAGAGGAAGTAATGAGATACAAACATATTAATCGAAGACCATGTGGCAGCCTAGCAGATTTCCAGCAACGGCAATGAGCGGAGATTGGCCACCGACACAGCCATGGCCCGCACATGATGTGCAGTGATCCGGTGCTCAAGGGAGAGGTCCGCATGTTCATAGGGGAGGGCAATGCAGTCCGCCACCCATGTGGACAGAGTCCGCCCCGTTACCGGGAGCCCCAGTCTACTGGGGTTATATGACACAGAGCTGAGGAGCTTTGCGATGAGCCTGGGTCCTCTGCAGGTAGAAGGACAGGGCTCGTTTGCAGTCTAGTGTATGTAAGATGAGTTCCTCCCTGCTGGCGTGAGGCCGTGGGAAGAAGGTGGGGAGGACCACCTCCTGGTTGAGGTGGAAAGGGGATACAACCTTGGAGAGGAATTTGGGATATATGCGAAGCACTACCCTGTTCTTATAGAACCTTGTATATGGTGAATCCGCCACCAAGGCCTGGAGTTCGCTCACTCTCCGAGGACATAATGGCCACCAGAAAAAACACTTTCCAGGAGAGGTATCTCAGATGGCAGGTGACCAGGGGATCGAACGGCAGCTTGATGAGTTGGGAGAGCACCACATTAAGGACCCATTCTGCTGCTGGAAGGCAGAGAGGGGGCTTTGATAGTAGGAGGCCCCAGAGGAACCTGGAGGTCAGGGACTGGTTTGAGAGGGATTTCCCCTCTACAGGGTGATGGTGAGCAGCTTTGGTGCTCAGGTGTACCGTCACCAAATTAGACTTTATGCCGGTGCGCGAGAGGTGCAGCAAGTATTGTAGCATTGGTTGCACGTGGCAGGTGAAAGGGTTCTCCCTTCTCTCTGCAAACCAGACGGAGAATCTCCTCCATTTGAAGGCATATGTCCATCTAGTGGAGGGTTTTCGGAAGGCCAACAGGATCTCCTCAACTTCTCCTGGGAGACTGAAGGAAGCCAAGGCTACCCTTTCAGCAGCCATGCCATCAACGCTAACAACTCTAGGTTGGGGTGCAGGAGAGAGCCCTCTTCCTGGGACAGAAGGTCTGGAACCCAACCCAGCACGACTGGGAGTGCCACCGACAAGGAGAGCAGCAGAGGGAACCATGGTTGCCGGGCCCATCTGGGGGCGATCAGAATCACTGATGCCTGCTCGCTCTGGATCTTGAAGAGAGTCTTGGCCACCAGAGGAGTTGGTGGGAAGGCGTAGAGGAGGCCCTTGGACCACGGGATCAGGAGGCACCTGCTGCTACTCTCTCTGAGTGTGGTTGGTGTGAGCAGAAGCGGGGCAGCTGCATGTTGTCTGGAGAGGCGAACAGGTCCATCTCTGGACTGCCCTAGAGGCGGAAAAGTCACTGCGCCACCTTGGGGTGCAGACGCCATTCATGTGGGTGGAGGACTGATGAACTTGTCTGCCAAGCAGTTGTTCTGGTCTGGAAGGTATACTGCTCGTAGGAGCATTCCGTGGCGTACCGCAAAAGTGAGGAGAGCCACTGCTTCCTGGCAGAGGGAGTACAAACCTGTGTCCCCTTGCTTCTTCACACAGAACATGGCGACCTGGTTGTCCATCTGGATCAGTACAGGGCAGTTGCACAGGAGGTGGCGGAATGCTCTCATGGCCAGAAAAATGGCCCTGAGTTCCAAGAGGTTGATCTGAAGGAATGACTCCTCTTGTGACTAGCTGCCTTGAGTGCAGAGGTCTCCACAGTGTGCTCCCCAACCCAAAAGAGAGGTGTCCATGATTAGGACCATCTGCGGTGCAGGTGCCTGGAAGGCATCCCCTCCTGGAGGTGGCATAAGGACTGCCACTGGTTGAGAGAGTCCACCAATTGGGGGGTGACTCTGACCCTGTCGCATAACCTGCCCATGGCTTGGGTCCACTGGGAGCAGAGGAACCACTGAGCCGCCCACATATGCAAGCGGGCTAGAGGCATGACGTGAACTGTTGAGGCCATGTGATCCCACAACCGGAGGAGGCAGCGAGCCGGTACCGACCGGCAAGTCTTTACCTCTCTCGCTAGCTGCACAAGACAAAGTGCCCTCTCCTTTAGAAGGGAGGCCTTGACCTATAACATGTCCATCTGGGCACCTATGAACTAAGGTGGGATTTTGGTTAGTTGATGATGAACCCCAGGTGCTGCAGAAGGCAGATTGTTCGCCCTGTGGCATGGCTGGCCTCTAAGGCCATGCTGCCTCTGATGAGCCAGTCGTCCAGATAGGAGAAGATGAAGGCCCCTTGCAAGCATATGTAGGCGGCCACGACCACCAGGCAATTTGTAAAGACTCTGGGCGAGGCCAAGCCAAATGGAAGCACCCTGTACTGGTAGTGCTCTCCTTCCACCATGAACCTTAGGTACTGTCTGTGGGAGGGGTAGATCAGGATGTGGGTATATGCAATCTTTAGGTCTAAGGAGCACAGCCAATCTCCCTGGTGGAGGTAGGGCAGCAGAGTTTCAAGGGAGAGCATCTTGAACTTCTCCCTCACCAGAAACTTGTTCAAGTTTTGCAGGTCTAGTATGGGCCTGAGGACTCCAGTTCTTTTGGGAACAAGGAAATACCTTGAGTAGAAACCTTTTCCCCAGTTGTCTGGGTACAGGTTCTACTGCCTTGTCCCTGAGCAAACCCTCGAGCTCTGACAGGAGCAAGGTCAGTGAAGGAGAGGCCATACCAGCTCTCCTGGGAAGAACCCTGGAGGTGTTTGATGGAACCTGAGGAGATAGCTCTCCTTTACTACTTGTAGGACCCACTGGTCCATGGTGACCCCGGTCCACCTGTGGGTAAAAAGTGCCAGGTGGCCCCCTGTGGGCTGGGGAAGGTCTCCCGGTGGAGAGGAGGCCCCGCCCGGAGAGTCAAAAGCTCCCTCCAGGCTGGGTGGGAGCTGGTATCTGGGGCTTCTGAGCTTTTGCCTTCCTCAGCCCATAGCCCTGGATCTTGGGCTGGGGGATCTGTTGCTGTTGCCCTGAGAAAGGCTGGTAGTGGACCTAATGGAAAGGCCCCTTCTTCCTCGGGAAGGGTGTTTTCTTTCCCGATGACTTCTTCCAGGGAAGGGTCAAGGTTTTTCTTGAGAGCCTTTACCTGGTTACAACCTAGGCCTCTATCTCAGCCGCTTTGTCTGCCACGGGCTTGCCAAACAAGTTTTTCCCGGTGCAGAGAACGTCCAGCAATTTTTCTTGCACGCACTGCTCAAGGTCAGAGGTTTGTAACCAGGTCTGGCGCCGGGCCCCAATGTCCACTGCTGCTACTCTTACTGTAGATTCAAAGCTGTCATAGGCGGCGCGGGAGAGGAACTTTGAGCAGGCCCGGATCCCGGTGGTCAGAGCTTGGAACATCTGAAGGGGTTCCCCAGCGAGGCACGCAGAAAAGCCTGCCAGCTCTTGGATAAGGCCCTTGAGGTACAAATCTATGTACAACTCATAGGCTTGTATTCGGCAGCCCAGCATGGATCCCTGGAAGCACTTGGGCTCGAGGGCGTCGAAGGCTCTGGCTTCCCTGCTCGGGGGGACAGAAGAGTAGTTCTTCTGGCTTTTGAGTTTCTACATTGAGGACTCCACGACCATGGAGTTATGCGAGAGTTGGGACTTTTGGAAGTCTGGACCCTTCATAACGCGGTAAATGGTGGTGAGGCACTGGCTGACCACCAGCACCAAGGCAGGGGTCTCCCACTTCCGCAGGAACAGGTGCTCGAGGATGGGCTACACTGGCACCGTGAGAGTCTTCTCTGGCAGGGACTCATACTGGAGAATCTCCCGTTTTTCGGTACGTGGGTCCCCTTCTGACTCGGTCAGAACCAAGAGGGTCCAGGCCACGTCCTGTACGAAGTCGTGGAAAGCCTCGTCCTCAGGTGAGGAACGGCGCCGGGGTTCCGGAGGGGATGGCTCTGAGGGGACGTCTTGGTGTTGAGAGGTCTCGGGGGAGGACGTGATGTTGGTCTCCCAATTGGAGCCTGAGGGTGTCAAGGAGTCCGAGGCTCAGGGCTCTCATGCCTCGAGGCCGACCCCAAGGAACTGGGGTCCTCCGATGGGTCTTGGGTCAGACTCTCAGAATCTGGTCGTGGAGAACTGGACATTCGAAGATCGGGACTGGGACCTCGATCGTTGCCGAGGACTCATCCAAGGCTGGTGGCACTCGGGGGCCTGGTTCGACACTCGGAGACTCCCCTGCAGTCAGGGCCCGGTTGTCAGGGCAGTTGATGTGGGTGAACCTGACATCATCGCCTGCTGCAAGGCCAGGATGGTAGAGATATTCTGCTCCAGGACTGCCATCCTGGACTCGATACCAGGAGGCTCTGCAGCTTTCAGCGTGGGTACCAAGGGTCTCAGGACCGATGCCGGCACGAGTGAATCCTCGATGAGAACTATGGCCTCAGGGAGCCTTGCACGGTTGCTGTCGGCCGAGGAATCCCTCTTAGAGACTTTAAGGGGGCACTGCTCGGAGTCACCCAAGTCCTTCCACGGGACTTTACCTGGTTTCACCAGTGGAACCTCGGCTGGCTTCAAGGCTTTTGTCTTTTTCTTTGAAGGGTCTGGTGTCTTTACGGAGGAGCCACCACTGCAGGACTCCGAAGATGCCCGGGCCTCACGGGATGTGCTTGGATTGGGGCTCAGCGTCGGGGAAGCCAGTGCTGAGTCGGACCACAAGAACAGCTTCTCCTGCAACTTCGACCATTTCCTTTTGGTTCTTGGAGTCATGGCCTGGCAAAGGTGGCACTGTCATGATCCAGACCGAGGCAGTGCAAGCAGCAGTCATGGCTGTCTGTGACAGACATGGTCTGACCGCAGCGATCGCACTTCTTAAACCCACCGGGGGACATGGTAGGAGACTCCCGGTCAAAGTCGATAACCCCCAGGCGAAAAAGGGCGTGAACGCCGGTCTAGATAAGCCTCATCAAAAAAGAAGAGAAGAGCCAAGGACGGCGTTGGGGATGGCGTTGGCTCGAGGCAGGAAGAGGAACCAGTACGCAAACCGGGAAAAAAACAACTTTTGAGGATAATTTTTAAAGGATTTTTCCAGGGAAAAAGGACATACGTCCATTGGGCTCTGCGGAAAAAAGGAGAGTGAAGGGGACCACGTATGCGTGGTAACATTCTCAAAGGCTTTCTATGAAAGCTGGGGAAATGCTCTGTGCGGGTTCTGTCAGCGCCAACATCACCCATATGTGAGGACTGACTTCCTGCTTGTTCCTGGAGAACTTCAGTATAAGTTTTTATGGAGGGCATATGTCCATGATGCTTGGGCTTTGAAGGCGGGGTTGACTACTACAGATGTCTGCCGTCTTTGTCAAAGAAAGCATGGCACTTTTACACATTGCTTCTGGACTTGCACAGGCATCCAGACCTTTTGAAGTGATATGTGCACACGACTGAGCCAATAGGTATTACACCCCCTGATGCACCAGATGTGATCATGCCTATTTGGTAGGTTTGGCGTGTCTTATGAGCAGGGAAAGAAAATTGTGTGAAAAAGGATTTGTACTAGCAAAAAAAATCATTTTGCAGCAGTGGATGTCCGGAAAGGTGCCTGAGGTGTGTTTCTGGGAAGCTGCAAAGGTAGATCTAATGGGCATGGAGCGGAGAACAGCTTAACTGCTACGGACCACGAAACTGGATGAGTTTCTTAAATTGTTGGACTCGATTATTACCTCACTTTCTCTACGAACACAGAGCACCATCCTAAATAACTGTTAAAGTTAGCTGGGGTAGATGTGCTAGCTGGTGAATAGGGGCAGACTAGAAAGGGTGAGAGATGGGGAAGGGAGGGGAGGGAAGGGGGGATAGACGGGGACCAGGTGAGAGTGGGGGATGAGCACCTCCACCTTTAAGTTCTACCAGGCTCAAAAGAGTATTATATGATCCAAATGTTAGATGTTTCAATTGCTGAAGAGACCTATACATGTCTTATATATGTCTTTAAGGGGCTTCTCCGAGAGACTTAACACATAATATTTGAAAAATGAACCATCAATTATCTTGGCTTTCAATCACATTCAGGATTTTCTGTATTGGAAAAGATGCATTGTATTGATGTTTCTATGTGTTTTCCCCCAGTATTGTATTATGGTTAGCTATGATAAAATGACAATAAAAATGAGTTCCACTAGAAGGTCCAGATAATTGGACGGTTAACACACTGCTGTGACGGCGCTACAATCCTTAGCACAAGATCGTGTCTACAGTTTAAGAGACTCATTCTGGTACAGTCAGCAGCGCCTTAGTCCACTGACATTAGCCTTTAATTCCTATGGTGTTCCTCATTGTGCAATATTAGCACAATAGTAGCCCGGTTTTATAATCCTGTCTGTCCCAGTTACACATAGTTTTTATATACTATTTTTAATTTGGTTGTGATAGTTTTTAACTTCATGAGTTTTTTACGTCGCGGTGACAACACAGTGTTCAATTTTACTGTTTCTCCCATATAATATGAGCCCAACACCCGTTGCACCCCCTACAGTTTTAAGTCTGTATAGAGATTAGTCATCTCCTCATTCAGTGTTTTACTTATTGGATTTTTATTAGGACATTTTTACAGTTGAGACTTTGGCTATTCGCCTCTCTTAACCCTACCACCTGACGACCTGCTGATGGTGTTTGTTTGAGTGAGTAAAATCATAATTATGGATATTTTTTTTTATTTTATGTTTTTCTATTTATTCATTGGTTTTAAGTTTCCTTCTGCCCTACGGTTTGTTTTTTTAAATATTGTGTAATGTTTTAAATGTTCTTGTACATGTTCTTTCTACTATGGTTCAACTCATGCCTGCACTATATTTGTTATTGGGTACATTATATATGTAATTCAAGGCATTTATATGCTTATTAATAATTTGTACATATGTTCTAAATTATTTATTTTTTAACTATTTATTTATTTATTTATCTTTGAGTGTCATGAGATTAAGATATGTTAATGTTTAATACCATGCCCGGTGAGCTTCATTTAGGTTGATGTTATTTTTCCTCCTTTTTTAATGCTTTTATTATGATTTTAACATATTGTGTTTATTATATGTTTGTGAGTGCTTTTAACCCCCTGAGGAAGGCAATCTGCCGAAACGCGTTGGGGATTACCAATAAAGCCTCTGCGTCATCACCACTCTTGCTCCTTGTGTTTCCTGTTGGTTCTGCAAGAGCTGCTGCTCTTTCTGTGCCTGACCTCAGAGTCTCTGAGTACATCTTAAGAAGCGGTCAGCTATGGCACTGGCCAGAGTCGCTATCAGATTCATCTGGGTGCAGAATCCTCTGATAGACCATTTGACTCAGTTCCTACTCCCCGGAATCAAGACAGTGTTGACTGAGAAAGACCGCCACCACACATGGTCAATTCCAGCAATGAGATGCGCTGATAGAACTAACAGGCCCTTTCCTTCCAGGAGGAGAGCCATCTCCTGGGCCACTCCAGCATGCTTCATGCCCACTTGCTGATTGATGTACATCATAGCCATGGCATCATCCAAGAAAATCTGGACTACTTTGTCCTTGACTAGGGTCCAGCAGTGCAGGAGGGCCAAACAATGTCCCTCACCTCAAAGCAATTGATGAGACACGTCAGCTCACAGCTGTGTCTATGGCCCTGTGCTGTTTGAGTCTTATAATAAACTCCCCAGCCAAACCGTCTGGAATCCAATAGCAGAAAAAAGCTACAAGTGATCGTTCAATGGCATACCCTTCCTCAAGTGCTGCAGCTGCTGCCACCCCTTCAGGCTGGAGACCAACACCAATTTGAGGATCATTTAATTTCGAACTCCAAAAACCCTGAGAAAGCAAGGACTTCTGAAGAGGCCTCATATGAGCTTGCACCCCAGAATTAATTGCTGCTGCTATCAAGCCAAGAAGCTGAAGAGAAACCAAACTCTGGAAGCCTGTTGAGACTGGGAGGCTGTCAACTGTGCAGCAATTTGTTAAGTATTTCTTCTGGCAGGAAGATTCTGCCTAACCTAGCATTGAAGCCGCTCCCAACATTCCAGAGAATGAGAGGACACCACACGGCTCTTCCTCGATTAATCACCCAAACAAGACGCTCTAAGAACAGCACCACTCAGGTCAAAACCCAAGCTGCTTTGGACTGTTACTTGACCCAGATGAGTAAGCCCTCTGGATATAGGTGTACACAGATCCCCTGACGCATTAGCACAGAGGCTGCCACCATCATCACTCTCGAGAATACTCTTGAGGAGGTGGTGAGGCCAAGGAGAGTACAACACATGGAAATGAGCCAGAAATGGAGAAACAAAGGCAGCGCAGTCTATCCTTCCAGATAGGGATGTGGAAGTAAGCCTCATCCAAGTCCAGAGGCATAAAGAACTCTCCGAGGGGTACTGCCTGAATCACTGACCAAAAGGACTCCCCACAAAAGTGAAAAGGTGCATAGGTGATTGCCTTGAGCTTGAGGACCTGCTGAAAGAGCCTTCTTTCTTGGCAGCACAAAGAAATAGAACATCTACCCTGGCCCTGACACCGCCCATAGATGGAATCTGCCCAGACTACAGTGAACTGCTGTTCTATTGGCCCAGAGCCACAAGGAGAGATGAAGGAGCCCAGTACCAGCTTTTTTATTCCAAAACATGGCCATATGAAATGTTTACATTTATTGTTTATGTTTATTGAACACTTGATATACTGCAATATTGTACACAGTCTAGGTGATTTGCAAATTCCTAAAAAACACAGTATTAGAAATAGAAAAGAACTTCCATTCATTGATAGGAAAGCATAGGTCAGAAAGAGGGTGACCAGCAAAGCGTAGCTTTTTCAAAGGGAGGACGTACATGACAGGGAAAGAGGGACATTCCTAGAACTGTGCTGAGACTTGGCTACCTATGTGGAAGAAGGAGGTAAGCCAAAAGTGGTTTCAAAGAGGAACATCTTGAAGGCTTTTTTAAAGCTCTTGAAGCAGGGTTCCAGACAATTAGGGGCTGGAAGGCTATTCTAAAGGATGGGAACCGCTAAAGAAAAAGCTGATTTACCGGACAAAATGGTAGAAACCATTATAAAGAATAAAATTACTGAAAATGTAGATAGTCATGGTTTAATGGGAGAAAGTCAACATGAATTTAGCCAAGGAAGGTTGCCTTACTAATCTGTTATATTTTTTGAAGGTGTGAATAAACAGGTAGACAAAGGTAAGCCAGTTGATAAAGTGCAGGGGTGGCCAACTCCAGTCCTGGTGCACCACAATCTAGCCTGGTTTTCAGGATGTACCTAATGAATATTCATGAATATATCTGCATACAATGGGAGGAAGTGGGTGCAAGTATACCTCATGAATATTTATTAGGGACATCCTGAAAACAGGCTGGATTGTGGTGCACCAGGACTGGCGTTGGCCACCCCGATATAGTGTATCTGAATTTTCAGAAAGCCTTTGACAAGGTCCCTCATGAGAGACTCTTGGCAAAATTAAAAAGTCATGGGATAGGAGGCAGTGTACTACTGTAGATCAGGAAATGGTTAAAAGATAGAAAGGAAAGAGTAGGGTTAAATGGACAATTCTCAGTGGAGAAAGGCGAATAGTGGAGTACCCCAGAGATCTGTGCTGGGCCCGCTGCTTTTAAGATATTTAAAAATGACCTGGAAATGGGAATGAGCGAGGGGATCAATTTTACAGATGACACAAAATTATTAAAAGTTGTTAAAACATAAGAGGATTCTGAAAAATTGCAAGAGGATCTTGATAAATTGGAAGACTGGACATCCAAATGGCAGATGAAATTTAATGTGGACTAGCGAAAGTTATGCGGAAGAACAACCCAAACTACGGTTACATGATGAAAACTTCCACATTAGGAACTACCACCCAGGAAAAGGATCTGGGCATAATCGTGGATAATAAGTTTAAACCCTCTGCCCAGTGTGCAGTGGCAGCCAAGAAGGCAAAGAGAATGCTAGGAATCATAATGAAAGGAATGGAGAATAAAACAAAGGATATTATAACTCCTCTGTATTGTTCCATGGCGAGATCGCATCTTGAATATTGTGTGCAGTTCTGGTTGCTATATCTTAAGGATAGAGAAGAATTAGAAAAGGTAGAGAATAGCCACCAAAATGGTTAAGTAGACGGAAGGCTATCCCGATGATGAAAGGCTTAAAATATTAGGACTCTTCAACTTGGATAAAAGACAACTGAGGAGAGATATGATAGAGGTCTATAAAATAATGAACGGAGTGGAATGGGTAAACATAGATCAGTTGCTTATTCCTTCAAAAATTAAAAGACCAGGGGACATGCAATAAAGCTGCAATGTAGCCCATTTAAGACTAATAGAGAAAATATTTTTTCAATCAGCGTATAAATCAAACTCTGGAATTTGTTAATGGAGGATGTAGTAAAAGTTGTTAGTGTAGCTGGCTTTAAAAAAGGTTTGGACAAGTTCCTGGAGGAAAAGTCCATAAACCATTATTAAAGAGGATCAGGGAAGTCCACTTCTTACGCCGGGATAAGCATTGTGAAATTTGTATACCTTTTTGAAGCCACTATTGGAAATAAGATACTGGGCTTGATGGGTTTTGGTCTGACCCAATATAGCATTTTTTATATTCTTATATTCTCGTGCTTATTCCAATCCAAAAATATAGTCAATGTCAGAGTGAAAAAGAACTAAGTTTAAAAATACAAAAAAGAGCTCTAAAAAAGCCTTCAAGATGTTCCTCTTTGAAACCACTTTTGGCCTACCTCCTTCTTGAAACCTAGCCAGTTTATATTTTGAGTAGAGTGGATTTTTTTTAACCCAGTGCTTATTCCAACAGATGCCCTGAATGCCCCAAAGCCTACAGTGCCCCAGCAATGAATGAAGTTCGGAATCCGCATAAGAAGACAAACAGACAGGCTTAGCCTTTAGTACTCACCCCTGGGGAACGCATGGGAGATAAAGCATAGTTATTCACCTGTAGCAGGTGTTCTCCGGGAAAGCATAGTTACTCACCTGTAACAGGTGATCTCCGGGAACAGCAGGAATTTAGTTTTCACATATGGGTATCATCGGTACCCACGGAGCCGGCACGGAAACGCTCCCCAGCGTCCAATAGGAAAGCTTTTGGGAGCATCCCACAGCGCCTGCGTGCTGCCTTCCCGCCTTTCCCTCTCCATTTGAGTTTAAAGCTGAGACAAAGAGAGAGGGAAAGAGAGAAAGAGAGAGAGATACAACTCCTAGGGGAGGTGGGTGGGTTGTGAAAACTAAATTCTTGCAGTTCCCGGAGATCACCTGTTACAGGTGAGTAACTATGCTATCTCCAGGAACAAGCAGGAATGTAGTCTTCACATATGGGGACTCCCTAGCTGCAGATGCCAGGGAGAAGGCCCCAGAAGTTGTGTGCCCCTGTGAAAGGGCTCCACTTCCCCCCATGGATCTCTGGCATCCTACAAGGGATGGTGGGTAGAAGTTGATTAAGTATGGAACAGGTGTTGAAAAACAGCCTGACCAAACAAGGCATCCCAGTGGGAGTCCTTGTCTAAGCAGTAATGGGCTGTGAAGATATGAACTGAAGCCCAAGTAGCTGCTCGACAGATGTCGTCGACAGACACAGAGTGAAGATAAGCCATAGAGGCTGCCATGGCTCTCACACTGTGAGCGGTGACATGGCCTTCAAGAGGAGGGTTCTTACTCTCATAGGCAAAAGATATACACTGTACAATCCAGCTGGACAGTGTTCTTTTGGAGACTGGAAGTCCCAAATGACTAGGATCAAAAGCAACAAAGAGTTGAGAGGACTTTCTATGTTGCTGTGTCCTTTGCAAGTAAAAAGCCAAAGCCCTTTTACAGTCCAAAGTATGAAGATTCCTTTCTGCATTTGAGGCGTGAGGCCTTGGGAAGAATACAGGAAGGTAAACCGCTTGGTTTAAATGAAAAGGTGACACCACCTTTGGCATAAAGTGTGGATGAGTCCTAAGGACTACCTTATTATGATGAAACCTTGTAAAAGGAGGATCAGCCACCAACGTTTCCAATTCACCGATGCGACGTGCTGATGTTATTGCAATAAGAAAGATGACTTTCCAGGAAAGGAATTTCAAAGAGGTAGTAGCTAATGGTTCAAAAGGCGGCTTCATGAGCTGCCCAAGAACCAGAGTTAAGTCCCATGCCACCGGTAGTTGCTGAATGGGAGGCTTAGATAAAAAAAGGCCTCTCATAAATCTCGCTATGAGAGGATGAGAGGAAATAGGTTGTCCATTTAGAGGATTGAAAGACGCTGCAATAGCACTCAAATGAACTCTCACTGAATTGGTCTTAAACCCTGCATTAGATAAATGAAGAAGATACTCCAGTAATGATACCAGAGGTATCGCAAGAGGGTTAAGACCCTCCTGCGAGCACCATATGGTAAACCTTTTCCACTTGAATGCATAAGAGTGTCTTGTGGAAGGCTTCCTGGAAGCATAAAGAATATTCTTTACCTGCTGAGAAAGGTTAAGACCGTGAAGTTCTAGGCTTTCAGCAACCAGGCCCTGAGATGCAGAGACTGGGGAATGGGATGCCACAGCATCCCGTCCTCCTGAGAAAGGAGATTTGGAGCAGATCCTGGCCCCAATGGAGGAGGAAGGCATCCCTGGCCTGACAACCCTGAGCTGGAATTCTGGAACAGAACCGGGGAAGTTTGGCATTCAGTGGACTTGAAAAATTTTGGCCACCTGGTCTGCATGGAGAGACCATTCGTGTGGAAGCAGAACTCGACTGAGTCTGTCTGCCCAAGAGATTTGAATGCCTGGAAGATACACCGCAAGGAGATGAATCTGATGCTCTCTGGCAAGGGCCCATAGTTGCAAAGCTTTGTTGCATAGCAACAGAGAGCCTGTTCCGCCCTGCTTGTTCACATAAAACATGGCTACTTGATTGTCCATTTGAACTAGGACTGTCTTGTAGCTGAGCTGGGTGTGGAATACTCGAAGAACAAGGAAGATTGCTCTGAGTTCCATAAGAACATAAGAACATAAGACATGCCATACTGGGTCAGACCGAGGTCCATCAAGCCCAGTATCCTGTTTCCAACAGTGGCCAATCTAGGTCATACGTACCTAGCAATATCCCCAAAAGACACAGGTTCCACAATGCTTGTACTGGGTCAAGCATTGATATCCTGGGTCCCTTTTTAATAGTGGTTTATGGACCTTTCCTCCAGGAACTTGTCCAAACCTTTTTTAAACGCAGCTATACTAACAGCCCTTACTACATCCTCCGGTAAAAGATTCCAGAGTTTGATTACACGTTGAGTCAAAAAATATTTTCTCTTATTTGTCTTAAATAGTTTACCCTGTAGCTTCATTACATGTCCCCTAGTCTTTCTATATTCTGATAGCGTAAACAATTGATCCACGTTTATCCGTTCCACTCCATTCATTAATTTATAGACCTCTATCATATCTCCCCTCAGCCGTCTCTTTTCCAGGTTAAAGAGCCCTAACCTTTTTAGCCTCTCTTCATAGGAGTAGCCTTCCATCCCCTTCACCAATTTGGTGGCTCTTCTCTGTACTTTTTCTAATAACGCTATGTCCTTTTTAAGATACGGTGACCAGAATTGCACACAATATTCAAGGTGCGGTCGTACCATGGAGCGATACAGAGGCATTATAATATCCTTTGTTTTATTCTCCATCCCTTTCCTTATGATACCTAGCATTCTATTTGCTTTCTTGGCCGCCGCTGCACACTGGGCGGAGGGTTTTAACATGTTATCCACGATGACTCCTAAATCCTTTTCCTGGGTGGTGGTTTCTAATGTGGAGCCTTGCATCGTGTAACTATAGTGTGGGTTGTTCTTTCCTAGGTGCATAACTTTGCATTTGTCCACATTAAATTTCATCTGCCATTTGGATGCCCAGTCTTCCAATTTATCCAGATCCTCCTGCAGTTTCCACAATCCTCTTGGGTTTTAACAACTTTAAACAGTTTTGTGTCATCTGCAAATTTGATAACCTCACTAGTTATTCCCTTTTCCAGGTCATTTATGAATATGTCAAAAAGTAGTGGACCCAGTACAGATCCCTGGGGTACTCCACTATTCACTTTTTTCCATTGGGAATATTGGCCATTTAGCCCTACCCTCTGCTTTCTATCTTTTAACCAGTTCCCGATCCACAATAGTACACTGCCTCCTACCCCATGACTTTTTAGCTTCGCCAAAAGTCTCTGATGGGGGACCTTGTCAAAAGCTTTCTGGAAGTCCAGATACACTATATCAACCGACTCACCTTTGTCTACCTGTTTATGCACACCTTCAAAAAAACATATCAGATTAGTAAGACAAGATCTTCCTTGTCTAAAGCCATGTTGGCTGTCTCCCATTAGGCCATGACTATCTACATGCTGTGTAATTTTGTTCTTTATGATGGTTTCTACCATTTTCCCTGGTACTGACGTCAGGCTCACCGGTCTGTAATTTCCTGGGTCACTCCTCGAACCCTTTTTAAAAATTGGTGTTACGTTGGCGACCCTCCAATCTTCAGGTATTACAGATGATTTTAATGAAAGTTCACAGATTACCAATAGCAGGTCTGCAATCTCATATTTCAGTTCTTTCAACACTCTGGGATGTATACCATCCGGTCCAGGTGATTTGCTACTATTCAGTTTATCAAATAGTTGTAATATATCTTCCCAGTGTAGCGATATTTCTCTCAATTCCTCTGCAGTATCACCTTTAAATACCACTTCAGTCTTGGGTAACATCCCTACATCTTCCTCAGTAAAGACCGAAGCAAAGAATTCATTCAGTCTCTCCGCTATAGCCTTGTCTCCTCTTACTGCCCCTTTTACCCCTCTATCATCTAATGATCCAATTGACTCTCTCACAGGCCTTTTGCTACGAATGTACTTGAAAAAGTCTTTATTTCGTGTTTTTGCTTCCGTAGCAAGTTTCTTCTCAAATTCCCGCTTTGCCTGCTTTATCAATGCTTTGCATTTAACTTGCCAGTGCTTGTGCTGTTTCCAGTTTTCATCATTTGGCTCTTTTTTCCATTTCCTGAAGGTTGCTTTTTTGGCAGCAACAGCCTCTCTGACCTCACCTTTAAACCATGCTGGCAGTTTTTTGGACTTTCTTCCACTCTTCTTAATGCGTGGAATACAGCTGGTCTGGGCTTCGAGGATAGTATTTTTAAATAACACCCAAGCTTGCTGTAAGTCTTTAACCTTTGGAACCGCTCCTTTTAGTTTTTTCCTAACTATATTCCTCATTCTATCATAGTCTCCCTTTTGAAAGTTAAAAGGTAGTACTGTGGATTCCTTTACTATCTGTCCTCCACTAATTAAATCAAACATGATCATACTATGATCACTATTGCCAAGTGGTCCCAACACCCTTATTTCTTGCACCAGATCTGGCGTTCCACTAAGGATTAGGTCCAGTATGGCTTCCCCTCTGGTCGGTTCATCAACCAGCTGCTCCAAGAAGCAGTCATTTATTCCATCTAGAAACTTTATCTCTTTAGCTTGTCCTGCCGTGACACTGACCCAGTCGATACCGGGGTAATTGAAATCACCCATTATTACTACTCTGTTGTGACTTTTGTTAGCTTCCTTGATTTCTTTGAGCATTTCATCATCCATTTGTTCATTCTGGCCAGGCGGTCGGTAGTATACTCCCACTGCCATCACCTTCCCCTTCATAAATGGAATTTCAATCCATAGAGATTCTACAGCAAATTTTGTTCCCTGCAAAACTTTAATCCTTTCTGACTCAATGCCCTCTCTAACATAGAGCGCAACCCCTCCACCAATTTGATCAGCTCTATCATTACGATATAGTTTGTATCCAGGTATCACAGTGTCCCACTGGTTATCCTCCTTCCACCATGTCTCTGAGAGTGCAATCATATCTAACCTCTCATTTAGTGCTATATATTCTAACTCTCCCATCTTATTGTTTAGACTTCTAGCATTGGCATACAAGCATTTTAGAGACTGTATTTTATTCATATTAATCTGGCTATTGGTAGGCAGGGGTAATTCGGAATCTTTATGCTCTGTCTGCTCTTTACGCAAGGGCATTTGGGCTACTATACTCCCTTTTGAAACCTCACAGCTTTTGGTAGTATCCTTCAAGGATACCTTTGTCCGAACCATGCGCTCCTGGGTGACTGTCGGCTTTCCCCTATTTTCTAGTTTAAAAGCTTCTCTATCTCTTTTTTAAAGGTTAATGCCAGCAGTCTGGTCCCATCCTGATTAAGGTGAAGCCCATCCCTTCGGAAGAGCCCCCCTTTCCCCAGAATGTTCCCCAGTTCCTAACAAATCCAAAACCCTCATCCTTGCACCATTGTCTCATCCACGCATTGAGACTCCGGAGCTCTGCCTGTCTTTTGGGTCCTGCACGTGGAACAGGAAGCATTTCGGAGAACGCTATCCTGGAAGTTCTGGATTTCAACTTCCTACCTAAAAGCTTAAATTTAGCCTCCAGAACTTCCCTACCACATTTTCCTATGTCATTGGTACCAACATGTACCAAGACAGCAGACTCCTCCCCAGCACTATCTACGATCCTATCTAGGCGGTGCGTGAGGTCTGCTACCTTCGCACCAGGCAGGCATGTTACCAGGCGATCCTCACGTCCACCAGCCACCCAGCTATCTACATTCCTGATGATTGAATCACCAACTATAACAGCTGTCCTGACCCTCCCCTCATGGGCACATGGCCCTGGAGAAACGCCCTCGGTGCGAGAGGGTTTTACATCACCTGGAGGACAGGTCCTAGTTACAGGATCACTTCCTGCCACACCAGGGTGATGCTCTCCTGTCACGTGACCTCTCTCCTCCATGGCAACAGGGATGCTGCCAGACTGGGGGTGGGACTTCAGGACTATATCCCTGTAGGTCACGTCCATGTACTTCTCTGTCTTTCTTATGTCTTCCAGGTCTGCTACTCTAGCCTCTAGAGAACGGACTTGTTCCCTGAGAGCAAAGAGTTCTTTGCACTTAGTGCATACGTAAGACCTCTCACCAACTGGGAGAAAATCATACATGTGACACTCAATGCAAAAGACCGGAGAACCCCCATCTTGCTGCTGGACTTCTGTCTGCATCTTAGTTTAAAGCTTGTGTTTAGATCTTTTAAATTCTGTATATAATAAGGATTGGTGTAGATGCTTATACCAATAAAAGTGTATCTAATACCCCTAATACACCTTGTGTACCTGAAGCTTAATTAATCTCAGGTCCTCCGTGTATGATTGATTTGGATAACGAGCTGCACCTGAGAGCAGCCCCTTTCCTCTACGATGTGCAAGTACCTATAAAACTACAATTACCCCAGGGGTGGGTGGGTGCTGGGGAGGGAGGGAGGGAGATAAGTCCTATTAAAGAGGGCAGTTACAAGGTACCCTGTCCTGAACCCTCAGCAGGGGGGAGGGGGGTACCACACAAAGCCCAGTTAGTTGAGAGAGGCAAGGTAAATTACAGCTGAGAAAGCTGAACTAGCACACCACTAAGACAAACAATAAATAATTAAATAAACAGTTAGACAAACAATAAATAGTTAAATAAACAGCTAGAACTCACAGCAAGGTCTCTCAGGAGGCAAAATCCACTTTTCTAGCAGAGCACTGTAAAAAGCACTGCTCCTCTCTGATCAGAGAGAAGCAAACTAAAAACAGACTATGCACACCTGGAGTAAACAGGAAGAAGGCTACACAATACCTCAGCAAGGGGGGGGGGGAGGGGAGGATTCACTCAAGCAGGCTAGGGCAGGAAAAAAGTTTAAACACACAGCAGGGTCTGGGGAGAGAGATTCCAGGAGATTGATGTGTAGATAGGCCTTCTGTAGATACCCTGGGTAGAGAGGCCTTGCAGGTGGGCTCCCCAACCCACCTGTGAGGCATCTGTTGTTAGAGTGGCTTGGGGTAGGGGTTGTTGAAAAGGAGATGCCACCAAAAGGTTTTGGGGTGACTGCTACCATTGGAGGGACAAAATAAGGCGATCTGAGTTTGCTATTTTGTCTGACAGGCAACCTGATGCCTGAGTCCACTGAGTGGATAAAGTCCACTGGGCTGCCCTCATATGGAAGCGAGCATAAGGAACCACATGCACGGTGGATGCCATGTGGCCTAGCAACTGTAACATTTCCCGAACAGTGAGGTGAGGTTTTAGCACTGCTTGGGAAGCTAACTGCACAATGCGAAGGCAGCGGGGCTGTGGAAGGTAGGCCCTTGTCTGTCTGGTATCCAGCAGAGCTCCTATAAACTCCAGGAACTGAGTGGGAGCAAGGTTGGATTTTGGAAAGTTTATGACAAGTCCCAAATACTGAAGGATGCGCATTGTGCGAGAGAGAGAAACCCTGGCCTCTGGCTCTGAAGTGGCTTGAATGAACCAGTCGTCTAAGTAAGGGAAGACGAATATTTCTAGAATGCAGAGAAATGCTGCCACCACAGCCATGCATTTTGTGAACACCCTTGGTGCAGAGGCCAGGCCAAAAGGAAGAACCCTGTATTGGTAGTGCTTCCCTTGAAACAGAAAGCGAAGGAACTTTCGATGAGTTGGATGGATGAGAACATGAGTGTACGCATCCACGAGATCTAGAGAAACAAAGCCAATCCTGACTCTGAAGGTATGACAGCAGAGTTCCTAGAGAAATCATTTTGAACTTCTCTTTGAACAGGAATTTGTTCAATTCTCTAAGGCCTAAAATGGGTCTGTGTCCTCCTGTTTTTTTGGAATAAGGAAATAGGGGGAGTAAAACCCTGTACCTCGTTGGAGAATGGGTACCTCTTCTAATGCCCCTTGGGCAAGAAGCACAGTGACCTCTTGACCTAACTGGTCATTGAGAGAAGTCTGAGAATTGAACTGTCTTACCATTGTAGGAGGGGACATGCTGAGGAAATGAAGCTTGTACCCCTCTCTTACAATAGACAGAGTCCAATTTTCTGCTGTTATCTGACCCCATCTGGGGGCAAAATGACATAACCATCCCTTCCTGGGATGGTGGAGGGTTTGGGGCCATTCAGGGCCAGGAAGGCAAAGTTCTCTAGATAGGAGTCAAAGCCCCTGTGGAGGCTGAGTCTGCTGAGCTGGTTGAGGCTTAGCTGCTTTTGTCTTTCTTTGTCTAGGTTGTTGCTGCTGTCCCTTTTGGGCAGACTGACCTAAACGATGCCCCTGTTGGGTACAGGAGGGATAAAACTTCTTCTTACTGAAGAATGGTTTCTTAGAGGATTTTTTCTTTGCAGGATCAGCTGTAGATTTAGACAATCTATCCAAAGTGATATTGTCAGCATCTATCTCATTAGCATTTTCCTGCCAATTCTTGCCAAAGAGATTCTCTCCTGTTCAAGGTATATTCCCTAGTTTATCCTGTACCCAAATTTCCAAGTCAGATGCCTGGAGCCAGGCAATCCTTCGTGCACCTATGGCAATGACAGAGATTCTGCTTATGCACGCAAAGCAGTCAAAAGCTGCACGATTCACAAACTTAGAAACATCCTGAGCATGTTTGACAAGGGCGAGATAATCTTGCCTCTTATCATCAGGAAGGAGAGGGCTCATAAATTCTAAATCTCCTGTGACCTCCTTAAGGAACATTCCCATATATAAGATATAGGAACTGATCCTGGCAGAAAACATGGAAACCTGGAAGGTTCGATGTCCAAAGGCGTCAAGAGTCCTACACTCACGTCCTGGAGGATTAGATGCATGCCTTTTTGCACTCTTTATCCTTCTCATTGCTGACTCCACCACCATGAAATGGTGTGGTAATTGAGTCTTCTGAAACCCAGGACAGGGAGGAACTCGATACATGATGTCGAGTCTTCGAGAGTGAGGAGATGTGGTTAGAGGTGTTTCCCACATCCTTAACATGAGATCATGCAAGATCTCATGAATAGGTAAGGTAGCTGCCTCCTTGGGAGCTTTAGGATATTGCAGGATTTCTAATTCCTTTGCCCTAGGCTCTTTTTCAGGAGCCACTGTGATGGAAAGACCTCGAGCCATATCTCGTATAAAATCCTGAAAGGACATATCCTCTGGTGGAGACATCCTACGCTGAGGAGAAGAGGAATCCTCAGGAAGAAGTACTCTGGTATCGGCAGAGCTTTCAGAGTCCTCAGACTCATCCGAGGATTCGAAGTATCTCCGATCCGGGTGATCGTGCAAGGCACGGTACCGGTACCGATCGAAGTCGGCATTGGAGTGGTCCGGTACTGACCTGTCGTTACCGGATGGATACGCATGACTCGGTCCCGGTAGAATACCTACCGAAGTCGATGCAGTTGGTGCTGGCACCGGAGTCGGTGCCGGTACCGGTTGAATTGTCTGAAGCGGTTTCAAGGGCATCGAGGCCGTGAGAAGAGCCGCCAGACTGCGTTCAATAGCCAAGAATCAATGGTCTATTGACGCTGCCGATGCTTGGGTATCGGTACTGGAAGAAGCGGCCGGTACCCCAGAGAACATCCTGGAGCCCCGTTAGTGCTTTGGAAGCCGAAGCCTCCCGCCGGGGCAATTTTGTCGATGAAAGTCCCTCAAGAGCAACGCCAGAGGCATCTCGCTGTCTAGAAGGAGATCTACCCTTTGAGGACTGGCTAGATTTATGTTTAGTTACCTGAGATCCATGGGAGGAAGATGAAGCCCTGGACGACGTCAATGCCACGGAGGCTGCATCGGAGGGAAAAAGGGTGCTAAGCTTAGCAGCTCGTTTCTGCCGGCCCCTTTTTGACATCATCCCACAGGCAACACACTCTGAAATAGAGTGGTCAGGACCTAAACATTTGAGGCACCACTCATGGGTGTCGGTGACGGAGATGGTACCGCCACACTTAGAACACTTTTTAAAACCCGAAGCGGGTTTTTCCATTCTGAAGGAAAAGTTGGGCCTAGTGCCCAAAATGGCGCGTGGCACCTGAGAGAAAATTACCGGAAAGACTCCAGAAGAAAGGGTTTTTCTGTTGTTTTTTTTTAAGAAAAGAAAGAAGAAGAACCGGCGGTACTGGTGTAGCATCGAGGGAAGGCAGACGCGACCACAAAAAAGAAAAATAGAAGGAATTTTTTTTTCTGCGGTGACAGGATGTGTGTGACCTGTCGGCTCCGCGAAAAACGAAGAACTGGAGAGGGACAGTTGGGAAAGGCGGGAAGGCAGCATGCAGGCGCTGTGGGATGCTCCCAAAAGCTTTCCTATTGGACGCAGGGGAGCGTTCTCGCGCAGGCTCCATCGGTACCGACGATACCCATATGCGAAGACTACATCCCTGCTTGTTCCTGGCGATCAGCAGAAATAAGTCTTTACATATGGGTGACATCACTGATGGAGCCCGCACAGGAATGCTCCCCAGCTTCCATATAAAATCTTTAGGAGCTCCATTGCTCCTGCCTCTCAATTCTTCCTTGTAGGTTCTCCGATTTTCAGAGACCATCTGCTGGAGACAGAGAATGACTGAAGGCTCCCTCTGATGGTTCTGGCTGATATGGCATGATGATATCAAAGAAGCCTATGGAAGTTTCCTCCGTTTCCACATCTGCTGGTAGGGGGACATAACCAATTTGTCTAGACTGGTTTAGCAGGATGATATGGAATTGAATTTAAAATCCTTCTGCTTACATTTACATTTCTGAAATCTGGATTTCTTACTCCACTTTACAATCTCATCATTCCTCACGCATCAGAGCTTTATGCTCTCCTTCAGGACAGTCTTTTGATGGTTCCCCTCCCCCAACTAAGGCATCCTGGGAGATAACAAGAAATGCAGATTTTTATAATTCAGCTCCCTTACTTTGGAATGCTATGGCCAAATATTTACATCTTGAACCAAATCCAACAAAATTTAAATCAGGCTTAAAAACTTTTTTTTGCAGGCATTTGGGGAGAGTTGAGCCAGTGCAGGACCGACAGTGCAGGCAGCAAAGGTATTACACTATATTTTCTGTCTTGTCTTTCCTTTATGATTGTAAACTTGTATATTTTTTGAATGGCGATATAGCAAGTGCTGCAATATATATACAGATTGACAACTTCATTTTCATCGTATGCAAGCGGAATTAATCAGTCATAAGTGGGAATACCTATCTAAAGATTTGCCTTCCAACTTGATAACTTGTGTAAATAGTAAGTAGTTAGATGGGAACAATATAGGAATTGTGATCCTACTAAGTCTCTTGGCAGCCTTCCTCATGATTGACCAATTGAAGGCCATTGGCTTGAAAGGGAGGTTTTGATACTTGAGTCCTAACTGAAGAATCATGTTCAGCAAGTAGAGCTGGGCAGAGGTAATAAACCACCAGTTTACTCAGGGATGGGGGGCTAATAAAACTTTGCCCTACTCCAACGTGCTCTAGTTGGCCATGCCATGTGGCACAAAAATAAGCCTGTCTCTAGTCACCTTCCATCTTTACTATTGTAACCTGCACTTCACTGGTCTACCTCTGAATCATCTTTCTCGCCCTTCAAGCTGTTCAAAATTCAGCTGTAAAACTTATCTTCCATCAACGTCACTATGCTCACGTAACCCCTCTTCTCAAGTCACTTCACTGGCTCCCTATCCATTTTCACATCCAGTTCAAACTTCTCCTACAGACTTATAAGTGCATTCATTCTGTGGCTCCTCACTAGCTTTCCTCTCTTATCTCTCGCTACACCCCTCCTTGGGAACTCTGTTCCTCTGGCAGATCTCTTTTATCTGTGCCCTTCTCTGCACTGCCAACTCTAGACCATTCATTCCACCTTGCTGCTTCATATGCCTGGAACGACCTACCTGAGCCAGTACATCAAGCTCCTTCTCTAGCCATATTCAAATCCAGACTAAGAACCCACCTCTGTGAGCTGCCTTTGGATCCTGATGCCCCTCACTCTCTTGTTTACCACTTGTGTATTTTACCATCTCTAGTCCCCCGTTTTGAGATGTTGTTCAATTTGATTGCATTGTAAGCTCTGACAAGCAGGGACTGTCTCTTATATCTCTATGTACAGTGCTGCATACACCCTGAAGCACTATAAAAATGGTAAGTAGTAGTAGTCTGTTCATGGTACCAGTAGATGACTGTGTTCCGCTGCTTAAGAAGCTTGGGCCATACTATTCTAGAGCATGGAAAATCAACCATGGGGGTCCCACAAAGATCACTACTGTCGCCATATTTGTTTGGCATTTACATACAATGATTGTGTTCTATGCAGCAGGAGTCTAGATTATGCAATATCTTACTGCTGACAATTTTCTCTCCCCAGCTGGGGCAGATATATGGGAAGTAAATGCTCACCTAAACACGATGGCAAACTTACCTTTCTATAATTTGCTTTAAACGTGATACTTGTATTAAGCCTTATGAATAGGGAATCCAGTCCCATAAGCAGACTGTCAAACAGGATAAAAGTTTGCAGGAAACAAAACCCACTATATAATCTCTAGGAATAGAAATCCCATGTAAAAAGGGGAAAGCAATGGCAGTGTGGTGTGGACTACCGTCCACCTGGCTAGAATGAACAGATGGAGGATGAAATGCTAAAAGAAATCAGGAAAACTAATAAAAGTTACAATGCAGTAATTATGGGCAATTTCAATGGGTCCATGTCACATCAGTAGATGCTACGGAGATAAACTTTCTAGATGAAATAAATGACTGTTTTATGCAGCAGCTGGTTCTGAACCAACACGAGGGGAAGCTATTTTAGGCCTAGTCCTTAATGGAATACAGAATCTGATGCAATAGATAATGGTGAAGGAGCCACTTGTTAATTGTGATCACAATGGATTTAATAAATGGAGGAAGAACAGAAAGGAAATCCATGGTGCTAGCATAACTTTCAAAAGGGAGACTATGGTAAAATGAGGAAAATGGTTAAGAAAAAAACTAAAAGTTATAATGCCCTGTTCAATGTAATTTCAGTTTGTTCAATGTAAACCGCACGGATGCAGAATAGCGCAGTATATAAGAGAATGTAAATAAATAAATAAATAAAATAAATAAAAGGAGCAACAGTAAAGGTTAAAGGTTTACATCAAACATGGGCTTTGTTTAAAAATAATTTTATCTTGGAAATCCAGACTAGATGTATTCCACACATTAAGAAAGGTGGAAGGAAAGCCAAACAACTGCCAGCATGGTTTAGAAGGGAGGTCAGAGATACTGTTATAGCCAAACAAGCAACTTTCAGAAAATGAAAAAGGAACCAATTGACGAAAACAGGAAACATATGCACTGGCTAGTCAGATGGAAGGCATTAAGACAGGCAAAGAGAGAATTTAAAAATAAACTTGGCATTGAAGAAAACACTCACGATAAAAACTTTTTCAAGTACATTCATAGCAAAAAATCTGTGAGAATCAGTTGGACCATTAGATGACAGAGAAGTAAAAAGGGCACTAAAGGAGTACAAAGTCATAGCAAAGAAACTGAATGAATTCTTTGCTTCGGTCTTTACTGAAGATGACATAGAGAAGTTATCCATGCCGGAAATTATATTTAAAGGTGATGCATGCATGCATTTATATATTTAAAAACATTTCCATGCCAGCTCATTCAAGGCAGTGAACAGATATCAAATAAAACAAAGCCACAATCATACAAAACCAACCCCAACCCTCACCCAAAACTGAAAACCTGCTAAGCCCAGGTCTAACCTAAAACATCAAGGTATTAACAGGAAGGTCTTTCAAAGCTTTCCTAAAAGTGGCCAATTCCAACTCCTGACACAGCCCATCTGGCAATCTATTCTACCAAGTAGACACAGTCACTGTAAATGCACATTCTCGCCATTTCTGCAACCGCAGCTGAAGAAAATCAGGACTGAAGAAGCTGCTCTTGACTAGACCTCAACATTCTCCCTGATCGATACCAGGTTAACGCATGCTGCAGATACCTAGGCCCCTGGTCCCTAACCACCTTAAAGGTCAATACCAGCTGCTTAAAAATGACACCAACAGAGCACCTCCGATGCTAAATCCCCTTCTGCAAAGCTGCAAAAGGAGGCAGGCCCGAAGGATAATGTACCACCTGCATTTTCCTCAGCAAATAAGCCATAAGTCCCACATGCAAAATATTACAATAGTCCAAAACAGAAAGCACAAGGTGAGACTGTAATAGAAGCTGCATGGCCTCTATATCCAAAAATGGAAGCAACTGCCACACCACCCAGAATTTACTATAAGCAATATGTACCACATGCGACAATTGCGCCTGCAAAGACAGGTCTGCATTCAGCTTTACCCACCCCACCAATCATGGGTCCGTCCTGCAAACTGGCCTCTGTCAAACCCCCCCACAAAAAGCACCTCTGACTTGTCCACATTCAGAACCATCCGATTCAACCACAGTCAGTATGCGACCTCTTCCAAACAATTATTCACAAGCTTCAATACAGCCAACTCATCCTCACCAAACATCACTACCAACTCGATGTCATCCACATAGATGAACCTCTGAAAACTATACTTCCGGATGATCGTTCCCAATGGACTCAAAGATATTAAAAAGCACAAGAAAACTATAGACTGGCAAGCTTGACATCAGTACTGGGCAAAATGGTAGAAACCATTATAAAGAATAAAATTACTGAATATATATGTAGTCATGGTTTAATGGGACAAAGCCAACACAGATTTAGGCAAGGAAAGTCTTGTCTCATTAATCTGCTATATTTTTTTTAAGGTGTGAACAGGTAGATAAAGATGAGCCAGTTGATATAGTGTATCTAGATTTTAAGAAAACCTTTGAAAAAGTCCCACATGAAAGACGCATGAGGAAATTAAAAAGTTATGGGATAGGAGGCCATGTACTATTGTGGATTGGGAACTAGTTAAAATATAGAAAACAGAAAATAGGGCTAAATGTCAAATTTTCTCATTGGAAAAAGGCAAATAGTGGAGTACCCCAGGGTTCGGGGCTGGGCCCTCTGCTTTTTAACATATTCATAAATTACCTGGAAATGGAAACAAGTGAAGTGATGAAATTTGCAGGTGAGAAAAAATTATTCAGACTTGTTAAACTGCAAGAGGATTTTGAAAAATTGCAAGAAGACCTTGAGAAAATGTGAGATTGGGCATCCAAATGACTGATAAAATTTAATGTGGACAACTACAAAGTTGTGCATTTAGGAAAGAGCAACCCAAACTACAGTTAAAAATGCAAGGTTGCACATTAGGAATCACCACCAGCAAAAGGATCCAGGTGTTAACGTGGATAATACATTGAAACCATCTGTCCAGTGTGCACTGGCAAACAAGAAGCAATTAGAATACTAGGAATCATAAGGAAGGGAATGGAGAATAAAACGTAAGATATTATAATGACTCTGTAGTGCTCCATGATGCGATTGCACTTTGAATATTTTGTGCAATCTGGTCGTCATGTCTCAAAAAGGATACAGCAGAATTAGCAAAGGTACAGAGAAGAGTGACCAAAATGGCTGGTATCCCCATATCAGCTACATGCCGATCCTTTATTCCCCCAAGCAAGATACAATCTACTATTTGCATACAGGTGCCCCTTATATTTCCTTGCCCATACACAGGCTTCTGCAGGTTACCATGGCGACCGTGCAACTAAATTTTGGTAGGAATCTGTAGTTTAAAATGGTCATCGGTTCCAGAATCTGCCCGATTTGTAGCATCAGGCTCTGGGATTGTCTTGCCTTACCGCGTTGCTGTAAAGCATAGTTACTCAGAAACAGCAGGAATCAGTCTTCACATATGGGTGAATGTCACCGATGGAGCTCGCGTGGAAATGCTCCCCAGCGTCCCATACAAAAGCCTTTGGGAGCAGTCCACTGCGCCTGCACCTCTGCTTTCCCATCTCCTCTCCTCAGTTGAGTTTGTAGCTGAGAAATAGAGGAAAAAACAGAAAATACTTACAACTCTTAGGGGAGGAGGGTGGGTTGTGAAGACTGATTCCTGCTGTTCCTGGAGATCACCGGTTACAGGTTAGTAACTACGCTATCTCCACGAACAAGCAGGAATGTAGTCTTCACATAAGGGACTCACTAGCTCCGAGGATCCAGGCTGGTATGGGGAAGAGTGGAGTGATTCCCTAGTAAAAATGCAGGAGCCAAACAGAGTGAAACACTCGAAGGCCATCGGACTCTGTTTTATGAGGGATGATTCTGCAAAGGTAGTCTGGTATCCTGAGAAGTCGGGGACAGAGGGTAGGAGTTGAGTTTAAGTCCCAAAAAGATGCTGGAGAACAGCCTGGCCAAAGACAGTGTCCCAGTGGGAGTCTCTATAGAGGCAATAATGGGCTGCGAAGGTGTGTATTGAGGACCAGGTGGCTGCTCGACAGATCTCCTCAATACTTACTGAATGGAGATTTTATTTATTTATTTGTATTTTTATACCGCTTTTTCCAAAAGATCAAAGGTGGTTTACATAGAACAGAATCAGTTACATGGAACAGTTTAACTATGTACAGGTATTAAAGATTAACTATATACAAAGTATCATAGATAAAACTAAGATTGGCGACCGAAGTTGCCATTGCCTGTATGTTATGAGCAGTAACATGACCCTCCAAGGAAAGTCGTGTCTGAGCATAGGCAAAAGAGATGCAGTCCGCTATCCAGGTGGATAGGGTATGCTTGGTTACTGGGAGACCGAGGTGACTAAGATTGAAGGAAATGAACAGTTGAGAAGACCTCCTGTGATCTTTGGTTCTGTTCAAATAACAAGTCAGGGTTTGCTTGCAATCCAGAGTGTGCAGCACTGCTTCAGCCCGAGACATGTGTGGTCTGGGGAAGAAAATTGGTAGGATAACCGACTGGTTCAGATGAAATGGAGAAAACACCTTTAGAAGAAAGTGTGGATGCATACAAAGAACCACCCTGTCATGGTGGAAACGAGTAAAGGGAGGATCCGCTACAAGGGCTTGCAGTTCACTGACTCGGCAAGCCGAAGTGAGAGCAATGAGGAAGATTACCTTCCAAGAGAGGAACTTTATTAAAGTGGTGGCTAAAGGTTTGAAGGGTAGCTTGAGAAGTTGAGTCAAAACCACATTGAGATCCCAGGCCACCGGGGCAACTTAATGGGGGGTTCTGAGAGTAGAAGACCCCTCATAAATCGTGTCACTAAAGGGTGTGAGGAAATAGATTGCCCATCCCGAGTCTCGTGAGATGCTGCCATGGCACTAAGACGCACCCTGACTGAGTTAGTCTTTAACCCTGAGAGGGATGTGGAGAAGATACTGAAGTAGTGGCTCCACTGGGCAAACAAAAGGATCAATGTGCTTTAAGCACCTAGTTGAATCTTTGCGGGAAACAAGAAGGATATCCTTGATATCCTCTGGAAGGTCAAGATCAGCAAGTCCTACCCTTTCAGGAGCCAAGCCATTAGGCGTAGGGAGTGCGAATTGGGATGAAGAAGTGTCGGCCCGGTGTCCTGTGAGAGAAGGTTGGGTACACATCCCAGACTGAATGGTTGAGCTTGTGCGAGACGGACGTAAAAGCAGAGGAAACCATGGTTGGTAAGGCCAAAAGGGGGCTATGAGGATCATCAACCCTTGTTGGCCTAGAGCTTGAAAATAATTTTGGTTATCAGTGATATGGGTGGGAATGTGTAGAGCAATCTTTGTCTCCAATGGAGAAGGAAAGCGTCTGGGACCTGTCAGTGTATTGACGGGGTTCTGGAACAGAAAAGCGTAAGCCGAGTGTTCTGCAGAGTAGCAAAGAGATCAATGAGTGGAGTCCCCCACGTCTGGAAGATCTGGGCAGCTGTTTCCCGATGGAGCATCCATTTGTGCAGATGAAGGATATGGCTTAGCTTGTCCGCAAGCACGTTGAGCTCGTCTGCAAAATATACCACTCTGAGATGGATGTGGTGTGCAAGGGCCAATGTCCAGAGATGGGTCGCTTCGTCACAGAGGAGATGTGATCCTGTCCCTCCCTGCTTGTTCACACAGACACTGCAACCTAGTAATCTGTTCTGACTAGGACAGATTGGTAGGTCAGGTGGTGATGAAAAACCTGTAGTGCATTAGTGGGAGCTCATAGCTCTAGAGGATTGATATGCTGAGCAGATTCCTGTGGTGTCCACAACCCTTGAGTGGTCAGATTGTTCAAATGGGCACCCCAACCCAGCTTGGGTGCTTCTGTCGTCAGAGTGCACTGAGGTGAAAGCATCCGAAAAGGTGAACCGACAAGCAGGTTTTGGGGGAGACACCACCACTGCAGTGAGTTGATCAAGTGAGGGGTGATGGAGATCTTGTCTCAGACATCCCATTGCCTGCGTCCACTGAGAAGAGTGTGTCCACTGTGTAGGGAACGACATGGAGAAGGAGGCCATGTGAACCAAGAGGCATAGCATCTCTTGGGCTGTTACTTGGGTTTGTTGTTGCATGCTTCTGACTAGTTTGAAGAGGTGGGAACATCGATCCTGAGGAAGGCCTTGGAGCAGAGGCGAGGCTGAAAAGTAGAACATGATGGGCCTGATACTGATTTGGGCAGGCTATGCGCCCCTATGGCACATAGCCCTGCCTGCCGACCCTCAACTCCGGATATTCAATGCCTGGGTCATATGTGGCCCTGGCATTGAAAATCCGGGGATCACCGCAAAAACCGGAAGCCGCAGTAGCTAACCAGGCAGCAGCAATACTGCATGCTGCCCAGTTAGCTCTTGTGCCTGTGAAAGCCAGAAGGGAAAGAGTTAACACAAAGAACATCTAAAATGTGTCAAAATTGCTGCCATTTGTACTGCATGTGCGTTGTGAGATGCTATGGGTATTAGGTGGCATCAGATGGAAGAAATGTGAGAAAAAACACACTTATCTACAGAGCACAGGAGAGAGAAGGCATCATTAGCAGGGTTATGCCAGTTTGACATGGGGCCTACTGAGGCCTAGTGTGGAAACTGTCAGAATATCAGAGAACTAATAAGATATATATTTTCTATATTTCTTAAAAATAGGGGATGAAAAAACAGACAAGGTGGAAAGCTAAATAGGTGGGAAAAAGGTCAGATAACAAGGAATAAATCTGACAAAGGCCTGAGCACATCTTTATCTGTATCTTTATCTTTATTGGCACATTTAATATACCGCTCTTTACCGATGGCACCAGAGCGGTGTACAATAACAAAATATAAGGCTGCTGAAAAGGAAAAGAACGCCATAAAAAAATTAAGAGAAAGGATAGAATGGAGAAATAGAATAAAGCAGCAGAGAGAGCAAAACAAGGTGCGCCGTAACAGAGGGTTAAATACATCCAGGTTCAGCGGGGTGGAAGGGAAAGGGAAGCGGAGGGAGGAGGAAGGTTAAAGGCAGTGCAGAAGAGGTGGGTCTTCAGCTTGGTCTTAAAAATTTTATAGGAGGGTTCTAACCGGAGGGCGGGGGGAGCGAGTTCCAGAGTCGGGGGCCCAGAAAGAAAAACGCTGAGGAGCGGGTTCCATGTTTATACACAAGGCCATAAGGGTCACAGGTCAGCAGGAATGGGGAGTGCAGATATGACAGGACAAAGAAAGGAATGAAAGAGAAAATCCAGATGCCTGGAACTGAAAACAAAGGAACTATTTGGAAAGAAAACTATATAACAGGACAGAACTTTTAAAGATTGGGAATTTACACCCCATTTCTGAAGAAGGTGGCTTGTAAATTCCCACTGTATGTCTGCTAATGAGTGAGTGGGTATGATTGTGTGAAAGGGTTTCCTTACTTTATCTTTGAGTGTAGCTAGGAATCTCACTGTCATACATCCTTCTCTTTCACTGTGCTAGGATCTGTCGATAGACAGGAAAGCTCTTAATTACTTTATAGCCGTAAACTTGTAAGTAGAGGGTGAAGGAATTCTTCAAGTTACATTGTATTTAGCTAATTTTGGTTGCACTTCTTGTATATTTATTTGTTTCTGTGATATAAGAAATACATAAAAGGATTTTATTTGTAAGAAGAATCTGTGAGAATTTTGTGCCAGGTACAAGTATAATCTGCATGAGGTGTAGTTTACTGGGAGGAGATGGTAAGTCCTCCTTGTATGTGTATGTAAGGTTTTTGTTTTCCCTTTTATACGGAGGAGGAGGGGTGGCAACCTGACTGCCCTCCCCCTCCCTGGTTCCATACATGCCTTAAAGATAGGCAAGAGTTTTTCTTGTCTATCTTTAAGGTGCAGATCGCTAACAGGGCAGCATGCAATAAAGCTGCTGCCTGGATAGCGCTTTTTGCCTACTCTGCTCCGCTCTGGAACGCCCCTGACATACCCCGATGCTAACCAGATAGCATCAGGGCACGTAGGGGAGTTAGGAGGGGATATTCAATGGCACTAACTATGTAAGTGCTGTTGAATATTCACATTTAAGGCATTTATACAGTTTACTGAGCTGTAAACTATAAATGCCTTTCGAATATCGGGCCCAATATTGATAGTGGTCTGTCTGATATATGAAGCGCAGATATTGTCTGTGAGATTGGTAGATCAGGATGTGTGTATATGCCTCCTTCAAGTACAGAGAGCAGAGCCAATCGTGTTGCTGGAGGTACGGTAAAAGAGTTTCCAGAGAAATCATTTTGAATTTCTCTCAGACCATGAATTTGTTTAGGTCCCTGAGATCTAAAATGGGTCTGACTCCCCCTTTTTTTTTTGGGATGAGAAAGTAAGGGGAGTAGAAGCCCATCCAGTGTTCTGAAGGTGGAACTCGTTCTATGGCACCCTATGCCTACAAGGTGGTCACCTCTACACTTAGTAGAGTGCTTTGGAATGGTTGAAGGTGGTATTCCTCTTTGAATCTGATGGGGGGATAGGTTTGGAAGTGGAGTAGGTACTCCCTTTGGACAATTTGTAGTGTCCATTGCTCTGTTGTGATGAGGTGCCACCTGTAGGCAAAATGGCAAAGTCTGCCTACTATATGGGTGGAGTGGGGTTCCACTAGAGGCAGACTGGCGATGATCTGAATGAAAGAGCAAAAGCCAGGCACACGTTGGGGCTGCACGGAAAGTATAATCTGCATGAGGTGTAGTTTATTGGGAGGAGATGGTAAGTCCTCCTTGTATGTGTATGTAAGGTTTTTGTTTTCCCTTTTATACGGAGGAGGAGGGGTGGCAACCTGACTGCCCTCCCCCTCCCTGGTTCGGTACCGATGGGCATCCCTAGGCAGGGAACCGCTGCAGACGACATCATGGCCGATGTCGATGCAGTCGGTACCGGTACCGGCATTGGTGCGGGTACCTGGGCCGATACCGACAACGGAGTTTGTTGTGGTATCAGTGGCGTCGCAGCTTGAATGAAGGCCGTGATAGCCTGCTGCATGGATAGAACATTCTGATCCATCGACGCCATGAATGCCTGGAATTCGGTACCGGAAGGATGTGCCGGTACCCCAGAGCATTCTAACAGGTGATCGGTCGAGGCCGTGCCATCGATGTCAACCTGTAACCCCATAGGTGGAGCTTTGGAAGCCGGAGCTTCCCGCCGGGGTAGTTTTGCCGGTGCAGGATCCTCGAGGGCAAGTCCGGAGGCATCTCGATGCTTGGAAGGAGATCTACCCTTCGAGGACCGGCTGGTTTTATGTTTGGTTACCTGAGATCCATGGGAGGAAGAAGAAGCCCTGGAAGACGTCGATGCCACTGAAGCTGCATCAGAGGGAAACAGAACATGGAGCTTGGATGCTCGGTTCTGTAAACCTCGTTTAGACATCAAGGAGCAGGACGAACAATCCAAAATGGAGTGGTCAGGAC
The DNA here is from genome assembly GCA_033557465.1 of Ichthyophis bannanicus. NCBI lineage: Eukaryota > Metazoa > Chordata > Amphibia > Gymnophiona > Ichthyophiidae > Ichthyophis > Ichthyophis bannanicus. Next base: position 350,790,244 of record CM066036.1, on the reverse strand, counting down.
CCAAACATTTGAGACACCATTCATGGGTGTCGGTAACAGAAATAGTACCGCTGCACTTAGTGCATTTTTTAAACCCGGAGGCTGGTTTTTCCTTGAGGAAAATATTTTGTGAGGCCTAAGGCCCAAAAGAGGAAAAACACACTAAGTGAGGGAAAAATATGTTCTTTTTTTTTTTTTTTAAGAAAAGAAAGAAAGACCGGCGGTACCGGTCCGACGTCGGAGAAGGCAGACGTGCGACCAAAGAAATAAAATAAAACAAAGAACTTCTTCAGCGGTGACAGGAACACGACCTGCTGGCTCCGCGGAAAAGAAGAACTGGGGAGAGGCGGTTAGGAAAGGCGGGAAGGCAGCGCGCAGGCGCTGTGGGATGCTCCCAAAAGCTTTCCTTTTTTGTGAAGCTGGGGAGCGTTCCCGCGCAGGCTCCGTCGGTACCGACGTACCCATATGTGAAGACTCATTCCTGCTTGTTCCTGGAGATATATCGATACATCGGGAAGATGTATTACAACTATTAGATAAACTGAAGAGTAGCAAATCACCTGGGCCGGATGGTATACATCCAAGGGTGTTGAAAGAACTGAAATACGAGATTGCAGACCTGCTATTAGTAATCTGTGAACTATCATTAAAATCATCTCTAATACCTGAAGATTGGAGGATCACCAATGTAACACCAATTTTTAAAAAAGGTTCCAGGGGTGATCTGGGAAACTACAGACTGGTGAGCCTGACATCAGTACCGGGAAAAATGGTAAAAAACCATCATAAAGAATAAAATTACTCAGCATTTAGATAGTCATGACCTAATGGGAGACAGCCAACATGGCTTTAGACAAGGAAGATCTTGTCTTACTAATCTGTTATGTTTTTTTGAAGGAGTGAATAATCAGGTGGACAAAGGTGAGTCGGTTGATATTGTGTATCTAGACTTTCAGAAAGCCTTTGACAAGGTCCCTCATCAGAGACTTTTGGCAAAACTAAAGAGTCATGGGATAGGAGGCAGTGTACTATTGTGGATCAGGAACTGGTTAAAAGATAGAAAGCAGAGGGTAGGGCTAAATGGCCAATTTTCCCAATGGAGAAAGGTGAATAATGGTGTACCCCAGGGATCTGTGCTGGGTCCGCTGCTTTTTGACATATTCATAAGTGGAATAACGAGTGAGGTTATCAAATCAGCAGATGACACAAAACTATTTAAAGTTGTTAAAACCCAAGAGGATTGTGGAAAATTGCAAGAGGATCTTGATAAATTGGAAGACTGGGCATCAAAATGGCAGATGAAATTTAATGTGGACAAGTGCAAGGTTATGCACCTAGGGAAGAACAACCCAAACTATGGCTACACGATACAAGGTTCCACATTAGGAACTACCACCCAGGAAAAAGATTTAGGCGTCATTGTGGATACCATGTTAAAACCCTCGGCCCAGTGTGCAGCAGCGGCTAAGAGAGCAAATAGAATGCTAGGTATGATAAGGAAAGGAATGGAAAATAAAACAAAAGATATTATAATGCCTCTATATCGTTCCATGGTGAGACCGCACCTTGAATATTGTGTGCAATTCTGGTCGCCGTATCTTAAAAAGGATATAGCGATTTTAGAAAAGGTTCAGAGAAGAGCCACCAAAATGGTAAAGGGGATGGAAGGATACTCCTATGAAGAAAGGCTAAAAAGGTTAGGGCTCTTTAACCTGGAAAAGAGATGGCTGAGGGGAGATATGATAGAAGTCTATAAATTAATGAATGGAGTGGAACGGGTAAACGTAGATCGATTGTTTACCTTATCAGAATATAGAAAGACTAGGGGACATGCAATGAAGCTACAGGGTAAACTATTTAAGACTAATAAAAGAAAATATTTTTTCACTCAACGTGTAATCAAACTCTGGAATTTGTTACCAGAGGATGTAGTAAAGGCTGTTAATGTAGCTGGGTTTAAAAAAGGTTTGGACAAGTTCCTGAAGGAAAGGTCCATAAACCATTATTAAGAAGGGACCCAGGATATCAATGCTTGAACCAATACAAGCATTGTGGAACCTGTGTCCCTTGGGGAAACTGCTAGGTACATATGACCTAGATTGGCCACTGTTGGAAACAGAATACTGGGCTTGATGGACCTTGGTCTGACCCAGTATGGCATATCTTATGTTCTTATGTTCTTATGTAACCCTGTGAGGCCAACTCAGAGAAGTCAAAGTACCTTTGAGTTTCTGTCTGAATAAACCTCTTGCTTTGGGGGATTGGGAGCTCCTTTTGGAGTGATGTACTGATGCCCTCCTAGACCTCAAGGGTACATCGGACCCTGAGACACTAGAGAGGGATATCAGGCAAGCAGGCACCAGTGTCTGTGTCCTTTGATGCCCTGATGTTGATGCCTCTTCCGCATGCACTGCATGTGTCTCCAGGAATGGATGCATGGTGGCTAACGTTGAGGCCTCAGCATGCTGCATTGCTAGCAGCACCGTGATGCATTCCTCGAGCGCCTGCAAAAGGTGCTTCTTCATGACTACCAATTGAGAAGGCTGCGGGGTCTGAGCAACTTTGACTGATGTACCCGGTATCTGTACAGGAGTATCAGCGGCTTGGTCTCGGCTTTCAATAGGCTGTCGGTGCAATAGGCTGTCCGATGTCCTGGAGGATGAACTCTCTTCTCTTTGGGGCACCTTCGAAGGGCGCTCATGCAGACCTCCATAGCTCTTGATGCCTTGCCTTGAAGAGATCAAACGCCAATACACCAGAGATTTCAACCAACCCCTCGACATCGACAAAGATGAGGCTGAATCCTTCCTCATCTTTAGGTGGAGCTCGATCAATGGCAGATGCTCCAGGGCACTACGGGTGCTTGTCTCTGATTGAGCTTGAGAATTCCTCAATGTTGATGCACCACCAGTGTCCGATGCAGTCTTTGAAACCATTAAGACCAATGTCGTCAATGCCAAATGCACTGGATTGGAATTTTGAGCACCAAAAAGTGATTCACACTTCTCTCGACTTTGAGTACCCCCCTTCTTGTCATCTACAAACACAAATTACAAGAAGAGGGCTGATGATCAGGTCCCAGGAACTGTCAGCACCAGTTATGGGTATCCGTGGCAGATATGGTCCTAGAGCACTTGCACTTGGAGCACTTCTTAAATCCACTGGCAGGTTTCTGGACATGGTGTCCGGAAAAATAGCCGCAGCCAAGCCAAAAATCTCAATTTTGGAAAGGCCAACCAGGGTACCACCAGAAACCAAACCCGAGGCTCTGCAAGGTTTTTGTGTTCTCTCCTGCAGGCAGTATGTGAGTCTCAAGAACTGGCTAAATTTCTTGATGCACCAACATCATTGTCAAAGCTACAGCATTACTTCAAGTAAAGAAACACTCCATCTGTTCATCAAATCTCTTTATGAGAGTCTCCTTGAAGATTGCCATTGACAAAGGCATAGAGATTACAATAGGAGTGACCATACCCTCTTGATACATTTGGGGAGTTATCAAAGGTTTGGTCTTGGGTCCTTGATGCTTTTGATATCATGGTCCAAAGAGGTGAAATGTCAATATACCCCGGTCTCCAGCATTGCAAATCTTTGATGCTGAAAAGGATTTGTGCGGGATTCAGAGGATGTTCAAGCCTGATGGCCTCTGTCAAGGCTCGATGTCGAGGATGATCAATACACATTCGATGCTGAGGCATCCACAGTGTCTGATGCAGCTCCTGGACTCACTGAGATTGATTCTTCTGATGCCAATGTCCTGACTTATTGGCACCAAAACTTCATGTGCTCTGCTTCTCATGATGCCAAATACCTCTCTGATATCTATGAAAATAAATTAAATCGAGAGGGATAATGGTCAGGGCCCATACACTGCAAGTATCTATTGTGATTATCCATCACAGATATAGTATTGCTGCATCAGTGCATCAGGTGTGCCTCTTAAAAACACACATTTTTTGGGGGGACATATCACCAAAAAAACCTGCAGAGAAATCAAATGACTTGATTTTGAAAAACATACTCAACTGGAACACCCAAGCCTCTACTGAGACTTGTATTGGGCAAAAGTGAGAAAAAAACGTAAAACTCTGCCAAAAGCCTTAAAAACCAAATCAGAAAAACTGAAAACCTGAAGTCTGCACAGAAACTTGTAGTAATGTGACTTCTCTGCTACTTGGCAAAATGAACACTGAGGTGGTTACAGGAAGAGATGTACATAGCCAGTGAACCTCTCAAGAGGAGATCTTAAGCTGACAAGCTATTTTTCATACCCAGCTGTCAGTGACATCATACATGGGGGCATGTTTATTAAAGGTTAACACGCGTTACATGCCACTGCACCCACAGAAATAAAATGTCAAATATAAAGAGTTGCTCCTTAAGCAGAAAGCACTACACTCCTAGCCACCTACCCAACTTCAATCCCTCTTTTAAAAATCTTCTGCAAACAGACCACGAAGAACTGCCACAACTAACAAATTCACCATACCACATTCTAAAACAAAATTCAACCAAGAAATCTGCCATAGAGCATTTGAACTCTACGCCCCATCCCTCTGGAATTCTCTGCCAGACACAACAAGGAATATCACTAACCTCCTTGCCCTCCGAACACACTTGAAAACCCTCTTATTCAAAGAACAAATTGGACTCTCCACCTGACCCCCCCCCCCCCACCTCACATATTACACCATCAAGACAGGCTCTGCTCATGTAAATAATTACTGAATGAATATAACATCCATACACTACTCACATACTGTATATAGTTCAATGATTGCAAATAACATGCTGTTATACATAATACATAACAAAAATGTTAATAGCTTCATATAACTTTATTAATATTGTTAACTGTTATCTAAGTTGATATTTGTTCTATGTAATTGATGTTCTGTTCCCTGTAAACTGCTTTGACCCAGTGAAAAACTGTATATAAGCCTAGCTAAATACATAAATAAAATAATTAAATATTGTATACTAGAGATCATTTTTCACCACTGATGAAAATGTTACACTGCCTACCAACTGAAGTCAGAGTCCGATTTAAGCTTATTGGGGGTAATGTTATAAAGCCTTTGTCATATGTCAAGTATATTTAAATGCAGAAAAGACCTTTTATAAAATTGCATGGCTGAAAAAAATCATGTATTTTTATGCAGATCGTGCACACAGTAGGTATTCCCAGGGATACAGTTTGGGCAAGTAAGAAATGGAGAAATTAGACCTTACCTGCTAATTGTCTTTCCTTGAGTTCTCTCCGGGCCAGTCCAGGTAACCGTAGGCACCTTTACCCGGTTCCTCAGGAAGACAAGGACTACTTGGGAGTAAGTGTAAATGCACTTACATGAAATACACATATGCTTTCTAACTCCATCTGTGCTGTGCCCAAGCTATGCAGGTGGCATGAAAGCAAGCACCTTCTTGTCACTGCATGTACTTTTCTGTGCTTATATGGTGTAATTTTATAAAAGCCTTTTTCCATAGATAAAACAAGGTTTACTTGTCTAAAAAAAATTATCAGATTAACTCTTAAATACAAAATCAATTTGGACCTACTTAGTTGCAAGACAGAGTGGTCAAATATGTCCCATGATGTGCCCTTAACTCAGTAAAAATAATTTAAAGATACCAGGAGGAGTACCCTCTGCTCTTTGGGATCCTGCTAGGAACCAATGACCTTCATTCACCACTGTTGTAGACAAGATGTGAGACATGATGGACTTTTTGGTCTGACCCACTATGACATTTTATGAGTAAAATCTTGATTAGAACGTACACAAATGAGCGCTTTTCCCAATATCGAGCCTAAACTATGGAATGAACTTTGGTTTTAAAGAAGCAGGTCAAGGCATTGCTCTTCCAGCAGGCATAACCAGTACGTGGAAAATTGGTTGAGGAGGTACCTAAAGATAATAAGAACATAAGAAATGCCATACTGGGTACCCCAAGGTACCCGACCATATTTAAGTCTCTCCAGAGCAACGTTCCGCGCTGCGGCGGCGCGCGCACAAGGAGCAGGCCGTGCTCCTTGGGCGAGCTCCTTGGGGCGACGACTGGGGCGATATACAACACCATCCCTCTCCTCCTGGCTCCTCTTGTTGCAGGTTGTACTGTCCATCTGTCACGCTGCCCTATATTCTCCTTGGCTGCTTCTCTTGTCTCCTAAGCTGCCTTGTGCTACTTCTGGCTGTTCTGTTTGGTTTCTCGTTTTTCGTATCACTTGTATCTTTACCTGTGCCACTCGGCCCCTCTACTCAGGTCATGACTGCTATTCCCGTTCACTGGGGCTGTCGTCCTTTATCTCTGTTTCCTGCTCTTCCTGGCCCCCTGGCCCGGAACCCTCTCAACCTTCTTCCCTGCTCTTCCCGTCCGGGCTCCCCTGTTTCTGCTCCCTCTACCTCAACGCCCCTCTCAGCTGTTCCCCTCATCACACTCTCTTTGGCCCTTCTCGACTGCCGCTCTATCCGCTCAAAAACCCATTTAGTTCACGACCTCCTAACCCATCACTCCCTGGATGCCCTCTTCATCACGGAGTCCTGGCTCCGTGACGGGGAGGACGCCATCCTTCATCAATGCCTTCCACCCGGTTACTCCGCTCTCCACACCCCCCGCCTCCGCCGATCTGGCGGTGGGGTGGCGCTCATCTTTAAATCCCCCCTCTCCTTTTCTCTGATCTCGCCCCCTCCCGCCTACCCCGAATCTCTTCTGGTTCGTTCCGATTCCACTCCCCCTATTTACTTTCTCCTTTTGTATGTCCCCCCTTCTCTGCGCCCTGATCTTTGGGACTCCTTGCTGAGTACTTTATCCGACACTGCCCTTCTATCTCCGCACCTGGTCATATTGGGTGACCTTAACGCTTACCTCAATCCTCCCTCTCGTCCCGGCGACAAGGTCCTCTCTTCCCTGTTCTCCGATCTGTCCTTCACCCAACACGTCCTTTGCCCTACTCACATCTCAGGACGATCCCTGGATCTTATTCTCACCCTTGATCTCTCGCCTTTTCTCCCCTCCCATATTTTTTCCACCCCCATCCCCTGGTCCGACCATCACTGTCTCTTTTTTACCTTCCCCCTTCCCTCTCCTGGTCCAATCGATCCCTCTTCTTCTTCTACCACCCCATCGCTTAGACGGCAATTTACTCCGAACTCCCTGCTTTCTTTCCCTCCAGCTCATGCGCTATTTCCCCCGGAGTTCCCCTCCCTATCTGTTGACCGCCAAGTCAACCTTTTTTCCTCCTCCCTTTCAGCCGCTCTTGACACTGTAGCACCCCTTCGTCCCTTGGCCCCCTGTCCGCCCTCCCATCACCCCTGGTATCACCCTGGTCTCCTTCTCCTCCGCTCCAATCTTCGCCGTGCTGAGCGGCATTGGAGGAAGCTCCGCACTTCTGGTTCTCGCTCCAACTACCAACTTGCTCATCTCTCCTACCGCTCTGCAATTATCTCGGCTAAACACTCCCACTATTCTCACCTTATTTCTACATCCTCAAACTCCGCCAGACGTCTTTTTCTTGTCCTTAAGTCTATCTCTTCCCCTTCTTCTCTCCCTTCCATCCCCTCCAACCCCCCCCCCCCCCAGTCCCTCTTCCCTTGCTTCCTTCTTTACTGGTAAGATTCTCTCCCTTCGCTCCTCATTCCCCATTTGTCCTCCTCCCCTTTCCCCCCCTCCCACCTCTCCTGCATCCTTCCCCTCTCAGTTTGTGCTCCCTTCTTCTCCCACTCACACTTTCCCTCACAGTTGGTGTTCCTTCTCCCCCATCTCCTCTCCTGAACTCATCAAGGCCATCTCGACTGCCCACCAAACTACTTGCCCCCTGGATCCCTTGCCCTCTTTTTGGTTGCTAAATCCTGACATTGCACTTATGCCCTTCATCCTCTCCATCTTCAATTCTAGTCTCTCCTCCGGTCTCTTCCCCTCCCGTTGGAAGCATGCTATTGTCCGTCCTCTCCTGAAAAAACCTATCCTCGACCCTACTTCTCCTGCTAACTGGCGCCCTGTTTCCAACCTCCCTTTTCTGTCCAAAATCCTTGAAAAACTTGTTTTTTCCCAGCTGGCTTCTCATCTTGATTCCACTCACGCCCTCCACCCCCGTCAATCTGGTTTCCGCACCGGTCACAGTACCGAAACCATCCTCACAGCCTTGCTCTCTGAACTTCACCGCTCTCACGATCGTGGTGATATTTCTCTTGTGGTCTCTCTGGATCTGTCCTCTGCGTTCGATGTAGTTGATCACCGCACCCTCCTTTCTCGTCTGTCTGATTTTGGCATTCACGGTACTGTTCTCCGGTGGTTTCACTCTTTCTTGTCCTGCCGTACCTTCTCAGTCCACTCCGGTACCTCAGTATCCCCCCCTACCCCAGCCTCCTGCGGCATTCCCCAGGGTTCCATTCTCGCTCCTCTGCTCTTCAATGCTTTTCTTGCTCCCCTAGCTCTGTTAATCCAACAATCTGCTCTCTCTTTTTACATTTACGCTGACGATATCCTCCTGGTTCATCACACTTCTCCCTCCTCCCCAGACCTTGCTCCACTTAACCTCTGTCTGTCTTCTATCGCCTCCTGGTTTGAGTCAAATTTCATGCATGCTAATCCCGCTAAATCTGCTGCAATTTGGATTACCTTTGGTCTCCCTCCCCCCACGGTACTACCTGTTATGGGCTCCCACTCCATCCCTTCTGCCCCTACCCTTCGTTACCTGGGTGTTACCCTAGACCCATCCCTCTCTTTTCACGAACATATCTCCTCCGTTGTCCGCTCTTCTTTTTTTCACTTACGCCGCATCAAGGCCGTTCGTTCCTTTCTCCCCTTATCCTCTGTTGTCACTCTTGTTTTGTCTTTGGTTATCTCTCGTCTCGACTATTGTAACGTCATCTATGCTGGTCTTCCCTCCTACCAACTCCGTCGCCTCCAACTCGTTCAGAACGCTGCTGCCCGTCTTGTTACTTCATCCCCTCTTCGTTCCCATGTATCACCATGTCTGATTTCCTTACACTGGCTCCCTATCAAGTTCCAGTTTATGTTCAAACTTCTTATCCTTGCTCACAAGGCCCTTCACTCTGATACCCCTCAATACTTAGCCAATATTATTTATCTTCAGCCCTCTCCTCGCCTTCTTCGTTCATCCCACGGCAATCGTCTCTTCCTTCCCTCACCTACACAGGCCCGCCTCGAATCCACTCGACACTCCGCTTTCTTCTTCCTAGGTCCCGCCCTTTGGAACTCTCTTCCCCTCTCACTCCGTACCGAACTGTCTTACACTCGTTTCAAGGCCCTTCTCAAGACACACCTTTTTTGTCAGGCTTTCGATCTCCCCTTCCCCACTGATGGTGCTCTTCCCCCTAGTTGCGCCCCCCAGCCCCCTTAATTTTCCGTGCTCTCTCCCCCACCAATGGTGTTTTATCCCCCTAGTTGCGCCCCCCATCCCTTTTAAATTTGCCCATGTCCCTCCTCCTCCTTCCCTCCTTCCCCTCTGTTCCTCTTGCGTTCTTACTGTCCTCGCTCTGTTCTTTACTATCTCTCTTCCTGTCCTGTCATTTTTTGGCGTTCCTTTCTTCCCTTCTTTTCCAGCGGCTGTCATTTTTTACGATTGTACACCGCCCTGATGCTTTGGCCTGGGCGGTCTATCAAGTGTTTTAATAAAGATAAAGATAAAGATAAAGACCAAGACACATTAAGCCTAGTGTCCTGTTTCCAACAGTGGCCAATCCAGGTCACAGGTTCCTGGCAGGTTCCCAAAAACTTACACAAATTTCAGAATGCTTGTCCCGGGGTAAGCAGTGGATTTCCTGGGTCCTCTTTAATACAGTCAAACCTCGGTTTTCGTATGCCATAGTTTTCGTATGATTCGGTTTTCGTTTACTTTTTTCGTTGAGATTTTGTCCCAGTTTTCGTACATTGTCTCGGTTTTCGTACAGTTGAAAACGGAGCACCATCTTGTGGCCAGAAGTGGGATTTTCTTTATTTTGATTCTCTTGCTGATTGACTGTCTTCCATATGCCAACAAGAGTCTTCAATAAAGGTAAAAGTGATGTTAAATGTTCATTTATCCATTTCATTAGTCATTTATATTTATTTCTCATTGTTTTCTGTATGTAAAATATAGTTATTATCTATAAAATGTATTTTTTGTTAATATTTTTGGGTGTCTAGAACAGATTAATTGTATTTACATTATTTCTTATGGGAAATATTACTTCAGTTTTCATACATTCGGTTTTAGTCAGACTTTTTCAAACAGATTAATCATGAAAACCGAGGTTCCACTGTAATGATTTATTGGCTTTTCCTCCGGGAATTTGTCCAAACCTTTTTAAAACTCAGCTACACTAACAGCCTTTACTACATCCTACAGTTTAGAATTCTAGAGTTTGACTATGCGTTAAGAAAAAATATTTTCTCTTATCAGACTTAAATGGCTTATACTGTAGCTTTATTGCATATCCCGTAGTCTTTCTACTTTTTGATGGAGTAAACAACTGATCCATGTTTGCCCATTCCATGCCACTCATTCATTTATAGGCCGCTATCATATCTCTCCTCAGCCACCTCTTTTCCATTTTGATGGTTCTTCTCTGTACCTTTTCTAATTCTGCTATATTCTTTTTAAGATGCGGCGACCAGAATTGCACACAATATTTGAGGTGCGGTCGCACCGTGGAACGATAGAGGCATTATAATATCCTTTGTTTTATTCTCCATTCCTTTCCTTATGATTCCTAGCATTCTATTTGCTTTCTTGGCTACCACTACATACTGGGCAGAGGTTTTCAACATGTTATCCACGATGACGCCTAAATCTTTTTCCTGCGTGGTGGTTCCTAATGTGGAACCTTGCATCGGGTAACCATAGTTTGGGTTGTTCTTTCCTAGGTGCATAACTTTGCACTTGTCCACATTAAATTTCATCTGCCATATCAAGGTCCTCTTACAACTTTGAACAATTTTGTGTCATTTGCAAATTTGATTACCTCACTGGTTATTTCCAGGTCATTTTCTCCACTGAGAAAATTGGCCATTTAGCCCTACTCTCTGCTTTCTATCTTTTAAAACCAGTTCCTGGTCCACAATAGTACACTGCCTCCTATCCTTGACAACAACTTCTCATGAGGGACCTTGTCAAAGACTTGCTGAAAATCCAGATACACTATATCAGCCGGCTCACCTTTATCTATCTGTTTATTCACACCTTCAAAAAAAAATAACAGATTAATAAAACAAGACTTACTTTGGCTAAATCCATGTTGGCTTTCTCCCATTAAACTAAAACTACATGTTCAGTAATTTTATTCTTTATAATGGTTTTTATTTAAAATCATTTTTATTGTGATTATTGTTGTACATAGCACCCATATCCCCAATACAACTGCACCCCGCACAAACAGTAACCAGAATAGGCAGGATTGCTGGAACCTCCTATCCGTAACAGCAGTCAATAACATACTGAGAAGACAGTCAGAACAGTGAGTATACTGAATAATTAGAACATACTAGGAACATGATACGAACTCCATAATAACCCACTGGTCTGGAGGCCCACTTCTGTATAAGGCCCCGCACCACCCCTTATAATGGTTTTTAACATTTTCCCTGGTACTGATGTCAGGCTCACTGGTCTGTAGTTTCCCAGATCACCGCTGTAACCGTTTTTAAAAATTGGCATTACATTGCCCATTCTCCAATCTTCTGGTACCACAGATGATTTTAATGATAGTTCACAGATTACTAATAGTAGGACTACAATTTCATATTTTACTTCTTTCAACACCCTCAGATACCATCCTGTCCAAGTGATTTGCTACTGTTCAGTTTATCAAATAATTGTAATAATCTCCTTGGTTTATCAATATTTCTTTCCATTCTTCCAATACATCACCTTTAAATACCATTTCAGGCATGAGTAATGTCCCTACATTATCTTCAGTAAAGACCGAAGCAAAGCATTCATTCAATCTTTCCGCTGTGGCCTTGTCCTCCCTTAGTGCCCCTTTTACCCTTCTATCATCTAATGGTCCAAATGATTCCCTCAGGTTTTCTGCTACGAATGTACTTGAAAAAGGTTTTACTATACATTTTTGCTTCCACGGCAAGCTTTTTTTTAAATTCTCTTTTTGCCTGCCTTATCAATGCCTTGCATCTAACTTGCCAGTGCTTATGTTGTTTCCAGTTTTCATCATTTGGCTCATTTTTTCATTTCCTAAAAGATGGGTTTTTTTGGCTACAACAGCCTCTCTAACCTCACTTTTAAACCATGCTGGCAGGTTTTGGTCTTCCTTCCAGTTTTCTTAAAGTGTAGAATACTTCCGGTCTGGGCTTCCAGGATAGTATTGTTAAACAACGCCCATGCTTGATGTAAATCTTTAACCTTTGCAACTTGCTTCTTTTCGTTTTTTCTTAACTACTCCTCATTTTATCATTGTCTCCCTTTTGAAAGTTTAAAGGTAGTACTGTGGATTTCCTTGCCATCCTCCTTCCATTTATTAAACCAAATGTGATCATGCTATGATCACTATTGCCAAGTGGCCCCAACAACCTTATAGGGTATGTTTACTAAACGGCAGAAGCGGACTTCATGTGATATCGGAGCCGGGCCCCATTGAAATCAACGGGGCCACGGCTCCGATATCGCATGGAGTCCGCTACCACCATTTAGTAAACATATCCCTATGTCTTGCACCAGATCCTGTGTTTCACTAAGGATTACGTCCAAAAGAGCTTCCAAGTTTCTCCAAGTAGTCGTCACTTATTTCATCTAGAAACTTTATCTCCCTAGCATGTTCTGCTGTGACACAGACCTGGTCGATACCAGGGGGGGGAACTAAGGTACAGAATGATTGCTGTAATAATGAATAAATAAAATAGAATGATATATAAAATATTCAAAAGAGCTTTAAATAAAAATGTCATTTTTCTTAACAAATTAAAATGCACAAATAAGTCATCTCCAATATGTACTCCCATAAGACATACATACACAGGAAACAGAGATATATACATATTACAATCACATCAAATACAAATTCAGATCTTCATTTTATCAAATATATATTCAAAAATATGACAAAAAATAGTATATGCCTTTTCTATTTGTGTATTTTAGACTATGGCACAGTGCCACACACCTTGGGAGCTGCCTCGGTCAGTTTCACAGCCTCTCTAGATATTGAATACTGCTGCTCGGGTGCTGTCTGGTATTAGCTGGAACATCAGAATTTCTTATAAAGTAAAGATCTTGCACTGGCTGATAATGCTGTAGCAAGTAAACTAAGATCTCTTCTCTGCTATTCAAGCTCTTGCAAAAGATTGAGCCAGGTTGCCTGAGGGAGATCTTAGATTGTGCTGGCATGTACCAATCGCTTAAGCAGGACAACGCTGCATATGCCGTGTAGCATTACACAAATGATAAGTAGTAGTAGTCATAGTAGGACAAACTAACAGACTGATGCAGAAAGCCAGCGCTGAAGTCACATGCTATCAACTCTGTACACCTCTTTGCAGAGCGACTTCAGCACTGGCATGCAGAAAGGGGCTGCTATTCAAATTAGCCAGGCGTTAAACTTGGTGCAAATGGCAGTAAATGGCGCAAATGAGAGCAATCCAAACACATGCGCACAGACGTCAGCGCAAGTTTGCTCTGCTCTCCTTCAGAAACAGGGGCCCCTCATGGCTAATTTGCAAATGTGCCCCAACAGTATTATGATGGCATCGGTGGCTTTCCCCGATTCCTGGACCATCTAAGGGGAAGTGTCAAACCTTTCCTCAGATGATCCAGGGATGGGAAAAGCCCCTGATGCCATCAAAATACTGTCAGGTACCGGTGCCCCCAACAGAAAGCAAATCCCTGGTGGCCCAGTGGCCCCGCTCCTGCACTGCCATCTTAAAAAATGACAGCATCCTTATATGGCAGTCTGACCTCACCCGGTGTATACCCTGTCTGACCCCTCCCAGTGCATTTTTCAAGATGGCGGTGCAGGAATGGGGCTGCTGGGCCACCAGGGTTTCTTTTAGTTGGGCAGGTGGGGGATTGGAGCTGCTGATCCACCAGGGATTTGCTTTCTGTTGGGGCACCAGCCCCCGACAGTATTTGGATGGCATCAGGGGCTTTCCCCGATGCCTGGATTATCTGAGAGTACGAGACCCCATGCCCCCCCTGTTTGTTCACATAGAACATCGCCACCTGGTTGTCCATCTGGATCAGCACCGGCTGATGACGCACGTTGTGGCAAAAGGCTCAAAGGGCTAAGTATATCGCCCATAGTTCCAGGAGGTTGATCTGTTGGGTGTACTCGTCTGGTGAACAGCTGCCCTGGGTGCGGAGTTCCTCGCAGTGGGCTCCCCAGCCAAGCAGGGAAGTGTCCATGGTAAGGACCTTTAAGGAGCTCAGGGTCACCAGGAGTCAGGACTGACTCGAAGGCACACATTGCATTTTGCCACCAGGTCAGAAAGTCCGTCAGTTGATGGGTTATGGAGATACTGTCTCAGAGGTACACTGTGGCATGAGTCCACTGGTCTTGGAGACACCACTGCGCAGCCTTCATGTGGAGGCGAGCATTTGGGGTGCCATGGACCGTGGAGGCCATGTGTCTGAGAAAGCGCAAAAGGATCCAAGCGGGCACAGAGGGATGGTGCTGTATATCCCATGCCAGAGTCCTGAGGTGGTCTTCTCGGTCCCTGGGCAGGAAGGCCTTCGACTGGAGAGTGTCCAGTCTTGTCCGGACGAACTCCAGACATTGTGTCGGAAGGTGATGAGACTTGGGGTAGTTTATGACAAAGCCCAAGTGCTGCAGGAACTGGATGGTGTGTGCGGTGACCTGCTGCACCTCTGAGGCCATGCCTCCCTTTATGAGCCAGTCGTCCAGGTAGGGGAAGACAAAGAACTCCTGGACACAGAGGAAGGTGGCCACAACTGCCAGGCATTTTGTGAAGACCCTTGGGGCGGAGGCAAAGCCAAAAGGCAGCACCCTGTACTGATAGTGCCCGCCCCTCACTATGAACCACAGGTACTGCCTGTGGTTCGGGTGAACGAGGATGTGGGTATAGGCATCCTTCAGGTCTAAGGAGCATAGCCAATCTCCCTACTGGAGGTAGGGCAGCAATGTTCCAAGGCCAGAGCATCTTGAACTTCTCTCTCACCAGGAACTTGTTGAAGTTGCACAGGTCGAGGATGGGCTTTAGGCCCCCTGTTCTTTTTGGCACGAGGAAGTACCTAGAGTAGAACCCCTTGCCCTTGAGATGGTGGGGCACCGGTTCCACCGTTTGTTCTTGAGAAAACCTGCCAACTCCTTCAGTAGAAGGTCCCGGTGGAGGGGAGACCTGAGTGACTCTTCCAGAAAATAAGGGGGAGATGTCTGAATAAGGTGGAGGAGGTAACCCTCCCTAAACACCCTTAGTGCCCAGGAGCCAGTGGTGATGGTCAACCAACTCTGGGCATAGTGGGTCAGACATCTCCCTGTGGGCTGCTGACCTCCTTGGAGTAGAAAGGCTATGCTCAATGAGTAAACCCCTTCCCCCTGGCTGCGCCAGGGCCGGTGCCTGGGGTTTTGGAGCCTTCGTCTTACGAGGATCATGCCCATGTCCCTTGGCCCTTGGCCTGCTGACCCTGTTGGGGAGCCGGGGAGGCCTGAAAAGGTGGGTGGTTTCTGTAAGCAGCCCCTTTCCTCGTAAAGGACTTTTTACCTGAGCCCTTCCATCGGGGAGGGGCAGCGGTCTTTTTAGAGAGCCTGGTCCTCATCATGAACTTGTTCTCCAGCTCGGCAGCCTTGTCAGTCATGGGTTTCTCAAAGAGGTTTTCTCCTTGGCATGGGGCATCTACCAAGTTGTCCTGAACCCACTGCTCGAGGTCGGATGACTGTAGCCAAGCTTGGCGTCATGCACCGATGCCTGCCGCCACTACTCGAGCCGCTGACTCGAACCCGTCATAAGCTGCCCGATACATAAACTTGAAGCACTCATGGACGGCCTTGTCCAGGTTCCTCAGAGAGACCAGTTGAGAACCTGGCAATTTTCTTCGGTGGGTCTCTCAGGTACATGCCCATGTACAACTGGTAGGCCTGAATGTGGCCGATGAGCATCGAGCCCTGGTAACACTTTCTGCCGAGGGTGTCCAAGGTGCGGGCCTCCTTGCCAGGGGGGCACCGAGAAGTGCGTCTTCTGACTTTTCAGCCGACACATGGCCAACTCCACCACCATGGAGTTATGTGGCAGCTGTGATTTCTGGAGGTCTGTGCTCCGGCAGACTCGATACATTGAGTCATGCCACTTGCTCACCACCGGCATCAATGCCAGTGTCTCCCATATATGGAGCATCAGCTGCTCCAGGATGGGAGAGATGGGCACCGTGAGAGATTCCCTCAGAGGATCCTCCTACTGGAGGATTTCCAACTCATCCGCCCGAGGGTCCTCCTCCAACTCTGTAGGGAACACCAGAGCCATAGACATTTCCTTGATGAAATCAAGGAAGCCCATATCCTCCGGCAGGGACCACCACCAAGGATCCAAGATGGGAGAGTCTGAGGGGACGTCGCGGTGGTGACGGGTATCGGGGAATTCCTCATCCTCCATCTCCCACTCGGACTAGTCTGTCAAGGACTCATAGGAGGCATGGTCTACAGGCCTCAGGCCTGACCCCGACCCGTGGCCTCCCAATGCTCCGCGGCCGGGGCCAAGCACACTTGCCGGTGATGACTGTGGTCCCATTGAGCAGGAATCGGATTGAGACCTCGGCCGAGGATCGACTCGAGGCTGAAGGACCGTGAGGATCGGCTCAGCCTCCAGGGATGTCTTTGACGTCGAGAGTCCAGTGGTCGGGGCAGATGAACCCCACTGCTGGTCCATGGAGGCAGACAAACTGTGCTCCAGGGCCATGCTGGACTCCAGGCCAGAAGGCTCCGCAGCCTTTGGCACAGGCTCCAGGGGACTCAGGTCCAGTGCCGGCTCCCCCGAAAGGGAATCCTCGGCGAGGCTGGTGTCCAGGGACCGAGGTCAAATCCTTCCGGGGGACTTTTGCAGACCGCTCCTTCTCTGATGCCTCGGACGAGTGTCTCGGACTGTGGGACCTGGCCCGGGGGGGTCACCCGGCCAGTCGGATACATCCAAGGACTCCACCTTCGAGGGTTTCTTTTTCTTCCTGGATTCCCTCAAGGGAGACCTCTTTTCTGAAGACCCACGGCGGGGCTCGGGCTCAGAAGGGTCTGCCTGAGGTGTTGAGGCTTCAGACGAGGCCCTGGCCTTCAGAGGCACTGGGAACTCGAGGAAAAACTTATCGTGCTGCTGCTGATGGCTCTTGAGGACCTTGCTGGACATCCTTTTGCAGAGACCGCATGCTGCTGGGTCATGGTCTGGCCTAAAACCTATGGCCTCTGGGTGAGAAGGCAACCTCCCTCCAAAAAGAGCTGTTGTGGGGCTAGCATTAGCCAACCTGCCCTTAACTGTATCATCTCTATCTGGTGCTAGTAGTTCCTATGTGCTGATTATCCCAAGGTTTGTCTGGTTATGGGCTCTGCAGAAGGTCCTTCCTGGACAGTGTGTCTTATCTATTGATTCTTGCTCTGGGGATATATACGAAGGCTATTTCATCTTCCATAATCCTGTGCCAGAACATATGTGCAACTCTGCCTATGTATACTCCAAGACATTAATCTGTGCTCATTCGTCCACTGACCACAGGGGACCACAGCAGGCCTGCAAGCATTGGGGAGGTAGGTGCTGACTCGACATTTTATTGTCATTCACTACAGCTGTTTGAATGAGTGCTGCACTGGAAGTGGGCAACATGTGCGTGCAAAGATGTGCAATGGGAACCTAGATATGCTTGGTCTCCCCTGTGCACTTCTGTACCCACACTGCTAACATATGACCTCTCTTTTTAGACTGTTAGCGCTGAATGCATCATGTCTACCATTTTCCTCCCCTACACATCAACCACAGACAGGGACTTCAAGGCAGCCAGTGGAATCAAGACCCACAGGGACATATGGGGGCCCCTTGGTAAAACAGCAGAACGTACAACCACAGCCACAGCAGGAGGAAGCAGCAGTAGAGGAGACAAAGGAGACTCCAGGTCCTCTGGGGCAGCCTTAGTAGCCTTGGCTGGACAGCCCCACTCCCCATCAGGAGGCAAAGAATGATTATGGCAAGGTGGCGGAGGAGAAGGAACTACAGCTGGAGAGGGAGGATGAAGAGATAGTCACCCTCACATGCCTGATTGCTGATGATATTGAGGCAATGTGAGACCACCACAGGCAGCAAACCCAGGTGCTGTGGAACAACCTGAGCAATAGCCCCCAATCCTGGAGGGGCAGCTGCATCTCAAAGGGAGCTGGCAGCCCATCAAGCCAGTATTGCTTACTCCCTCCAGGACACTGCTGAGTCTGAGGGGGTGGAGCTGCAGCTAGCAATGCCCTGCCTCCAGACCACCCTGACCCACTAGCTGTCTCATAGGCAGGAACTGTGTCTGCACCTGAGGGAGGGGGACAATAAGGAGAGCACTGCATCCGACATGGCACCACTGCATAAGTGCAAGGGTGGGGAAGCAGTCACACTTGGTTGAGGGGAGTGGGCATGGGTTAAGAGCATACATTAGCTATGTTCTGGGTTTTATCACCATCACTGTGTCACCTGTAAATATATTTGCACCTTGTTTGTACTAGAACTTCTTTTGTAAGAGTCTGATTCTTGCTGCCATGGCTGCTGCAGTGGGCGACTGTCTCTGGCTCAGTGTCCCATCCTCAGCAGAGTTCAAGCCTCTTTATGGGTCCTCATGTACGTCCTCATCTGGAAAATGCATACCTCTCTGGGTGATGATGTTGTGAAGTATACTGTACAGCAGTTGGTGAAGATGTCATACTTTCTCTCACGGCTCTACAGCAGTTCTCTTCTGCTCCTGTCCAGGCACCTAACCTGTTTGAGGATTCCAAAAGTGTAATCTATCACAGACCTAGCTAACCCATGTGCCCTATTGTATCTCCCTTCCTGAAGACTGCCTCATGGGTGTCATGTGCCAAGTCCTGAAAGGGTATCTATGGTTGTCTTTCAGGATGAGAAGATAGTGGACTATTTTTCAGTGACATGGACTGGTGACATACTCCTGTACACTCTTCATAGTGGATTTTATTATACGAGATGGGCAGCACAGACATGCAGGACTATGGACCATGGGAAATGCATTTGGACAACTGTGGGGATGCACTCATGTTGTGCAGGTGCCAGCCCATGTGCATCCCCCAGGGTCTACAGTGGAAGGAAGCAGAGTGGATGTCACAACTGCTGGCCTACTGTGAATCTGGCATTGGAGCATTCTTCCCATGGTAATTCCCTATGGGTAAACCCACATATCACAGTACAATTACATGCTGGCACAGTATGATTGCTTACCTAGAAACCAGGTATCTCCCAGCTGTTCAGTGGCACCAGCTTCTCAGAGCCCAGATTGTAAGATATATGCATCATGGCAGATCCTGGATAACATGCACATATGTTGGTGATAACCATTTGGCTATTACAGTCCACTTGTATGTTTGCTGAGTGGTTATGCTGATTTCAGTATGCCTCTCCTTCTGCCCAGGTGGTCTCAGAGCCATGTGTGTACAGTCTGTGGCCCCGAGGAGACAGGAATCTCGCAATGGCATGGAAGTCAGACACGGTCCGCTCTTGTTGGCCCTGGCTTTGGGGGAAGAGAGTGAAGTCCTGTATCCTCCTCAGCAGGACTCTCATGAAGGCCTCGATGAAGTCAGATGTGGTGGACTGGGTGATATTAGTGCTGACTCCAACAATGAGCCAGATGCTTTGTTAGTGATATTGCAGAAAGACTGACAGGAAAGGTTTGCATCTTTGCAGATGATAACAAAATTTGCAATAGCGTTGACACCCAGGAAGGAGTATATAACATGAGGAGGGATCTAGCTAAGCTTGAAGAATGGTCTTGAATTTGGCAGCTGAGATTTAATGCTAACAAATGCAGAGTAATTTTCTAAAAGGAATTCTTTGTATTAAAGCTAATTAATCTGTGAACCCACTATTTTTGTTAAATCAGTCAGGGCCTAGTAGCAGCAGTTTAACTTTAAATTTAAAACACAGAGAAGAACTTTCTGGTTACATTTCATACACAGCAGAGAGCTTGTAGTTTAAATTTAATAGTCACTCAGGGCACAGTAACAGCAAAGTACTTTTAGTTTAAATTTAAAACACAGAAGAGAGCTTTCTGGTTACATTTGGAACCCAGCAGAGAGCTTGTAGTCTAAATTTAATAGTCACTCAGGGCCTAGCATCAGCAAAGTACTTTTAGCTTAAATTTAAAACACAGAAGAGAGCTTTCTGGTTAAATTTAGAACCCAGCAGAGAGCTTGTAGTTTAAATTTCATAAGAGGTTAGAGCCTAGCAGCAGCTAAGAGCTATAATTTAAATCAAATCAGAATATAGCTTACCTCAGCAGCACAAGACAGGGTACTGTGTAGCAGCCCTCGTTTAATAAGTGTTATTTCCCTCCCTCCCTCCCCACACCCACCCACCCCTGGGATAATCGTAGCTTTATAGGTACTTACACATCTTAAAAGGCAGGAGGTGCTCAAAGGTGAAGCTCATTACCCAAATCAGTCATACACTAAGGACCTGAGATTAGTTAAGCTTCAGGTGAACAAGATATATTACACGTATTAGGTAGTTTTATTAGTATAAATATCCATAGCAACCCTTAGTAAGTAAAGAACTTAGATCTAAACACAAACTTAAAACTGAGATGCAGACAGCAGTCCAGCAGCGGGATGGGGGCTTTCCAGTCTTTTGCATTGAGTGTCACATGTACGATATTCTTCCAGTTGGTGAGAGGTCTTACGTGTGCACTAGGTGCAAGGAGCTCTTTGCTCTCAGGGAACGAGTCCGTTCTCTAGAGGCTAAAGTAGCAGACTTGGAAAGCATAAGACAGACAGAGAGGTACATAGACGAGACCTACAGGGATATAGTCCTGAAGTCCCACCTCCAGTCTGGCAGCATCCCTGTTGCCATGGAGGAGAGAGGTCACGTGACAGGAGAGCATCACCCTGGTGTGGCAGGAAGTGATCCTGTAACTAGAACCTGTCCTCCAGGTGATGTAAAACCCTCTCGCACCGAGGACGTTTCTCCAGGGCCATGTGCCCATGAGGGAAGGGTTAGGACAGCCGTTATAGTTAGTGATTCGATCATTAGGCATGTAGATAGCTGGGTGGCTGGTGGACGTGAGGATCGCCTGTTAACATGCCTGCCTGGTGCGAAGGTAGCGGACCTCACGCACCACCTAGATAAGGTCTTAGATAGTGTTGGGGAGGGGTCTGCTGTCTTGGTACATGTCGGTACCAATGACATAGGAAAATGTGGTAGAGAGGTTCTGGAGGCTAAATTTAGGCTTTTAGGTAGGAAGTTGAAATCCAGAACTTCCAGGGTAGCATTCTCCGAAATGCTTCCTGTTCCACGTGCAGGACCCAAAAGGAAGGCAGAGCTCTGGAGTCTCAATGCGTGGATGAGACAATGGTGCAGAGATGAGGGTTTTCGATTTGTTAGGAACTGGGGAACATTCTGGGGAAAGGAGGGGCTCTTCCGAAGGGATGTGCTTCACCTTAACCGGAATGGAACCAGGCTGCTGGCATTAACCTTTAAAAAGGAGATAGAGCAGCTTTTAAACTAGATATTAGGAGAAAGCCGACAGTCGCCCAAGAGCGGATGGATAGGAAGAATGTATCTTTGAAGGATACTACCAAAAGCAGAGAGGTTCCACAAAAGAGTAAAGTAGCCCAAATGCCCTCAAGTATGGAGCAGACAGAGCTTAAAGATCCCAAATTACCCATGTCTAACAATAGCCAAATTAATATGAATAAAATACATTCTCTAAAATGCTTGTATGCAAATGCTAGAAGTCTAAAAAATAAGATGGGAGAGTTAGAATATATAGCACTAAATGAAAGGTTAGATATGATTGAAATATCAGAGACATTGTGGAAGGAGGACAACCAGTGGGACACTGTGATACCTGGGTACAAACTATATCGTAATGATAGAGCTGATCAAATTGGTGGAGGGGTTGCTCTCTATGTTAGAGAGGGCATTGAGTCAGAAAGGATTAAAGTTTTGCAGGAAACAAAATCTGCTGTAGAATCTATATGGACTGAAATTCCATGTAAAAGGGGGAAGGCAATGGCAGTGGGGGTGTACTCTTCGAGCGCCTGGCCAGAATGACCAAATGAATGATGAAATGCTCAAAGAAAACAAGGAAGCTAACAAAAGTTACAGCACAGTAATAATAATGGGTGATTTCAACTACCCCGGTATCAACTGGGTCAGTGTCACGTCAGGACATGCTAGGGAGATAAAGTTCCTAGATGAAATAAATGACTGCTTCTTGGAGCAGCTGGTTCATGAACCGACCAGAGGGGAAGCCATATTAGACCTAGTCCTTAGTGGAACACCAGATCTAGTGCAAGAGATAAGGTTGTTGGGGCCACTTGGCAATAGTGATCATAGCATGATCGCCTTTGATTCAATTAGTGGAGGAGGGATAGTAAGGAAATCCACAGTACTACCTTTTAACTTTCGAAAGGGAGACTATGATAAAATGAGGAAAACAGTTAAGAAAAAACTAAAAGGAGCAGTTGCAAAGGTTAAAGACATACATCAGGCTTGGCTGTTGTTGAAAAGTACTATCTTGGAAGCCCAGACCAGCTGTATTCCACGCTTTAAGAAAAGTGGAAGGAAGTCCAAAAAACTGCCAACATGGTTTAAAGGTGAGGTCAGAGAGGCTGTTGTTGCCAAAAAAGCATCTTTCAGGAAATGGAAAAAAGAGCCAAACAACGAAACCTGGAAACAGCACAAGCACTGGCAAGTCAAATGCAAGGCATTGATAAGGCAGGCAAAGGGAGAATTTGAGAAGAAGCTTGCTGCGGAAGCAAAAACGCGAAGTAAAGACCTTTTCAAGTACATTCGTAGCAAAAAACCTGTGAGAGAGTCAGTTTGTCCATTAGATGATAAAGGGGTTAAAGGAGCACTAAGAGGCGACAAGGCGATAGCGGAGAGACTGAATGAATTCTTTGCTTCAGTCTTTACTGAGGAAGATGTAGGGATGTTACCCATGACTGAAGTGGTATTTAAAGTTGCGGAAGAATTGAAGGAAATATCGATACATCGGGAAGATGTATTACAACTATTAGATAAACTGAAGAGTAGCAAATCACCTGGGCCGGATGGTATACATCCAAGGGTGTTGAAAGAACTGAAATATGAGATTGCAGACCTGCTATTAGTAATCTGTGAACTATCATTAAAATCATCTCTAATACCTGAAGATTGGAGGATCGCCAATGTAACACCAATTTTTAAAAAGGGTTCCAGGGGTGATCCGGGAAACTACAGACCGGTGAGCCTGACATCAGTACTGGGAAAAATGGTAGAAACCATCATAAAGAATAAAATTACTCAGCATGTAGATAGTCATGACCTAATGGGAGACAGCCAACATGGCTTTAGACAAGGAAGATCTTGTCTTACTAATCTGTTATGTTTTTTTGAAAGAGTGAATAATCAGGTGGACAAAGGTGAGTCAGTTGATATTGTGTATTTGGACTTTCAGAAAGCCTTTGACAAGGTCCCTCATCAGAGACTTTTGGCAAAACTAAAGAGTCATGGGATAGGAGGCAGTGTACTATTGTGGATCAGGAACTGGTTAAAAGATAGAAAACAGAGGGTAGGGCTAAATGGCCAATTTTCCCAATGGAGAAAGGTGAATAGTGGTGTACCCCAGGGATCTGTGCTGGGTCCGCTGCTTTTTGACATATTCATAAATGACCTGGAAAGTGGAATAACGAGTGAGGTTATCAAATTTGCAGATGACACAAAACTATTTAAAGTTGTTAAAACCCAAGAGGATTGTGGAAAATTGCAAGAGGATCTTGATAAATTGGAAGATTGGGCATCAAAATGGCAGATGAAATTTAATGTGGACAAGTGCAAGGTTATGCACCTAGGGAAGAACAACCCAAACTATGGTTACACGATGCAAGGTTCCACATTAGGAACTACCACCCAGGAAAAAGATTTAGGCGTCATTGTGGATACCATGTTAAAACCCTCGGCCCAGTGTGCAGCAGTGGCCAAGAGAGCAAATAGAATGCTAGGTATGATAAGGAAAGGAATGGAAAATAAAACAAAATATATTATAATGCCTCTATATCGTTCCATGGTGAGACCACACCTTGAATATTGTGTGCAATTCTGGTCGCCGTATCTTAAAAAGGATATAGCGATTTTAGAAAAGGTTCAGAGAAGAGCCACCAAAATGGTAAAGGGGATGGAAGGATACTCCTATGAAGAAAGGCTAAAAAGGTTAGGGCTCTTTAACCTGGAAAAGAGAAGGCTGAGGGGAGATATGATAGAAGTCTATAAATTAATGAAAGGAGTGGAACGGGTAAACGTAGATCGATTGTTTACCTTATCAGAATATCGAAAGACTAGGGGACATGCAATGAAGCTACAGGGTAAACTATTTAAGACTAATAAAAGAAAATATTTTTTCACTCAACGTGTAATCAAACTCTGGAATTTGTTACCGGAGGATGTAGTAAAGGCTGTTAGTGTAGCTGGGTTTAAAAAAGGTTTGGACAAGTTCCTGGAGGAAAGGTCCATAAACCATTATTAAGAAGGGACCCAGGATATCAATGCTTGAACCAATACAAGCATTGTAGAACCTGTGTCCCTTGGGGAAACTGCTAGGTACATATGACCTAGATTGGCCACTGTTGGAAACAGAATACTGGGCTTGATGGACATTGGTCTGATCCAGTATGGCATATCTTATGTTCTTATGTCGTACATTTGAGCTGCAAAAATCCAAGGGAGTGGTACAGTGTAGGAGTGAAGTACTTCTGTCCACAAAAGAAAAGCAGGATTGTGTCTGATGATCTTAAAGTAGCTAAACAGGTAGAAAAGGCGACAGTGAAAACTAGAAGGATGCTTAGGTGCATAGGGAGAGGAATGGCCAGCAGAAAAAAGGAAGTGATAGTGCCTCTGTATAAGTCTTTGGTGTGACCTCATTTGGAGTATTGTGTGCAATTCTAGAGAGCACACCTTCAAAAGGATATAAACAGGTTGGAGTCGGTGCAGAGGGTAGCTACTAAAATGGTTAGTGGTCTTCGTTATAAAGCATATGAGGACAGACTTCAAGATCTTAATATATATACTTTAGAGGAAAGGTGGGATAGAGGAGATATAATAGAGATATTCAAATCTCCATGGCATAAATACCCAGAAGGAGAGTCTCTTTTGATTGAAAGCAAGCTCTGCTATGAGGGGACATAGGATGAGGAAAGGGGATAGACTCAGGAGTAATATGCGGAAATATTTCTTTATGGAAAGAGTGGTAGATGCGTGGAAAAAATTTCCAATGGAGGTGGTAGAGATGAGGACAGTATCTGAATTCAAAAAACATGGGACAAACACAGAGGATCTCTACAGTAAAAAAGCATAGTTACTCACCTGTAACAAGTGTTCTCCAGGGACAGCAGGAATCAGTCCTCACATATGGGTGATGTCAGCAGCAATGGAGCCCCACACGGAGCATTTCCCCAGCTTTCATAGAAAGCCTTTGGGAATGCCATCATGCATGCATGGTCCCCTTCCTGCCCAAAGGTGCCATCTTACTCAGTCAGGTGCCATATCTATAGCTTCTTCAAGATGGCAAAAATATATACAGCAACTCCATGGGGAGGAGGGAGAGTTATGAGGACAGATTCCTGCTGTCCCTTGAGAACACCTGTTACAGGTGAATAACTATGCTTTCTCCAGGAACAAGCAGGAAGTCAGTCCTCACATATGGGACTCCCTAGCTACAGGCTACCTGGTCTTTGGTTCCATATCCTCCTTTCTTATTGCCCTTTTGCTCTATCGTCATGATGTTATTGAGCTCGAAGTGATCGTATATTCTGTCTGCAACTATTGCAGTAAATAACTTATAGATTGTAGGTAAGCAGGAAGGAGAAACATACTTCCTGAAGTAAGCCATTGTGGTGTTAAATCCAGTCGCTCGAACAATTGATTTTTGCAGTTCACCAGATCTTGGTGGAGTGATGTTAACTGTTTGAGTCAAAAGCTGGTTACTCCATCTAGGCCAGGGCTCTTCCAGTTTGGAGCTTGTTTTAACCTGCTTTCCAGCTCTTCCTTTGTGAATTCCTGCTGAAGCAGGTCCCAGTGAAGGGGATGCATCCTGGAAAGAATGGCAGGGGCGTCTGTTCGAGAAGAAGGCTTAGTGCTACAAGGTCTAGTGCCAAAGATGAAAGATTTTTACCACCTCTCAGAATCTGAAATTCAAATTCCCTCCCTCCAGGATTCCTACTTGCATTTTCCTGTTCTTTCTCCAACAAACATTCCCACCAAAATTCAAATTTCAAAACTCACGCTTTTTTCCAACAAATTTCCCTCTGAAATTAAAATTTCCCACCTTTTCTTCAATGAACTTTCCTACCAAAATTCAAATTTCCTGCTTCAAACCAACCAATTCAGTTTGAGATCCACTGTATATAAGAACATTCACTGCCTAAGCATTTCACCCTGAAGAAAGCCACAGAATGATGGCTGAAATATCGGTTCCACCTACCAAGATGTGGCATGACCCAGACAACTACAAAGATCATGCTCCTTCACAAAGTAGAAAGACCAGGGGACACGCAATGAAAATACAATGTAGCACATTTAAGACTTATCTGTTAAAAATATTTTTTCACTTGACACATAATTAGAATTTGTTACCAGAGGATATAGTAAAAGCAATTAGTGTAACTGGGTTTAAGAAAGGTTTGGACAACTTCCTAGAGGAAGTTGTGAACCTGACAGGTACTTGTGACCTAGTTTGACCATTGCTGGAAGCACAATGCAGGGCTTAATGGACCATTGGTCTGAGCCAATGTGGCATATTTTATGCTCTTATCAGAGTGAGGTTTGAAAACCAACTCTGTAAAGGTTTATTTCATTGCAGCTGGTGCATATCACCACCATATAGAAGGCAATCCAACACTCTACAGCCTTAGTTATTTGTTTCATGCTTGCTTTTACTGAAGCCTCCCACTGTGTTTTGGAATTTCAATATGGTTCTAATCTAGCTCATGTGAGCTAAATTATTTTACCTGGATAAAGGTCTTATTTTGGTGATGTTCACTTTGGCATACAGTTTTTCAGCCCTAGGCCTTAGTGACTCATTTGCCCTATATAGGATTTTACAACCGCAAGGTGCTTCTGTGTATGAATCTTGTTTCTACCTCAAGTGGTGCTGAATTTTCACCTTAACCAGTCAATCATCCTTCCAACTTTATTTTCCAGGCTACATGTCTGCAAAGGTGAATGTGCCTTGCGCACTCTGAATTCCAAAACAGCCCTAATGTTCTATCTGGAATGGACTAACCCTTTAAAATATTTTCCCACCATTTTGTTTCTTTGATCCCAATAAACCACTAGCTGACAAAACCTACATACATAGAAATGTTACTTACCGATAATTTCCTTTCCTAGAATCCTGCTAGACCAGTCCACACTAGTGGGTTGTGTCCCCCTGCCAGCAGATGGTGAGACAGAGAAAAATTCCCGACGCTTTGTGACATCAACCTTGGTATAAAAACTCATCCCCCAAGGGAAGCTTCATTATAATCATAACAAGCAGCAGGAATTCAAAACAGCCAAGGAAGCACAAAACCAGTCCAAAAATGAATTCATAAACGAATAACTCTTATAACAGGCTAAACTGGACAATGTGAAACAGGACCCACAGGCCATGGAAGTATGTACATGGTGAGGTTCAGCAATGTCACAGATACGTAAAGAGTGTTAGCTAGGCAACGGACTAAACAGTTTAGAGGGGTGGGTCATGGACTGGTCTAGCAGGATTCCAGGAAAGGAAATTATCAAAATTTCTCCTTCCAAATACATCCTGCTAGATCAGTCCAGACTAGTGGTGAGTACATAGCTAAACCATTCCAGCGCGGGAAGAAACAGCTGTAGCCAAGTCAGAGGCTCCGAAGCAAGCTGCTTCTCGAGCTTGGACATCCAAGCGACAGTGACGTGCAAAAATAGAGAGGAAGGACCTGGTGGCTGCCTGGATTCTATGCGGGCCCAAGATACCTCCTGGGCGGATTGCCGTGAACAATCTGCCCAGGAGGTATCTTGGGCCCGCATAGAATGTGCCTGAAGAAACATGGGCAGAGATTTATTCAATAAATTATAAACTGACTCAATAGTCTGTTTGATCTAGCGCGCGATGGTCACTTTGGAAGTGGCCGCTCCTTTTCGTGGATCAGAAGCCAGGACAAAAAGGTGATCGGAGAGACGAAACGTATTAGTGAGTTTGAGGTAACGGCGTAACGCCCTACCAACATCCAACAAGTAAAGGATTCTGGTGTCACACAAAGACTGCTCCTTAAAAAAGGAAGGAAGCACAACTGATTGGTTGACATGAAAATCTGAAAGGACCTTATGCAGAAAAAAGGGCACTGTTCGAATGGTAACTCCCACTGGGGAAAAAGACAGAAAAGCATCCCGGAAAGGAAGTGCCTGGAGCTCTGAAAGGCGCCTTTCCGAAGTGACTGCTATATGAAATACAGTTTTGAGAGTCAAATCTTTGAGAGATGTTCATGGAGAGGCTCAAAAGGGGCACGGGTGAGCGCATGAAGCACTAAGGACAGATCCCAAGAAGGGACGACTGGATGAAAACATGTCAAGGCCGCAAAATGCACCTTTAAAGAATTAAGGGCAAAACCCTTACTAAATCCATCTTGAAGGAAGGAAAGAATGTCTGGACTATCAACTCGCCAAGGGGAGAGGGATCTCTTAGAACATAAAGAAGAAAAAAAGACGCAAGATCTGAGCATAGGTACATGAGGTAGGAGACCTTCAAGCCCACAGTAGAATGGCCACTGCTGGCGGCAAGTAACCTTTGTGATGCAAGCAATGTCGTTCAATAGCAAAGCTGTAAGCGAGTAAGGAGCGGGGTCGTCCATGAGAACAGGCCCTGAAACAGGAGACCTCTCCGGACACCGAGGGCATACCATGGATGCCGAGGTCAATTTGGGGCCACCAGTACTACCCATCCGGCGTGTGACTCTATCTGACGGAGTACACAGCTGATTAGCAACCAAGGAGGAAAGATGTAGAGAACTAGCTCGAGGGTCAGGTCTGAACCAGAGCATCTAGACCGTGAGAGTTTGATTCCTTTTGTCAACTGAAAAAGATTGACGCCTTGGCATTGGAAGAGGTGGCCATTAGGACTACAGTCAGATGACTCCACGGACGCACAATATTCACAAATGCCCACAGAGCTAACTCCCACTCACCAGAGTCCAGAATATGACGACTCAAGAAATCAATATGAATGTCCTCCATTCCCGCAATGTGCTGCGCAGAAAGAGCCAGGAGGTTAGATTCTGCCCAGCGAAATAGAAGACTCATTTCCAGGGCCACTCCGGGACATTTGATCACACCCTGTCTGTTGAGATAAGTCACAGTAGTGAAATTGTCGGAAAGTGCTTTGACTGCTTGATCCTGGAGGTGGGATTAAAAGAAGAATAAAGCCAGATGAACAGCCTGGGCTTTGAGGCGATTTGATGGCCCAGGAGGCTTCTTGAATGGACCAAGATCCCTGCACTGCCTGTCCCTGACAGTGCGTTTCCCAGCCTGCAAGGCTGGCATCCGTGGTGACCACTAACCAACATGGAATTTCCAAGGGAACGCCCTTCAACAAGTGATGAGGACAAAGCCACCAGCGAAGACTGCGGCGAACCACTGAAGAAAAGGGTAGATGAAATCGATAGTCCTGGGTGTTGGGGACCAGCACGACAGGAGAGAGTACTGAAACGGATGCATGTGAGCACGAGCCCAGGGGTCTACATCGAGAGCAGAAGCCAAGGTGCTGAGGAGTTGAAGGTAATCCCATGCAGTGGGAGTTGCCAGGCGCTGGAAGGCATGGACCTGAATGCAGAGCTTCTTGCATTTCTCGTGAGAGGAAGGTACAACCCACTCTTGTGTTGAAGCAGGTGCTGAGGAATTCCAGAGACTTAACTGGGTACAGATTGCTTTTGGCATAATTGACTACCCAGCTGAGATGATACAGAAAGGAGAGGACCAGAGAGACCATAGAAGTAGCCTCCTCGAAACTCGTTGCTCTGATAAGCCAATCGTCTAGATAAGGAAGAACCCAAATACCTTGGCGCCATACAGCCCTGATTCTTTGTTCTGCATATAAATTAAAGAGGTAGGGGGAAAGTATGCAGCCTTGTCTTACACCTTTGCTTATTTTAAACCATTCTGTTTCTCCTTGTTCTGTTCGAACTGTTGCTTCTTGATCAATGTAAAGATTGTGCAAGAGAATGTTCAGGTGTTCTGGTATACCCGTGCTTTTTAATGTGGCCCAGTCTCATGGTTTACACAGTAAAAAGCCTTGCTGTAGTCAATAAAGCACATATAGATATCTTTTTGGTATTCTTTTGTCTTTTCAAGGATCCATCTCACATCTGCGATAATGTCTCTCGTTCCTCTCCCTTTCCTGAACCCTGCTTGCACTTCAGGCAGTTCTTGTTCAGGTATAGTTGTAGTCTCTGCTGAATGATCTTGAGTAGAATCTTGTTGGCATGTGGAATCAGAGCGATTGTGCGATAATTTCCACAGTCAGTCGAGTCACCTTTCTTCAGTATTGGTATAAACACAGATCTTTTCCAGTCAGTTGGCCGTGAATTTGTCTTCCAAATTTCCTGGCAGAGCCTTTTAAGTATGGTAACAGCTTCATCTGATTGCTGTAATAACTCAATGGGAATGCCATCAATGCCCGGTGCTTTGTTCTTTGATAAGGCTTTCAATGCTGCTTCTACTTCTTCTTTCATCACTAATGGTTCCTGATCATAAGGTATAGGTTGAAACAGCTGTTGGTCCACTTGATCTTTATGGTATAATGACTGTATATTCTTTCCACCTTTTCTTGATCTTCTCAGCATCATTCAACATGGATCCTTGAGCATCTTGTAGCATTCCAATTTGAGAGTGGAATTTTTTCTTTAACTCTCATAGCTTTAGAAAAGCCGATCTTGTTCTTCCTTTAATAGCTGCTGATTCTATTTCCTTGCATGTGTCATTGTAGTACTTCTCTTTGTCTTGTCTTGCTGCACGTTGGAAATCTCCGTTGAGTTCTGCGATTGCCTCTCTTTCTCCTCTGGCTTTAGCTTCTCTGCATTTCTGGCTATTTTCAGAGTTTCTTCAGTCATCCATTTTGGCCATTTTTTCCTTTTCACCTTATGTAGAGACTTATCGATTTCTTTAAACACCTTTAAACTCACCCATATCTTTAACGGTCCAAAGCTTCCCCGAAGAGCAGTTTGCCCTTAAAGGGAAGCTTGCTGAGTCTAGTCTTTGAAGACACATCAGCTGACCAGTTTCTTAACCACAAAAAATGCCAGGCCATAATAATCAAGCCATGGTCCTGATGAAGCTTGAACCAGGTCATAAAAGGCATCAGCCAACTTAGCCACCTCTGGCCTTGTGGCTTGTACTTCCATATTTGCTGATGTCAAACTCTGAATCCAGCAGAAAGAAGCCCGGGTCACATAAGCTCCATAGATTGAGACCTGAAGAGCCAGAGCACTAGTATCAAATACTTGCTTCAAAAAGGTCTTCAGCTTGTAGTCCTGCAGGTTTTTCAATGCTGCCCCACCTTCTACTGGAATGATGGTCTTTTTGGTCATTGCCGAGACTAGAGCATCCAACTTAGATATCTTAAGAAGACCCTTTTCCTCCTAATGAATAGGGTACAGCCAGTTCATGGTCCGACCCCCCCTAAGACCAGCTTCTGGGACCTCCCATTCGTCTTCTATCATTCTCCTGATGACCCTGTGCACAGGAAAGATAATTTGTGAGGACTTAACCTTATACCGGCTCCTGCAGTAACAGAAGAGCTCTTGGAGGACCCTCCCCCACCTTCTGCAGGGGCTTAAGTGCAGCTAGCGAGTGCACAATCAGCGCAGCAAGTTCCTCCTTGTGAAAACCTCTAACCACATTGGGATTCTCCCCTTCCTCCAGGTCAGGAGCTGCTGTCTCCTCCCAGATGTTCGCTGGCCCTTCCAGAGGATCCTCCAAGTGTAGAGACTGAAATGAATCCTGGTCCCACCAAGAGTCCTCCTCAAGCCATTTCTTTTTGGCTGGAGGGACCCTCAGCAGTAAAAGAGACCTCATGCAGGGTGTTAGGCAAATTCTCTGACACAGAAGTCTAGAAGACTTGTGCCCCAAGTGTTCTCTTTAGCAAAAATGTTTTGCACAAAGCTAAAATGAACTCCGGAGGAAAACTCTCTTCAGCGTGCCCAGAAACAGTAGTCTGAGTTGTCCCTGGTGCAGAAACTTGATGCTGATGCTTTTTATGGCATTTCTTTGCTTGTTGAGATGAAATGGCCGCTGAGAGAAAATGGCTGTGGTTCCCACCAAAACTACGGCAGCCCCTTGTCCTGACACCTTCAAAGAAGAAAGCGTAGTTACTCACCTGTAACAGATGTTCTCCGGAACAGCAGGAATCAGTCTTCACATATGGGTGATGTCGGTGCTGACGGAGCACGCATGGAGCATTTCCCCAGCTTTCAAAGAAAGCCTTTGGGAATGCTACCATGCATGCGTGGTCCCCTTCCCGACCAAGGGTGCCATTTTGCTCAGTCAGATGACACAGTTAGGATGGCAGTAAAACTAAAACAAGGCAGGGAGGCAATTCTCAGGAGAGGAGGGAGGGTTGTGAGGACTGATTCCTGCTGTTCCTGGAGAAACCTGTTACAGGTGAGTAACTACGCTTTCTCCTGGAAGAAGCAGGAAGTCAGTCCTCACATATGGGACTCCCTAGCTCCAGGCTGCCAAGGACCGAACCAAGGCAGTACCAAAGGCGATTAATTTGGTAGCTGTGAGTTGCAGAAGGTAAGTCCCCACTGAGAGACTCTGCAAGACCCTAGCATCAGCAACACCATTACTCTGGTAACCTGAACACAGAAGGGTCGGAGGGCAGGAGTACCACATAGCTAAAGGCACTGTCCCTGCGGGACTTGCTCTCCAGGCAGTAGTGAGCTGTGAACATATGAACTGAAGACCATGTGGTGGCCTTGCAGATCTCCATCACCGGCACTGAGCGGAGGTTGGCCACCGATGTGGTCATCGCCCTCATGCAATGTTTATGTTTATGTTTATTAGTTTTGATATACCGCCGTTTCAATAAGAGCACAGTGGTTTACAAAGTTAATAGATGTACAGGAGAGGCCAATAAGCCAGAAAAGGAAAGGAAGTTACAAAGTGTGATAGGAAAGCACTCAAGACATTTAAATATACGGGACTAAAGAGAAGAGGAGTTCGAGAAAGGGGGAAGAGGAGGGCTTCACACAAAAGGGGAAGGGAGGTCAAAAGCAATGGAGAAAAGGTGTGTTTTTAGATCTCTCTTGAATGTGGGATAGTGTTGTTCGAGTCTGAGAGAAGTGGGTAGGGAATTCCAGTAGGCAGGGCCAATGAAAAAGAAAGCTGAGGAGCGTGTAGATTGTAAGTGGGCACGTGATGGAGAGGGGAGGTGAAGGCGTTTAATGTGTAATGATCGAAGTGAACGAGAGGGAGTATGGAACTGGAGTAGATCTGCCAGGTATTGAGGGGTGTGATTGTATAATTTTTATTTTATTTATTTATTACAATTTCTTATATACCGCGCTATTCGGCATCAGCGCGGTTTACATCATAACACAATGACCATAACAACAAGCTGTCTGGTTTTACATCGAACAGGAGTGCAAACTTGGATAACAGGGGTTAACTATATACATGAGATATTTACACGGAACAAGGTTAGGTAAAAATCACATAACAAATGTAAGGGTCTTTCTGAGTGGGTCATTTCTTTAGAGGGGATATCTAGGTTCAATTGCTGGTTGGGTAGTATTGGAGGAAAAGGTGGGATTTGAGTGCCTTCCTGAACTGATATAGGTCGGCAATGGCCCTAATGTTAGGGGGTAGAGCATTCCAGCATTTGGGGACATAGAAACTGAACGCCCTGCTTGTGGTTGTCATGTTGCACTTTGTCCATGCCTTTGGGGTTGTTAGAAGGTTTACGGCTGTTGCTCTTCTGGATCTGTTGGGGGGGACCATGTGAATAAGATCTGTGAGTGAGGAGGATGAAATACCTTTGATTGCCTTGAATGATAGGAGTAGGGTTTTAAAGATGATCCTCCCATGGATAGGTAGCCAGTGAAGCTGTTTGAGAATGGGAGTCACGTGGTCGCCTCTGGAGGCTCCGTAGAGGACCCTTGCTGCGGAATTCATGGCCAACTGTAAGGGGGTTAGTGTGGACTGGGGGAGACCTTGAAAGATGGCGTTTGGTGGGCCAGTGTGAGGACTTTGTAACGTATACGAAATTGGAGGGGAAGCCAGTGAAGATGAAGAGAGAGCGGGGTGACATGATCGCGGAGTGAAGAGTGAAAAATAAGGCATGCAGCGGTGTTTTGAATACATTGGAGGCGATGTAATTGTGAAAGAGGAAGCCCAGCCAGAACCGAGTTGCAGAAATCGACGTGTGACATAACCAAAGAAAGAAGAAGGGTGGTGAGAGCCTGAGGGGTAAGAAAAGGTCGGATAGCTCGGACCTGGCGAAGAAAGAAAAAGGAGGTTTTAGTAACGTGGGAGATGTGAGCACGAAAAGAAAGGTCAGAATCGAAGAAAGAAACCTAGATAGCGGAAACTCGAAACAAGAGGAATGGGTGAGTCAAAAAAAGGAGAGAGTGATCAGGGGGGGAGGGCTACCATAAGTGAACCAGATGGCTAATGTTTTTGTTAGATTTAGGTGCAAACAAGTTTATAGTGAGCCAGTTAGCAACAGCAGAAAGACAGGAGTTGAGTGGGACAAGATCAGGGTGAAGAGGGAAAGTGTGATGAAGAAGGAGCAAATCATCAGCGTAATAGAAAGCAGAAATACCAAACTGTTGAACTAATAGTGCCAATGGTGCCAGGAATATGTTGAAGAGGAGAGGCGCTAAGACGGATTCCTGAGGGACACCACAGGGCAGTGGAAAGGAGTCAGAAGTTGATGGGGCAGAAGATGAAATCACTGTGCAGGAACGGGAGGAAAGAAGAGTGGAACCAATGATAAACTGTGCTACAGAGACCGGCTTCACGTAGACGAGAAAGAAGAAGAGAGTGATCAACTAAGTCAAATGCTGCTGAAAGATCCAGGGATACCGCCACCGAGAAGTCACCACAGTTGTGAGCTACATGAAGTTCGTTAAGAAAGCCCAAGAGAACAGTCTCCACGCTGTGACCTTGTCGAAAGCCTGTCTGACGGGGATGAAGAAAATGGGTAGAGTCAAGATGATGTGATAATTGTGCGAAGACAGTTTTCTCGAATATCTTGGAGAGAAAGGAAAGATTGGAGACGGGATGATAGTGAGCAGGAATCCGGGGATTGAGTGAGGATTTCTTGAGGATGGGGCGGATAAGGGCATGCTTCCAGGAGTGGAGGAAAACACCTGTGGAGAGACTGGTGTTTATCATGATAAGGATGGAGGGAATGAGAGCAGGGGGGGTGAGTAACCAGGAAGAAGGGATAGGGTCAAGTGGACAGAAAGTTTTATTGGAAGAAGATATGAGCTCCAAGAGTTCCAGGGTGGTAACAGAATGGAAAGATGCCCAGGTATGGGAGAGCTGAGATGTAGGAGGGGGGAGACAGGGGGAGGAGAGGAGATGGGTGGAGGACAGTGAGGCAGAGACATTCTCAGATCCAAAATCTTGTTACTGAAAAAGGCTGCAAGTTGAGAGGGGGGAGGAAACCTGTGGAGGTGGAGCGGAAGTAGAGTTGGACTAGAGGGACGTAAGGGACCTAAGTACTGTGTACATGTGACGTGTCTGGTTAGGTGCAGAAGAAATAGTGGTGGAAAAGTAAGATTGCTTGGCCTTATGAACTTGTGATCGGTAGTGGGCGTGACTGGCTTTAAAGTTGGACATGGTAGTTGAAGAAGGTGATTTCCGCCAAAGGCGTTCTGTGTGTCGAAGTTGAGTGCGGAGAAGACGAAGACCATCATGGAACCACGGTTGTGAAGGGCGACGAGAGATGGAGTGTGGCTGGAGGGGAGCCAGGTGATCAAGAGCAGCAGAGAAACAGGAGGACCAAATGGAGTCTTGTGAGTTTGGGGGGAGGGAGGAGAAGTTTGAAGGTAGGAGATCTGCTGTGGATGGGAAATTCTGGAGAGTAAGGGCAGTAATACAGCAGGAGAGTCGCTGAGTAGAAGGAGAGGGTGAGAGGGAAGCCTGGAGGGATGATATGGATTGAGATGGAGAGGGTGAGCAGTTGAAAGTTAGGCAGTAGTGATCAGTCCAGGGGAGAGAGGTGGCCTGAAGAGACTGTTTGTGGAAGGGGAAAGAGACTGGAGAGAGAAGGAGATCAAGAGCATGGCCCGCGGAATGGGTGGAGACAGGAACATGTTGATGGAGAGACAGATCCTGTATGAGTGATATAAAGGAGTGATCCCTAGAGGAGGAAGGAGAGTCCAAATGTAGGTTAAAATCTCCTGCAATAAGTAATCAGGGGAAAAACCAGTGATAGATCCGAGATTGCCAGGAGGGAGTCCCAGAGGTCAGGGCATAGCGCAAGAGGGGAGTAAACGAGAAGAATATGCAGGGGAGATGACGTATGAAGGTGAAAGAGTAGGGCTTCAGGATAGTGTAGAGTGGGGGATGAAATTTGTGAGAAAGAAATGGAGGAATGGAGAATAGCAGCCACTCCACTGCCCACACGACCTGTGCGGGGGATAGAGATGGCAGAGAAATCAGGAGGAAGGCAGCGAGCCTTGAATCTCTCCCTCACCAGAAACTTGTTCAAGTTTCACAGGTTGAGTATGGGCCTGAGGCCCCCTGTTCTCTTGGGGACAAGGAAGCATCTCAAGTAGAAGCCACTCCCCCACAGATATCTGGGTATGGGTTCCACAGCATTGTCGCTGATCAGACCTGCAAGCTCTGAGAGCAGAAGGGTCTGGTGAAGGAGAGGATGCACTGGCTCTCCGGGAAGAACCTGGGTGGTACTTGTAAGTGGAGGAGGTATCCCTCCTTTACCATTTGCAGTACCCACTGGTCTGAGGTGATCTTGGCCCACTTTTGGGCAAAAAGTGCCAGGTGGCCCCCTGTGGGCTGGTGAGGGTCTCCTGGGGAAGAGGAGGCCCTGCCCTGGGAGTCAAGGCGCCCCCCTTGTTGGGCCGGAGCTGAGGCTTGCGGCTTCTGAGCCTTTGGTTTCTGAGCTCCTTGGCCCTACCTTCTGGGGTAAGAACCCTGTTGCTGGCCCAAGCAGGCTTGGCATCGGTGACCCTGCTGGAAGACCCTGCTGGAAGACCCGTATTCCCCTTTTTTCCAGGAAATACGGGTCTTTTCCCCCGAGGGATTTTTGCAGGGAAAGGAAGAGGTATTCTTCGAGAGCCTCTGGCAGGTCACCACTTTGGTTTCTATCTCGTTTGCTTTGTCGGCCTTTGGTTTGCAGAACAGGTTCTCACCGGTGCAGGGGTCGGTCTTACTGGGTTTCTCGGGCACTGCCTCGACAAACTTCAAGGCCTTTTTCTTTTTCCAAAGTCTATCTGGAGGAGCCGCTGCCATGGGACTTTGAAGACACTCAAACATACTGCTGAGCATACTGTGCTATATGGGACATTGCTGAAGCATTATGTTTCTGCTTAGAACCCCTTGACAAAGCGCTAAGCGAAACGCTCAGTTGACATATTGGTTGGCGTCGGGGTGTCAGATGGCTACATGGATTTGATTGCTACATTGCTTCAGTTATTAGTGGCATGCTCTAGAGGAGAGTGATGTTCCATTATGATACATTACTTTCAAATTAAAATTAAAAATTAAATGATGAATTTATAAGTCTCTACAAAAGGTGAAAAAGCAAAAACGGCCAAAATGGATGACGGAAGAAACTCTGAAAATTGCCCAGAAACGCAGAGAAGCTAAAGCCAGAGGAGAAAGAGAGGCAATTGCAGAACTCAACAGAGATTTTCAATGTGCAGCAAGACAGGACAATGAAAAGTACTACAATGACACGAAAGGAAATAGAAGCAGAAACTATTTATTTATTTATTTTAACAAACACTTATATACCGCACCTTCCAATAGATCAGGTGCGGTTTACAAAGAACAATTTGAATAAACAGAAACAAATATAGAGTCTGTTCTTCTTACATGGAATATCAATAAACTGTGCAGTAGGCTTGTGCCTTAATACATATAACAAGAACAAAAAGGTCGAACTATTAGAGGAAGAACAAGATCGGCTTTCCTAAAGCTACGAGAGTTAAAGAAAAAATTCCAGATTCGAATTGGAATGTTACAAGATGCTCAAGGTTCTATGTTGAATGATGCTGAGAAGATCAAGAAAAGGTGGAAAGAATATACAGAGTTTTTATATGATAAAGTTCAAGTGGACCAACAGCCATTTCAACCTGTACCTTATGATCTGGAACAACTGGTGATGAAAGAAGAAGTAGAAGCAGCATTGAAAGCCTTATCAAAGAACAAAGCACTGGGCACTGATGGCATTCCTATAGAAGTATTACAGCAATCTGATGCAGCTGTTACCATACTTACAAGGCTCTGCCAAGAAATTTGGAAGACAACATCATGGCCAACTGACTGGAAAATATCTGTGTTTATACCAATACTAAAGAAAGGTGATCCAACTGACTGTGGAAATTATCGCACAATCGCTCTGATCCCACATGCCAGCAAGATTCTACTAAAGATTATTCAACAGAGACTACAACCATACCTGGAACGAGAACTACCTGAAGTGCAAGCAGGGTTCAGGAAAGGGCGAGGAATGAGAGACATCATCGCAGATGTGAGATGGATCCTTGAAAAGACTAAAGAATACCAAAAGGATATCTATTTGTGCTTTATTGACTATAGCAAGGCTTTTGACTGTGAAAACCATGAGAAACTCTGGGCCACATTAAGAAGCATGGGTATACCATAACACCTTATCATTCTCTTGCACAATCTATACATTGATCAAGAAGCAACAGTTCGAACAGAACAAGGAGAAACAGAATGGTTTAAAATAAGCAAAGGTGTAAGACAAGGCTGCATACTTTCCCCTTACCTGTTTCAGTTATATGCAGAACAAATCATCAGAGAAGCAGGATTGTATGAAGACAACAAAGGTGTGAAGATTGGTGGAAGACTCATCAACAACCTTCGCTATGCTGATGATACTACATTACTGGCTGAAAGTGAAGATGATCTGAAACATTTGCTTCTCACGATCAAAGAACATGGTCTCAAAATGGGCCTGCACCTTAATGTAAAGAAGACAAAGATCATGACAACTGGCAAAATGAACAGATTCATTGTTGAAGGAGAAGAAACTGAAATCGTGAATAACTTTAACCTACTTGGATCAACTATCAATAAAGAAGCAACAAGCAGTCAAGAAATCCGACGACATATTGCTCTTGGCAGAATGGCTATGAAAGACCTAGACAAGATTCTCAAGAGCAGAGATGTCTCTCTCCATACAAAGATTGTTCAAGCTATGGTATTTTCAATAACATCATATGGATGTGAAAGCTGGACAGTGAAAAAGATAGACAAGAAGAAAATTGATGACTTTCAATTATGGTGCTGGTGGCGAATACTTTGTATACCATGGACTGCCCGAAGAACAAACCAGTCAGTACTAGAGGAGATCAAACCTAAGCTTTCTTTAGAAGCTCAGCTGACAATATTTCAACTTTCATGCTTTGGACGCATCATGTGAAGAGAGAGATCATTAGAAAAAGACATCATGCTTGGCAAGATAGAAGGTCAACGCAAAAGAGGAAGGCCAGCAATGAGATGGATCGATACAATAACAGCAGCTACGGGTACCAGTCTGTCAACAATGAGCCGCCTGACTGAAGACCAAACACAATTTAGGACAACTATCCAGAGGGTCGCCATGAGTCAACACCGATTCGACGGCACTTAACAACAACATGAATGGACAGATAAGTGAAGGGGAGTTTCTTCTGGCCATTGATGTGATGGGAGTAGGCACAGGCTTTTTATATGTCCTGGCCATATCCTTTGTATTCTGAGGCCTTTTTCTGCTTTTATTACCTGTGATGAAATGATATAAGATATGCAGTTGAGCCTGTAAATTAGCAGAGTGATTTTTTTAGATTGCTGAACTAAAGGCAGGTTTATTGCAGACAAAACATGCATTCCACAAGGCACATGAAAAAGGGAGAGAAGGAGGAGAAAGGAGAGGGATATGAACAAAGTTTAAGAGGTTATGCATTGATCTGCCTTAGGAATGTGAAAAAGTCTAATGGGGCGAGGATTGGGGTGGTTATCTCCATATGATAGAAGGAGGTGCAGGAGAGAATGGGGGAGGGAGAAGGCGGAACAATGGAACAGAGGCTGAGGTTCTCTCAGTGAGATTGTAGATGGCTGAATGACAGGAAAAAAATGGTAAAGCTTGAGGGCAGATAAGGTAGAAGACAAAATGGTAAGGGAGGTGGGGACAATAAGGAGTGGGTAATAAGGAGTAGGGGCATGGAATGAGAGGAAATTATTAGAGAGTTAACACCAAGAACACAAAGTGATGTGGAGCCATAGGAGAGGAAAAGGAAGAAAGAATGCAAATTAGAGGAGATACAGGTAGAAAGGCAGGAGAGAAGTCCTAGTGGGTTCAGGTGCACCTGAGTAATTGTCCCAATGAGGAGAGGAAGGCTTTGAAAGAATGTTAAGCCAGGGGAGGGTGGGTAATAGAGTTAAGTTTTAAGAAGGGACGCAGCAAGCAGAGAGCAGGAGCTGGGTAAAGGACTGACAGAAGATAGGACACACTGACAATATATAAATAAAGAAAAATAAATAAACAAGCAAGCTATATTCTAAACAGGAATAGGAAAATGTTTGAACAGAGCATAAAAGCAGAGGCTTGCAATGAGGGTGCTCTCACCAAGCAAGAACCTCCAAAATTGCATAAAAGATACAATGGTAGAAGAGCCCATTCCATAATATCCCTGCTCTCAGAGCCATATGACAAATGAGATCAGCACAAATGAACCATTTCTTTTGATGGACCCTTAGTACAGCTTCTCCTCAAATTTGCTCAACTACTCAGGGCCCATTGCTCAGCATGAACTTGGTGTAAGACAGGTTTTGCTCTCTGGATCTCTACTTTGTTGTTGAAGCCTAACTAATCAATACAGACTTCAGCACATTTGAACTTCTTGCAGTCAACATGGCTCCATGGTCCTCCTGCTTCAAGTTCCTTCCTACTATCTCATTGGAGTCAAACATCTTAACCTCTTCCACATGAAGACAGAGTCTCAGTGCGAATAACCTGAAGGCCCTCAGCAGGTGATGCAGTGGGACAAATGATCCTCACCCAGGCACCAGTAAGAAGATGGTTAATGGTAAACATCTTTTGAACACAGATTGAACAGCTTTTGAAGTCACTAGTTCTCCCTGCCATAGTCACAAAAACAGAATTTGAGAAATCAAAAGAAAACTTAAACAGAGAGAGTCATGACAAGGTTAAAAGAAGAATGTACAGCTGGTTAAGCCCATCATAAACCACCACAAAAGGGGAGCACTGAAATAGGAAACTAACAATAAACGAAAAGAAAACAAATAGCACTAAGGCACACTATTCTCTAAAGAAGTGAAGCTAGAGCACATTTAAAAAAAGAACCTAGAAAGCTGTGATACAGCAAAGCTTAAAGAACATTACCATCAGTTTTCACAAAAAAAAAAAAAAAAAAGAAATTGAGGTATGCTGCATGACTGCAGGAACTACCACACATGCAGAGAAGGATCTTCAAAAGTCTTTACTGAAAAATGGAAATTACACTTACTTGGTAATTGTAGTTCCTGAAGGGTCCAGTTTAGTCCTCCACATCCGGGTAGTGCACCTCCTCCTGCAGCACGGAGACTGGACCAATCAGAATCTTGCTCTCATGAAGTATCCTGCTGGAGCTCCCATCAGCCCCCCAGTGAACTATTAACAAAGCAGACTTAAAGGAGCAACACATGAAGGAAATAAAAATAGCAACTATATAGTAACTATATCCCAATGAAACCCCTGAACAGTTACAATGACCCCCTCCCCAAACGAGGAAGCCAAGACTCTGCACCGTGGCTCCTCCGCCTACCTGACACCACAGGCAGCAAGCGATAAAAAGGAAGGAACTGACATGGCACGGCAATACGGAAAAGCCCAAGGAACCCCCAACAGAAGAGTTCCCCAAAAATGTCTGATAGGACTCACCGTTGCCCAGTAGCAAGCGCGCCGACAGAAACAGAAATGACAGAGAGAAGGGAGGGAAGGAGGACTAAACTGGACCCTTCAGGAACTACAATTACCAGGTAAGTGTAATTTCCATTTCCTGAGCGGTCCTCCAGTTTAGTCCTCCACATCCGGGATGTAACAGAGCAGTTAGGAACGGGTGGGAACCTGCAAACCGGCGCGCAAAACCGCCGACCCAAAGCAAGAATCCCGAGAGGCCGACCCGTCCAAGCGGTAGTGCTTGCTGAAAGCATGGGGGGACGACCAAGTAGCCGCCTTGCAAATCTCCACCGGCGGAACTAGAGCATGTTCCGCCCACGACGTCGCTTGTGCCCTAGTAGAGTGAGCACGTAACCCCAACGGGACCTCACGCCCCTGCACAAGATAAGCGGAGGAAATCGCTTCCTTAATCCACCGAAAAATAGACGACTTCGCCGCAGCTTCGCCTTTGCGCACCCCGCCAAAGAGTACAAACAAGCGATCTGACTTACGGAAGGTTTCCGAAACCTTCAAATAACGACGCAGCACCCGCCGGACATCCAAGCGATGCAATCCGGCCACCAAATCACCTGCTGCGTTAGAGTGAAACACTGGAAGAAAGACGGACTGATTCAGATGAAAAGGAGAGACCACCTTCGGGAGAAAAGAGGGCACCGGCCGCAAAACCACGCGATCTCTAGAAAAAGATAAAAACGGCTCCCGGCACGAAAGCGCCTGCAGTTCCAAAATGCGCCGTGCTGAACAAATGGTTACGAGAAAAACAGTTTTCAGAGTCAGATCCTTAACCGACGCATGACGCAACGGTTCAAAGGGCCGACGAGCCAAGGCTTGCAGGACCAAGTTCAAATCCCAAGGAGGAACAACAATCCTGCGTGAAGGCCGCAGTCGGAAGACTGCCTTCAGAAAACGTCGGACGTCCGCGTGCATCCCCAGCGAGACCCCCAGCACCTTGCCTCTGTAGCATTCGAGAGCCGCCAGCTGAACCTTTAAGGAACTGGCAGCGAGTCCCTTATCAAAGCCGTCCTGCAAAAAATTGAAAATCATGGAGATAGAAGCCGTCACCGCACGGACTCCATGACGCGAACCCCAGTCCTCAAAAATGCGCCAAACGCGCACATAAGCAAGGGAGGTGGAAGATTTGCGAGCTCGCAGCAGAGTAGAAATAACTGCTGAAGAATAGCCCTTCTTCCTCAAGCGAGCCCTTTCAATGGCCAAACCGTAAGCGAGAATCGAGCCACCTGAGGCATCCGTAGCGGACCCTGAAGCAGCAGATCCGGCCGAACCGGAAGCCGCCAGGGAAG
The DNA here is from genome assembly GCA_033557465.1 of Ichthyophis bannanicus. Lineage (NCBI taxonomy): Eukaryota > Metazoa > Chordata > Amphibia > Gymnophiona > Ichthyophiidae > Ichthyophis > Ichthyophis bannanicus. The sequence goes on along the minus strand of CM066036.1, from coordinate 350,746,672 downwards.
CCCGTCGATCAGACGTACCAGATCTGCATACCAGGGATGTCTGGGCCAATCCGGAGCCACGAGTAACACCCGACCGCAATGCGCCTCGATGCGCTGGATGACTCTGCCGATCAACGCCCACGGCGGAAAGATATAGAGGAGACTGTCCCCCGGCCACGGCTGAATGAGGGCGTCTATCCCCTCGGACATGGGTTCCCTCCGCCTGCTGAAGAAGTGGCCCATCTTGGCCGACTGAAAAGTTGCCACGAGGTCCATCAGCGGAGGCCCCCACCGGCGAACTATCTGCGCGTAGATCTGTGGGTGCAGTTCCCACTCTCCGGGATCCACAGGCAACCTGCTGAGAAAATCCGCCATGACATTGTCTTTTCCTGCGATATGCGCTGCCGACAACGCCGACAGACGGAGCTCGACCCACTGGAACAACGCTTCCGCCTCGTCTTCCAAGGTCACGCTTCCCGTGCCGCCCTGCCGGTTGATGTACGCTACCGCTGCTGAATTGTCCGAGAGCACTCGGACCGCTCTACCCTGTAGAGTCGATTCGAAGGCTTCTAGCGCTCTCCGCACCGTGCGAAGCTCGAGTCGATTGATCGACCAGGAGGCTTCCTGGGCCGACCAAGTCCCCTGCGCGAAACAACCCTCGCAGTGGGCACCCCAGCCGAGGAGACTGGCATCCGTTATAACCGGAATCCACTGAGGCTGTTCCAAGGGCTGCCCCGCACGCAACGTCCGGGAGCACCTCCACCATCGCAGAACCTGACGAACCGGGAGCGGGCATGGTAAGCGCTTGTTGAGCGACTCCGTCTGGTTCGACCAACGGCGCAAGAGGGCTCTCTGGAGGGGACGCATGTGAAACCTGGCCCATGGAACGACCTCCAGGGAAGCCGCCATCGTCCCCAAGACGCGCAGGTGCCACCAAGCAGAAGGAGCGGACATCCCGAGGAAAGTGCGCACCAGACTTTGCAAGGCCTGAACACGCCGGGGCGGTAAGCAAACCAACCCTCTCGCCGTGTCGAACTGAACTCCGAGATACTCGAGACACTGAGTCGGTACCAACTGGCTCTTCTGCGCATTTACCACCCAGCCGAGAGATTGCAGGAGAGCCACCACTTTTCCTGTAGCCCGTAAGCTCTCTTCCTTGGACTTTGCACAAATTAACCAGTCGTCCAGATAAGGGTGGACCAGGACGCCTTCCGTCGCAAAGACGCGGCCACCACCACCATGATCTTGGTGAAAGTACGCGGAGCTGTCGCCAACCCGAAAGGCAGAGCCTAAAATTGAAAGTGCCCCCAGGGGAACGCGAACCGCAGGAAACGCTGGTGGACCGATCGGATAGGAATGTGCAAATAAGCCTCGGACAAATCCAGAGAGGTGAGGAACTCCCCTCGACGGACCGCCACAATGACGGACCGGAGGGTTTCCATGCGGAAATGAGGTACTCGGAGACAACGATTGACGCCCTTGAGATCTAGAATAGGCCCGTAGGGAACCGTCTTTCTTTGGCACCACGAAATAAATAGAATAACGCCCCAGACTGCACTCGGCAGCCGGAACAGGAACCACCGCCCCCAAGGCGATAAGCCGATTTAACGTCAAGCGAAGCGCTTGCTCCTTGTGCGGGCCTTTGCTGGGAGACAGAACGAAGGAATCCCGAAGGGGACAGGCAAACTCGAGGGCATAGCCTTCTCGGATGACCTCCAACACCCATTGATCGGAAGTTATCCGGGACCAGGCCGGCAAGAAGTTCTGAAGACGACCCCCGATAACCGGACATTCCTCCGGAAGCCGCCTGGCGTCATTGCGGCTTGCGAGAGAAGGAGGAGGAAGAGGAAGACGAAGACGCTGCAGGGGCAAATCCCCTGCCCGCACCCCGGAAGCCGCAAAATCCTTGAGAGCGGTACCCAAAGCGACCACGCTGGGAACTCCACAAATGGGACGACCGAAATCTGCGAAAGTCCCGAGGCGGACCTCGCGGGACCGACAAAGTCCTGCCGAGCTTAGGCTTATCTTCCGGCAGTCTACCACCTTTCGAATCTCCTAAATCTTTCACCAACTTATCCAAATCCTCACCAAATAATAACTTCCCTTTAAAAGGTAATTTACTGAGGCGCGACTTAGAGGAACCATCCGCAGCCCAATTCCTCAACCAAATAGATCTGCGCGCCGCAACCAAGGAAGCCATACTATTAGCCAATGTTCGAATCAAATCATAATGAACATCCGCCAAGTAAGCTGATCCAGACTCCAAACGAGTCACCTCTAACAATTTCTGCTGGTCGAAGTTGGAGTCTTGTCCTAAACGTTGGGCCCATCTTAAACAGGCTCTAGCCACCCAGGCTCCACAAATAGAGGCTTGCAGAGACAAGGTATTAGTTTCAAAGGCCTGCTTTAACAAACCATCTACCTTCCTGTCCTGCGTATCCTTCAAAGCCGCACTGCCTTTGACTGGAATCGTAGTCTTCTTGGTGACCGCCGATACCAGGGCGTCAACTCGCGGAGATCTAAACTTGTCCTTGTCCTTGTCAGCTAGAGGATATAACCGGTTCATCGTACGAATTCCCTTTAGACCGGACTCGGGCTGATCCCATTCAGTTTGAATCATCTGAGCCACCACGCGATGCACTGGAAAAACCACTTGATAGTCTCGCACGGCTTGAATGAGGGGATCTTCCAGGCCCTCCTCTTCCGCCGAAGGAACTGATGCCAGATTGAGCGTTTGAAGAGACTCCGTAATCAACGGAACCAACTCCTCTCTCCGAAACACCCGAATGATCCGTGCCTGATCCTCGGGATCCGGAATTTCCCCTTCCTCCAATTCCTCACCGATGTCTTTGGTCTCCATTGCCAGATCAGGCTCCGGCCATTCATCGTCCTCACTCTCAAAAGATAAGCAAGAGCGTTTAGCTGGCTTAGAGACAGTCCGCCGACCCTCCTCACCTAAACGGGAGGGGAGGGACAACGGAGAGGCCCCGGCCTCTGGCAGCTTACCCAGACGGCCCAGGCGGAAAGCCTGATGCATCAACAGAACAAAATCTGGTGAAAAATCCATCGAGGAAGGACCCGACGGAGCCTCGGGCAAGGGAACTCCCTGCCCTTTGGACGGCACAGTAGAGACTGGGGTCTGAGAGCCTGGAGACGGCACCCTGTCAGGCTGCCGGGCCGGACTTCCAGGGTCCAACAAAGCCTTGCCTTCCATCTGGAGTTCAAGGCCAGAGGAGACTGACGCGCAGCCCTTACAAACCCCGGACTCAGATACAGCCCCTCTGCGAGAACCACAGACTAAACATTGTGGCCTTGCCGACATCGAAGCCAGGAGCCAGCAGGCCAAACAGGAGCAAAGGCCTCCACAAAGTGTTCAACTTTTCTGGTTCCGTTTTTTTTTGTTGTTTTTTTTAAGCTCGTTGGTAGGAGAAATGAAGCCTATGGAGAGCAGGGCCCCAGGCCTGACAAAAAAAAGGGAACGAAATCGGGATCGGACACCCGCAGCAGCCCCTAGAATGAGAAAAAAAAACGCGGGAAAAAGAAAAAGACGCCGGCACCGAAGGCTGAAGTAAAAAAACGGCGGGAAAAAGAAAAATAACAAAGAAATTAGCGCGATCAGCAGCTCGACGAAAAAAAACAACCCAAAATAAATAACGCCGTTCTAAAGCACTGCCGGTGCTCTGTGACTCACCACTGGCTGCCAGGAAGCTGAACGCTGAAGAACCGCTAAGGGGAAGCAGCACCGCGGGACAGCCCCGATCATGGAGAAAAACTCACAAAGAGTGGAAGTCAGCCACAGCCGTGAAAATCATACAGCCGGCGTGACAAGAAGCAACGGGGCTGCACAGACCTGATCTCACCCCGTACTGTCCAGGAGGGAGATTTACAGTCACTTGCTGCCTGCAGCTCACCCACCGACGCTGGGAGAAGAAGCGGGCAGATTCGGCTCCTCAAACGGCCCCCCCTTTAGATAGCTTTAGCAAGAAATTTAAAGGGACAGCCACCAAAATAAAAGAAAAATATATAGAAGGAAATAAACAAGAAACCCCAAGGAAAGCTAACTAGTGTTGCCTCAAAGTCACTAAGTGAGCCCAGCACCAGGCTCACAAGTCCTCCTGCTGCACGGAGACTGGACACACTGGGGGGCTGATGGGAGCTCCAGCAGGATACTTCATGAGAGCAAGATTCTGATTGGTCCAGTCTCCGTGCTGCAGGAGGAGGTGCACTACCCGGATGTGGAGGACTAAACTGGAGGACCGCTCAGGAAGTTTCCTTAAAAAATGTTCTATTGACTTCCGGTGACGTCAGCGGGGCTAATGGCGGCGTAATTCAGTCTGTGCCGCCAAAGCCTGTACTAAGGGGGAATTAATACCCCCATGATGCTGGAATTAGCGTGCCCCAAGTGAGAGCGAGGAAGGGGAAGAGCTCCGGGCCACGCTATTATAGTGGTGAAGCCATCGGCCATGCCGAAGAGCCGGAAAGCGCGGCGCAAGTAAGCCGATCCGGAGGCCCTGCCGACCGCGTGGCGGGTAGGCACGGCGATAGCTGGAATGGGGCAGTGGCGGCCTGCTCGGAGTGAAGGGGGGCGGCAGAGGCCCTGCGACCGGGAGAACTGAAGTTCCGGCGCACTAGGACGTTGTCCCTTCCAAATTTGGAGGTGGCGGGAAGCGGAGCTCCGGGGAGAAATTGAGCGAGGTGGAGAAAGGGGAAAATTAGCTCCGGAGCCCCCCCACAGCAGTGAGCAACTCAGCGACGGAGTGGAGGGGAAAAAAACGAGTCAGCAGCCGGAGGCAGACGGTGGAAGCTGCAGGGCCCGAGAATCGGGGTGCCAAAACTGACCCCGGAGTGGAGGATGGCGGATAGTGCAGCTGGCAGCAGTGCATGGCTTAGGGAGGAGGAGGTCAGCTGAGACCCGGAGTGAGCTGGTATCGCACGCTTCAGCCCGGAGAGCAGCGCAGGAGAGCAGCCCGGAGTGAAAAGCACGAGGGCGGTATTAAAGACAGACACGGAGTCTGGGGAGCCCGGAGGCCGATTCTGGAGGCAGCCACGAGCGGAGTGAGACAACAATAAGGTGAGAGGCTCGGTGGAGAAGCAGGCCCTGGTAAGGGGGCACGGAGAGGAGACTGCGGGGAGCCTGGTGGCAGACGGAGTGGTTCCAGAGCAGTAGTGGTAGCCCAGTTGAGTGGGATGCGGGTGACATACCCAGGGGTGAAGCCTGGTGAAGGCCCCCTTTGCAGGATTGGGACTCTAGTGAAGCTCACGGCCTCCCCCATATAAGTATGGAGAAAACTAAGGGGGCTGTAGCGGCACGGAAAAAACTGGCTGACTTCCGCTCCCCATATGCGACAGCTAAAGGTGGAAAAGAGGGGGAGAAAGAGTGCCGAACGCAGGCGGGAGACCCCAAAGACCAGGGAGAGGAGATGGACAACGGAGCTGGATTTGGGGATCTGTCCCAACTAAAAGCTTGGCTCATTGAAATGAAAGACGAGATTAAAACAGAAATCAGCGGAGTGAAGCACGAACTTAAAGAGTCTATACAGTCACTGCAGCAAGATATTGTGGACATTGGCAATAGAGTTGAGGAGATGGAACTCCAGATGGAACAGCAAGGGGAGGAAATGGTGGACCTACAGCAGCGCTGGGAGATACTTCAGCAGACCCAGGTGGACCAGCAGATGAAGCTGGAGGACCTGGAAGACAGGTCCCGGAGATGTAACCTAAGGATCTGGGGGATTCCAGAGGAGCCTCAGTACCGTAACTGTGAAGATGTTTTGCTGAAGGTGTTTAAATCCCTGCTGCTGGCTGAGGATTTACAGGGGGAGATACCGATGGACCCATCCCAAATTGAGCGAGCTCATTGTGGCTTGGGGCCGATATGAGATAATAAACCCAGAGACATAGTGGTCTGCCTACGATCGTTTCAGATAAAAGAAGGATTGTTGCAAGCGGCGCGGAAAGTACGACAGATCACATGGGAGGGACACCCTCTGGAGCTATTTCAAAAACTCTCTGCAGGAACGCTGCAACGCCGGCGCAGCCTGAAGGCGGTGACAGCGTACTTGAGAAAAGAGGACATTAGATATAAATGGCTGTTTCCCTTTGGGTTGCTAGTCACCTGCAGGGGGAAGTCAAGGAGAGTACAAACCAGTGAGGAGGCTTAGACTGTTCTCCGAGACTTTGGGCTACCCAATATACCTGAAGGGGGGCGACCCCCGGCAGGAGATTTGGCCGCGACTGTGAAACCCCCAAGCTCGCAGAGGAATCTACAGAGATGGCACAGAATCCCCACGGTCGGGAGGAGGGCGGCGAGGCTGAATAGAGAAAGTCCAGGACTGCCAGCAGCGGAGCGGGACGCAGGCTGAATATGTGGACTTTGAAGGAGCACATCTGATTCAGTGGGGTTTCTCTGAATGGTAATTCTGTGTTGCTAATGGCTGGGGGATGGAGGGAGGGGTTAGATTGCATGGGAGGAGGGAGGAGGGGAGGATAGTAGGGGGGTTTAGGAAGAAAGGGGGTGACGAAGGCAGGGGGGGTAGTGATGGGATAGGGGGGTAAGGTGGAGGTAAGCAGGCAAGGCCCGCTAACTGGTCACCAGTATGGAAGACGATTCTCTCTTAATGAGAGGGGGGAGGGTTGGGGGGGTGGGGAGGAGGGGGTAGAGGGGGGGGTTTAGGAAGCGGATAGGGAAGGGGGGGAGTGGCAGAATGGGTGAGCTTAAAATAGTTACCCTAAATGTAAAGGGGCTTAATTCACCTTTTAAGCGACAAAAACTTTATTCAGAGCTATCTCGCCAGAAGGCGGACATAGTCATGCTCCAAGAAACACATCTGACAAGGGCCACCGAACACCTGGTTAAGCATAAGGGGTATGGGGTCTGCATTCACACTTCTAACACAATGGAGAAGAAGAAGGGAGGGGTTGCTATACTCTTTGCATCACGTTTAAAGCTTCAGGTGCAGTCTGTGGTAAGGGACAAAGGAGGGAGGTATGTGCTGGTACGGGTGAAAGTGGGGAATGTATGGTACTGTGTTGTGAATGTGTATGCACCCACTGGGGGGCAGAGTGAATTCTGGACAAAACTGAATGGGGAGTTGGGGAAACAGGGGGACGGTATTCTCATTTGCGGGGGTGATTTTAACCTACAGGACCACGGGAGGGCAAGAGGGGGGATCGAAAGCGCTATCGTAACTTTGTGACACAGCATTGTTTGGTAGACGCGTGGCGATTGCACCATCCAGGGAGGAGACAGGTTTCCTATTATTCACCAGTACATGGGTCCTACTCCCGCATTGATGCTATATGGGTGTCCAAAGAGGTGGGGGGGAAAATAAGGGAGGCAGACATGGAGTCCATTACATGGTCCGATCATGCACCGGTGGTGGTCAGGTTGCAAGTGGCAGACGAAGGGAAAGGGAATCGGTTCTGGAGACTCAACGAGTCCCTCTTGGATGAGGAGCAGTTCCAAGCTGAAGTGGAGAAAGGAACGCGGGAGTATTTTCGATTTAATGATAACGGGGAGGCCACCTGGGGGGGTATTTGGGATGGGTATAAGGCGGTGGTAAGAGGTATATTAATCAAATGGGGGGCGCGGAGAAAGAGGGAAAGGGAGGAGAAAGAGCGCATCCTACGGGAACAGTTAATGGAACTGGAAGAATTAGATGGGCACGGGAGCGGAGGAGTCTATCGGGGACAGGTTTTGGCGGCGAGAGCGCAACTCAATGAATTGCAGGCGGACAAGATTAGATATCAGATGCAGCTTCTGCGGCAGGAGGTATTTGAGGGGGGAATAAGGCCGGGCGGTATCTAGCGCAGAAGTTGAAGCAACAGAAGCTTCGCTCCCACATAATAGGGGTTTGACGGAGGGGTGGGGCATTGGTTACTAAAGATGGGGAGATTCGGGAGGCATTCAAGGACTATTACAGGGAGTTGTATAAAGCGAAAGACCTGTATCCAGCTGAGAGGGGGGTGAAATATCTGGCTTCTATAGAATTGCCTAAATTGGGTGTGAGCGACCAAGAGGACATAAATAAACCTATTCGGCCAGACGAAGTGGAGCGGGCGATCAAACAGTTAAAATTGGCGAAAGCTCCAGGGTTAGGCGGTTTATCGGCCCGGTTTTATAGGACCTTCGGAGGCCTGCTGATCGGGCCTCTGGTGAAACTTTTCAACCAACCACGGGAGGGTGGGAAGCTGGCGGACACCATGGGCTGGGCAGGTATCATGGTGCTTCATAAGGAGGGGAAGGATCCGCAGGAGTGTGCCTCCTACAGGCCTATCTCTCTGCTCAACCTGGATGCCAAGCTCCTGGCCAAGATTCTTACTACAAGGCTGAACAAAGTTATCGGGAAATTGATTCACCAAGATCAGGCAGGGTTTATTCCAGGTAGACAGGTTGCCGATAATATTAGGAAGATTCTCCATATTATTTGGGCTAGCGAGCGGAGAGGGGAGGAGGCGCTCTTGCTTTCGCTGGACACGGAAAAGGCTTTCGACCAAGTGTCCTGGCCTTTCCTCTTTCAGGTGCTGGAGAAGGTGGGGTTGGGGAGCGAGTTTCTAGCGTGGGTAAAGGCGCTTTACGCGCATCCTAAAGCATGTGTGCGGGTAAATGGGGCCCACTCGGATTTTTTTGATCAAGGACGGGGAACGCGGCAGGGCTGCCCTCTGTCTCCATTGCTGTTTGCTTTAGCCATGGAGCCCCTGGCGCAGCGGATAAGGGACAGGGCGGATATTTCGGGAATAACAGTGGGGCAGAGTGCCTATAAAATTTCATTGTTTGCGGACGATATAATCTTAAGCTTAGCCCGACCTCGTGTGAGTTTGCCCATAGTGAAGTGGGAGCTGGAAGAATACGGTAAAGTTTCGGGGTTTACGATCAATCAGACAAAGTCAGAAATTTTGAATTTGATGGTACCTAGTGGGCTGGCCAATACATTTGCTAAGAAGTACCCCTTTAAGTGGGCCCGGGGTAGTATCCGGTACCTAGGCATTATGATAAACAATAAAATTGATGAGTTGTACAACCTGAATTATCAGAGGGTGTTGGGGAAGATAGAGGGCTGGCTGGATGGGTGGGGACGGGGATACTTGTCCTGGTTTGGGCGCATAGCGACGGTAAAAATGATGCTGGTGCCTCGATTGTTGTTTTTATTTCAGACGCTCCCAGTATGGGTCCCTCCACATAGTTTAAAACGGATACAGCGGTTGATCAATAGGTTTATATGGGTGCAGAAGCGTCCCAGGATAGCAATGCAGGTTTTGCAACGGACCAGAGGAGAGGGGGGGTTGGGGGTACCTAATATACGCAAATATTATGAGGCAGCGCAATTAAAAGCGCTGTATGAGTGGCATAGGGAAACATCTAAATCCTGGGTTCAAATGGAGTATGAGGTGGTCGGGGGAATGGACCTCGAAAGAGCGATTTGGTGGGGGTATAAGGGACTGGACCAGCACGCCATGAGCCCCATGGTAGCGAACAGTTTAAGAATTTGGAGATGCAACAAACCTCAACTTGTTCCGGATAAGGGCTATATACAGGGGATGACTATTGAGGCATGCTTTGAGCAGGGACAGGGCCCCGGAGAGCGTGTTTTACGTAGATGGGCCAGCACCGGGTTAACGCATGTCCAACAGGTCATTCATCCCCAGGGGGTATACCCGTTTGAAGGCCTTCGGGACCTTTATAAGCTGAAAGGGAGCGATTACTTTGCTTATATACAGCTGAGGAGTTTTCTGAGGCAACCAAAGGTATGGAAGGATCTCTGGGAAAAAAGGGGGTGGTTCGAGGCTATATGTAATGGCCAGGGGGGAAAAAAGGGGGTTTTGTCCAGAATTTACAAAGGCCTATTGGGGGCTGGAGAGGGCAAGCTCCGATATATGTTGCAATGGGAGGAGGATCTGGGGGTGTGTTGGAATGTGGAGCGCTGGGAGAAGCTCATACAGACGATTGCTTCCATGTCAATAGCGACACAAATCAAGGAAAACGCCTACAAAGTATTATACAGATGGTACTGGACGCCAGTGCGTCGCTTTAGGGCAGGGAAGGGACGGGATGACTTATGCTGGCGGGGATGTGCTGAAAGAGGGGATTGGATGCATATGTGGTGGAAGTGTGACAGGTTACAAGTATACTGGGGGCAGGTCCGGGAGGCAATCCACGGCATGACCGGGCACAAACTCCACGGGAGACCGGCGGCCTGCTTGCTGCATCAACTCGATGAAGGTCTCTCAAGACGGGAGGAGGGGGTTCTGCATCATTGTATAGCCGCAGCTCGATGTGAGATTGCCCAGCACTGGGGGGGGGGCAGAGTATACCCCAGTTGGCAGGGTTTGTGCGAAGAGTGGCTGAGGTGAGCTTGATGTATCAACTAACGGAGCTGCGGCGGGGGACGGGAGGGAAGAGTGCAGTATATTGGAAGAAGGTTTGGAGCTGGTTGGAGGGCTGGAAGGGGGGGAGGGGGTGCTGGGAGCAGGACGACCGTAAAAGTGGAGGTTTGGCTTGGATGCACGGTGAGTGCCGAGTGGAATGATGGGTTTTGGAGATAATGAAGGGGGATGGGCGAGGAAGGGGGAGTTGTGGGAGGGGGGGAGGGGTAGTTGGATAGTTAGTTCCTAACACTTGTAAGGGACGAGTGGGTGGGGTGGATAGGGGGAAGGGGCAGTTTTGGTTGGCCTAAATGCACTGTTGTATGTGTAAATTGGGACTGATGACAGGATTGATTCTTGTTTGTTTCTGTTGCCCATATTGTATATCAATGATTTTCAACTGGTTTGTATTTGTATTTTTCTTATAAAACCTTAATAAAAATATTTAAATGGAAAAAAAAATGTTCTATTTACGCAATCATATGACATCACTCACCTGTGTCACTGAGATAAATGGTTTTGGGGTCATTCTGAGGCGCAAATAGCAGGGATGAATATTGTACAGGGAGGTTAGATGGGGGTGGAAAAGGGGCGTTGTGGGGGCAGAGTTAGGGCAGGCAGTGGGTGGTCTTCAGCCCCGGACGTACAGGGCCGATTCCAATGTCGGCCCTGTACGTCCAGGGCCGGCTGCCTGCACGGGGAACTTATTCCAACTCTGAGATGGAATAAGTTTCCCTAGTCTGTGGGGGACGGCAGGCCCAAGGCACAGCAAAGATGGGAGGGGGCAGATATGGGGTCAGGCTGCAGGGAAAGTGTAGTTGCTCACCTGTAACAGGTGATCTCCGGGAACAGTAAGAATTTAGTGTTCAAATATGGGTGACGTCGGTACCGACAGAGCCCACGCAGGAAATCTTCCCAGCATCCAATAGGAAATCTTTAGGAGCATCTCACTGTGCCTGCGCTGCTGCCTTCCCGCCTTTGTGACTCTCCCTCCTCAGCTGAATTTATAGCTGAGATAAAAGGAGAGAATAGAGAGAGAGAGAAACCCTACAACTCCTAGGAGAGGAGGGTGGGTTCTGAAGACTAAATTCCTGCTGTTCCCAGAGATCACCTGTTACAGGTGAGTAACTACGCTATCTCCAGGAACAAGTAGGAATGTAGTCTTCACATATGGGACTCCCTAGCTCCCAGATAAATGCCCCCAGAATCGGTAGATTTGCCTCAGAGCAGGCCTTAAGAGGGCATGGATTCTTCATGGATGTATGGCATCGAAAAATTCCGGGACGGAGGGTAGGAGCTGCCCCAAGTCTGAAAAAGGTGCTGAAGTACCGCCTGACTAAACACGGCATCCCAACGGGAGTTCTTGCCAAGATAGTAATGAGCCGCAAAGGTATGTACAGAAAATCATATGGCTGCTTTGCAAATTTCATCAATGGCAACAGAACGTAGGTTTGCCATGGAAGCAGCCATCAATAGTACCGGAACCCTTAAATCCCTAATCTTTACTCAACAATATTTTTGTCGGAAGAGTTGCCGTGAGGGAACCCCTCTCAAGGCCGCTTTTTCATTTTTATTTGTTTTATACAAGCCAGAACTACCAGCTCGACATGCTTAATTTATTTACATTCTCTTATATACAGCGCTATTCTGCATCAGTGCGGTTTACATTGAACAAACTGAAATTACATTGAACAGGGCATTATAACTTGGAGATAACTATTTTACAGGGAACATGGGCTATGGAGGGTTAAGTGGCTTGCCGAAGACCACAAGGAGCACCTGTGGGACTAGATGTACTCCTTAGAGGAAATATGTACACCTTAGAGGAAAGTATGTACACCTTAGAGGAAAAATATGTACACCTTAAAATATGTACACCTTAGAGGAAAAGCAGAATAGAGGTGATATAATTAAGACGTTTAAATACCTCCATGGCAGAAATGCACAGGGGGAGAGCCTCTTTCGATTGAAAGCAAGTTCTGCTATGAGGGGACATGGGATGAGGGTGAAAGGGGATAGATTCAGGAGTGATATGCGGAAATATTTCTTTAAGGAAAGAGTGGTGGATCCATGGAATAGTCTTCCAGTGGAGGTGGTAGAGATGAGGACAATATCTGAATTCAAAAAAGCATGGGACAAACACAGAGAATCTCTAAAGGAAAAAAGGGGACTGTTGTAGTTGTTGATATGGAAGGACAGATTAGATAGGCCATGTGGTCTTTTTCTGTCGTCATTTTACTATGTTTCTATTGTGGTAAGGAGAGTGCAGCACAGCCCTGAAAAACAGAAAAAAATGAAACTTTTTCTTCTGTGTGGGGGAAGGGCTCACCAAAACACATGTTCCAGAATGAAAGTAGTGGAAAAAACCACACTTCAAAAGCCAGGCTCAGACCACACCCAGACTCCATTGCAACCCTAGGGAGAGAAAGGAAACACCTGTGGGTGGGGCCAGGAGAGGGACGTCACTTTCAAACATTTAAGCTCACACGAACACAGAGCAAGGGAGGAAGTGAAAGCAGAACTCGAGGTAAAGACTTCATAAAGAGTTCAAGCAGGAACGGAAACGGAAAGGGAACATAAGGCAGCAGGTGCAGTTCAGGCAACAGATTCAGTTGGAGACACGGGAACAGCTTCAGAAACAGCAGTTGTGAAGGAGCCAGAACCAGGGCTAATCACACTCCTTCCAGGAGAGAGGAAGTGAGAAGGCTGGCTGTAAGTAAGCTAGAGCAAGAAGTCTCAGACCAGACTGAAGAGGAACAAATCTTCAGTGCTGGAAAGCCTAGAGGGTCTGGAAACAGACTGCAGTGATTCCCAAGGCAGCTCTGATTCAGACGATGCTACTTCCTGGAAAAGCCCATGCTGTAGGAGGTTCACAGCCAAGCTCAGAGGTAGGAGGGAAAAGTCTGTGGGGGTTAAGGAATATAACCCAGACTCAGAGATAAGCTTACAAGATTCTGAGGAAGAAACTGTATCTTGTAGAAAGCCTGCCAGGAAGAATGTTCCTAAAGATAAGCTGAAAGAGACAAAGCCTTTAAAGGCTTTATTAAAGGGGAAGAAGTCTCATAGCTATACTACAAACCCAGAAGGGGGAAGGAAAGCTCAGTAGGAAAGACTGTTCAGACTTTTAAAAGAAGTTAAACTTGAAATTCCCGAGTCTGTTTTAAACCCAGTGATATGTAATGCAGAGGAGGAAGACATGGAAATAGAACTTGGTGGAGAGGAACAGGATTCCACAGACTCTTTGATGGAATGCTCTTTCTGCATGACTTCAGATTAAGGAAAGTCTAACGGTTTAACTGAGAGGGAAATCCAGAAAACCGTTTATCCTGATTTTTATACAGGAAGCTTAGGAGAGAAAGAAAGAACTCTCAAGGTTAAAGCACCAACCATATCTGTGCTGAAGTGAATGTTTTAATGCAGCAATTTTCTAGTATTTCGTGCTGACAAGCAGAAGATGTCCGGTAGCTAAAGCTTTAAGCCGTTGAAGGAAGCTGTAGGTTTGCTGGACTCTGCTAATTGCCATTACTTTTAACTGTGTTTGTTTTTGGAAAAGAAGTTCTTCTGTTAAGCTGCTGGAAGAAACAGTTTGTTTATAGCACTGCTGGAATACAGTTTGGTGACAAAGTTTTGATTTGGAGAAAATATCCTTCTTTCTGTTATGGTGTTCAAGATTTTCTGCAAAAGGTCTGTTTGCAAAGCCTGACTGTAAAATGATAAAATTGAATAAATTTTTCCTGTGTTGGCCTGAAAACCACTTGGACTGTTTTTACACACAACTACACCTCCAGAGGTCTGAACCCTGGAGTTCAAGTAAAAATATAAGATATGTGATGGCCCGCCGCCTTCACTAGGCAACCACCTAGTAGGGGCGGCGCCACACTATGTATGGAGGGTTGCCTCTGCCCTAGAGGAATGCGGTCTAGGGAAAAAGACAGGAAGGTAAACAGATTGATTGAGATGGAAAGGAGACACCAGCTTTGGCATGAAATAGGGATAAGTCCTAAGGACCACCTTATGGTGGAACCGAGTATAAGGGGGGTTTGCCACCAACGCCTGAAGTTCACTGATGCGTCTAGCTGAAGTGAGAGCAACAAGGAAGATGACCTTCAAGAAAGAAACTTTAGTGAGGTTGTGACTAAAGGTTCAAAAGGTGGCTTAAGGAGCTGTCCTAAAGCAACATTAAGATACCATGCCACCGGTGGTGGCCTGAAGGGAGGATTGGTCAGTAAGAACCCTTTCATGAAATGCATTACAAACAGTTGTTAGTAGATAGGCTGCCCATCCAAGGGATGGTGAGAAGCAGCAATTGCACTGAGGTGAACCCTCACTGAGTTCATCTTGAGATCAGAGGATGAAAGATGGAAGAGATACTGAAGGAGAGCTTCCACAGGAACTGAGAAGGGATTAAGATCCTTCTGGGAACACCAAGTGGAGAACCTATGCCACTTGAAGTCATAGGAACGTCTGGTGGACGATTTCCTTGAGTCTAGTAAGATTTGCTTTACTTCTTGAGATGGAGAGACTGTGGACTGGGATGGAGTAGCGTCCCTTCTTCCTGTAGAAGGAGATCAGGAACTGACCAAAGACTCAGGAGGGTGAGTCTGGGACAGATGTAGTAGGAGAGGAAACCACAGTTGACGTGGCCAGTGTGGGGCTATGAGGATCATGTAGCCCTGTCTGCTTAAAGCTTGAAAAGCGTTTTGGAATCAGGGGTATGGGAGGAAAGGCATTCAGGAAATCCTGTCCCCAGTGAAGGTGGAAAGCATCCACCTGTTGGAGGTTGGACATCAGGATTCTGGTGCAAAAACGAGGTAGTTTAGCATTTTGCAGAGTGGCAAAAAGGTCTATCTCCAGAGTTCCCCAGGTCTGAAAGATATAGGAAAATGTTCCCTGATGGAGAGATCATTCATGTGGAAGGAGGATCTGACTCAATCTGTCTGTCAAGACATTTTGCTGTCCTGGCAGATCCACTGCTTGGAGGTGTATCTGATGAGCAATGGCAAAGGACCAAAGATGGAGAGCCTCCCTGCAAAGGTCCCAAGAGCCCGTTCCCCTCTGCTTGTTCAGATAGAACATAGCTACCTGATTGTCCATATGGACAAGAACTCTGTAGCCTTGTAATTGTTGCTGAAACCTGAAACACTGAGGGCATTGAAGATAGCATGAAGCTCCAGTATATTTATCTGGAGCTGTGACTCCTACTCCTCCAGCCGCCCTGAGTGGGAGAGAGTCCAAGTGGGCACCCCAGCCCAGTTTGGCGGCATCTGTTGTCAGGCTGCATTGATGTGGAGGCATCTGAAAAGGTGACTCTACGAGAAGATTTCCTGGGGTAGACTACCACTTAAGGGAGTCGATGAGGATTGTCTGTGACTTGGATCTGGTCCTTGAGGGCCCCAGAGATTTGCTTCCATTCGGAGACAAGAGTCCATACAGCTATCCGCCTGTGCAGACGGGCATATTGGACTACATGCATTGTGGAGGCCATATGACCTAGAAGTTGGAGCATCTCCCTGACCAAAAGATTGTCTCTGAGCCTTACTTGAGATGTTAGCTGCACTAGTCGAGTACAACGGTCCTGGGGCAGAAATGCCCTTGACCGTCGAGTGTCTAGAAGAGCTCCTATGAATTCTAGTGTTTGAGTGGGAACTAGATGGGATTGCGGAAGATTTATCACAAATCCCAGACTCTGCAGGACCTGCATTGTACGAAGAAGGGATAGATGAACCTCCTGTGAACTGGGTGCCCTTACTAGCCAGTTGTCTAAGTAAGTGAAGACGAATATTCCAAGAGTCCTTAGATATGCGGCTACGACTGCCATACACTTTGGGCCTGATTCTGTCGCATGAATAGCTATTCATGCCTTCCCGCTGGCATCTAACTTCCCTGCCGGTTGTACAGGGACGTCAGACGAGGGCGAGGAAGGGGAAGCTTGGGGTGGAGTTTGGGCAGGCGGTAGGCGGTCGCCAGCTCTGGATGTACAGGGCCAATTCTAATGTCGGCCCTGTACATCTAGGGCCGGCAACTTGTGCGGGGAAGTTATTCCACCTCTGAGGTGGAATAAACAGGTAGACAAAGGTAAGTCGGTTGATACAGTGTATCTGGACTTTCAGAAAGTCTATGACAAGGTCTCTCATCAGAGACTTTTAGCAAAACTAAAAAGCCATGGGATAGGAGGCAGTGTACTATTGTGGATCAGGAACTGGTTAAAAGATAGAAAACAGAAGGTAGGACTAAATGGCCAATTTTCCCAATGGAGAAAGGTGAATAGTGGAGTAACCCAGGAATCTATCCTGGGTCCACTGCTTTTTAACATATTCATAAATGACTTGGAAATGGGAACAATGAGTGAAGTTATCAAAATATTAAGTTGTTAAAACCCAAGAGGATTGTGGAAAATTGCAAGAGGATCTTGATAAATTGGAAGACTGGGCATCCAAATGGCAGATGAAATTTAATGTAGACAAGTGCAAAGTTACGCACCTAGGAAAGAACAACCCAAACTATGGTTACACGACACAAGGTTCCACATTAGGAACCACTACCCAGGAAAAAGATTTAGGCATCATTGTGGATGACATGTTAAAACCCTCTGCTCAGTGTGCAGTGGCAGCCAAGAGAGCAAACAGAATGCTAGGTATCATAAGGAAAGGAATGGTAAATAAAACAAAGGATATTATAATGCCTCTGTATCGTTCCATGGTGCGACCGCACCTTGAATATTGTGTGCAATTCTGGTCGCCGTATCTTAAAAAGGATATAGCATTATTAGAAAAGGTACAGAGAAGAGTCACCAAAATGGAAAAGGGGATGGAAGGATACCCTTATGAAGAGAGGCTAAAAAGGTTAGGGCTCTTCAACCTGGAAAAGAGACAGCTGAGGGGAGATATGATAGAGGTCTATAAATTAGTGAATGGAGTGGAAAAGGTAAATGTAGATCGATTGTTTACATCATCAGAATATAGAAAGACTAGGGGACATGCAATGAAGCTACAGGGTATCCTATTTAAGACTAATAAGAGAAAATATTTTTTCATTCAATGTGCAATCAAACTCTGGAATTTGTTAATAGTAAAAGCTGTTAGTGTAGCTGGATTTTAAAAAAGGTTTGGCCAAGTTCCTGGAGGAAAGGTCCATAAACCATTATTAAAAGGGACCTGGGATATCACTGCTTGACCCAATATAAGCATTGTGGAACCTGTGTCTTTTGGGGAAACTGATAGGTACTTATGACCTAGATTAGCCACTGTTTGAAACAGGATACTGGGCTTGATGGACCTAGGTCTGACCCAGTATGGCATATCTTATGGTCTTAATAACTTCCCTGGATGTATTTTGTCAGCGGGCCTGGGGCGCGGATGGGGCAGGAGGTCCCCGAGAACATATCCCGCCTTAGGAAGCCGGATCGGGGGTCAGGCTGCAGGGAATGAAGTTCTAAGCCATAGCCCATGTTCCCTGTAATATAGTTATCTCCAAGTTATAATGCCCTGTTCAATGTAATTTCAGTTTGTTCAATGTAAACCGCACTGATGCAGAATAGCGCGGTATATAAGAGAATGTAAATAAATAAATAAATAAGCATTTTTCCCAGGTATACAAAATAGGAGAAATCCCTTAGCCAGGAAATAACCTTTTTTTGACCCCATTTACAGGTTTAACACCAATTAACCCTCTTTAACAGTCTATGATATCCAAATACAGTTTGGGCTAGAGGAATGGAAATCTCTTCTTTTAAGGCAATCCACACTTGATGACAGAGGTTAATGACTTAGCATTTCTACAGCACTGTACAGATACGCAACATAATAAAGGAGGAGCCACTGCTGATTTGCCAGCACTAAGCTTTGTAACATTTATTTTCTACAGGTGAAGGGATTTTCATACACTGGGCATTGTCTTACTGCATGGTGCAGGCAGCCAGATGCACCTTTTGAGCTTGAGGCCAACTTTCACAGTTCCCTTCGCTCAGTCTTCCTTCTCCTCCTCCTCTTCCTGATTTAAATAAAATCTATATACATTGTCCTCCAGCACTCTAACTCTAATTCCTAAGGGCTTTCCTTGCTCCAGACTGCTACTGAAAATGACCTTCTCTGCAAACAGCTGCTCTAAAATGGAAGGGGAGGTCTGCCTGGGAGTGCTCACTATGGGAGCAATGGGAATGCAGTTCAATGGGAATGGCCTGAAGAGATCATTTTTAAAATTATTTCAATGCAAACTGGAAATGATCCTATTGAGGTTTTTAATGCTGGGATCTAATTTCCAGCAGATCTCCTCTTCTAGGTCATAATCCACCAAAATATGTGAATCAGATCAGTTTTAGAATTGCTAGGGAGGGGGAAAATCAAAGCCAGCTTTAATCAGAATGGTATGATGTGCAGTATAGGTCCTACATGGCTGTGTTTACTGCAGCCGGCGGCCAGGATCGCGGCTTTACAATGGAGCCGCGATGCCATGGCAACTGGACATCATGGCGCCGCAGCTCCATTGTAAAGCCCTGACTGAGTTCGTCAGGCTTTCCCTGTATGTGCAGGCCGAACTGAATCGCAGAACTGGCCTGCACGTTACAGGGCTGTTCGTGATTCTGATCCTGCGGGGCTAGATGTGCCCTACGGGATCAGAATCGCGAAGCCCTCTGTACGTCCGGCTCAGACCGGACGTACAGAGGGGCTAGACATCCGGGATGGAATGAGCCTGTTTGTGAAGACTCTTGGGGCAGAGGCAAGCCCAAAGGGAAGGACTCTGTATTGGTAGTGATTTCCTTGGAAGATGAAGCGTAGATATCTCCTGTGTTCCGGATGAATGAGGATGTGAGTATATGTTTCTTTTAGAGAACAGAGCCAATCCTGACTCTGGAGATAAGGTAGAAGGGTTCCTAGTGAGACCATTTTGAATTTCTCTCAGACTAGAAGCTTGTTTAGCTTCCTGAGGTCTAAGATGGGTCTGTACCCTCCGTTTTTCTTTGGTATAGAAAGTAAGGAGAATAGAATCCCATCCCCTGTTGGGATGTTGATACCTCTTCTATGGCACACTGACAGAAGAGAGTTGATCTCTTGCTGCAGAAGAGCAGTGAGTGGGGGTTGAGAATGATATTCCCCCAGCAGAGTGGAGGGGGGGTGCTTTGCAGATTAAGTTTGTACCCCTCTCGCACTATGGTCAGTGTCCACTGCTCTGAGGTGATAAGATGCCACCTATGGGCATAATGGCAAAGTCTGCCTGCTATGTGGAGAGGGTTGGGGTTCTCCAGAGGCAGGGTGGCTATGTTCTCTAGGAAGAAGTGAAAAACCAGGTGCAGATTGAGTCTGTGCAGCTGGCTGGGGTTTAGGAGCCTATAGCTTCTTCTGTTGCTTAGGAGGCTCTGAGTACCCTGAAGTTGGTATTGAGAAGCTGGGGGGTAAGAAGGGTAAAATTTCTTCTTCTTACCATAGAAGGGCTTTTTTGCCACTGCTTTCTTCTTCAAACAAAAGAAGAGTGAATCATCAAAATATGAGCACAAATTCGGCTTGGATTACCAAGCGTGAATTTAATTTTTTGGCAGTGAAACATCCTATTGTGCCCATCATGTATACAGTCCCCAAAATACATAAGTCTTTGATATGCCCTCCAGGTCGGCCCATTGTATCTTGTCGTGGGTCTGTGTTGGAAACCCTCTCTAAGTTTTGTGATAAATTTCTACAGCCATGTGCCCAATCGGTACCATCATTTTTGAAGGATACATCTCATTTCCTTACCAAGCTTCAACAAGTTCAGGGTGATATAAATTCTTGGTGGCTGGTGTCCTTAGATGTTACGGCCATGTATACAAATATTGATCAAGCTCAAGCTTTATCGGTTATTTCTCAGTTGCCGATCCTTTTACCTGACCGTATCCCTCGTTCTTCTTTTTTTCATGAGTTACTAAGTCTGGTGCTCACCTGCAATTATTTTCAATTTGAAAAACAATTTTATCATCAAATTCGAGGAATTGCGATGGGGGCAACGGTAGCTCCATCGGTAGCCACATTATATATGGCGGATTTTGAAGAGACCCAAATTTACTCGTCGCCTTGGTTTATCAATGTAGCTCTCTGGGTACGGTTTTTGGATGACATTTTTTTCTTATGGACGGATACTGAGTCTATCTTACAACAATTTTTGGAGTGGTTGAATTCTCTGAGATCAAATTTGTCCTTCACTATGCACCATCATTTTTTCCAACTGGAGTTTCTTGATGTTTTGGTTTATAAGAAACATAATGCTCTTCAAACCACATTATACCGTAAGCCTGTGCAGCAAAACACGCTCCTAGCTTTTGCTAGTTTTCATCCACCGTCTCTAAAGAAAGGTCTTCCTTATGGCCAATTTTTGAGGCTACGACGACTTTGCTCTGAATTGGATGAATTTTTAAAGCATGCGGCTGATCTATCACATAGGTTGGCCCAATGTGGCTATCCCAAGAAAATTATCAGACAAGCTTTTTTGAGGGCACGCTATACTCATAGAGAATGGCTGTTCCCTCCATCTGTTTCACAGTCCTCTAATGATTTGAATTCTAATGCTTCTTCGGAACTGCTTGTGGGGGTACTCCCTTATATGTCTCATACTCCTCAAGTGCGAAAAATTCTTCTTAAACACTGGTATGTTCTGCAATTACATCCGTGTTTTCAGGTTCCATTAAGAATAGCACATTCCAGGGGGTCTAACCTTCGTAACATAGTAGGTGTTACAGTTTCCCCTCTGGATAGATGTTTATCGAGAGACTTATTGGAAATGGGACATTTTTCATGTACTTCCTGTGTTTTTTGTTCTCAGACCATACTGGGCTTTGAATGGGCCGTGCCTAATTCTAATTTGATCCATCGAGCTCATTGGCACACCACATGTTTAACTTCTCATGTGGTTTACGTTTTGATCTGCCCTTGTAATCTTTTGTATATCGGGCGGACAGTGCGTGCTGTGAAGGTTCGTCTAGGAGAACATGCTTCTCGACTTAGGACTGACACAGTATCAGCTCCAATTGTGCAACACTGCTTGGATCATCATCATTCCTTTGACGATCTGCACTGGAGGGTGCTTGACCATGTGCCTGAGAACCCCAGAGGTGGGGATCGTGAACAACGTCTTCAGGTTTTGGAACAGAAATGGATTTTCACCTGGTCTACAGTAGAACCATCAGGATTAAACCGAGAGTTGGATTGGATAAGCATCCTGTAAAGTATTTGTTTTGCTAAACCCTGATGACATTTTTCAATTTCGATCATTTTTGATCTGTTTGGCTAGTTTTGATGGTCAACCTGTTTCTTCATTGGCTCAGCTGACTATTTAATGATTGAATCTTTCCCATGATTCTCGGATTTACAAAGAGCATGCGCCGGCGTCTCGGAGAGGTGGAGATGCAATACGGCATTCGATTTACCGGCTTGGCAGTTCACTAAAGCGTTGAGACAGGGCATGGAATTTAGATATGCCCGAAACGCAGTGCTGTGTTCTTTCTGACCACTGCTTTTTTGGAACATCTCCGTTTTGGTATTCCTATGAAATTGTAGAGTACCTGGAGCGGTGGATGTTGGGACTTCAATTGGCCTACGACGACCCAGATAAGTCAAATGATATGCTGAATTTTTAATCTTGGGTTTATTAATTATTATAAAGGTGGCACCTATTTATGGTTCTTTTTTCCACCTTTTTTGCTCTTTTGAGGGCACACATGTTTTTCAATATAATTGATTAAAATGGAAGTAACAGCTGCGGGAGGTTATTAACCTCATGGCTGATCTTCCAACAAAAATTTGTTTAGGTCTTTATTTAAATTTGTGTTCATATTTTGATGATTCACTCTTCTTTTGTTTGGGGTTTCTCATGTAGAGTGTTTTGTTTTTGCAATTGTGGTATACTGCTTTCTTCTTGGCAGGGTTGGCAGTAGCTTTGGAAAGTCTATTGAGGTAGTATTCTCAGACTCTAACTGAGAGGCCTTATCTTGCCAATCCTTTCCAAACAGGTTCTCACCAGTACAGGGAATATTACCCAGCTTATCTTGAACCCACTGTTCAAAGTCTGATGCCTGGAGCCATGCGATTCTACGTGCACCTATACAGATAGAAGTTGCTCTGCTAGTGCATTCAAAACAGTCAAAGGTTGCCCTGTTGACAAATTTGGAAACATTTTGGACATGTTTGACTAATGTAAGGTAGTATGCTCTCTTATCATCCGGGAGAAGGGGAGACATCCATTCCAGATCTCTAGTTACCTACTTAAGGAACATGCCCATATAGAGTACGTATGAACATCTGGGCTGAGAGCATGGAGGTCTGAAAATATCAACATCCAAAGACATCGAGTGTTCTCAATTCCCTGCCCGGAGAATTGGAGAAGTGTGTCTTAGAACTTTTAATTTAATGCATAGCCGATTCCACTACCAATGAGTGGTGTGGAAGCTGCGTTTTCTGGAATCCAGGGCTTTCCGGTACTTGATACATTGTGAGAAATGGTGAGGGGCGTTTCCCATATCCAGAACATAAGATCCTGGAGTATACAGTGAATAGGCAGAGTAGTCGCCTCCTTAGGAACTGTAAGATGTTGGAGAATGTCCAACTCCTCTGCTCTGGGTTCTTTCTCCGATGCAGTAGTAATGGATAGCCCCCTTGCCATATCTTTGATAAACTCTTTGAAAGACATATCTTCGGGAGGGGACATGCACCATGGCAGCGACGGTGACAGTTCCTCTGGAAGACATCACATTTCTCGGGTACCAATCAGTTCATCATCTGAAGAATCGGAATCGGTAGAATCAAAGTATCGACGGCAGTGATGCTCCTGTTCTTGCAAGGTCAGGTACCAATCGAGATTGGTATCGATTCGAGAAAATTGCTCTACCGGTACCTCAGAACTGGGAATGAACTCGAGAGCCGGTATGGGCGGAAGCCTGCCGAGTGGCATGAAACCCGCTGCAGACTGCATGGGCATCGTTGACGGTACCAGTACCGACGATACTGCTGGTAATAACCTGACCAGTACCAACGCTGCTGAGCTGCTAGATTTCGCTCAATGGCCAGCATACGCTGATCCATAGAGCTTGCCGATGCCTGGGTATCGGTACCAGAAGCATGGGCTACCATTCCAGAGCATGGCACCAGGTACTCTCCTGAGGTGGAGGCCTCAGGAGCATCCTGGACCCCTTTTGCAGCTTTAGAGGGGAGGTCCTCCCACCAGGGTAGTTTGGCCAGTCAATCCAACTCCAGGGCAATGCTTGAGGCATCTCTATGTTTAGATGTAGATCTATTGCTGGGACGATGGCCTGTCTTGTGTTTCGATATCTGAGATTCATGTGAAGAGAACGATGCCCTCGATGACATCGAAGCGAGTGAAACCGCATCTGAGGCAAAAAAGGAGCCAAGTTTCAGAACCCGATTCTGTAGGCTTCTCTTTGTCATCTTCTTGCATAGGGGACAGTCAGACGGCTGATGATCTGGGCTGAGGCATCTAAGACACCAGTCATGGATATCATTAAATACCTTTATGGAAATGGGTAACAGGGGTAACATATGGAAGGCAGTGTGTATAAATGCCCGTAGCATGGGAAATAAGATCCCTGAGGTTGAAGCTTTGGTGGGAGTGGCTGACTTGGATTTAGTGGCAGTTACAGAAACATGGTTCACAAAAAACCATGATTGGGATGTAACTATACCCGGCTATACTTTACTCAGAAAAGACAGGGTAGGAAGAAGGGGAGGAGGAGTGGCACAATATGTAAAAACTACTATTAAAGCTTTGGAATTACAGAGCTTAAAAGGGAGAGAGGAGGCATTGTGGGTTAAACTAGAAAGAAGGAAAGAGAAATCTATTTGCATTGGTGTGATATACAGACCTCCCTCACGAGAGGAAGAGGTGGACAGAGAGTTAATTGAAGACATATGCGGCATTGCTAGGAAAGGGGAAGTGCTACTGATAGGAGATTTCAATATGCCAGATGTTGATTGGCATATTCCTGCTGCAGTATCATCTAAAAGTAAGGAGATCCTGGATTCTCTACAGGGAGAACTATTCAGGCAATTGGTAACAGACCCCACACGTGAAGGGGCCATACTGGACTTGGTGCTTACCAATGGTGAAAGTGTTTCTGATGTTGCAGTGGGAGATCATTTTGCATCCAGTGATCACCAGATGGTGTGATTCAGTATTAGGACTAGGGCTGTTAGAATCCATTCAAAGGTGAGGATCTTAGACTTTAGGAAGACTAACTTTGCCAAGATGGGCCAATACCTCAGGGAGTTGTTAGTGGGATGGGAACAGCTGGGGGATGTAGACAAACAGTGGGCAAAACTGAAAGGGGATATTTTAAGGGCAACCAACCTTTTTGTTAAAATGGTAAATAAGGGTAAAAGGAAAAGGAGACCGCTATGGCTTTCGAAAGAAGTAGCTGAAAAAGTGAAGAAAAAGAGGGAGGCCTTCATGAAATACAAGAGATCACAGAGAGAGGAAGACAGGCACCTATATTTGGAAAAACTTAGAGAAGCTAGCAAAGTAGTCAAGAAGGTAAAGATTCAAAAGGAGGAGGAAATAGCCAATGCAATAAAATGGGGGGATAAGACATTTTTCAGATATGTTAATGAGAAGAGGAAGGGCAAAAGTGGTATTATCAGACTCAAGGGTGCAGGGGAGGAATATGTAGAAGCTGATAAGGATAAAGCGGAATTGCTTAACAAATATTCCTGTTCTGTGTTCACAGATGAAGAACCAGGAGCAAGACCTCAGAAAACACCCACAAACAGGAACAGAAGCGAGGGACATCTTGAACAATTTTCAGAAGACTGTGTTCGTGAGAAACTAGCTCAACTTAAAATAGACAAAGCGATGGGACCGGATGGGATACACCCTAGAATACTGAGGGAACCTGGGGACGTTCTAGCAGCTCCACTGATTGACCTTTTCAATGCCTCGTTGGAGTCGGGAGTGGTGCCAAAGGACTGGAGAGAGGCTCATGTGGTGCCTTTACACAAAAGCAGAAGTAAGGATGTGGTTGAAAACTACAGGCCGATTAGTTTAACTTCGGTGGTGAGTAAATTATTGGAAACGTTGCTGAAAGAGAAAATAGTGAGGTTTCTGGAGTCCAGCGGATTACAGGATCCAAGGCAGCATGGATTCACCAGAGGCAAGTCTTGTCAGACAAATCTGATTGATTTCTTTGACTGGGTGACCAGGGAGTTGGACCGAGGGAGAGCCCTACATGTGGTGTATTTAGATTTCAGTAAAGTCTTTGACACTGTTCCTCACAGGCGACTTATAAACAAACTGAGCACCCTAGGGATGGACCCTAAAGTTAGTGCTTGGGTTAGAAATTGGTTGGGTGGGAGGCGACAAAGAGTACAGGTAAATGCAGCTCACTCTGATGAGAGAAAGGTTACCAGTGGTGTGCCCCAGGGATCTGTCCTTGGTCCGATTCTTTTTAACATTTTGTTAGTGATATAGCGGAAGGGCTGTCGGGTAAGGTTTGCCTCTTTGCGGATGATACCAAAATCTGCAATAGAGTAGACACCCAGGAAGGTGTAGATAATATGAGGAGGGATCTTGAAGAATGGTCTAGAATTTGGCAGCTGGGATTTAATGTTAAAAAATGTAAGGTCATGCATTTGGGCTGCAACAATCCAAGGGAGCAATATAGTATAGGGGGTGAAGTACTTTTGTCCACTAAAGAAGAGCGGGACCTAAGCGTGGTTGTGTCTGATGATCTTAAAGTAGCTAAACAGGTAGAAAAGGCGACAGTAAAAGCTAGAAGGATGCTTAGGTGCATACGGAGAGGAATGGCTAGCAGAAAAAAGGAGGTGATAATGCCTCTGTATAAGTCTTTGGTGCGACCTCATTTGGAGTATAGTGTGCAATTCTGGACACCGCACCTTCAAAAGGATGTGAACAGGATGGAGTCGGTGCAGAGGGTGGCTACTAAAATGATTAGTGGTTTTCATTATAAAGCATATGAGGACAGACTTAAGGATCTTAATATGTACACCTTAGACAAGGAAAGGCGAGATAGAGGTGATATGATTTGAGATGTTTAAATACCTCCGTGGCATAAATGTTCAGGGAAAGAGCCTCTTTCAAATGAAAGCAAGTTCTGCTACGAGGGGACAGGGGGTGAGGGTGAAGGGAAATAGATTCAGGAGTGATATGCGGAAATATTTCTTTATGGAAAGAGTAGTGGATCCGTGGAATAGTCTCCCAGTGGAGATGGTAGAGATGAGGACAGTAACTGAATTCAAAAAAGCATGGGAAAAACACAGATGATCTCTAAAGGTAAAAAGGGGACTGTTGTAGTTGTTGATATGGAAGGACAGACTAGATAGGCCATGTGGTCTTTTTCTGTCATCATATTTCTATGTTTCTATCAGTAGCAGAGATAGTGCTACCACACTTGGAACACTTCTTAAAACCACTGGTTGGTTTTTCCATCATGTCAGTAGACTGGATGGAAGGCCTAGGCCTAAGATGGCGTTGATGTGCCTGAAAGAACTAAAGTTCTTCCTTTTTTTTTTGTTACAAATAAAGAAATAGAATCAAAGATATCGGTTCCGGTGTCGACGGGAAGGCAAACGCAACCACAAAAATAATAAACAACAAGAAGAAATTTTCTATGGTGACAGGATTTGCTTCCTGCTGGCTCTACGGAAAACGAAGAACTGAGGAGGGAGAGTCACAAAGGTGGGAAGGCAGCAGCACAGGCGCAGTGGGATGCTCCCAAAAGCTTTCCTATTGGATGCTGGGGAGCGTTCCTGCACGGGTTCCGTCGGTACCGATGTCACCCATATGTGAAGACTACATTCCTCCTTGTTCCTGAAGATTGAAGATTCTTGTCCAGTGGCAGGGGATCGTAGCTCCTGAATGAAGCCGTGGTGCCATGGCAACCGGACGCCATGGCGCCATGGCACCATGGCTCCATTCAGGAGCCTGACTAAGTTAGCTGGACAAAGCCTGTATGTGCAGTCCGATCGGAATTGGGGTCACAGCCTGCACATACAAGACTGGATGCGATTCTGATCCTGTGGGACTAGACTCTTGTTAGATGTGCCCCACGGGATCAGAATCCCGTCTACCTCTCTGTGTCCGGTTCCGACCGGTGCAAAGAGGGCCAGGAAGTCCAGGACAGAATCGGGCCCTTTGTCTTTAGACAATACACTTCCTTATAGGTAGTATCTACAGTTCAGAGGTGATGTAGTTTCTCAAGCCAGTACTGGTGTATCCCCTAGCCCAGAGGTTCCCAACTCCAGTCCTGGAGGGCCAAGCACCATTCAGGTTTTCAGGCTATCCCTAATGAATATGCATGAGATACATTTGAATACAATGCAGGCAGTGCATGCAAATACATTCATGCATATTTATTAGGGACAGCCTGAAAACCTGAATGGCGTTTGGCCCTCCAGGACTGGAGTTGAGAACCTCTGCCTAGCCAGTCTGAGTTTTAGCATATCCACAATGAATATGCATGAAAGAGATGCAAATATACATTGTGGGTACCCTAAAAAGCAGACTGGCCAGGGGTATCATTAGGACCAGTTTGAGAAACACTGGTGTAGAGGAATGATTCTAACAACCCCAAGCTGCCTACGCTTTCAGGTGCATAATGAGAACTCTGTATCAAAGTATATTATTGATTATCAGGCATTCACCCCAAACATGCATGTGGATCCAGCAAATATAATAAACTTTGAAGACTAACTGTGAAACCATAGCCGAGTGTGTCAACCCCAATTGTTTTGTTCTGTGCTCACTTTACTTTTTACCTCTCTTGTTCTTTTCTTGTTCCATTTCCTCAAGTCCCTCTCCCCACTGGCATGTGTCTGTTCCCGGTCTGAGCTGTTCTCAGGTTCCTCCAGCTCTGATCTGTTCTCCTGGCTCCGTTTCCTCTTGCCTGTATGTTTCAGTCGGTTCTCTAGCCGTTCAGGTGGTTTAAGAGCAATGTCTTTCTGCAAGAGGCAAAGTGCAAGAGCATATGAAAATCCCCAGAAAAAAAAAACTTTTACCACTAAAATCATTGCTCCACCTCTACTGCTGGACAGGCTTTCCACAAACAAAAGTGAATGCAGAGAGAGATATAATTGTAAATTATGTGTATATTTATCTGTACATATTAAACTATGATATGTGCACAAGATGGACTGGAGAATATAAGCTCCTAACTTTAGGGTGATAACTTATCCATGTAAAGTTAGGATTGCTATTTCTGCATTCAGACATTCACACAAGCTATCTGGATAATTTTTGGCCCTGCCCCCAACATACCTCTAAGCCTGCTCCACTTTACATACTTAAATTTTAGCCATGTATCGGCTTATGGCCAAAAGGTTAAGTGGTCAGAAAGGCGATATTTGAAAAGCAAAGGATGTATCTGTGTAACTCCAGTTCTGTACCTATCACTTGCTCCTGCTTCCTCTTTCCCCTCCCCACAAGACTAGTGCTTTCTCCTTACCAGTTGCTTTTATTGCCTCTTCCATCTTTTCCTTTCTCTCCCATGACTTCTAAACATGCAAACAGGATTGCTGTAATCAGTCTAACTGCTTATGAACCGGATCCCTTACAAAATTCTACCTGTTGATCAATACGGGCATTACTCATTAGGAAAAAAAAAAGGACATGGGAATAAAATGAGGGATTTATTTGTCTTCAAGCAACACAAGAAAAAATTCCTTAAAGTACTTTGTTACAAGACTTTTTGCAATACCATATTCAGGTAAACGACCTAGCCTTCCCATACTCCCATGAAACATCACAGAAACAATGCTCCTTTTGTGTACCCTGTCTCCATATTTTTTAGAAAACATTATTCAAGCCTAATAGAAAAGGCATTAGAAATCTGGTTCATGAAATGTGAACCTAAGTTGATCTTAAATGAGAATGTGAACATGTTACTTTACACATTCACAGCTTACAGTATATTCTTCTTCATAGAACCACCTTTCCAAAGTGTACACAAAAGAAGAGATCCTGCTGCTCTACGATGCAGTATCTCTTTCTCCGCTGCACTCTTGCTACTACAGAGATCCAATAGTCACCTCTCTATTGTTCATTCATATCAACTGGCAAAGGATGCTCTAGTAAATAACCTGGACTTGGCCGTCATTCTATGTTTATCCCCCCATCCCTCTCATAGCAAAGAACGCAATGCAAGTACAACGGCCAAGCATTAGCAGTAAATTTGAGACCGAGATCCTATGCCATATACACTGGACTTAGGAGTGAGGTACATGACTGTCATGGTATGCCCAAAACCAACCTATTTGGAGAAATTGCCCCGCCCCCTCTCCAAAAATCAGTGTATGCCTAGACTGTACAGAAAGGCACAATAAGATGGTATGTCCCATCCACTGGAAACTTTGTAAAACACTACAGCATCACTGAACTGGTAAAACAGTGGGAACATCAACCTAAGAGAATTATGAAAAAAAAGTTGTGATCACCTGCAACACAACGATTTCAATCAATAATAATCTCAAAGCCTGAAAACTGGATGTAAAATGGCATTGATAAAATATGACTATGACAAGTGATTATTTTGTGCATCTTGTGCAGTGGAAGAAGATCCTCAATTATCAAGCAATGCAACCAGAGACCAAAAGGCTGGCCCAACCACAAGACTAGGCATCTGCCAACGGTGGCAGGCTTGGGGGTTGGCAACACAGCACCAGGCTAGCATGACAACAGCATTGCCCTTTGAATGCCCTGACACTGTTACCCTACCTCCACTAGATCAGATTCATCAAAAAAATAAGATCAATATAGTGGCAGGTCTTTGAACAGCATGTGTGCTCAAGGCCTGCTGTGTCTGGCCCCCTCCTATGGGAAATTTGCATCATTGGGGATGGAGGTACACAAACGCTTGCCCCCACATTGCTCTTATTTTTTATGAATTTGCTCCGGTGGAAGTAAGGCAGCAATGGGAGAAGGAGGGGCAAACAGTAGAGAAGGAAAGATAAAGGATATTTGGGGGGGGGGGGAGCGACAATGGGAGAGGCTTAACATGCATAGGGAGGAAAGGGATGATGGCTAGCTATCTGAGGGAACAGCAGGAATAGGGGCTAGGGTGATGCTGGCTACCTGGGGATGGGGAGATACTGGCCACAAAGGGGGTGGGGGGGTAGGGGTGGAGGAAAAGAAGGGGAGATGCTGGACTATGGAGGAGATAGGGCCTTGAACCACCTAGGGGAGGATAAGAGCCTTGAGCCACCTGGGGGTGATAGGCACATGGCTGAAAGTTCAACTAGAGCATCATATACCCTTGGGCAGGTCTATGGAGATCAATAAAATGTGGTAGAAAGGTAAAGAAATATACCCCGTTGTACTGGGTACCACAGGCCTGATTTAAAACAATTTCCAAGCACACCCTGACAAGTTGCACGTACATATTACATCTTATGAACTCCAGAAGGAAGCTCTCTTTGGCAGGATGGAAGCATTAAGGCAAGCATTAGCAGCAGATTTGAGAGATTGAGATAATAATGTACGTATCTTAGCTCAGTAGTGAGATTACTGTCATGATATGTGTAAAAGAAACCCATTTGGAAACATTGCCCCTCAAGATCCTATGCAAATTCCAAATGAAGCCCAACATGATAATTTTCATAGCATCCTGCTGACCTAGCCAAAACTTATTCTCTCTCTATGTAAACATTCTTGAAGGAGTACTGAGAGTAGATGAAGCTTCCATAGTTAAGTAAACATTCATTGCTGAAATGTAGTGACCGAAAACTTGGAATAGAATAGATATTTTGGAGTTCACTGATAAATTCTATGTTTTAATTTCATTACAAAGCGAAAATTAGGTATTAGATTATTCAAAAGGTCTACTATCAATTTGTCCTAGCTTCAGTTAGTCTTTTTTTCTACCTACCCCCATATCTCCCACCCATCCCAAGCACATCACTTAATTTATAGTCAGCCCAACTAAGAGAATAAAACAAAGGATATTATAATTCCTCTGTATCGTTCCATGGTGCGACCGCACCTTGAATATCGTGTGCAATTCTGGTCGCCGTATCTTAAAAAGGATATAGCGTTATTAGAAAAGGTTCAGAGAAGAGCACCAAAATGGTAAAGGGGATGGAAGGATACCCCTATGAAGAGAGGCTAAAAAGGTTAGGGCTCTTTAACCTGGAAAAGAGACGGCTGAGGGGAGATATGATAGAGGTCCATAAATTAATGAACGGAGTACAATGAGTAAACATAGATCGATTGTTTACGTCATCACAGTATAGAAAGACTAGGGGACATGCAATGAAGCTGCAGGGTAAACTATTTAAGACTAATAAGAGAAAATATTTTTTCACTCAACCTGTAATCAAACTCTGGAATTTGTTACCGGAGGATGTAGTAAAAGCTGTTAGTGTAGCTGGGTTTAAAAAAGGTTTGGACAAGTTCCTGGAGGAAAGGTCCAAAAACCATGATTAAAAGGGGCCCAGGATATCACTGCTTGACCCAATACAAGCATTGAGGAACCTGTGTCTGTTGGGGAGACTGCTATGTACTTATGACCTAGATTGGCCACTGTTGGAAATAGGATACTGGGCTTGATGGACCTTGGTCTGACCCAGTATGGCATATAGCATAGTTACTCACCTGTAACAGGTGTTCTCCAGGGACAGAAGGAATCAGTCTTCACATACGGGTGACGTCGGCACCGACGGAGCCCTCATGCGGAGCATTTCCCCAGCTTTCAAAGAAAGCCTTTGGGATTGCATCGCGCATGCGCGATCCCCTTCCTGCCCAAGGGTGCCATCTTGCTCAGTCAAATGACATAGCTAAAAAGACGGCAAAATGAATAAAATCAATAATAGCACTGCAACTCCAGGGGAGGAGGGAGGTCGTGAGGACTGATTCCCGCTGTCCCTGGAGAACACCTCTTACAGGTGAGTAATTACGCTTTCTCCAGGAACAAGCAGGAAGTCAGTCCTCACATATGGGACTCCCTAGCTATAGGCTACCGAGAACCCCTAGCTGAAAAATGGCTCCCTCTAGAAGAGCCGCAGCAGCTGTAATAGGAATTCAGCGGAGACGCAACACCCCCGGTAGCTTGACACCAGAGGGCCAGAGGGTAGGAGTTGCCTAAACCTCAAATAAGTTACGGAGTACCGCCTGGCCGAAAGCACTGTCCCGTCGGGACTCTCCATCCAAGCAGTAATGGGCTGCAAAAGTCTGGTTTGAAGACCAAGTTGTGGCCCGGCAGATGTCTGCCAGCGGAACAGAGAGGAAGTGAGCCACTGATGCGGCCTTAGCCCTGACACGGTGGCCTTGACTCGACCCTGCAACGGGAGGTCGGCCGCCTTGTATGCCCAGGCAATCTGTCTGCCACCCAGGGGGACAACGTGCGCTTGGAGACAGGCAGCCCCAGTTTACTGAGGTCATAAGAGACGAAGAGCTGAGTAGCCCTTCGATGTCCCTGCGTACACTCCAGGTAGAAGGCTAAAGCCCTTTTACAATCAAGGATATGCAGAACCACTTCTGCCCGGCTAGCATGCGGCCTGGGAAAGAATGTTGGAAGAACCACCTCTTGGTTGAGGTGGAATGGAGAGACCACTTTCGGAAGGAACTTGCGATGGGTGCGCAGGACCACCCTGTTCCTATAGAACCGTGTGTACAGTCTTTCTGACACAAGAGCTTGTAGTTCACTCACTCGTCTGGCAGATGTGAGTGCCACCAGGAATAGCACCTTCCAGGAGAGGAAGCGCAGATGGCAAGCGGACATAGGCTCAAAAGCTGGGCGAGTAAGCTGTTGCAAGACCACATTCAATCCCACTCGGTTGCCGGAGGACAAACCGGGGGTTTTAGTAGAAGTAGATCTCTGAGGAATCTGGACACCAAGGGGTGAACCGAAAGAGGTTGTCCTTCCACTGGAGAGTGGTGTGCTGACAAAGCACTCAGGTGGACCCTGACAGAGTTAGACTTGAGGCCTAATTCTGAGAGGTGCAGCAGGTACTGCAACACCACTGGTAACAGACAAGAGAAAGGGTTTTCATTGTTCTGATTACACCACACCTCAAACCTATGCCACTTGAAGGCATAGGTTTTCCTAGTGGACTGCCTCCACTTCTTCCACGTTCTTAGGTAGGAGGAGAGAAGCCAGCACTACCCTTTCAGCAGCCATGCCATCAGGTTGAGGGACCTGAGGTTGGGGTGTAAGATAGAGCCCTGTTCCTGGGACAGGAGATCGGGCTGTGTCCCCAGAGGGAGTGGGGTTTCCACTGCCAGCTGGAGGAGAAGTGGAAACCAAGGTTGTCTTGGCCATCTGGGGGCTACCAGGATGAACGAGGCCTTGTCTCGAAGGATTTTGAATAGAGTTCGGGCCACCAGAGGCGTGGGAGGAAATGCATACAGGAGGCCCATGGACCAGGAGATTAGAAAAGCATCTGCAGCCATCCTTTGGGGGTGTGGCTGTCTGGAGCAAAAGTTGGGCAACTGATGATTCTGCGGACTGGCAAAGAGATCTATGGCCGGATGTCCCCAGCAATGGAAGATCTGCTGGGCTACTTCCGGATTCAGTTGCCACTCGTGAGGTTGGAGAATTCTGCTTAGCTTGTCTGCTAGGCAGTTCTCCTGACCTGGTAGGTAAACTGTTTTGAGAGACATACCCTGTCGGATTGCAAAGGAACAGAGGTCCAGTGTCTCCTGACACAGGATGCGGGACCCCGTCCCTCCCTGCTTGTTCACGTAGAACATAGCCACCTGGTTGTCTGCTTGTACTAAGATAGACTGATGTGAGAGAACATGGTTTGAAGAGCTAGGTGTATCGCCCGGAGCTCTAAGAGGTTGATTTGTTGTGTCCTCTCTTGAGGAGACCACAACCCTTGAGTGCATAAGTCCTGGCAATGGGCTCCCCAGCCCAGCAGAGATGCATCTGTCGTCAGCACTCTTGTGTATGAGGGAGGTTGGAAAGGCACTCCCTCGAGCAGGTTGGAGGCTGAAGCCACCAGGTCAACAACTTCAGTAGTTGTTTGGACACTCTGATCCTGTCTCGGAGTCTTCCTGTGGCTTGTGTCCACTGATCTCTGAGGCACCACTGAGCTGTCCTCATGTGGAGAATGGCGTTTGGGGTCACATGAACCGTGGAGGCCATGTGTCCCAGAAGGCGTAGAAAGTGCCTCGCTGATATCTGAGACTTGTGGCTGATTTAGTGTACTAGCTCCAGAAGCCTCTGTGCTCTGCCCGCTGGCAGGTAAGCCCTCATTTGAAGAGTGTCCAGCCTTGCCCCTATGAACTCTTAAGTTTTGAGTGGGGAGTAAAGTGGACTTTGCTTGATTTATAACAAAGCCTAGATGCTGCAGTATGTTGATAGTGCGAGCTTTGGCCTTTTGGGCTTCTTAAGGCGACGGGGCCCTGATGAGCCAGTCGTCCAAGTACGGAAAGACAAAAATTCCCTGGTTCATGAGGAAGGCCACCAATACTGCCAGACATCTGGTAAATACTCTGGGGGCAGAGGCTAGCCCGAATGGAAGTACTCTGTACTGAAAATGGTTTCCTCCCACTACAAATCTGAGATATTGTCTGTGGTCTGGATGTACGAGGATGTGCGTGTAAGCATCCTTCAGGTCTAACAAGCGTAGCCAGACTCCCTGGTGGAGGTAAGGCAGCAATATTCCAAGGGAAAGCATCTTGAACTTCTCCCTCAGCAGGAACTTGTTTAAGTTTTGCAGGTCGAGGATGGGCCTGAGGCCTCCTGTTCTCTTTGGTATCAGGAAATACCTGGAGTAAAAGCCTTGTCCTAGCAGGCTGTGGGGCACTGGCTCCACCGCCTGATTTTCTAGAAGACCGGCCAACTCCTGTAAGAGGAGGTTCCTGTGTAGAGGGGGTCTGAGAGGCTCTCCTGGAAAGTAGGAGGGAGGTACCTGGTTGAAGTGGAGCAAATTGCCCTTTTGGACTATTGTAGGACCCAGGTATCTGTGGTGATTGCTGGCCACCTGTGGGCGTACAGGGTCAGCCTTCCTCCTGTGCAAAGCCTCACCCCTGGTTGGAGAGAAACTATGCTGTGGCAGTCAAAAACCCCCTACCAGCTGGGAAGTAGCCGGTGCCTGGGGCTTGGGAGTCTTCTGCTTACGCGAGTCATGCCCCTGTCCCTTGGCCTGCTGCCCCTGTTGGGGAGTCGGGGAGGCCTGGTGAGTGGGGTAGTTGTGGTAAGCAGATGTCTTTTGGAGAGTCTTGTCCAGGTCAAGTACTCGGTCTCGATTTCAGCAGCCTTCTCAGTCATGGGTTTGCCAAAAAGGTTGCCCCTCGGCAAGGGACATCGAGCAACTTGTCCTGAACCCATGGCTCCAGGTCTGACGACATTAGCCACGCCTGCCATTGGGCACCGATGCCGGCTGCGGCTACCCGGGACGAAGCCTTGAAACCGCCATAGGCTGCTCGAGACATAAACTTCAAGTACTCCCGAATCCCAGTGGACAAGTTCTTGAAGCGCTGCAAGGGTTCCTCAGAGAGGCCAGCTGAGAACCTGGCAATCTCATTTGCCATGCCCCGTAAGTACATGCCCATGTACAGCTGGTATGTTTGGACACGGCATGATAGCATCGAGCCCTGGTAGCACTTTCTGCCGAGGGCATCTAGGTTCCGGACCTCCCTGCCAGGGGGCATCGAAGAGTGCGTTTTTTGGCTCTTGAGCCTGTGCCTGGCCGATTCCACAACCATGGAGTTGTGCGGCAGCTGTGCCTTTTGGAACCCAGGGCTCTTGCGGACTCGATAGATGGAATCGACCCTCTTGCTGAGAACCGGCATTGAGACCGGTGACTCCCACATGCAAAGCATCAGCCGTTCCAACATCGGAGGAACCGATACCGTAAGGGCTTCCCGAGGGGGAAAGTCAAACTGGAGGGCTTCGAGCTCCTCGGCGCAAGGCTCCTCCTCGGTGTCCGCTGGGAATGCCAAAGCCTTGGACATGTCCCTTACAAAGTCCGACAACCGGGTATCCTCTGGGAGGGACCTTCTCTGAGGCTCGGACCCCGGTGAGTCCGATGGGACACACCGGGTCCAGTGGGTGTCCGGGGACTCTTCATCTTCTGTTTCCCATGCCGAGTCCTCCGAGGAGGAATCGATGGGCTCCAGCCGTGAGGGCTTTGATCTCGACCACCCCAACACCGAAGGCACCTGCGTCGACGACCTCGATCCTGAACGGGAGGTCAAAGGAGACCTCGGCAAAGGATCAACTCGAGCTCGAAGAGTCTCGAGGATCGGCTCAGTCTCCGGGGTCGACTTGGACGTCAAGATCTTGGTGGTCGGGGCAGATGGACCGGTGAGACCGGCCATCAGCGCCCGCTACTGCTCCATGAAGGCAGACATACTGCGCTCCAAGGCCGCCATTCTGAGACCGAGCTCAGAAGACTCCGCAGCCTCCGGATCGATGCCGGTTCTCCCAGAGGAGAGAGAATGAGGACAACAGCAGTTACCTTCCTTGGCATCTCTGGCTCCGTGCGAGGTACTTTTGCAGGGTGCTCCGGCTCCAAGGACCCAGGGAGGCGGTCAGGACTCCACGACCTGGTCCGCGAAGGCACAGGCCAATCAGAGGCATCCAACAACGCCGCCCTCGCAGGTTTCTTCTTCCTCCGGTGTTCCCGCGAGGGAAACCCCCGCTCAGAAGACCCCCGACGATGCTCGGAGTCAGACAGCTCACGAGACTTCAAGGCTTCTGAAGAGGTCCGGACCCGGGTGGATTCGGACTCAGAGAAAATCCTTTCACACTGCTGCTGCCTACTCCTAAGTGCCTTAAGGACATTTTGCTACACGGGCCACAGACCTTCGGGTCATGGCTGGGCCCGAGGCAGCAGAGACAGCAGTCATGTGTGTCAGTGAGGGACATTCATTTTTTACACCGATCACACTTTTTAAACCTGCTGGCAGCCATCGGGGTGAAATAGGGCCCCTGCGAAGTCAAACGACCGGACTGCCAGTGAAAAAGAAAAAAGCGCGAACGCTAGTCACTAAGGACAAAAACGAAAATAAAAGACCGGACTCGATACCGGTGTACCAAACCGTGGCGTGAAGGGGAATCTGCGTCAAACCGGGCCGAAGAAGAGAATCTTCAGGAGTTTTGACGCACCTTTTCCATGAGGGAAGTTGGACTATGTCCGTTGGGCTCCGCAGAAAAAGGGTGACTGTGCAAGATGGCACCCTTGGACGGGAAGGGGATCGCGTATGCGCGATGCAATCCCAAAGGCTTTCTTTGAAAGCTGGGTAATTGCTCCGCACTAAGGCTCCGTTGGTGCTGACGTCACCCGCATGTGAGGACTGACTTCTTGCTTGTTCCTGGAGAACTTATGTTCTTATGGGGAAAACTGTCACTACAGGGTATTTTGATCAGCAAGTGATTAAAATTAACAGATTATTTGCAGTTCATTGAAGAGTTAACACAAAAGTTACAGTATAAAATATAGTAAATAAGGGCCTTTAGATTACGTTAGTTATGCCCACTCCCTTAACAACTTCAAATAACTAAACAACTCACCAATAATAAGTTGCAGACAGCAGTCCAGCAGCAAGACAGTGCTATACATTCTTTTGCACTGAGTCACATGTGACTGAGGAAAGGTTTTGTGTATGAACCTGGTGCAAAGAGCTCCTAACACTCATAGAACAAGTATGATGTCTGGAAGCTAAAGTAGCAGACTTGGAAGAGCTGAGGCAGACAAAGAGGTATTATAGAGGATATAGTAGAGAAGTCTCACCTTCAGTTTTGCAGCCTCTAAGCTCCCATGGAGAAGAAAAGTCACCTGAAAGAAGGAGAGCATCCCTTTGCTAAAGTAGGAAGCTATCCTGTAGCCAGGACCTGCCCTCTAGGGACTGCAATATTATCTCATAGAGAGGATTGTCACCAGGTGTGAAGGTGGTGGAGTTCATGCATCACCTAGACATGATTTTAGACAATGCTGGAAAGGAGCCAGTCATCTTGGTACATGGAGGAAACAATGGCATAAAGCATGGGAAGGAGGTTCTGGAAACTAAATTTAAGATTTTTGGTAGCATGTTGAAATCCAGAATCTACAGGGTAGCATTTTCGGAAATGCTCCTTGTTCCAGGAGGCAGGCGATCTCAATCTCAACGTGTGGATGAGACAATGTTGCAGGAAGGAGGAATTTAGATTTGTTAGGAACCAGGCAACATTCTAGTAAAGAAGAAGCCTATTCTGAAAGGTTGGGCTTCACCTTAACCAGGGTGGAACCAAGTTGCTGGAGCTAACCTTTAAAAAGGAAACAGAACAGCTTTTGAACTAGAGCTTGAGAAATGTTAACAGTTATTCAGAAGCAAATAATTCAGAGTAAAGTAATTTCAAGAGATATTAGACAAAGGCGAAATCAGAATATCTTGATATGATAAAAGTTGAAGTAGCCCAGATGTATTTAAATAAAATGACAGAAATACATGATTCTAAACTGCTACCATCAAATGCCACACAGATTGTAAATACAGGTCAAAATGTTTCTTTAAATTATCTATGTTTCTTTAAATGATCTATGTTTCTATAATTATCTATGCCAGAAGTTTAAAAATAAGGTGGAAGAGTTAGAATGTATGGTAGTAAATGAAGAGTTTGAGATAATAGGTATCTGAGACATAACAGGTAGAGGACAACAAATGGGAAATTGCGACACCAAGGTTAAAATTATATCAAAATAACTAGATGGATCATATTGGTGGAGGTATGACACTATGTGTTAAGGATGGCATAAAGTCAAACAGGATAAAAGCTCTTCAGGAAACAAAATGCAATGTGGAGTCTTTATGAATAGAAATTCCATGTGTGATGGGGAGGAGCATACTGGTGAAGTTATACTACCATCCACCTAGACAGGATGAAGAGAGGCCGTGAAATGTTAACAGAAATTAGAAAGACTAACAAATGTGGTAACAAAATATTGGGAGCAGATGGTCAAGGATCCAGTACTTTAGATCTAGTCGTTATAGGTATGCCGGAGTGGACTGATGCAATAACAGTAGTGATCAAATTTTATTTTTAACATCTGCTGTAGTACTTAATTTTAATGTATGAGACTATGATAGAATGAGAATTCATTAGTAAAAAAATCTAAATGAAGCAATTGCTAGGATCAAATATTTGCATGAGGCATGGACAGTAATTGTAAAAGGATATCTTGGAAGCCTAGATAAAATATATTCCATTCATCAAACAAAGTCAAAAGATTCAATGGCTGAGGTGATGGAAGCCTAAAGGGTAGTTACTCACCTGTAACAAGTGTTCTCCGGGGACAGCATGAATCAGTCCTCACATATGGGTGATGTCGGCACCGACTGAGCCCTTGCAAAAACATCCCCCCATCTTTCATAGAAAGCCACTGGGAGATGCCACCATGCATGCGTGGTCCCCTTCCTACCCAAGGGTGCCATCTTGTTCAGTCAGCTAAAAGACGGCAAAAATAAAAGATGGTAAAGGAGCAACTCCAAGGGGAGGGGAGAAGGTTGTGAGAACTGATTCCCTGCTGTCCCCGGAGAACACCTGTTACAGGTGAGTAACTACGCTTTCTTCGGGAACAAGCAGGAAGTCAGTCCTCATATATAGGACTCCCCAGCTACAGGCTACCAAAAGCCCATAGCAAAAACAGAGCTCCCTCAGGGGGAGCCGCAAGCAGCAGCAAATGAGTCCAGGTCTACAGACTTCAGTAGGACCCCTGTGTCCGATGAACCAGCACTCCGGTAGCCCGAATACAGAAGGGTCGGAGGGTAGGAGTTGCCCAGACCCTGAAACGTTACAGAGCACAGCCTGGCCAAAGGCACTGTCCTGTTGGAACTCTCTTTCCAGGCAGTAAAGGGCAGTGAAGGTATGGACTGAAGACCAGGTGGCGGCCTAGCAGATGTCCACCACCAGGACAGAGTGCAAGTTTGCCACTGAAGTAGCCATGGCCCTCACACGATGCGCCGTGATGCGGCCTTCCAGCAGGAGCCTCACCTGCTCATAAGCGAGGGCGATACAATCCACCACCTAGGTGGACAGCGTATGCTTGGTCTCCGCCTCCCCCAGCCTACTGGGATCATAGGAGATGAAAAGCTGAGAAGCCTTGCGGTGGCCCTGATTGCATTGGATATAGAAGGACAAAGCCCTCTTACAGTCCAAGGTGTGAAGGATCATCTCTGCCCGACTGGAGTGAAGTCTTGGGAAAAAGGTAGGAAGCACCACTTCCTGGTTAAGATGGAAGGGCGACACTACCTTCAGCAGGAATTTGGGGTGCATGTGAAGCACCACTCTGTTCTTGCTGAACCTGGTATAGGGCGCCTCTGCCACAAGGGTCTGAAACTCGCTAACTCTGCAAACGGAGATGAGCACAACCAGGAAAACCACCTTCCAAGAGAGGTAGCGAAGGTGGCAGGTAGCCAGAGGCTCAAAGAGTGGGCGAGTGAGCTGCCCCAACACTACATTGAGGTCCCATTCGGTTGTGGAGGGCAAACTGGAGGTTTCGATAAGAGCAGGCCCCGAAGGAAACGGGTCACCAACAGTTAGACCGAGAGAGGCTTACCATCCAGCAGATGGTGGTGCAATGCCAGGGCACTAAAGTGCACCTGGACGGAGTTAGACTTGAGCCCGGACTGAGAAAGGTGGAGAAGAGGACAACACCAGAGCCACTGGGCAGGAGAAAGGATCAGCCCCCTGTTGGGCACACCAAGCAGAGAACCTGCGCCATTTGAAGACCTAAGTCTTCCTAGTAGAGGCCTTGCGAGAAGCCAGCAGAATGTTCTCCACAACAGCCGGAAGGTTGAGAGGAGCCAGAGTCACCCTCTCAGCAGCCATGAGAGGAACCCAAGGTTGGGGTGTAGGAGAGAGTACCCCTCCTGAGATAGGAGATCTGGGGCGTTCCCCAGGGGGATGGGGACCTCCACGGCCAACCTCAGAAGCAGCGGGAACCACGGCTGCCTGGGCCACCAAGGAGATATCAGGATAAGCGAGGCCCTGTCGCGGAGGGTCCTGAACAGGGTCTTGGCAATCAGCGGTGTCGGAGGGAAGGCGTACATGAGGCCTTCTGACCATGAGACCAGGAATGCGTCCGCTGCCACGCTGGAGGAGTGGGCCTGCCAGGAGCAGAAGCGGGGCAACTGAAAGTTGTCTGGACTGGTGAACAGGTCCCCACAGAGTCGGAAAAACCGAATGGCTACTCTGGGATCCTGCTTCCACTCGTGCGGTTGGAGAACTCTGCTGAGTCTGTCAGCCAGCCGGTTGTCCTGGCCTGGCAGGTACACCGCCCGCAGGAGGATGCCCTGATGGACTGCATACGAGCAAAGACCAGTGCCTCCTGACAAAGGGCACGAGACCCCGTGTCCCCCTGCTTGTTCATGTAGAACATCGAAACCTGGTTGTCTGTCTGGACCAACACCGGTTGGTGACGTAGGTGGTGACAGAAGACCCTCAGGGCAAGGTGAATGGCCCGGAGCTCCAGGAGGTTGATCTCCTAGGTGCTCTCGTCTGGGGACCAGTTGTCCTGAGTGCGGAGATCTCAGCAGTGGGCTCCCCAGCCAAGCAAGGAGGCGTCCGTGGTGAGGACCCTCATGTGACTAGCGGCCTAAAAATGCATGCCGGCTTCAAGATGCTGGGGCAACTGCCACCAGTCCAGAGAGTTGGCCAGCTGGCAAGGTCACCGAGACACAGTCCCGGAGATGGCCCGTGGCTTGAGACCACTGATCCTGGAGACACCACTACACCGTCCTCATATGGAGATGAGCATCTGGGGTGATGTGGACAGTAGAGGCCATGTGTCCGAGGAGGCGCAGAAGAAGCCGGGCGTGCACCAAGGGACGGTGCTGTACGTCCCGAGCTAGGGACTGGGGCCGATTGGCTCAGTCCTTGGACAAGAAGGCCCTCGACTGGAGGGTGTCGATCTTTGCTCCGATGAACTCCAGGCACTGCGTCAGGGTAGTTTATGACAAAGTCCAAGTGTTGCAGAACCTGGATGGTGTGAGCGGTGGCCTGCCGCACATCCGAGGCTGTGCCTCCCCTTATGAGCCAGTCGTCCAGGTAGGGAAAAACGAAGATCCCCTGGAGGTGGAGGAAGGTGGCCATGACTGCCAGGCATTTTGTGAAGACCCTTGGGGCAGAGACGAGACCGAAGGGGAGCACCCTGGATTGAAAGTGCCTGCCCCCTACTATGAACCGCAGGTACTGCCTGTGGTTGAGGTGAATGAGAATGTGCGTATAAGTATCCTTGAAGTCTAAAGAGCATAGCCAGTCTCCATGCTGGAGGTATGGCTGCAATGTTCCAAGGGAGATCATCTTGAACTTCTCCCTCACCAGGAATTTGTTGAGGTTGCGCAGATCGAGGATGGGCCTTAGGCCCCCTGTCCTCTTTGGGACAAGGAAGTATCTAGAGTAGAACCCCTTGCCCTTGAGGTGGTGGGGCACCAGTTCCACTGCCTTGTCCTCGAGAAGACCTGCCAACTCCTTCAGGAGAGGGTCCCAGTGGAGCGGAGACCTGAGGGGCTCTCCTGGGTAATAAGAGGGAGGTGGAGGAGACAGCCCTCCCTGACTACCCTCCTTGCCCAGGAGCCGGTGGTGATAGCCACCCATCACTGGGCATAGAGGGCCGGGCATCTCCCTGTGGGCTGCTGACCTCCTTGGGGTAGAGAGGCTATGCTCAAGGAGTCAAAAACTCCCCCCTGGCTGGGCCAGGGCCAGTG
This sequence comes from Ichthyophis bannanicus, assembly GCA_033557465.1. Lineage (NCBI taxonomy): Eukaryota > Metazoa > Chordata > Amphibia > Gymnophiona > Ichthyophiidae > Ichthyophis > Ichthyophis bannanicus. The sequence continues at coordinate 350,703,718 of CM066036.1, read as the reverse complement.
CCTGGGGTTTTGGAGCTTTCTCCTTTCACGAGCCATGCTCATGTCCCGATGCCAGCCGCAGCAACCCGAGCCACCGACTCAAACCCGTCATAGGCCGCTCGAGACATAAATCTGGAGCACTCATGGACAACTTTGGTCTCTGCAAAGGTTCCTCGGAGAGACCAGCCGAGAACCCAGCAAATTCCTTTGCCGGGTCTCTCAGGTACATGCCCATGTACAGCTGGTAGGCCTGGATACGGCAAAGGAACATCGAGCCCTGGTAGCACTTTCTGCCGAGGGCGTCCAAGGCGCGGGCCTCTCTGACAGGGGGCACCGAGGAGTGCATCTATTGGCTTTTCAGCCGATGCATGGCCGACTCCACCACCATGGAGTTATGTGGCAGTTGTGACTTCTGGAAGCCCAGGCTCCAGCGGACCCGATACATTGAGTCCAGCCATCTGCTCACCAGTGGTACCGACACCAGTGTCTCCCATATGCGGAGCATGAGCCATTCCAGGATGAGAGGGATGGGTACCGTGAGCGATTCCTGCAGAGGGACCTCGTACTGGAAGATTTCTGACTGATCTGCCTGAGGGTCCTTGTCCGACTCGGTCGGGAATGCCAGGGCTTTGGACATGTCCTTGACAAAGTCCAAGAAACCCATGTCCTCGGGCGGGGACCGCTGCCGAGCTTCCAAAACGGGGGGATCGGAAGGGATGTCGCGGTGGTGACGGGTATCGGGGGACTCCTCATTCTCCGTCTCCCACTTGGAGTAGTCCGTGGAGGACTCACCGGAGGGTTGCTCCGTGTGCCTCAAGGGCCTCGATGCCCTACGGTCGGCACTCGGTAGACTTGCCAGGGACGACTGTGGTCCCGACGAGCGGGACTCGGAGCGTGATCTTGGCCGAGAATCGACTCAAGGCCGAAGGACCTCGGGGATCGGCTCGGCCACCAGAGACGTCTTGGACGTCGACAGCCTTGTGGTCGGGGTGGATGAACAGGTCAAACTGGACAACAGCACCCACTGCTGATCCATGAAGGTAAACAAACTGCACTCCAGGGCCGCCATTCTGGACTCCAGCCCAGAAGGCTCCACAGCCTTCGGCATGGGCACCGAGGGACTCGGGCCAGATGCCAGCTCCCCCAAAGGGGAATCCACGCCGAAGATGATGTCTGGAGACCGAGGCCGGTCCACAGCTGGATCCTTCCGGGAGACCTTTGCAGGCCGCTCCCTGACGCCTCGAACGAGTGTCTCAGACTGTGGGACCAGGCCTGGGGGGCTCCCAGCCGGTCGGAACCATTGAAGGATGCTGCCTTCGAGGGTTTCTTCGTTCTGGGTTCCCTCGAGGGAGACCCCCTTTCTGAGGACCCACGACAAGGCTCGGTCTTGGAAAGTTCCGCCCAAGGTGTCGGGGCCTCAGATGAGGCCCTGGCTTTGGGAGGCACCGAGGACTCGGGGGAAAAAACATCGTGCTGCTGCTGGCGGCTCTTGAGGGCCTTGCTGGACATCCTCTTGCAGAGACCGTAGGCCACCGGGTCGTGGTCTGGCTCGAGGCAACGAAGACAGCAGTCGTGTGTGTCGGTCAAAGACATGATTTTAGAGCATCGATCACACTTTTTAAAACCAATGGTAGCCATGGGGGAAAAAAGTACCCCTGCGAGGTCGAAGACTCTCCGGGCTGCCAGCCGGAGAAAAAGGGTGCAAAAGGCACCAGGAAAGAAAATAATGAAAAAGCCTACAAAATAAAACCGAGCCAGATGCTGAGGCACCGAGGTCGGTAGGCGGGAAGAGTACCGGTGCAATACCGGAGGCGAGTTGGAAACTCGAAGTACAAAAAATATCAACTTTTTCCGGGGACAAGCCAGACAACGTCTGAAGGGTCCGTGGAAAAAGGAGACTAAGCAAGATGACACCCTGGGGCGGGAAGGGGACCACGCATACGTGGTGGCATCTCCCAAAGGCTTTCTTTGAAAGCTGGGCGGATGCTTCCAGGAGGGCTCCATCGGTGCCGATGTTACCCATATGTGAGGACTGACTTCCTGCTTGTTCCCGGAGAAACAGCATCTTGCAGCATTTTTCAATGAAGGAAAGAGATCTAAAAAAATAAGGCAGGCCAAGAGAAATTTTGAAAAAAAGGTTTGCTGTAGAGGCAAGCCCTAAAACTAAAAACTATTTATCTACATCTAAAGCAAAAAGCCAATGAGGGAGTCGGTTGGACTGCTGGATAACTTAAATGTAAAAGGAGTGTTAGGGAAAATAAAGTAATAGCAGAAAAACAAAACAATTTCTTCACCTCTGTCTTTACTGAGGAGGCTGTTGGGGTCATACTTATGCTGCAAATCTTTGATGGTGATGATTCAGAGCAAATAAAGCACATTACTGTAAGTTTAGAAGATGAAATAGAACAAATTGGCAAACTAAAGAAGAACAAATCGCCAGCATCATACAGTATTCACTCACAGTCCCAAAAGAGTTCAGCCATGAAAATTTTAACCTAATAGTCTGTAACCATCATTCAAAAAGGTCAAGGGCACAGTACTGGAAGATGGCAAATGTAAGGTGGCATTTTACTTACCAGTTAATGTCCTTTCTTGAGTCCTGCTAGACAAGTCCAGACAAGTGGGCTATGTTCCCCTACCAGCAGGTTCGTGGAGACAAAGAACCAATGAAAAGCACAGGTTTCAATGATATCACTCCTATGCCTCTATTCGCCTCAGTCACCAGAGGTCTCTTCAGTATCCATCCCAAAGCATATGGGAGAACATGGCAAACTCATTCAAGCTCAACGTGGGTAACAATAGTAATGCAAAGTAGAGATAAAGCATAACCAGAAAGCTGTCAGTAGAAGATGACTCTACAGAGCCAAGTAGAAAATCATAGCTGACCCAAGAGTACCACGGCAGAACAGGGGCAGTCCCTGGACTGCTCTAGGAGGACCCAAGGAAAGGACATTAACTGGTAAGTAAAATATCACCTTCTATATTGTCCTGCTAGACCAGTCCAGACAAGTGGTATGTACCAAAGCTAACACTCCACTGCATGGGAAGATGGCACAGCAGCTTGCAAAACCCTTGAGCCAAAGGCCACATCTGCCTGCAAGTGGATATCCAAGCAGTATTGCTTGACAAAAGTGGAAAGCGATGGCACGCTGCTGCCCAACAAATGTCTGCAGGAGCTACCAAGCTCTGCTCCGCATACGAGAATGTTTGTACTTGGGTAGAAAGGGAAGACAAACCCTCCAAAACTGGCCAGATCTGCAATAGATGCACCGAGGCAATGGCCTCCTTAATCCAGTGCCCCAAAGTCGACTTAGCCGCCGCATCACCCTTGCAAGGGCCAGCAAACAGCACAAAATGATAGTCAGACTTTCGAACCAAATGCGTAACTTCCAAGTCCCGGAGAAGCATCCTCCAGACATCCACAGGGCAAAGATCCTTACCCATCCCCTGACACTGCCCCTTACAGGAGGGCAGGCAAGCCACCTGGTTCACATGAAAGGGAGAAGCACCTTAGGCGGGAAGGAAGGCAGAGGCCGAAAGGAAACTACCTCCTCTGAAAAAGATAGATAAGGATCTCGGCAATCCGTCTAGTGGAACAAATCGCAACCAAGAAGACTGTCTTGCGCATTAAATCCTTCAAAGTAGTGTGCTTCATTGGATCAAAGAATGCTGCCATCAGGGCCCTGAGCATGAGACACACGTCCCAGGAAGGAATCACAGACTAGAGGGAAGGAGACAGATTCCGAATCTCCTGGAGAAAGTTTGAGATATCCAGGTGCAAAGCTAGAGACTTACCAGTCACTGAACCTCCGAAACAGACCAAAGCTGCCACTCGAACCTTCAGGGAGCTAAGAGAAAGGCTCTTCTCCAGGCCATCCTGTAAAAAAGCCAACAGAGGTGGCAGCTTGGCCGCTTCAGGAGCCAACAGCTGGGCGCCGCACCATTGATCAAAGAAGCACCAGACCTGTATGTATGCTAGCTGGAGAGTAGCCCTTACATGCTAGCTGTCTTCTTTCAAGAGCCAAGCCATACATGAGAAGTAGACCGTGTCCTCCAGAATGCACTCTGCCACAATAAGCCCCAAGATGGAGGCAACCAAAGAGGAGGCGCCTGCAGGAGCCACATCAGATCTCTGAACCACATTCTCCTTGGTCAATCTGGTGCCACCAGAACAATCCTGTCCGGGTGGCATGCTCAATGCTGAATCACATGCCCCACCAGAGGCCATGGAGAAAACACATACAGCAGGTGCTGACTCAGCCAAGGCTGAGCCAGGGAGTTGATACCCTCAGACCCCATCTCCGTGTGGCAACTGAAGAAGTAGCAACTTTGACATTGGAGCGGGTCACCGTAGATCCATTTTGGGGTGACCCCAGCAGCGCAGAATCAATGGAAATGCCTCCTGACCAAACACTCACTCTCCATGATCCAGAGAGTGTCGACTGAGGAAGTCCGCTTCCACATTTTTCAGCCAAGCAATGTGCTGAGCCGACAAGGCTAGGAGGTTCTTTTCTTCCCTGACAAACAAGAAAGCCATCTGCAGAGCTACCCTGGCAATCCTCATGCCACCTTGCCAATTGACATAAGCTACTGCCATGGCATTGTCTGAAAACACTTGAACTGCCTAGCCCTCAACCAGGGGCCAGAAACACAGAAAAGCCAACCTTATGGCCTTCGCTTCAAAGCGGTTGATGGACCACACCGCTTCCCTGAGTTTCCATTGGCCCTGAACTATACAATCTTGGCAATGGGCTCCCCAGCCCAAGAGACTGGCACCTGTCATCAGAAGGATCCAGGAAAAATCATCCAGCAGCATGCTCTTGCACAGAAGACTGGGCTGCTGCCATCACCGCAGATTGGCCATCACCATTATTGGGAGTGGGAGCGGAGCTCAAAATGCTGAAAACTCAGGAACCACCGAGTCAGTAAGGACAGTTGAAGTGGTCGCCTACAAGCACGCGTCCACAGCACCATCTCGATTGTCGCCACCATAAATCCAAGGAGCTGAGGATCAACTCGGACTCTGGGAGTCTGCTGCGAACAGAACAGCACCAGGCAATCCAACAGCCTTTGACTTCCTCCTCTGGCAGGATGACTCTGCACACTCGAGTATCGAAAAGTGCTCCAGGATTCCAGGAGACTGGGAATGCAACAACTGGCCCTTTTTCCAAGTGATTACCCAGCTGAAGCTTATCAGAAAGAACACTACTTAGGGAGCTACCCAAGATGCCCCTGAAACAGTATCAGTTCGGAGAGCCAGTAGTCCAAATATGGGTGCAGATAAATCCCAGGGGGCTGGAGTTCCACAGCCACCACCACCATAAACTTGGAGAATGTCCTTTGGACAGTGGAGAGCCCAAAGAGGAGGACAGAAAACTGAAGGGGACAGCCAAGCTTGGCAAAAAACTAATACTTTGCTGATTCTCCAGATTGGGATATGAAAATGTGTCTCTGCCAAATTCAGAGACGCCAGGAACTCCACTCAGTGTATCACTTGAATCATAGATCGCAAAGTTTGCATCCAGAAGAGCATGACGCGCAAGTGCTCGCTGCAACACTTGAGGTTCAGAATGGGCCATAATGTTCCTTCCATGTTGGCCCATTCTGAACCTCTGGGATGCGCTTGCAAACCCCTGGGATGCGCTTGCAAACAGCCACCGCTCAGCTTGTATATAGCCTGTTTAGCCTGTATATAGCTACCTACGGAGTAGCCAGGCTACCTTACAGCCTGTACATAGTTACCCCCTGTTAGGCCAAGTTGCACAACCTGTTCTTTGTAACTACAGTGCTGGTGTGCCGGCACTGTACAAATTTACTGTTGAATGTAAACCAAGCTGATTTTAAAGAGCGCAGTATAGAAAAAACTTTAAATAAATAAATAAATAAATGTTGGCACCATGAAGCAGGTGGAATATCTGTCCCTGCCCCGATCATCAGGGAGGAACGGCCACCACTACCTTCAGGGGAAGAAACTTATCCAAGGTGATCCACATAGCAGCCCTGCTGTTTGCAGACCCACAAGAGGAGAAGATGAAAGTGCCTGGGATCAGCTCTTTGCATTCCAGGACATAGCTGTACTAACCGGGGACTAGCACCCAACGATCCTTGGTTACCTGGGCTCATTCTTGAAAGATGAGGCAAAGCCTGCCCCCAACTGGAGAAACCAGGGAATGGGCCCCCAAAATCTTCATTGCGCTGCCCAGAAGGGTCTTCTTCTGGATGGGACTGAGTCTGTGAGCCCAAGGACTCCATGAAGGGACTGAGAACAAGCCCGAAGTTCACAAGGGGAAGAAGAGCTCTATAGGCCACAGCAATGGAATTTCCAACACCCCAAGTAGTCCAACCAGCACTTTCGCAAGCAGCAAGCAGAAGCTGATAGAAAAGGAGCTCCTGCTCACTACACAGGCTGCTTAGACCTGTCCCCCAGAAGGCGGAAAGATTTTGTTTCGCCCAGTTCCTTTATCTGCTTCTCTCAATCAGACCCAACAGAAGTGCCCCTCTAAGATCAGATGGGAAAATGGGCTTTGGAAGAGGAGTCCATTGCCCAGTGTCAAAGCCAAGCAAATGTCATGCCACTGTCAATAGGGCACAATCCCTGGCTGCTAGACATACATGGCATCAGAAAGGAAGGCCATAGTCTACTCCAAAAGAGGGGTAGAATCATCCCGCAGAAGAAACTGAACCCACTGGAGCAAGGCTCAAAATGTCAGGTCTGCACATACCACCAACTGAAGAATAGTAGCCGCCACAGCAAACTTGTTCTTCAACACAAATCCTCCTTCCAGTCCAGAGTATCCTTTAAGGCCAATCTGCCTTCCACAGGAATGGTGGTCTATCTGGTAACTGCCATGATCCACGCATCCACCTTGGAAATATCAAACCACATAATGCACTTCTTCTCCAGGAGAGCATGCATCTTCTTATACACCCTTAGCATCTTAGGTGGGGAGTTGGGGGAATCCCACTCCGACCGGAACAGGCCCTTAAGCACCTCTGGGAATAGGAAGACAGTAGTGGATTTCCGCAACTCTTGCAGAAGTGGATGCCTCTTCAGTTCCTGTTCTGTATCTGGAGCATCCACTAAGCTCAAGGTGGATAAGATCCTGGGATCAACGCCTCCAGTTACTACTCCCAGAACAAGTAGATAACATTTGTCTGCTTGCAAACCTCTGAAGGTAAGGGTACTTCTTCATCCATATCAAACATCTCAATCCAAGTCACAGCCCTAATCTCAGACAGATCCCAATTAATACCCATCTACAGGGGGCGCACTTTGCTGGAGACACTTAGCCAGCAATCGAAAAGGGCTTCCATTCTCAGCCTGCCCCTCAGGAGACTGTGCTTGGAGAAACCAAAGGCCGCAGGGCCTGAATTTCCACATCAAAATGACCATGCCTACTATAATAGAAAAGAATCTCAGAAGGACTATCCAGACTCCGTAAGCTCTCCTTGCAGAAATGCCCCCCCCCCACTAGGTGGCATAGTTGCCGTCGATCTCTTAGAGGACAAGAAGAGGCTCACAGCATGGTTGCTGGAACCTCCAACTGGCTGAATATTCTTGAGGCAGGCAAGGTTGGACCAACAGCATCTTCTGGCAGAAAGAGGGGAAGTAGACCCTCCAGGGACGACTCAGAAGCAGCCATGCAAGAAGGGCAGAGTTCAGAAGACGGCGAGGCGCCTCACTTGACTCACCATCTTCTGAATTCTGCCCTCAATTCTAAGATGGTTGTTGTGGTTGTTGTTGTTGTTGTTGTTGTTAAGTGCCGTTGAGTCAGTGTCGACTCATGTCGACCCTCTGGATAGTTTCTAAGATGGTATTTGTTCTATGTAACTGATGTTCTGTTCACTATAAACCACTTTGACCCAGTAAAAAGCGGTATATAAACCTAGCTAAATAAATAAATTTTTAAAAAATCAAACTTGCCACAGGCCAAACAACATTTCCTGAAAGAAGACAGTTAAGGCAAGTATCACAACAGCGGGCACTAAGGCCGCAGTGGCCCAAACAGCGCACATTAACTGCGCTTTTCTTGCGCACATTACAGGCGCTAGGGTAGGAACATGCACTGGAGCTGCTTGGGCGGAACGCGCACAAGGTCCATGTGACCATCAGGCACACAATATTAAAAACACTACTAGCGCATGCAGAAAACAGCAAGAAACCCACACAGAGCGCCAACAGTCCACCCCAAATTATGCCCATACAGATGGAATCAGGAGCCTCCAACAAGGACAATGATGAGATCAAGCCTTGGTACTCACCCAAAGAGCCCCGGGCAGAGGATTCATGTCAGGCTCTGCTCTACCCCCCTGAAACTGTTTCTATGACTTAGCAGCAGCACATTTAAGGTGGCTGGTAGGCAAATTCCTCCAAGAGCCTTCTGCAATCTTCGCGAGAGAGCAGGGGAGACAGAGGAGGAGGGAGGGGACGTTGAGGTTGTGTGAGGCTGCTGAATTCTTCCATTCTTCCAGATCTTTCCAATTTTCTGGCTGCTCAAAAGGCTGTTATTCAGGGTAAGAACGTGGAGCTGAACCAATTTTCCCTCCTCCTATGGCTACCGAAAAGACCGCAGTCTAGTGAAGCCTCCCACTCCTCAAAGTGGTCTATCACAAGCATTTTTAACAATCTTTTCTTCTCAGTTCTTCAGAAAGGAGAAAATCAATCCAACATCTGCTGGAAACAGCAATACTGAAGAGACCTTTGGTGGCTGAGGCAAATAGAGGCATGGGAGTGATGCCATTGAATCCTGGGCTTTTTCATTGGTTCTTTATCTCCACCAGTCTACTGGTAGGGGAAAACAACCCACTTGTCTAGACTGGTCTAGCAGGACGATATGGAATGACAATTTTTGAGCCAGAGGTCAATGCTGAGCAAAATGGTTCAAACTATATTTAAAACAAAATTATAAACTATTTAGACAATGACAGCTTAATGGGAATAAATCGGCATGGGCTGCTTAGATTTTGTTGAAAGTATAAACAAATAGATAATGGTAAGTTAGATAATGTAGTATATTTAGATTTTCAGAAGGCATTTGACAAAGTCCCTTATGACAGATTCCTTGGAAATTAGAGTGATGGGATAGAAGGCACTGTCCTTTTGTAGGCTGCAAACTGGTGAAAAGACAAGATGCGCAGAGTAGGACTGAATAGTCTGAATAGTCAATTTAGATGAAAACGGGTCACTTGTGGAGTCCCCAAAGAGTCTGAATTTGGACCTGTGCTATTTAACATATTCATAAATATTCTGGAGGAAGGAGTGATGAGTGAAATAATCAAATTTGTGGATGACACAAAATTATTCAAAGTCATTAAAATGGCTGAGGATTAGAGAAGGATCTTGTGAAACTAGGAGAATGGGCATCTAAATGGCAGATGAAATTTGGTGTGGACAAGTGCAAAGTGATGCACATAGGGAAAAATAATCCCAACTACTGTTATAAAATGCTGGGTTCTGAGTTAGTAGTCGCCAAAGAAACAGATTTTGGTGTCACTAGGTTAATGTTGAAATTTTCAGTTCAGTGTGCCATGGCTTCTAAGTAAGTAAATAAAATGTTAAGGATTATCCGAAAAGGGATGAAGAACAAAACTAAGAATATCATTATGCTTCTATATAGGCCCCTGGTACATTCATTTCTTTAATCTTATATATAGTTCTAGTCACCCCCTCTCGAAAATGATATAGCGCAACTAGAAAAGGTTCAGAGAAGACCAACAAGGTTCAGAGAAGGCCAACAAAAAATGATAAAGGGGACAGAACACAGCCCTTATAAAGACCCCTGCTGGGTCCACTGCTTTTTTAACATATTCGTAAATGACCTGGAAATGGGAGTAACGTGTGAGGAAATCAAATTTGCAGAATGCACAAAATTATTCAAAGTTGTTAAAACCCAAGAAGATTGTGAAAAATTGCAAGAGAACCCTGATAAATTGGAAGACTGGACGTTCAAATGGCAGATGAAATTTAATACAAGGTTCCACATTAGGAATAACCACCCAGGAAAATGATTTAGGCATCATAGTGGATAACATGTTGAAACCCTCCACCCAGTGTGCAGCAGCGGCCAAAAAAGCAAACAGAATGCTAGGAATCATAAGGAAAGGAATGGAGAATAAAACAAAGAATATTATAATGCCTCTGTATTGTTCCATGATGCGACCACACCTTGAATACTGTGTGTATTTCTGGTCGCCATATCTTAAGAGTAGTTACTCACCTGTAACAGGTGTTCTCCAGGAGCAGCAGGAATCAGTCCTCACATATGGGTGACGTCGGCGTCGACGGAGCCCTCGCGGAGCAATTTTCCCCAGCTTTCAAAGAAAGCCTTTGGGAATTGCAGCACGCATGCGCGGTCCCCTTCCCGCCCAAGGGTGCCATCTTGCTCAGTCTGATGACATAGCTAAAAGACAGCAAAAAATTAGCAAAAACGAAATCATAGGACTGCAACTCCAAGGGGAGGAGGGAGGGTTGTGAGGACTGATTCCTGCTGCTCCTGGAGAACACCTGTTACAGGTGAGTAACTACTCTTTCTCCAGGACCAAGCAGGAAGTCAGTCCTCACATATGGGACTCCCAAGCTTAAGGCTACCGGAGACCCTAAGCCCAAAAAGGAGCTCCCTCAAGCTCAGTAGCACAGAAGGAAGGAATCTTCTCTGAATACGCCTCCAACCAGTAGCCCAACATCCGGGACGGAGGGTAGGAGTTGCCTATACCTCAAAGAGATTACGGAGGACTGCCTGTCCGAAAGCACTGTCCCTGCGGGACTCCCTCTCCAGGCAGTAATGGGCTGCAAACGTCTGGCTTGAAGACCAAGTAGCGGCCCGGCAAATGTCTGCCAATGGAACATAGCGGAGGTAAGCCACTGACGTAGCCTTCGCCCTAACACGATGAGCCGTGACTCGACTTTCCAACGAGAGGCCGGCTGCCTCATAACCCCAAGCGATACAGTCAGCAATCCAGATGGACAGAGTACGCTTGGAGACAGGGAGCCCCAACTTATTGGGGTCATAAGACACGAAGAGCTGAACAGCCCTTCTGTGCTCCCGCGTACGGTCAAGGTAGAAGGTTAACGCCCTCTTACAGTCCAGGGTATGCAGGACCATTTCAGCTCGGCTGGAGTGTGGCCTGGGAAAGTAGGTCGGAAGTACCACCTCCTGGTTGATGTGAAAAGGGGAAACCACTTTGGGCAGAAACTTAGGGTGAGTCCGTAGGACTACCCTATTCTTGTAGAACCTAGTGTAAGGAGGATCAGATACTAGGGCCTGTAGCTCACTAACGCGTCTAGCAGAAGTGAGGGCTACCAAGAATAAGGTTTTCCAAGAAAGAAAACAAAGATGACAGGTAGCCATAGGTTCAAAAGGCGGACAGGTAATCCGCTGTAAAACCACATTCAGATCCCAGTCAGGGGCTGGTGGGCGCAAAGGTGGTTTAAGGAGAAGGAGGCCTCTGAGAAAACGAGCCACTAGAGGGTGGCTGGAAAGAGGTCTGCCATCCACCGGCATGTGATGCGCAGAAAGAGCACTGAGGTGGACCCTGACCGAGTTGGACTTAAGTCCAAGATTGGAGAGGCAAAGCAAGTACTGCAAGACCACTGATGCTGAACAGGAGAAGGGATCTTGAGACTGCTGAGCACACCAGACGGAGAACCGACGCCACTTAAGAGCGTAGGACGTCCGGGTGGAGGGTCGCCTGGAGGCCAAGATGACTTCCTCCACATCTGGAGGCAGCAGGAGGGGAGCAAGGACTACCCTTTCAGCAGCCAGGCCATCAGATGAAGGGACCCGAGGTCGGGGTGTAGGAGAGTCCCGTGATCCTGGGTCAGGAGATCGGGCTGAAACCCTAGAGGGAGAGGAGTGTCCACCGCCAGCTGCATCAGAAGCGGGAACCAGGGCTGCCTCGGCCACCGGGGAGCCACGAGGATCATTGAGGCTTTGTCCCGGAGAACCTTGAAGAGTGTCCGAGACACCAGTGGCATGGGAGGAAAGGCATACAGAAGGCCTGTGACCAGGAGAGAAGAAAAGCATCCGCCACTACTCTGAGAGGATGCGGTTGTTGAGAGCAGAATTGGGGAAGTTGCCGGTTGAGAGGACTGGCAAAGAGATCCATGGTGGGCAGGCCCCATTTGAGAAAGATCCGCTGAAGCACTAACGGATCCAATCTCCACTCGTGTGGCTGGAGGATTCTGCTCAATTTGTCTGCCAGGCAATTTTCTTGACCCGGGAGATAAATAGCCTTGAGGAGGATGCCGCGGTTCACGGCCCAAGAGCACAGCTTTTGTGCTTCCCGACAGAGAAGGAAGGAGCCTGTGCCTCCTTGTTTATTCACGTAGAACATCGCAACTTGATTGTCTGTCTGGACCAGCACAGACTGGTGAGAAGTGAGGTGGGAGAAGGCCCTCAGAGCCAGGCGGAGAGCTCTGAGCTCCAGGAAGTTGATCTGCTGGGCAGACTCCCAAGGAGTCCAGAGGCCTTGAGTACATGTCCCTTGGCAATGTGCTCCCCAACCCAGGAGAGAAGCATCGGTCGTCAGGACCTGAGAAGGCGGAGGAGACTGAAAAGCCACTCCTAGCACTAGGTTTGGCAGATGAAGCCACCATTGCAGAGAAGAGACCAGCGGGTCGGAGATCTGTACGGGGCCTGGGGCCTGATGCCATTGTGTGCGAAGGCACCATTGAGCAGGCCGCATGTTCAGGCGGGCATTGGGGGTTACATGGACTGTGGAAGCCATATGGCCGAGCAGTCTCAGAAATTGCCTGGCAGAGACCAGGGAATTGCTGTGAAAGTGGCTGGCCAGATCCATGAGCTTGTTTGCCCTGTCGAGAGGCAGAAAGGCTCGTGCCTGAAGCGTGTTTAATCTTGCGCCGATGAACTCGAGATCCTGAGAGGGGAGCAAAGTGGACTTTGCGAAGTTTATGACAAAGCCCAAGTGCTGGAGCAGAGCCACAGTGCGGTGCGTGTCGTGAGTTGCCTCTTGGGAAGACTGTGCTCTGATGAGCCAGTCGTCCAGGTATGGAAATACAAAGAGGCCTTGAAGTCTTAGATAAGCCGCCACCACTGCAAGACATTTGGTGAACACCCTTGGTGCGGAGGATAGGCCAAAGGGTAGTACTCTGTACTGGTAATGATTGCCCCCCACAACAAACCTGAGATATTGTCTGTGGCTGGGGTGGATGAGGATGTGAGTGTAGGCATCCTTTAGATCCAAGGAGCATAGCCAGTCTCCCTGCTGGAGGTAGGGCAGCAGGATTCCAAGGGTAAGCATCTTGAACTTTTCCTTTGCAAGGAACTTGAGGTTCCGCAAGTCCAGGATGGGTCTGAGGCCTCCTGTTCTTTTTGGAATCAGAAAGTACCTGGAGTAAAAACCTTGACCTCTCAGGTGGTGGGGCACCGGTTCCACAGCCTGTTCCTGAAGAAGACTTGCTAACTCCTGAAGGAGTAAGTCCCTGTGCAGAGGGAGCCTGAGAGGCTCCCCTGGAAAGTAGGAGGGAGGTACCTGGTGGAAGTGCAGAAGATAGCCTTCTTTGACTATGTGAAGCACCCAGGTATCTGTAGTGATGTTGGACCACCTGTGGGCAAAGTGGACCAGCCGGCCTCCTGTGCTGAGAGAAACCAGCTGAGGGGGAGAGGCTATGCTGATGAAGTCAAAAACCCCCACCCTGCTGAGCAGGGGCCGGTGGTGCAGGCTTGGGGGCTTGCTGCCTACGGGACCCATTACCCCATCCCTTGGCCTGCTGACCCTGTTGGGGAGCTGCTGAGGCCTGATAATGAGGGTAGTGTTTATAGGCAGCCGCCTTCCTCGGGTAAAAGGGCTTTTTCCCCGAGCCCTTCTTCTTCTGAGAAGGGGCAGAGGTCTTCCTTGAGAGCCGAGTCCTGGTGAGAGTCTCGGTCTCGATCTGTGCAGCCTTCTCATCCATGGGTTTGCCAAAGAGGTTTTCACCCCTGCAGGGGACATCGACCAACTTGTCCTGCACCCATGGCTCGAGGTCGGATGACTGAAGCCAAGCCTGTCGGCGGGCACCGATGCCGGCTGCGGCTACTCGAGCCGATGCTTCAAAGCCATCGTAGGCTGCTCGAGAGATAAATTTTGAACACTCTCGAATACCAGTTGACAAGGCTTGGAACCTCTGCAAAGGTTCTTCGGAGAGACCAGCAGAGAACCCGGCTATTTCTTTAGCCAGGTCTCGGAGATACATGCCCATATGGAGCTGGTAGGTCTGGACTCGACAAGCAAGCATAGAGCCCTGGAAACACTTCCTACCGATGGCATCCAGGCTTCGAGCCTCCCGACCGGGAGGCACCGAGGAGTGCATCTTCTGACTCTTAAGTCTATGCATGGCCGATTCCACCACCATGGAATGGTGCGGTAGTTGTGCCTTTTGGAACCCGGGGCTCTTGCGGACTCGATAAATGGAATCGACCCGCTTGCTTAACACCGGCGACGACGCCGGGTTCTCCCACATGCGGAAGAGAAGTCGTTCCAGCATCGGAGGAACCGGTATAGTAAAGGCCTCCTTTGGGGGAGAGTCATACTGGAGGGCATCGAGCTCTTCGGCTCGAGGCTCCTCCTCGGGATCCGCGGGGAAGGCCAAGGCCTTGGCCATATCCCGCATGAAGTCCGAGAACCGGGTATCCTCCGGGGTGGACCGTCTCCGAGGTTCGGACTCGGGGGAGTCCGATGGGACACACCGAGTCCGAAAAGAACCAGGTGACTCTTCGTCCTCGGATTCCCAGGCCGACTCCTCCGAGGAGGAGTCGAGCGGCTCCGGTCGGGCGGGCATCGATGCCGTCCGCCCCGACGCCGAGGGAGTCGGCGTTGACGACCTCGGTCCCAAACGGGAGGCCGAGGGAGACCGTGACCGAGGATCGACTCGAGCCCTCATGGACTCGAGGATCGGCTCGGTCTCCGGGGTCGACTTGGACGTCGACGTCCCGGTGGTCAGGGCAGAAGCACCGGCGAGGCCAGCGATCAATGCCCGCTGCTGGTCCATGAAGGCAGTCAGACTGCTCTCCAAGGCCGTCAACCTGAGTCTGAGCTCAGGAGACCCAGCAGCCCCCGACTCGGGCCCCGACGGTGTCGGGCCCAACGTCGGGTCCCTCGGAGGCGAGTCCATGAGGACTACAGCACTTACGTGAGCAGGCGAGTCCATCTCGAGTCGAGGATGTTTGGAAGGCCTCTCCATCTCCGAGGACCCGGGACGGCTATCGGGGCTATGCGACCTGGCTCTCGAGGAACCAGGAGCGTCCACCGACGCCGCCCCCGCAGGTTTCTTCTTCCGATGATGTTCCCGGGTAGGAGACCCCCGCTCAGAGGAACTTCGACGATGCTCAGGACCAGAGTCCCGAGACGTCGAAGCCTCTGACGAGGTCCAGGCCCGGCCGGAGTCAGAGAAGATACGTTCCCGCTGATGCTGCCGACTCCTCAACGCTTTTGAGGACATCTTGCCACACGGACCACAGATCATCGGGTCATGATCGGGTCCGAGGCAGCGGAGGCAGCAGTCATGTGTGTCGGTAAGAGACATGAGCTTCTTACAGCGATCACACTTCTTAAACCCGCTGGCAGCCATCGGGGGAAAAAGGGCCCCTGCGAGGTCAAAAGACAGGGCTGCCAGTGAAAAAGAAAAAAGGCGCGAAATCTGTCACGAAGGACAAAAAACCGAAAAATAAAGAACGGACTCGCAACCGGCGTCGCGGGTCCGGGCGGGAAAAGAACCGGCGTCGAACCGAGAAAAAAGACAAATAAAATCAACTTTTCCAGCAGTGAATTACAAACAACGTCTGTAGGGCTCCGCAGAAAAAAGAAGACTGAGCAAGATGGCACCCTTGGGCGGGAAGGGGACCGCGCATGCGCGCTGCAATTCCCAAAGGCTTTCTTTGAAAGCTGGGGAAAATTGCTCCGCGAGGGCTCCGTCGGCGCCGACGTCACCCATATGTGAAGACTGACTTCCTGCTTGGTCCTGGAGAAAAAAGGATATAGTGTTATTAGAAAAGGTACAGAGAAGAGCTACCAAAATAGTAAAGGGGGATGGAAGGTTACCCCTACAAGGAGAGACTAAAAAGGTTAGGGCTCTTCAACCTGGAAAAGAGACGGCTGAGGGGAAATATGATAGAGGTCTATAAATTAATGAATGGAGTGGAACAGGTAAATGTAGATCGCTTGTTTACGACATCAAAATATAGAAAAACTAGGGGACATGCAATGAAGCTACAGTGTAACCTATTTAAGAATAATAAGAGAAAATATTTTTTCATTCAACACATAATCAAACTCTGGAATTCGTTACTGGAGGATGTAGTAAATGCTGTTAATGTAGCTGGGTTTAAAAAAGGTTTGGACATGTTCCTGGAGGAAAGGACAATAAACCATTGTTAAAGAGGACCTGGGTAATCCACTGCTTGCCCCAATACAACCATTGTGGAACCTGTGTCTCTTTTGGGAAAACTGCTAGGTATTTATAATCTAGACTGGCAATTGTTGGAAACAGGATATTGGGCTTGATGGACCTTGGTCTGACCCAGTATGGCATATCTTATGTTCTTAAGAAATGCTAAACAGGTTAGGGCTTTTCAGCTTTGAGAAAAAACGACAGAGGGGACATGACAGAAGTTTATAAAATTTTGAGTGGGTTAAAACTGTTAAATAGGGAATGGTGGTTTAACCTGTCAAACACAACAAAAACAAGAGGATACTCCATGAAACTAACGACCAGCAGAAAAATCATACAAAATTTTTTGTTTTGGTTTTGTTTTGCTTTTGTTTTTAATGCAGCACATACTGTAGAATCTGCTGCCAGAGGATGTGGCCAAGATGACCAGCACTGCAGGATTCAAGAGAGGATTAGACAAGTTCCTGCAGGAAAAGTCCATTACAAATGATTACACAGGGAGACTTGGGTGAGCCACTGTACATCCCTGCAAATGAACTAACACATCTATTCTTTGGATCTGCCAAAGTACTTGTGGTCCAGACTGGCTACTACTGGGCTCGATGAGGCTTGGTCTCACTTAGCATGACTTTTCTTTTGTACTTAAATTTTTATCTACGTCTGATCTCTCAGGAAGAGCTGTTTTCTTCATCCCATTCTTAAATCATTAGCCTTCACTGGAAACTGAGCAGCATTTACGAGATATAGGTTTTACAAGACAATTGTTCACTTGAAGTATATATGCTTTTAAATGAAAGGGGTATCTGGTATTTCACAAATGGCCATGATCCTGCACTACCCATTTTACCTTTAACGGCAGATATATGGGAATGCACTGTCTCTCACCTGCAACAGGTGTTTTCTTTAAACAGCAGGATTGATCAAGTACACAAGTGGGTGACCACTGCACATCACCGTGATGGAACAGCACTCACAGTACTACAGTTGTGGTCAACATTATTGGAACCCTTGCATTTTAAGTATGTTATGTACAATATCTTGACTAATGACTGGAAATATTCCAACTGTATCTCATAATATTGTAATAGTATGTTCAAAAGTACACAACAACAAAAGAGATGTCTGAGCAACTTAGACATAAGTAATTTCTGAAAAAGCGTAGTTTACTCACCTGTAACAGGTGTTCTCCAGGGACAGCAGGAATCAGTCCTCACATATGGGTGACGTCGGCAGCGACGAAGTCCGCACGGAGCATTTCCTCAGCTTTCAAAGAAAGTCTTTGGGAATGCCACCATGCATGCGTGGTCTCCTTCCCGCCCAAAGGTGCCATCTTACTCAGTCAGGTACCATAGCTATAGCCCCTTCAAGAAGAAAGCAAAAATATACAGCAACTCCAAGGGGAGGAGGAATGTGCAGCTATGCTCTGGGTTCTGTCTCCGTAGAGCACAGTTACTTACCTGTAACAGGTGATCTCTGGGAACAGCAGGAATAAGTCTTCACATATGGGTACGTCGGTACCGATGGAGTCTGCGCGGGAACGCTCCCCAGCGTCCAATCAGAATGCTTTTGGAAGCATCCCAACACGCCTGCATGCTGCCTTCCCACCTTTCCCACCTGCCTCTCCTCAGTTAAGTTTTAAAGCTGAGGCAAAGAGAGAGAGAGAGCAAGGAAGGGAAAGATAGAGATAGAGAAAATACAACTCCTAGGGGAGGTGGGTGGGTTGTGAAGACCTATTCCTGCTGTTCCCAGAGATCACCTGTTACAGGTAAGTAACTGTGCTATCTCCAGGAACAAGCAGGAATGAGTCTTCACATATGGGGACTCCCAAGCTGAGATGCCCAGAGGAAGTCCTAGCATGTTGCGAATCTAGAAAGAGTCATGCTACTCCTCAGAACCTCAGGCATCCTGGGGATGGAGGGTAGGAGTTGAATTACAGAAAAGGTGCTGTGGAACAGCTGGACAAGAACAGGACTTCTATAGAGAAAGACCCTGTATAGAGGGCATTTAGTAGTAAAATATTGAGTGCAATATTCTAATATGGGCCTCCCTTGGTGGCATTGTAAAAAGTCTATTGAGGTTCATATGGATCTGTTAGAAGAGCCAGTAGAAGATCCTCAAGGAGTACCTCACTGAGAAGTAGAGGTAATAACTGTGGAAAAAACAAGTGGAGGCCAGAACCCTTCAGGGTGAGAAATAGCCCCAGGGGAAACTGGGGTAGTATAAAGGTGTAGGGCTTCAGCGGAAAACGCAGAAGGTACTATTAGACAAAGCTTAAGCTCTTTTGGCCCAAGAACAGTACAATCCTAGGACCAAAAGGAAAATGAGTCTGACCCATCTGGACTGGCACTGGAATTAGTCCATGTAGGAGAGAAAGGGTATGGAGACCCCTGTATCTGATAAGAAAGTAAGGACAGACTTAGGAAGCGTTAAGCTTTAGATTAACTGAAGTTCCGCAATGTCTTTCCTAAATGGGGTCAATTAGGAAAGAAAAAAGATACATGGAGAGCTTCAGAGGTACCTAACCCTGAAAGGTTATGGTAAGAAAAAAGTTTGCTAATTACCACAGGGAGTGGTTGTATGTGTAGAACCCTAAGCATGCTGGCAAAGCATGGATAGGGGTAGTGCCCATCTGTCAGGGTCATATAGGAATATATGGATATCTGAACCTAAACAGACAGATAGATAAGTATGTGGATACATATCTACCTAAAAGATATATCTCAACAGATATATATATATATGTATGTAGATATATATATATTCCTAAATATATACACATATAGGGTATATATGCATATACAGAGAAAGAGATATACATGGGCAGGAGTAGCCTAGTGGTTAGAACACTGGCTTGGTAACCAAGCAACCAGGGTTCGATTCCCACTAGCACTCCTTGTGGCCTTGGGCAAGTCACTTAACCCTCCATTGCCTCGGAAGAAAGGCCTGGCAATCTACTTCCGGTGACACTGCCAAGAAAACCCAGGAGCTTCTGGGTCACCAGGAGTCAGCACTGACTCGAAGGCACACATTGCATTGCATACATGGGCAGAAGATACACAGATATATATATATATATATATATATATAAATATGTAGGCATATAGACACATGTCTCCAGGTATGTGGATGGAGAGATGCCTATATAACTAGATCCCCCTAGGAATAAGGGGAGAGAGAAAGATTCATCTAATTGCAAGAAGAGTGATACCTGCTTGAATAGATGGATAGAGAATCTTCTTTTCCTGGTTATGACTGACAGAGTCAGAGGAATGGTCTCCCTGACAAGAAGGAGTCTAGATTCCTTTCAGAATTCGAGCTCTTGAATAACCAGGATGGCCTACGTGAAAAGTGCAGAGGATAACTTCAGTCTGCAGGCAGCAAGTCCAGATCTCTCCAGAACTGCAGTATGGTGAATGGATAGAGGGTGCCAGTGGAATAAGATACCATAATGACCCGCCTATAAGGGCAAGATGGGTATCAGGCGTCCTTGAGCTGCCACTGAAAGAAAACTATCTCTGGCGAGAAGTCCAAAGGAGATATGGGCCATTCTTTAGATTTTCACGTGATGAAAGGCCTGTGTCTTATGTCTCAAAAGAGATTTTAGATGAGATGGTAAGGGTAGGGAACACCTACCAGTCCTGAGAACATGACTGGGGGAACCCCTCCTGACCATCTGGGGTTATCTGCTAGGCAAGATATTAATGCTCTCTAGCAAGGGCCCATAGTGCAAAGCTACTCTGTAGAGTTGCAGAGAGCATGCTGCAGGTTGGTTAGCTGGCTGTTTAAAGCCAGTGGGTAACTTAAACTATTCTGCCAAGGACAAGGGGGCGAAGAATAGAAGTTAACCAACCAGTCTGTGATAATAGGGTTTCCAAACAAGGTTGATAACCTGTTTGGGGTTTAGCACTAAGGCTAGAAGGATTGCTAGTGGAGGAGAAACCCTGGTTTATTTATTTTATTTTATTTATTATAGTTTCTTATATACCGCGCTATTCGGTATCAGCGCGGTTTACATCACAACACAACGACCATAACAACAAGCTGTCTGGTTTTACATCGAACAGGAGTACAAACTTGGACAACAGGGTTAACTATATACATAAGCTATTTACACTGCAAGGATAGGTAAAAATCAGATACTGAATGTAAGGGCCTTTCTAGAGTGGGTCATTTCTTGAGAGGGATATCTAGGTTCAATTGCTGGTTGGGTAGTATTGGAGGAAAAGGTGGGATTTGAGTGCCTTCCTGAACTGATATAGGTTGGCGATGGCCCTAATGTCAGGGGGTAGAGCATTC
Organism: Ichthyophis bannanicus; assembly: GCA_033557465.1. Lineage (NCBI taxonomy): Eukaryota > Metazoa > Chordata > Amphibia > Gymnophiona > Ichthyophiidae > Ichthyophis > Ichthyophis bannanicus. Next base: position 350,683,059 of record CM066036.1, on the reverse strand, counting down.
CAGCATTTGGGGACATAGAAACTGAATGCCCTGTTTGTGGTTATCTTGTTGCACTTTGTCGATGCCTTTGGGGTTACTAGCAAGTTTACGGCTGTTGCTCTTCTGGATCTGTTGGGGGGGACAATGTGAATAAGATGTGTGAGTGAGGAGGATGAGATACCTTTGATTGCCTTGAATGCTAAGAGTAGGGTTTTGAAGGTGATCCTCCCATGGATAGGTAGCCAGTGAAGCTGTTTGAGAATTGGAGTCACGTGGTCGCTTCTGGATGCTCCGTAAAGGACCCTAGCTGCGGCATTCATGGCCAACTGTAAGGGGGTTAGTGTGGATTGGGGGAGACCTTGTAAGATGGCATTTGCAAAGTCAAAGTGTGGCAGGATAAGCGCTTGATATATGGTCCGGAAATCGTCTGGGTCCAACAGGGAGCGTAGGTGCTTGAGTGAACGGATTTTAAAATAAACGGCTTTGACTATGTTGCTTATGTGGTGTTTCATATCTAGACGTTGGTCCAACGTAACTCCAAGGTATTTTATTGCTTCTTTAGTTTGTAAGTCAGCTTCCTTGACACTGACGTGGGATGGGGGAGTAAAGTTGGGGTCTCTGGTGATGAAAAGCACCTCTGTTTTTTTATGTTGAATGCGTAGGTTCTGTGATTGGAGCCACGTTGAAACCGCATTGAAGCAGTCTATAATCGGGGCCAGATCCATGTGAGCTGTGGAGAATGGCATGTATAAGAGAATGTCATCTGCATATATCAAACATTTCACCTTGAATGATCTTATGATGTTGCAGATGGGCTGCATGTAAATATTGAAAAGTAAGGAGGATAACGAGGAGCCTTGAGGTACCCCTTGCTTTTGATGGAAATGTTTTGACTCTTCTGATCCAGACTTCACATATTGCCATCTACCATCCAGATAAGATTTACACCATCCTAGTGCATTGTTGCAGACGCCCTTCTCTTTCAGTCTTCCGAGGAGAATTTCGTGACTCACGGAGTCAAAGGCCGCGGCGATGTCTAGGAAGATGAGCACAAAACCTTGTCGGATGTTGTCAATTCCTGCGATGATATCGTTGAATAGACTAGTGAGAAGTGTCTCGACCCCATGATGTTCCCTGGTTGTGTGGTGAACAGAACCAGTGGCTTAACCACTAGGAATTGCTGCATCTGTAGCAACTACCAGGACAGCGGAAAAAAATGTCTTTTCCCCCCCCCCCCTTTTTTTTTTTTTTTTTTAGATTGGGAAAAAGAAACAACAGACATAATAGGAGTGGTAAGACTTCCCATTGTCTGATGAGCTGCCCTAAGGTAATACCAGGGGGAGACAACTCTGGAAGGGAGAATCCCCCTGTGGAATAGGTAGAGGACCATAGGGGCTTACCAGTGTAATAGAGCCACTCTTACAAACCGAATGTTGTAGTAAGAGGAAGGTAAGACAGAGTTGAAGGAGACTGACTATGCAGTAAGTCTCTCAAAGGTAAGATGATACATGCTAGTACAGGGAAAAACTGTCTTATTGATAGTTGTCATTTCTCTTTTCCCAGAAGAGGAAGAGAAACCTGTTAACTATGGGCATGATCATCATAAAGACTCTTAGAGTAAAAGAAAAGATGTCTCGTGAAGAGAGATCCAGGAAAAGTTAGGAAGAAATTAGTGCAGATGCTTCAAGTGAAAAGAAGCAGACTGCAACTCTAACCACCAACCAGGAGAGGTAATGATGATCTATCTGAAACCCTGCGACTGCTGGGTTTGCTGAACCTATTGAGGTTGTGGTTTCTTTAGACCAGGGCGATGTTTCCCCTGTTTGGGAACATCTGTATGATGGGCCGAAGATGGATAAAACTTTTTCCCCCTAGGGGAAGAAAGTTTGGTAGGACATTTCCTACCAACTGGGAAAGAGGAAGGCGTAGAACAGCCTCTGGAAACAGGAATGTCAGTGGTTAACTGAGCAATTTGGAGTAAAGACTCCTTGTTAAAGAGATTTTCTCCAGTGCAAGGAGTATTTCCCAGTCTTTCTTGTGCCCATTTGTCCAAGTCTGAAACTTGGAGCCAGGCTTTACGTCGTGCCCCTATAGCTATAGCAGACGTTCTGCTAACAGACTCAAAGGAGTCTAGGGAAGCACGAGTAAGGAACCTAGAGATATTTTGAGCATGACTAACCAGTAAGGAATAGTCTGCTCTTTTGGGCTCTTGAAGAAAAGGAGTCAAAAACAGTAATTTCTTTGTGACCTCTTCAAGAGATAATCCCATATAGAAAATATATGAGAGAATTCTTGCTGAAAGCATGGATGCCTGGAAGGTTTGGCGTCCAAAGGCATCTAAAGTCTTAGACTCACGACCTGGCGGATAAGAAGAGTGCTTTTTAGTACTCTTAATACGCCTCATTGCTGATTCTACAACAATGGAATGATGAGGAAGTTTAGTCCTTTGAAAACCTGGAGAGGGGGGCACCTGATAAAGAAGATCAGTTGCCCTAGAAGGTGGGGGTACCATTAAAGGAGCTTCCCACATTCGTAAGAGGAGATCCTGAAAGGACTGATGCAAAGGAAGCATGATGTTCTCCTTTGCACTCCCAGGAATATACAGGGATTCTGTATTCCCTTATGTAGGATCCTGTCCAGGTATAGAAATGGCAAGTGATTTTGCCATATCCAGCAGAAAAGCTTGAAAAGAAAAATCCCCAGAGGGAAATCCTCTTGGAAGAGGAGGACAGGCTAGATCTGTTGAAGAACTAGCATTGGCACCCAGGGATCTATCCAATTTTAGAGGAGTAGAAGATCCTAAAGGGTGGAGTATGGGATCCTTAGAGGATGGTTGCCGGTACCGTAGGAGGTCGGGACCACCCACAGTCGGTAGCGCATCGTCCATGCCAGGGATCGATTCCAGACTCGGTACCGAGGGAAGCGAGCCTGATGAAAGAAGCATGGAAGGTACCGACAGCAATGGTAAAATGGATACCGGTACCGACTCCGGTACCGTATCCAATACCGGTGGAAGAAGGCCAGCCAGTGACGGCTCTAACGGTATCAAAAGAACCGAGAGTGCCGAACATGGATCATCAGAACCGTGCCTTCGGTACCGTCCGGTGTCAGTACCAAGGAGAGTCGGTACCCAGTCCTCCAGACTGGAGATCGATTCCAGACTCGGCATCGAAGGAAGCGAGTCTATCGATGCACATCTGGAGGGTACCGACGTCGGTACCAGTACCGGTACCGGGATCGATACCGATACTGGAAGATCGGTCTGCAGCATATCCAACGGCCCCGTAGGTACCGAGGACGCCAGACTACGATACTTGGTGAGGAATGTTTCATCCAACACCATTGCCAATGCCGAGGTATCGGTACCGCTTGAAGCGGATGCCACCACCGAGCATGGCTCAGGTATGTTCGGAGAGGGGTGAACCTCAGGAACAACCTGAAACCCCACACAGGATATGGAGGCCGAAGACTCCCACCGGGGTTTTGAAGCCAGTGTGTTCTCAAGGGCAAGGCCAGAGGCATCTCTATGCTGTGCATGAGATCTACCACTCGAGGACTGGCTAGTCTTAACAGACTGTTTTTGGGTTACCTGATCCTGTGAAGAAGAAGGGGTGGTCGGTGCCCTGAAGTTGAATGGGGACCGCGTATCGAGGGGAACTCGATGCTGAAGACTTCTTCCCACTATACTGTTACAGGAGGGACACTCCAGAGGAAAATGGTCAGGACCCAAGCAGGGTAGACACCAATTATGAGTGTCTAAAATAAATTTTGTACCGCCACAGTTTGAACATTTCTTAGGAATAGTGGCTGGCGGTTCCATGAGGAAAAAAGGGGTAGGCCTAGCAGGCCGGGAAAAAATCCCGTCAGGCACTAAGAGGGAAAATATTCCCTAACAGGAATAAGTTGAAGAAAAAAGAAAAGAAACACTGGCGGTACCGGTGGCGTCGGGGAAGGCAGCCGCGACCACAAGAAAAATAAAAAATAAAAGAAGAATTTTCTGCGGTGACAGAAGGATGTCCTGTCGGCTCCGCGGAAAAACGAAAACTGAGGAGAGGCAGTTGGGAAAGGCGGGAAGGCACCACGCAGGCGTGTTGGAATGCTTCCAAAAGCGTTCTGATTGAACGCTGGGGAGCGTTCCCGCGCAGACTCCGTCGGTACCGACGTACCCATATGTGAAGACTCATTCCTGCTTGTTCCTGGAGATCCTTTGATACCTCCAGAGCAGCTGCCATGTCCTTAATAAAATCTTGAAAGGACATGTCCTTGGGCAGAGACCTTCGCGATTAATCTGATGAACATCACTGTTTATTTATTTATTTATTTACATTCTCTTATATACCGCGCTATTCTGCATCAGTGAGGTTTACATTGAACAACTGAAATTACATTGAACAGGGCATTATAACTTGGAGATAACTATTTTACAGGAACATGGGCTATGGAGGGTTAAGTGGCTTGCCCAAGACCACAAGGAGCACCTGTGGGACTAGAAACCCCAGTCCTTCCAGCCCAAGGTTGTTGTCCTCTAGTGGGATTTGAACCCCCGACCTTCCGGACTGAAGTACCTTGCCCCAAACACTAGGCCACTCCTCCACTCCTGTTGGTATTAGAATCGATGAATTCAGAGTCAGAGGCCTCTGGCGTAGAATCAGAGTCCTGAAGGAAATCAAAATAATCCTTATGAGGCCCCCTATAACTCCGGAGCTCAGCGGGAGGGTGTTTAGATGTCAAGGGTGTCGAGAGTGGAGGTACCAAAGACTGTGGTACTGGATGCTTGACAGATCAATGTGACGCAGGTGATGCCTGCCAAAGGGTATCAAGGGAGTTCTCCGTGGCCACCAGTGGCAGTGGAGCCAGTGCCGATTGTGATACCCCCAATGCCAACGGTGTTACTACTACTGCCAGGAGCACAGCAATGCTCTTTTCAATGGTGATGACTCAGTACCGGGGGAGGAGTGACTCCAGACCACAACTCCTGATACCGGTATCGGGGGCATCCCTGAGCCCCTTTATGGCTTTGGAAGGGGAGGCCTCCCGCCAGGGTTACTTCGCTGGCCGGTCGGCATTTAAGTGAGAGACATGTCAGTGACCAATGCCGACGCTGATCTTGAGGTCGATGATCTCGATGCTATCGATGTCTTTATCTTCTTTTGCACTGGAGACTCGGAACAATGCTTGTCCTTTAGACTAAGTGGGGATCTAGAGGTATGGAAGGACTTAGTTGGAGTCGATGCCCCTGAGGAGTGAACTGAAGGAGATGAGTATGTTGGAAATTGCTTAGCCTTCTGTTTATCCCGGTTCTTCCTATCTCTGGCAGTCATATGGCAACAAGAGGGGCAGGAATCTACATCGTGGTCTGGGCCTAAATACTTGAGGCACCAGCTATGCTCAACCGTGATGGAAATGGTACTGATATACTTCGAGCATTTTTTAAACCCACTGTGTTCAGACACAGGCTCATATGGGCCTTTTGCAGCAACACACTCTGGAAATAACAGCTGTACAATCGTCGGTAACGGAACTGCAACGGAAAGTTTCTAGTTCGGAAGATGGTATCTCACTTTACCAGAAAAATATGTTGGCAATGAAGCCATGGATTGAAATGTTGGAAAACACTACTAGATATCCCAATCTCCGTTGTATTAATTTTCCTAGGTCATCTTCTATCTCGGCCAAGGAAATGTTTAAGAAATATATGTTGGAAGTTTTGGATGTTCCAATTGAATCCCATCCCCCTATGCTTAAAGTGTTCTATCTCCCTTCTGGGAAAAGAGTTTGTGGGGAAGGGATAGTTGAGGAGGGGGCTCCAGCAGATTTACTGAATATTTCTGCTATATTAGAGTCATCTTTGCATGATGTAGTTTCTCCCTCTACTTTGATTGCTTCTTTTGCTCTAACGTCTGACAGGGATTGGTTTTTCCGAATGCTCTTTAAGAAATGTGCAGTTTCATGGTTTAACAATACGTGTATTTCCAGATTTATCTAAAGAAACTCAAAAACATTGGAAAGAATATCTTTTACTTCGTCCTGGGGTGTTGCTTTTGGGGGGTTTATATTTTTTGAAATTTCCTTGTAAATGTCTCGTCAAATTGAATAATGAATCTTTTATTTTCTATGAACCCTCTCAGTTAGTAAGTTTCTTGAGGGCGCGGCACTCCCCTGAAGAGTCTCCTGATCCACTGCCATTAGATTAATCTTGACTGTAGTTTCATTATTAATATTTCCTGTGCTTTTTGTGTTATGCATTCTCTTGGATCTCTTGTTTTGGGGGCTGTAGTTGGGACAGGAGTTGTTTTTTCTATATTACTTGCTATACATGATTGAATGTATTAAGGATGTTTTATTTCTGTCCTGTACCCATTTTTCTTTAAGAAGATGTAAAATTCTTCTTTGTTTTGTAAAAATGATAAAGATTAAATAAACCCACTGTGGGGCTTTTCCATTTCTGGGAAAAGGACTGAGGCAAAGTCAAATTGTGCGATGGTGTACAGTAAAGCCATAGGCCTTAAGCCCAACAAGATACAAGAAAGAATGAAAAAATTATATAAAATAAGAAAAGAAAAATAGGAACGGGAGCGGAATCGATGGGAAGGCAAAAAAGAGAAGTACTCTATGGTACCCCAAAAAATTACAGAAGTCTCTTGATGCGGCTGACAGGGACGAGGTCCCGATGGCTCCACGGAAAAAAGACGACTGAGGAAACCAGGAGCAAAGGAGGGAAGGCAGCCACACATGAGTGGAAGAATGCTCCCAAAGCTCCTATTGGATGCTAGGGAGTGTTTCCGCGCCGGGCTCCGTCGGTACCGACGTCACCCATATGTGAAGACTCACTTCCTGCTTGTTCCTGGAGAAAATAGTTTTACTTAGTGAGTGAAATGGCAGACTGGAAGGAAGGAAGGAAGCATGAATTTAAAGTGAAGGAAATCAGAAAAGGAGTGGGATTTAGGCCAAGTGTGCTAGCAGAATGGGCACAAGAGCATAGGTATCGGGTAGTAAAAGACAACCAGGGCTGAGGTGAAGTACGCCTCATAAGATGTGCTACTGGAGCAAGGGTATCCAGAGTGGAGGAAAGAGCGGTGGTATAGGAGATTATAGCCTCATTGACAGATTTATAGTAGAAGAGAGAAGAGAAGAGACAGTAGTTGATAGAGTTAGTGGATTAATAGCATGAAGATTCCTAAAAACAAAGGAGATAGGGCGAGAAAGAGGCAAGGAGTGATGAAGAAAGAAGCTTAAGATGTGGTAGTCAGATAATGGAAGAACTGATGTGAGGAAATTTGAGGGTAAACAATTAGAGCAGAAAATGAGGTCAAGGCAATGACCAAGCCAATGAATAGGGGCAGAGGAGCAAAGTTAGAGGTTGAAGGAGGAAGTAAGGGAAAGGAGATTAGGGTCCAATTTTCATCTAGGCAGGCTATGCGCCGCATTGTTTTTTCCTCACCTATCTTTAAGGCGCAGGAGCAAAGCAGGTAGCATCGAAAATAGCTGCTACCCATTTAGCCCTTTTCTCTGCCCCCGCTCCACCCTTGAACACCCCCAACACACCCCGATGCTAATTGCATAGCATCTGGGCGCATTAGGGACTTATCCAGGGTTTTCCAAAGGCACCTACATGGGTGGTGCCTTTGGAAAATCCTGGATAAGGCATTTACATGGGTAACTAGGACAGTTACTCGTGTAAATGCCTTCGAAAATGCTGCCCTAAAGTTGAAGTCACCAAGAATAATGGAAAGGGAAGAAGAATCCAAGAATGAGGAGAGCCAAGAGTCAAAATCTGTAGGTATATCAAGTGACATAATAAACATAAACATAAGGAAGGCTGAAATGGGCTTGTCAGGGGGGTCTATAGATAACAGCAACATGTAGAGGAAAGGGATAGAAGATATGAATTGAGTGGTATTCAAAGGGGAGGAGGGTGTGGGAATGAGGTAGGAGGAGGGGTTGAAATTGGCAAGAGGGAGAAAGTAGGCCAACACCACCACTGTGGCCAATTGCATGAGGGGTGTAGGAGAACTGGAAGCCACCAAGAGAGAGGGACGTGACCAAAGCAGTGTCACTGGGGAGAAGCCAGGTTTCAGTATGGGCCAGGAGATGAAAAGCATGAGAGATGAAGGAGAGTTTATTGGAAATGGAATGCACATTCCATAAAGCACAAGAAAATTGAAGGGAAGAGGTGAAAAGGAGAAGGATACGGATAAGAGTTTGTTGGTAGAGAGAGAATGATGAAGGGGGGCCAGGATTGGGCCTGATGTCATCAGAAGATGAGGAGAAGAAGCAGAAGAGTGCAGGGTACAGATGAGGCAGCACAACAGAAACAAGGATGAGGGTGTGTAAGTGAGGAAGGAGAGGGAAGAATATGAGGGATGAGAAGGTGAAGCACAAGAGCAGAGGAAAGGGAGGAGGATAGGAACAAAAGGAAATGGGAATGATAGGTGAGAGGAAAGGGAGAGGAAGGAATAAGGGTATGCGGAAAGAGGGAAGAAGGTTGGGAAAGACAGGAAAAGGAACAAAGGGAGAAGAGGGGGCATAGTTCTAGTGACCAGAGCTTATGCATATCCTGGAGCACAACCACAAGTGGTGGCCCAAGTGTCCCAGACCACTTGAAATTTAACTGCATGATGCTCGTAAATTTGGAAAACGAATGTAAAGAGCACCACCTTGTACTGCAATTCTTGCAATCAAACCAAAGCCAATAGGCCCGGAATTTGAGCCAAACACTGAACCAGCTGCTCTGGGTGCAGCCCCTCAAACAAATCCCACTCCCAGCGGGCCGCAAGGACATTAAGCCGCTAAAGAGGCAGCCACCTTCTCATTTTCATACAATACTCCGAAAAAGACAACTGTTCCTGGTCCTCCAATTCAAAGAACTCCTCCACCTGGTCCACAAACTGCCTCCCTACTCTACCTTAGGCAGCAACTGGAGAAAAGAACATAAGATATGCCATACTGGGTCAGACCAAGGTCCATCAAACCCAGTATACTGTTTCCAACAGTGGCCAATTTAGATCATAAGTACCTAGTAGTCTCCCCAAAAGACACAGGTTCCTCAATGCTTGTATTGGGTCAAGCAGTGATATCCTGGGTCCCTTTTAATAATGGTTTATGGACCTTTCCTCCAGGAACTTGTCCAAAACCTTTTTAAACCCAGCTACACTAACAGCTTTTACTACATCCTCCGGTAACAAATTTCAGAGTTTGATTACATGTTGAGTGAAAAAATATTTTCTCTTATTAGTCTTAAATAGGTTACCCTGTAGCTTTATTGCACGTCCCCTAGACTTTTTATATTCTGATGACATAAACAATCGATCTAGGTTAACCAGTTCCACTCCATTCATTAATTTATAGACCTCTATCATATCTCCCCTCAGCCATCTCTTTTCCAGGCTGAAGAGCCCTAACCTTTTCAGCCTCTCTTCATAGAAGTATCCTTCCATCCCCTTTATTATTTTGGTGGCTCTTCTCTGTACCTTTTCTAAAAACGCTATATCCTTTTTAAGATACAGCGACCAGAATTGCACACAATATTCAAGGTGCAGTCGCACCATGGAACAATACAGAGGCATTATAATATCCTTTGTTTTATTTTCCATTCCTTTCATTATGATACCTACCATTCTATTTCCTCTCTTGGCCGACGCTGCACACTGGGCGGAGGGTTTTAGCATGTTATCCACGATGACGCCTAAATCTTTTTCCTGGATGGTGGTTCCCAATATGGAAACTTGCATCGTGTAACTATAGTTTGGGTTGTTATTTCCTAGGTGTACTCGTATAACTTTACACTTGTCCACATTAAATTTCATCTGCCATTTGGATGCCCAGTCTTCAAATTTATCAAGATTCTCTTGCAATTTTGCATAATCCTCTTGAGTTTTAACAACTTTAAAAAGTTTTGTGTCCTCTACAAATTTGATAACCTCACTCGTTATTCCCTTTTCCAGGTCATTTATGAATATGTCAAAAAGCAGTGGACCCAGCACAGATCCCTGCAGTACTCCACTATTCACCCTTTAGCCCTACCCTCTGCTTTCTATCTTTTACCAGTTCCGGATCCACAATAGTACACTGCCTCCTATCCCATGACTTTTTAGTTTTGCCAAAAGTCTCTGATGAGGGACCTTGTCAAAGGCTTTCTGAAAGTACAGATACACTATATCAACTGACTCACCTTTATCTACCTGTTTATTCACTCCTTCAAAAAAACATAACAAATTAGTAAGACAAGATCTTCCTTGTCTAAAGCCATGTTGGCTGTCTCCCATTAAGCCATGACTATCTACATGTTGAGTAATTTTGTTCTTTATGATGGTTTCTACCATTTTACCCGGTACTGACGTCAGGCTCATCGGTCTGTAGTTTCCCAGATCACCCCTGGAACCCTTTTTAAAAATTGGCTTTACATAGGCGATCCTCCAATCTTCAGGTATTACAGATGATTTTAATGATAGTTCACAGATTACTAATAGCAGTTCTGCAATCTCATATTTCAGTGTTTTCAACACCTTTGGATGTATACCATCCGGTCCAGGTGATTTGCTACTCTTCAGTTTATCAAATAGTTGTAATACATCTTCCCGGTGTATCAATATTTCTTTCAGTTCTTCCGCAGTATCACCTTTAAATACCACTTCAGTCATGAGTAACATCCCTACATCTTCCTCAGTAAAGACCGAAGCAAAGAATTCATTCAGTCTCTTCACTATGGCCTTGTCCCCTCTTTGTGCCCCTTTCACCCCTCTATCATCTAATGGTCCAAATGACTCTCTCACAGGTATTTTGCTACGAATGTACTTGAAAAAGTTTTTATTACATGTTTTTGCTTCCATAGCAAGTTTCTTCTCAAATTCTCTCTTTGCCTGACTTATCAATGTCTTGCATTTAACTTTCCAGTGCTTGTGCTGTATCCAGTTTTTGTCATTTAGCTCTTTTTTTCCATTTCCTGAAAGATGCTTTTTTGGCAACAGCCTCTCTGACCTCACCTTTAAACCATATCTTGGACTTCCTTCCATTTTTCTTAAAGCATGGAATACAGGTGGTATGGGTTTCCAAGATAGTATTTTTAAACAACACCCAAGCTTGATGTAAGTCTTTAACCTTTGCAACTGCTCCTTTTAGTTTTTTTCTTAACTATTTTCCTCATTTTTTCATAGTCTCCCTTTTGAAAGTTAAAAGGTAGTACTGTGGATTTCCTTACCATCCCTCCTCCATTAATTAAATCAAATGCGATCATGCTATGATCACTATTGCCAAGTGGCCCCAACACCCTTATCTCTTGCACCAGATCTGGTGTTCCACTAAGGACTGCCCAAAATGGCTTCCCCTCTGGTCGGTTCATGAACCAGTTGCTCCAAGAAGTAGTAATTTATTTCATCTAGAAACTTTATCTCCCTAGCATGTCCTGCTGTGACACTGACCCAGTCAATACTGGGGTAATTGAAATCACCCATTATTATTACTGTTCTGTAACTTTTGTTAGCTTCCCTGTTTTCTTTGAGCATTTCATTATCCATTTGTTCATTCTGGCCAGGTGGTCAATAGTACAACCCCACTTTCATTGCCTTCCCCTTTTTACGTGGAATTTCAATCTATAGAGATTCTACAGAGAATTTTGTTTCCTGCAAAACTTTAATTCTTTATGACTCAATGCCCTCTCTAACATAAAGCGCAACCCCTCCACCAATTTCATCAGCTCTATCATTACGATATAGTTTGTATCCAGGTATCATAGTGTCCCACTGGTTGTCTTCTTTCCACCATGTCTCTGAGATACCAATCATATCTAACTTCTCATTTAGTGCTATATATTCTAACTCTCCCAGCTTATTTTTTAGACTTCTAGCATTTGCATCCAAGCATTTTAGAGACTATATTTTATTCATATTAATCTGGTTATTGGTAGGCAAGGGTAATTTGGAATCTTTTAAGCTCTGTCTGCTCTGTACTCAAGGGCATTTGGGCTACCTTTGTCTTTATTGGAACCTCTCTGCTGATGTGCCCTAACTTCATTTTTTTGCTAGTATCTTTAAAGGATACATTGTTCCGAACCATGATCTCTTGGGCGACTGTCGGCTCTCCCCTATTATCTAGTTTAAAAGCTGCTCTATCTCCTTTTTAAAGGTTAATGCCAGCAGCCTGGTTCCATCCCAGTTAAAGTGAAGGCCATTCCTTTGAAATATCCCCTCCTTTTCCCAGAATGTTCCCCAGTTCCTAACAAATCCAAAACCCTCATCCTTGCACCATTGTCTCATCCACGAATTGAGACTCCGGAGCTCTGCCTGCCTTTTGGGTCCTGCGCGTGGAACGGGAAGCATTTCGGAGAATGCTACCCTGGCAATTCTGGTTTTCAACTTCCTACCTAAAAGCCTAAATTTAGCCTCCAGAATCTCCCTACCACATTTTCCTAGGTCACTGGTATCAACATGTACCAAGACAGCAGACTCCTCCCCAGCGTTATCTAAGACCTTGTCTCGGTGGTGCGTGAGGCCCGCTACCTTCACACCAGGCAGGCAACTTACTAGGCGATCCTCACGTCCACCAGCCACCCAGCTATCTACATGCCTAATGATCGAATCACCAACTATAACGGCTGTCCTAACACTTCCCTCATGGGCACACGGCCCTGGAGAAACTTCCTCGGTGCGAGAGGGTTTTACATCACCTGGAGGACAGGTCCTAGCTATAGGATCACTTCCTGCCACACCAGGGTGATGCTCTCCTGTCACGTGACCTCTCTCCTCCATGGCAACAGGGATGCTGCCAGACTGGAGGTGGGACTTCAGGACTATATCCCTGTATGTCTCGTCTTTGTCTTCCTTATGTCTTCCAAGTCTGCTACTCTTGCCTCCAGAGATCGGACTCGTTCCCTGAGAGCAAAGAGCTCCTTGCACCTTGTGCATACGTAAGATCCCTCACCAACTGGGAGAAAATCATACATTGACAATGAATGCAAAAGACTAGAAAGTCCCCATCTCGCTGTTGGACTGCTCTCTGCATCTTCGTTTTAAGGATGTGTTTAGAAATTTAAGTTCTTTACTTACTAAGGGTTGCTGGAGATATTTATACTAATAAAAATATACCTAATACGTTTAATGTACTTTGTTCACCTGAAGTTTAATTAATCTCAGGTCCTTAATGTATGCTGACAAGAATAAACAGCTGCACCTGAGAGTGAATATGGCACCTCCTTTCATTTAAGAGGTTTAAGCACCTATAAAGCTACGACTATTCCAGGGGTGGGTGGGTGGGTGTCAGGGAGGGAGGGAAAGAAGACTTATTAAAAAGCTGGCTGCTACACAGTACCCTGTCCTGTGCTTCTAAGGTAATCTGTGACCAATCTCCAGAGGAAGTCCCAGAGCCCTTGCTTGGATAGAGGGAGTCTTGGGTTCTAAATTTAATCAGAAAGCTCTCTTCTGTGTTTTAAATTTAAGCTGAAAGCACCTTGCTACTACAATGCCCTGACTGAGTATTAAATTTAAACTGGAAACTCTCTGCTGGGTTCTAAATTTAACCAGAAAGCTCTCTGCTGTGTTTTAAATTTAAACTGAAAACTCTTTGCTGCTACTAGGCCCTGACTGATTTAACAAATACACTGAGTTCGCAGATTAATCAGCTTTAATCTAAAAAATTATTTTTCCCCAAGATTTAGAAAAATTCCCAGAAGTAAATACTTTCAATTGCAGATCTCTCTCCAGAAGTAGCAGTCCCCTTTTGTACTCCTTCAAGAGATAATGGCAGACTTGAAGATAACAATAGAAATGCTGCACCTCCAGGTTGAATTGACTACGTAACTGCTGAAAGGAACAGATATTCCCTTCCCCATATAGTAATTGGGCCTCCTCTTCACTCTCTGGGCCTCCCATGGTCAAAATACCCCCAGCCTTAGCCCCAGCACAAAGGGGGGGATTACCACACAAAGGGAGAAAGCCTGAGACCCCTATGCTGGTAGTACTTACATAACTTTTTCCAAGCCACTCTATGGAGTGGCGCACCAACCAGGTTGCTTGCAGATAAAGTGGCAGCAGCCGATAGGAGCATGCAGCACATAAGAAACACAGCAGGGCAGCAAAGGCCTCCTCAAAGTATACTGTTGTAAAGTGGCCACCCTGCGCCATCCAATCTCGAACGTGTCTCAAGGCACACACTATTTCATAAATTCTCAAATCTGGTAAACCCACTACTCTGCAGCTCCAGGGTCCCTGCAAATGATTCAGAGTGATACACGTATGCCTGCCTGCAACAAAAACCTTCTCACCACTTTATCCAACACCTGCAGATCCTTCACAGTGAGCCAAACCGGCAGAGTCTGCAAGCAGTAAAGACGCCAAGGAAACAATGTCATCCTATAAGCAACAGTCATGCCAAACAGGGAATGTGGTAAATGATTTCACTCCTGCAAACTTTCCCGCACCTCTCGTATCAACCTCAGAGCATTAAGGCCATAAAGCGGTACGGCCTTCGCTGGCAGCACAATACCTAGATCCTTAAAGGAGTCTGCCACCTAGTCCGAGGCAAACCCTGGCTCCTATCAGGTCCGCAACTGCCATCCCACATCCTGGGCCTCCAATTTAGTCAAGTTTAAGTCCTACTAAAGCCCCACAAGCTTTGATTTCCTCTAACAAGGCCTCCAGTGATCTCTCTGGTTCCCAAAGGTGAATTGGTAGATCATCAGCAAAAGCTGCCATCTTAATCTGGCCCACCCTAATCCCTTTAATATCTTCTATATGCAGCACCCTAAAAGGGTCCAATGTCAAAAGGAACAAAAGCAGTAAGAGGAGACAACCCTATCGGGTGTCCCTCTACAAAGGAAAAATTCTGAGGGTATCCCATTCACTTGAATGGCTGCCTGAGGGCCAGCATAAAGCAATTTTATCACCCTCTCAAACCTCTCTCCCAGTCCATATGCATCATCAAAGACCGCAAACATGAAGTCCCAATCAATGTGAATCAAATGCCTTCTTCACGTCAAAGCTAAGAAGGAAGGGAGTCAACATCAACTAACCCATTCCAATGAGCCCAAGATCTTCTGAATATTAGAAACTGTATGGCGCCCCTGCACGCATCCAGTCTGAGCCTCCTGCAGTAACCTATCTGCCATAAGTTTCACCAACGTGAGACCCTGGCCTGCTGCCCTCCCCTCCTGTGCAGAGAGATCAAGAGTGGCATCAAGAAACCCATTATGCCCCCCCCCCCACCACTTACAGGATATCAAATGATGGGCTGAAAATAAGACCAGAAGATTCAGTACCTCGGCAAAGAACCAAGGGCCATACAATTTGGAGCATATAAATTACAAAATACCACAGGGAGCCCTGGAGCAATCCTGAGAATATCACATACTTCCCTCCCTTATCACAGAATTCCTTCTGGACTGTATAGGATACTCACTTACGCATTAGCACCACCACACCACCACTTCTCCCTTTCTGTCCACTGCTGACACTGGCACTGCATGTTTTAAGAAAGTAAACAGAAGGGCTTCTTGTCTCTATCAAGAAACAGAAAGCGCTCTGTTTACCTACGTAAAACATTACGTGCCAGTGTTGTAAGTACAGAACAACTGTGGGAGCAAAGGGAAATGCTCTTGCGGCTGTGAAGAAGCAAACAGCAAGTCAGGCTGTGGGGCCCTTAAAGCTTTTGCACCCCAAGTCTGCCTTACTGGCTCAATGATGACTGTGCCTGCGCAGAATTCTGCATAGCACATGCAAAATTCTGCACAAACTCTGTGCTGCACAGTTGCACAGAATTCGCCCAAGAGAAGTAGAAGAGTTGATTAGCCATTCAAACACAAATGCCAAGAAACTAATGATCCAAAAACTATATGTGGTCTTTTCGGAGCTGTATATGAACTGATATAAATAAATTGCTCCACTCTAACTTACTACTAAATCTGAGGTGTTCATAGGATCATTCCTCATCCAACTTTTAGTACCCAATTTGTAGTCTCAGATTAACACGGCACTGATTATCACAGGAATCAATGAAAATCAACGTGCCTAGAAAACATCAATGACTACTGGGTTTTTTTTCTTTTTTTTGTGATGCTGGTTCACACCCTCTATGTTTGTCTTCCCTTGTGACAAAATATATATATATCCGTGTTGGTTAATATTTTAGGATACCAATTCTCCTTCTTGATCACAACTGTGTTGTTTTTTTCAAAATATATATATATTCGTGTTAATGAACTTATCTTTTTATGTTGACTCTTCTTATACTTAAGAATGCTAATTCTTCTCCTTGGCGAAATGCACTGATTTATGTTTACTCAATGCCCCATTTGGCGCCTATGCGTTTCACTCTCTTATGAGAGTTTCATCAGGAGATCTGTGTATAAGCAAAAATAGCATTATAGATAAAAAGACAAAAATCCACTTAAATTAGCAAGTTATTTTTCAAAACCTAATACTAACGTGCTGACCTTAAAAACTTTTAAAATCTATGTTATAAAAAACTATATTTAAAAAGCTAGTTAACTGTTCAAACCTGTTTCTTTGTGTTTCTACCGACTCTGTGTTAACTGCTGCCCACGTCTCTCTGTGGTTTTCATATCAAAAAACGCCGCGCATGCGGGCTTATCTTCACTACCTCCTTTTAAAGTGCTCAGCTGATCCACCTAGATCGGAAATCATTTGCATACTTGCCATTCTATGCACGCATTTAAACCTAATGGTTGGACAGTATTTAATAAGAAAATCCAGCGTTGTTCATAGAACAGCAAAGTTTCATCCAATGTTTTGCCTTTTTTAGATTTACTAATGTGATCAATACAGAAACAACGGAGATGTAAGAAGTCATGGTTCAGTTCTATACAATGTTGTACTAGGGGTGCCGTCATGATTTTGTTTTTCAACCGGCTCTTGTGTTCTTGTATCCGGACCCTGAACCTACGACTGGTCTTTCCGATGTATAATTTTTGACAGGGACATTTAATTGCATAAATCACTGATGTCGTATTACATGTGGTTGTTTTTTTGAGTATGTACTTTTTACCGGCATGAGTGAACTCAGAGACTTCCTCTGTTATCTGGCAAATGGTACATTGTCCACATGCTGTATGACCAGCGGACTTTGAATCCTCTATTGGTATACATGAAGGAAATGCTTTAATTGGACTTAATTGTTCTTTTAAGTTGTTATTTCTTTGCCAGACACATCTGATAGTATTTTCTGTCAACCCGGGGACTGTTCTCAATATATGTAAGTTCTTTGTAACAAGCCTCTGAATTCGATAACTGAGAGGAGAATATCTCGTAACAAGATTTACACTGTCATCCGACTTGTTTCTGCTAGTAGAACGTACCAACCAAGTTCTATCATTGTTCAGGGCTCTTTTGTACGCCCGTGTTACAATGTGTTCAGGATAACCTCTGTCAATAAAATCTTTAATCAGTTGTTTTGATTTATTTTTGAAATCAGACTTGTCAGAGCAATTTCGTCGGAATCTCAGAAATTGTGAAAAAGGAAGACTGTTTTTTAGTTTCATTGGGTGTGCGCTAGTATAATGTAAGAATGTGTTTCTGGTTATAGGTTTTCTGTATATAGTGGTTTCCCATTTTGCCTGCCCTTTAACTACTGTCAAATCCAAAAATGTTATTGATTGTGAAGCTATGGTATGAGTGAACTTGATGGCCATATTACATCCATTTAACCAGGTAACAAATGCCTCTGCTGCCTCTGTTGATCCTTTCCAAAGTGTAAAGATGTCATCTATAAAACGCATCCATAGTATGATTTGTGAAGCCCATGGGGATGCTTGTAACCATTCTCGCTCAAAATCCCCCATGAATAGATTCGCTATTGACGGGGCACACGAGGCCCCCATTGCAATGCCTGATGTGAGTGTCAGACAAGTCATCTCTACTCCGTAATGACACTTGTCTGACACTCACATTGCATTTCTTATGAATTTATCTAAACTAGTGATACAAAAAAAATTTTTTCACTTTGAGAATAACATATATCTACAAACATCAGGCATTGCAATGGGGGCCTCGTGTGCCCCGTCAATAGTGCTGTGCCCTGATAGGATAAGAAGTAGATGAATATCATGAATGGGAAGGTAGAGTTCTGCTTTAATTAGATAAGGAAAGGTAGTGTACGAATGGACGACAAGCATTACATTTTAAATGGATGAGAAATAGATCTAATATTAAGAACAATATGTTAACACTAAGACCGTGGATGAGAGATGGTCTTATATAATATAGATCCATAGTTTAATTGTGAATAGGCTTGATGTAACCATTTGTAACAGCATGAATGAGAAACGTGTGACGTAATCTAGAGGGGTTTAAATAGCCAATAGATTTACCATCACGCATGTGCGGCGTTTTTTCGTAACAGAAAGAAAGAGAGAGAACGCGGGCAGCATGAATACTTGTAAGTAGCTTATAATTCTAGAGAAATATATCATTGGAACGATTGCTTTTAGATATACAGTCAAACCTCGGTTTTCATGATTAATCCGTTCAAAAAAGTCTGACTAAAACCGAAACGGACTAAAACCGAAGCAAGATTTCCCATAAGAAATAATGTAAATTCAATTAATCCGTTCCAGACACCCAAAAATATTGACAAAAAATACATTTTATAGAGAGTCAATCCCACTTCTGGCCACAAGATGGTGCTCCAGAGGTATTTTTGGCAGACAAATTGTTTAAACTGCTGAGAAGGGAGAAAGATTAACAGCACAGTCAAGATGCAAATCTTCAGCAAAAAAACATCCAGAAATTTTTAAAGAAAACAGAAAAAAAAAAGAAGGATCCACAAAAAAAAAGGCACCAGCCACAGCCACCGGAAACACCACTCTCCCGCTCAGCACAGCAAACACACAGATAACCTAGGACACTAATCTGATCGCTGACTCCGTCTCAACAGCGTACCCCGCAAGAGAAAGAACTGCCTGCCACATTCATTCAACATCTCCTGCTTACCCATTCAATATCTCCTGCTACCCTGCTACCTCCGAGCCTGAGGGGGCGCTCCAGAGAACAGGCAGGCGGTGGAGAGATCGGGGCCTTCCTCTCTGCAATCCTTGCATCTCTGGCTCGAGGATGTTGCTCCATTTCAACACGCGATCGGTGAGTCGGGGGGGGTAGTGCTGCCGGGACTGGGCAGGCAAGCGTGTACTGTATTGCAGTACGAAAACCGAGGCGATGGACGAAAACCGAGACAAGATCGCCGTCTGAAAACACGTCGAAAACCGAAACCGACGAAAACCGGGGCAACCGAAAACCGAGGTTTGACTGTAGTAGATAGTAGGGTAATAGTATATTGTAATTTTGTGTATTTATAGGTTAAAGGTCTTCTGAAGAAAATTTCTGAAACGCCATTAAGGCGCCGAAGCTGAGCGTCGAGACTCTTGTTTTAAACATATTTTTGTATTGAATCAGTGTACTCGGGGAGTCTTCCTTCAAATAAAAATTTTTGCTTGATTTAAGACACTAGAGAAGAAAACCCGGGCTTGTTTATATATGTTTTGAAAGCATTGAAGAAAAAGAAAAAAAACAAATAAAAAAGAAGCTTTTTACAAACTTTGATTCTTTGAACGTATGCACTTTATACATATTGATATTCTACGTTCACTAAAATAGACCACAACTAGAAACACCTGTCAAAAATTATACATCGGAAAGACCAGTCGTAGGTTCAGGGTCCGGATACAAGAACACAAGAGCCGGTTGAAAAACAAAATCATGACGGCACCCCTAGTACAACATTGTATAGAACTGAACCATGACTTCTTACATCTCCGTTGTTTCTGTATTGATCACATTAGTAAATCTAAAAAAGGCAAAACATTGGATGAAACTTTGCTGTTCTATGAACAACGCTGGATTTTCTTATTAAATACTGTCCAACCATTAGGTTTAAATGCATGCATAGAATGGCAAGTATGCAAATGATTTCCGATCTAGGTGGATCAGCTGAGCACTTTAAAAGGAGGTAGTGAAGATAAGCCCGCATGCGCGGCGTTTTTTGATATGAAAACCACAGAGAGACGTGGGCAGCAGTTAACACAGTCGGTAGAAACACAAAGAAACAGGTTTGAACAGTTAACTAGCTTTTTAAATATAGTTTTTTATAACATAGATTTTAAAAGTTTTTAAGGTCAGCACGTTAGTATTAGGTTTTGAAAAATAACTTGCTAATTTAAGTGGATTTTTGTCTTTTTATCTATAATGCTATTTTTGCTTATACACAGATCTCCTGATGAAACTCTCATAAGAGAGTGAAACGCATAGGCGCCAAATGGGGCGTTGAGTAAACATAAATCAGTGCATTTCACCAAGGAGAAGAATTAGCATTCTTAAGTATAAGAAGAGTCAACATAAAAAGATAAGTTCATTAACACGAATATATATATATTTTGAAAAAAACAACACAGTTGTGATCAAGAAGGAGAATTGGTATCCTAAAATATTAACCAACACGGATATATATATATATTTTGTCACAAGGGAAGACAAACATAGAGGGTGTGAACCAGCATCACAAAAAAAAGAAAAAAAACCCAGTAGTCATTGATGTTTTCTAGGCACGTTGATTTTCATTGATTCCTGTGATAATCAGTGCCGTGTTAATCTGAGACTACAAATTGGGTACTAAAAGTTGGATGAGGAATGATCCTATGAACACCTCAGATTTAGTAGTAAGTTAGAGTGGAGCAATTTATTTATATCAGTAAGAAACTAATGATCAGCAGAATGAAAACAAATTGTAGAAAGATTTTTCTCCACACAGCACATAATTAAGTAGTGAAATCTATTGCCAGTGGATGTGGTCAAGGTGATTAACACAGCAGGATTCAAAGGTTTGGACAAGTTCCTGGAGAAGTCCATAAAATATTTATTAACCGTCTTGGGAAAGTCACTTAACTCTCCACTGCCCAAAGTACAAACTTAGATTATAAACCCTCTGTGGATAGAAAAATACATATTGTTCCTGAATGTAACACACCTTGAACTTTGAAAAAAGACACAAGCTAAAACATGAAATGCCATAACCAGTCAGATTAAAAGGTCCATCAAGCCCAGTAATCTATTTCCAACCATGGCCAATCCAGATCACAAGTACATGGCAGGATCACAAAAAGTAAATATTTTCAAAGCTACTGTTCCCCAGGGATAAGCAGTGGCTTTCCCCTTGTCTTCTGTAGCAGTTTATGGATTCTCCTCAAACCCGTTCAAGCCGTTTTTAGTTCACATCTCTTTACTGAAAAGTTTTATGTTAAAACTAAGGGGTACTTTTACTAAGGACCATTAAGGATACACCATTTGCGAGTGCAAAATGGCACTGTTAAGGGTCACAACATGCGTTAAAGGACAGGGCGGGGCGTAGGCGTTCCGGCATTAAGGGTGCTAGCAGCTGGTTAGCGAGCATTAAGTGGACATTGGGTATTAAGAGCATCCAGTGTGCACATTAATGTTCGCTAAAGCCAGTTGCCTTAACGTGGGTAGGAGAGCCTTTCTGCAAGTCACATTTGAGCTGCTGGATGGGAGCAAAGATAGTGTGTGTGAAATATAATGCTGGGACACAGGGAAGGTCTAATACCATCTATTTAGGCTTCACAGCTGTCTCAGCTATTCTAACCACCATACAATCTTCCTGACACACAGGCATTCGGTTCTGGTCAACATTATGGGGTATCGTTGCATTTTAGGTATGTTGTGTATAATATCTTGAAAAATAATTGAGGAGAAGGAGATAACCAGTGGTGTGCCCCGGGGATCTGTCCTTGGTCCGATTCTTTTTAGCATCTTTGTTAGTGATATAGCAGAAGGGCTGTCGGGTAAGGTTTGGGTCACTGACCTGCTGGAGGACCCATGACCTTCGACCCACTCCTAGCTTTCAGACAATAGGTAGCACATTTTGCTCCAAAATACCTTGGTAGTCATCTGACTTCATAATTCCTTTAATACGTTCCAGGTCTCCAGTTCCAGAGGCAGCAAAACGGTCCCAGAATATTATGGAACCTCCGCTATATTTAACTGTAGGAATGATGTTTTTTTCCTTATAAGGTTCATTTCTTCACCTATTAATGTATCGCTGGTCTGCACTGCCAAAGAGCTCAAGTTTGGTTTCATCTGTCCACAGAACATTTTCCCAGAAGGATTGTGGTTTCTCAAGGTGGGTTCTGGCAAAGATCAGGCATGCCTTTTTACGTCTGTCTTTGAGCAGTGGGGTTCTCCTTGGCCTTCACCCATGAAGTCCTTCTTTATTTAGTGCACGGCATATGACTGGGCATCACCAGATAGCAAAATTCAATCTCGGCTCTTTGGTTCCAATTCTCTAAATTCAACTAAGGAATGAAATCACACACATACAGAATTATATCAGTGACAGTACTACTAAGCTTAAGCAGAGGAATTTGGGCTTGCAAACTTGAGCAGTTCTCCCATAATTCCTATTCCAGCAAGGCCATAGTACTTCTTTTATTACAAAAAAACTGCTACATGGTACAAATTTGTCTTATCACACTCTATGCCATGCCTCTGCTATACAGATGAAGCTAAACACTGCATGTTTTAGGTCAAACTAGGCACAAATATTGCTCAGCTTAATCAAGACAAGCAAAAACATTCTGTCTCGTTTTTTCACAACCATCTACAAAATGCGGCCTTGTCTTCTATACATATACACTGCTAAGCTGCTACAGATCAAGCTTCAGCTTGTCAGCAAAATCCCAAGCCATTCTCCATATTAACCCTTTCAGAGGGCTCTGGTACCCCAATTCAAGTCCCTGTCAACAGAAACCACCATTCCAGATTGCTCTAGGTCAGCCTTAAGATCTCTGGATGTTGTACATGGTATTTTTCCAACAGTTTGCACTAACCTTCAAAGCCTTCTTGGATTAATTTTCCTCTTCCTACCACATCCTGGGAGGTTCTTGACAGTCCCATGAGCATAAAACTTCATAATTACATTGCAAACTGTAGACACAGTAATCCCATGGTCTTTAGAGATGGCCTTGTACCCTTTTGAAGTTTGATGCTTGGTGATAATGGCTTAGATGGTCACTAATGAAACAGGGAGTGAATGTGGCCATTTTAAACATTAGAGCTATCATTCATTGGTTGATTCAAGTCATGTGAGTACTGACAATTTATCACAGGTGCATCTAATTTTACGCAATGGGAATGTGGCTCTTCTGTTCAAACTGATTTGAATTGTTTATAAGGGTACCAATAATCATGTCCTGGCAATGTCCCAGTTTTTATACTAGTTCCTACTATTTCCTTTTTTAATTGATCTTCTTTTATTTTATTTTTTTGTGTGTTAAATATGTGTGCATATATAGTCCAAAGCAATGATGGGATTCGGCTGATTCGGCACAGAACAAGCAAACCTTCGGAAAGAACTTGGGGTGAGTCCGCAGGACCACCTGGTTCCTATAGAACCTCGTGTATGGTGCCTTGACCATCAGCGCCTGGAGTTCACTGACTCTCCGGATGGGGGTGAGAGCTATCAAGAAGGCCACCTTCTATGACAGGTGCCGCAGCAGGCAGGTAACCATGGGCTAAAAGGGCAGCTTGGTCAGCTATGTGAGGACCACACTGAGGTCCCATTCCACCGGAGGACGACGGGTAGGGGGCTTGGAAAGAAGCAGGCCTCACATGAAACGAGAGACAAGCAGTGGCCCCGAAAGAGGTTTGCCCTTGATAGGGTGGTGGTTCACTGAGATGGCACTCAGGTGAACCCTGATTGAGTTAGACTTCAGCCCAGATTGCAAGAAGTGGAGCAGGTACTGCAAGACCAAACTAATAGGGCATGAAAACAGGTCTGCTCGGAGCTCTGAGCACCACTCGAGAACCGACGCCACTTGAAGGTGTAAGCCCGTCTGGTCGAGTCCTTCCATGAGGCCAAAAGAATGTCCTCGATCTCCATGGGGAGATGGTAGGAGGCTAGAGCGACCTGCTCAGCCGCCAAGCTGTGAGGGACAGGGACCTCAGATTGGGATGAAGAAACAGACCCTCCTCCTGCGTCAGCAGCTCTGGTGAGAACCAGAGGTCTCTGTCGAGAGACGGAGCAGCAGAGGAAATCAAGGCTGCCTGGGCCACCTCGGGACTATGAGAATCATCGAGGCCCTGTCCCGCTGAACCTTGAGAAGGGTCCGGGCAATAAGGAGTGTAGGGCGGGAAGGCATATAGTAACCCATGTTACATGAGATGAGGAAGGCATGAGTGGCTACCCTGTCCGGGTGCGGGAGGGAACCACAAAACTGAGGAAGCTGCGAATTCACCGGGCTGGCAAAGAGGTCCAGGTCCAGAGTCCCCCAACACTGGAAGAGCACTTCGCCGTTTGGGAACACAGGCGCCACTCGTGCCATCAGAGGACCCTGCTGAGCTGGTCTCCCAATGCAAGTCCTGACCCGGGAGGTAAGTGGCCCTTATGGTCATGCCCCGGCTCACCGCAAAGGAGCACAAGGCTATCACCTCCAAACAGAACCTGTAGGAACCGGTGCCCCCCTGTTTGCTCACAAAGAACATCATGACCTGATTGACTGTCTGGACCAGCACCCTGCTCGGTGCTGTAAGCGGTCCCTGAATACCTAGAGAGTGAGGCAAATTGCCCAGAGTTCCAACACGTGGATCTGCTGCCGGGACCCCTCGAGGAACTAGAACCCTTGAATGCGCCATCCCTCGCAGTGGGCTCCCCAGCCCACCAGGAAGACGTCCGTGGTCAAGACCACCTGATGCGCCAGGGCTTGGAAGGGCATACCGCGAAGCAGGTTCCGGAACTCCTGCCACCAAGCCAGAGACTCCGCCACGCTGGGAAAGATAGAAATGGGGTCTCGGAGGCAGCTGGCTGACTGTGCCCACTGCGATCGGAGGCACCACTGCGTCGCCCGCATGTTGAGGCAGTCGTTGGGCATGACATGGACCATGGAGGCCATATGGCCGAGAAGGCGAAGCATTGTCCGGGCTGAGATGGCACTGCGGCACCACACTTCGGACATCAGAGATACGAGGCGGTCTTCCCTGTACTGAGGAAGAAAAGCCATGGCCTGAAGGGTGTCCAAGCGAGCCCCGATGAACTCCAGGGACTGAACTGGGGGGAGGTGGGACTCTGGGTGATTGATCACGAACCCCAGATGCTCCAAAGGCAAATGGTATGATCCGTGGCCTGTCTAGCTTAGGAGGCCATGCCCCCTGTTACGAGCTAGTCCTCTAGAGATGGATAGACGAAGGTGCCCTGCAGCTGCAGATGGGCCGCAGCCACGGCCAGGCACTTCGCGAAGACCCGCGGGACGGATGTGAGGTCGAAGGGAAGTACCCTGTACTGGTAATGGTTTTCCTCAACCATGAAGCAGAGGTACTTTTTGTGTTTGGGGTGGACGAGGATGTGAGCGTAGGTATCCTTTAAGTCTAAGGTGCATAGCCAATTGCCCTGCTGGAGGTAGGGCAGTAACATTCCAAGGGAGAGCATCTTGAACTTCTCCCGCACCAGGAACTTGTTGAGGTTCCGCAGGTCAAGGATGAGCCGAAGGCCACCTGTTCGCTTCAGGATGAGGAAGTATCGGGAGTAAAACTCCTGTCCTCAGAGGTGCATTGGGACTGATTCTACTGCGTCGTCCTTGAGGAGGCCTACGAGTTCCTGACTCAGGAGGGCCTGGTGCTGGGGAAGCCAATGTGGCTCCCCAGGAAAGTACAGAGGAGGGGCCTGGTCGATATGGAGGCAATAGCCCTTCCGAATGACCTGGAGAACCCAGGGATCGGTAGAGATGGACTCCCACCTGTGGGGAAATGGACCAGATGACCCCCGATGGACATGCTCCCTGCCAGAGGACAGGAGGCTATGCCGATGGCGTCAAAACTCTGAGGCTGGTAGAGCCGGAGCCGGGGGTTAGATCTTGGAGCCCTTCGGCTTACGAGGGCCGTGGACAGTGGACGCCCGGATGCCCTGAACGGGGGTCGATGCTGGTAGATAGGCCGGGTAGCCCCTATACGGGAGCCCCTTTCGCTGGAAGAAAGGCTTCTTGCTCTGCTGCTTCTTCCTGGTGAGGGAGGAAGTTTTCCAGGAGAGGCGAGTACAAGTCACATACTCTGTCTCGATCTCCACGATCTTGTCCTTCATGGGCTTGCCAAATAGCTGCTCCCTGATACAAGGGATGTCCAGCATCTTCTCCTGGACCCACTGTTCCAGGTCCGAGGACTGGAGCCAACCCTACTGGCAGGCTCCGATGCCAGCCGCCACAACCCAGGCAGAAGACTCAAAGCTGTTATATGCTGCTTGCGAGAGGTTCTTCGAGCATTCCCCAATGGACTTTGAGGGGGCCTGAAAAGCCAGAGATGGTCTCCATCAAGGCTCGAGGTGAAGCCTCTGAGCTCCCTAGTGAGTTCATGGAGGAACATCCCAATGTATAATTGGTAAACTTGGATGTGGCATGACAGCATGGAGTCCTGATAAGCCTTGCGCCCGAGGGTGTCGAGGGTATGAGACTCTGCCCTGTGGAATTGACGAATGAGTCTTCAGGCTCTTTAGCTTCCGCATGGCCGATTCGACCACCATCAAGGTGTGGGGAAGCTGGGCTTTCTGAAACCCCAGATCTCGCTGGACCTTATACAGAGCCTCCGGGCACTTGTTAACAATCAGGACAGAGGCTGGGATCTCCCACATGTGGAGTAGAAGGTGGTTCAGAATGGAAGGAACTGGCACCGAGAGAACCTCCCTCAGAGGAGCTTCATACCGCAGAATATCAAGCTCATCAGCATGGGGCCCCTGCTCTCAGTGGCGAGCGCTAGGGCACGTGCCATGTCCCATATGAACTCCAGGAAGGTGTCGTCCTCGGGAGGTGACTGCCACCTCTGTGTCAGTGGGGAGGGGTCGGAGGGGAGGTCTCAGTGGGACAGTCACTTAAAGGTGTTAGTAGAATATATGTAACATTGAGGCAAGTCAATTGAAGATACATATTACGCTTTCTAGTTATATTACAGAGTGTTGTTTCAGTAGTTAAGACAGTGAAGACAGACAGGAAGAGAATGAATGACAGAATTATGATGCTGGCAAAGAATACCGCATATACAATGGACTGCCCCAAAGAACAAAAGAATCAGTACCAGAGGAGATCAAACCTAAGCTTTCCTTAAAAGCTCAAATAACAAGACATCAGCTTTCATATTTTGGACACATCATGCGGAGATTATTAAAGGAGGACATCGGGGGTCAAGATGGCAGCAGCTATGTGAAGCTCTCGAGGTCGGGAAGATAAGATCCCCAATCAGCAACCTGAATGCCCGAATTAAACTGTAAAAAGTATTGGCGTTTCCCTGTGGACCGAACTAGTGAGTGATGGCGCAAAAAACCCCGAGCCCGGATCTGAAAATCTTCGAGTTTAAGGCGACCCCAGGGGCAGCAGGAACCAGAGCAAAGATGGCGCCAAATGGAGTGGCAGGGGAAGAGAAAAATTCCTCGACAGGAGCCCGCGTGCCGGGGGATGGTGAGTTAAGCTTGTTGAAGGAAGAGCTGAAAGAGTGGTTCGGGATGATCTGACAAGACCTGGCCAATTTCAAAGCAGAAGCAAAACTATGGATTAGAGAGCTGAGCGATGATATCCATGAGCTTGGGCAACGGGTTGAGTCCATGGAGCAGAGAATAAAGGAGCATGAGGGGCTTCTAAATTCTGTGAAAGAGAACAACAACTTGGCGAAAGCAGAAATGGGAGAACTATGGTCAAAATTAGAGGATTTGGAGAACAGGACACGTTGCTCGAATATACACTTGAGAGGCATCCCAGAGAAAGAGGGAACATTCAACTACAAAGTGCTGGTGGAACAATTGTGTAAGGCCATATTAAGACAAACTGAAGCACCAGTGGAGAATTTATGTTTTGATATAGACAGAGCACCTAGAGCTTTAGGCCCAAAGCAGGATGGCTTGCCACGAGATATTGTAGCGTGTTTTCATGATTTCAGTACAAAGGAGGCGGTTATGCAAGCGGTGCAGAAAGTGGGCAAAGTGCTCTGGGAGGATCAACCAGTGGAACTGTATGCTGACATTTCGATAATTACCATAAGAAGGAGAAGAACTTTTAAAGATATTACAGCACGGTTAAGAGAAGAACGTATCTGCTTCAAGTGGCTTTTTCCCTTTGGACTGCAATTCAATATTGTGAGAAAGACCACCACTGTGCACACCATAGAGGAAGCTATCAAAGGAATGGAGATAGCAGGATGGTCGGAGCTACCAGAAGTCCCGATGGGGAAAGATGCGGAGCAGAAGAGGTTGGGGTTTATGAGTACGGAGTGGCAGCAAGTGACACAAGGGAGCCAACTTTTGAGATGCCAGGAGTCCAAAAATGTCAAGTACTCGGGAGATACCTGATCATGGACTCTGAAGATAATGTAAAGCAGGTGTTTGGTGGGGGCTGAAGTGGAGGGGAAATGTCTGGCTTTTTGTACTTTGTATGCTAAGGACAGAAGAATGTGTTAATAATGGGGGAGGAAGGTATAATGTTGATCTTGGTAGTGACCCACACCTCACTGGAGTGGAGAGGGGTGGAACTTTCTGGAAAATTGAAGGGAGGGGTAGGGTGGGGCTAGTGGGAGGATGAGGGAGGGGACGGGGTGGCGAGAAGGGGGAGGAGGAGGGGGTGGGCCTTGCAGGTTGGAAAGAGTAATCTTCTTGGGCAAGTATGGAAGTCATACAAGACATGACTTTAGAGTGGTATCCTTGAATGTAAGGGGCCTCAACTCAGAAAGAAAGCATCCGTTATGCTATAAAGAAGCACTTAGGCTGAACACTGATATAATTTTAATACAAGAAACGCACCTAATGGGCGGGGGAGAGCGGAGGATGGTAAATAAAAAATTTCCAAACCAATGGTTTGCATCCAACCACCATGAAAAGAAGAAAGGAGGGGTTGGAATATGTATAAGTGCGAGAATTCAGTGCCAAAAAAAGATAAGGGAGGCAGATATTTGTTATTAAAAATTAAGATATTTGAGCAGGTCTATACAATAGTGAATGTGTATGGTCCTAATTATGCACAAGGAGACTTTTTTGAAGGAATGAGATCCATTCTAATTAACTTTAACGAAGGGCATTTGATAGTGGGGGGGGGATTTCAACCTAACAGTTAACCCCGAATTAGAGTCATCAAGGGGACAAGTGGGGGGTTCAGCGAGGCAGAGGAAAAAATTAAAAACTTTTATGAGGGATTTGGGGTTGGTTGATGCTTGTTGTGATATGCATGGGAGGGAGAAGGACTACACGTTTTATTCTTCGGTGCATGGGTCTTATAGTAGGATTGATATGTTGCTGGTCCATAAGGATCTGATGACCTGGGTAGTGGGAAGTAATATTGGTGAAAGCTCCTGGTCAGATCATGCACCAGTGTGGGAGGATTTTAGAGACTCAGCTGCTAGTAGGGGGAGGGGTCAATGGAGGTTAAATGAGGCTTTGTTAGAAACACCAGGGGCTGTTAAACAGATCTCGGACACCATTTTGGAGCATTTGCAGTTTAATGATAATGGGCAATGCTCGATGGGGGGTAGTACGGGACTGTTTAAAAGCGGTGATCAGAGGAAAATTTATAGCATTAGGATCTCAAGTTAAGAAAGAAAAAGAGGCTAAAAAAGAAGAATTGAGGGAAAGTATGAGAATGTTGAAGAAATGACAAAAACAGGGCCAGTTAAATAAAGAGGATAATAAAAAATTAACGAGCATTAAACAGCAGTTGAATGAAATGGAACTAGGGGAAATTAAGTCTGTGCAAGAGAAGTTTCGGCAAATGCATTTTGAGTATGGAAATAAATCAAGCAGATTACTAGCATATCAGCTGAAAAAAATGCAGATGCGGAATTGTATTCATAAAATAAGAGATAGATACGGGAAGGAGCTGAGGCAAAGAGAAGAGATTAAGGCGAGGTTTGTGGAGTTCTATAGGGAACTATACACACCTGAAGAGGCAGTAACCCATGAGAAGATACAAAAATACTTAGAGGGAATACAATTGCCTAAAATTGGAGAGCAGGAGAGCCTAATTATGTCTAGGCCTATTACTGACCAGGAGGTACTGGGGGTAATTAAGGAGCTGCCATTGCATAAGGCCCCGGGAAGGGATGGATTCTCCAATAGATTCTATAAGGTTTTTGCACCGATTTTGGCCGGACCCTTAGCTCGTTTATATAACCTAGTGGGGAGAGAAGAATCTTTACCCCTGATGATGAGGATGGCGGGAATTACTCTAATACCTAAAGAGGGGAAAGATCCTATTCAATGTGGGTCTTATCGGCCAATCTCTTTACTGGGATCTGATTTGAAAATTTTTTCTAGAGTACTGGCCAATAGATTAATTTCATATATGCCCCATTTAATTCATATGGATCAGTCTGGGTTTATACCCGGTCGACAAGCATCAGAAAATTTAAGGAGGGTCCTTAATGTTGTCTGGAATGGCAAGAGTAGGAAGGAAGAAATGTTGTTGTTGGTAATAGATGCAGAGAAGGCACTTGACAGGGTGTCCTGGCCTTTTTTTGATTCAGACCCTGGGAAAAGTGGGGATAGAGTGGGTGAGTGCCTTGTATAAGAACCCTCAAGCGGCTCTGCGGATCAATGGAGAATACACGGAGGCCTTTGGACTCATGTGAGGGACTAGGCAGGGTTGCCCTTTGTCTCCTCTATTGTTTGTATTAACGACGGAGCCACTAGCCCAGAGAGTAAGAGACTCTGGGGAGATTCAGGGGTTGAAATGGGAAAGGGGGGAGAGTAAGGTGTCCTTGTTTGCCGATGATTTATTGTTTATCATTACATCCCCAGAGCAAATGCTGAGCGCTCTGATGAGTGAGCTGGAGAGTTTTGGGAGTTTCTGGGTTTAAAATGAATGCATCCAAATCTGAGATTTTAAATGTATCCATTCCTGATAGAACAAGTGAAAAATTGAAGAAATTGTTCCCCTTTAAGTGGGCTAAGAAAAGCATTCGCTATTTGGGTATCCAAGTAACACCACTGATCTAAGATCTGTTTGGAGCGAATTATAGTCCTTTAGAGGGTAAGATTAGGAATTGGAGGGATGGGGGGGGGGGCTGAAACTGACTTGGTCAGGGAGAATAGCAGCGGTAAAAATGATGATATTGCTTAAGCTGCTCTTCTTGTTTAGCACGTTGCCGGGGGCTGTACTAGGGGGATTCCTAAGAAAGATGCAAAGAGTGCTGTGGAAGTTTATCTGGGGAGGTAAAAGAGCGAGAGTCCCCAAAGACATTTTGATAAAGAATAAAGCAAAAAGAGGTATGGCGATCCCAGACTTGGGAAAATATTATAGTGATGCGGTTAAGGGCGGTTTTGGAATGGGGACTACATGATATGCAAGATTGGGTTCAGATAGAGAGGATGGCCTTAGGAGTACCATTGTTGAGAGAGGCGCTGTGGATTCCCTGGGGATATAAGATGGTGGCAAGGTGTGATAACCCATTCATGCAAGTAACTTTACAATTATGGTTCCAGTGGCGAACGAAGTGGTTGGGTGAGGGATGTGTTACTACAGGTGTCCCCCTAAGGGGCAACTGTGAATTCCCTCCTGGGATGAAGGGTGGGTTTGCTGAGAGATGGGCTAGAAGTAATCTGTGTTGTGTGGGTCAGTTCCTGGAAGGGCGTAAAGTTAGATAGTTTGAAAAAATTAAGGAAGAATTTTCATTGAGGAATTCAGATTATTACAACTATGTGCAGATGGTTAACTATATCCAAAAGAGAATCATTCTGGGTTTGAGGGAGGAAATAGCTCAAATCGAGCAGCTGTTTCTGAGAGATAAGATAAAGGTAGTACCACACAAATATATGAAATCATGGTCACGTCTAAGAATGAAAACAAATCATTCCAAAAGAAATGGGAAGCAGACTTATGCCCAGAGGTATAAAGGTCTGTTAGCTAGCAATTTAATAGAGCATAACTATAAGATCATGTATAGGAACTCCCTCCCCACCTCCCTCCGTCTGGAACAAAGCTACCGCATTTTTAAGGTTCAGTTGAAGACCTATCTTTTCAACAAAGCATTTGATCTACCCACTGCCCATGTTTAGTCCTGTGTGCTCTTCTCTCTTAGTCTAGTTTAATATGTCTGCATGTATGTCCACCCAGCTTCTCACTTTCTGTTTTGTCCTATGTGTTCCTCTCTCTTCGTCATGTTCACCGTTAATGCATGTTATGCTTGCTCTGTTCTCTCACTTTTCTGTCTACCATTGTAACTTCTTTTTCCTTTTCGGTGCCTATGGCCCAATTCTATATTATTTGAATTTGTAAACCGCCTTGTTTTTATTTGAAGGGCAGTATATCAAGTGAAATAAACATAAACATAGGTGGTATGTGACGTCAGATGTAATACAAAAAATGTATGGGAAGACAAGTGGTCTCTGTTGGCGGGAGTGCGGGGGGGGGGGGGGGTCAAGGAACATTTCTCCATATATGGTGGCTATGTCCAAAAATACAGGTGTTCTGGAGCAAAGTATTCCAGACTCTGGATATTATGATGGGAAAGGTTGTTGGGGTAGATCCAGGGGTGGCTTTATTGGGGATACACAGAAAGCGAATGAAAAAAGAAGAGAGTAACCTCATTAATTTGGGCTGTTTGGCAGCTCGGTTGGAAATTGCTAAGAAATGGAGACAAAGTGGACCGCCGCTGCTGGGTGACTGGGAAAGAGGAATGCACTATATATATTTGATGAGCAAGTTGACAGCCCTGAAACTAGAGAGAATGATGCAGTTTGAGAGGATATGGTCTAAATATTCTGCCTGGCTGATTATGATTTAATTGTGGAAGGTGAAGCAAGAAGAGAGATGATTGAATGCAATTATTTTATTTATTAATTTTATTTAACCAGTTTTCTATACCACCTTATCCTTCAATCAAAGCGATTTACCTTATGTAATTACTACAAACAGGTACTGGATATATTCCCTCGTCCCCAAAGGGCTCACAATCTAAGTGTACCTGAGGCAAAGGAGGGTTAAGTGGCTTGCCCAAGGCCACAAGGAGTGCCTATAGGACTAGAAACCCCAGTCCCTCTGGTCTGAGATTGCTATCCCATGGTGGGACTTGAACCTCTGGCCCTTCAGCCTGAGGTACCATGTTCTAACCACTAAGCCACTCCTCCTCCATATTATGTGTTAAACAGTTGCCTGTAAGAGGGTGGGGAGGGTGAGGGGTGGGTATAAGCAGGGGGGAAAAAAACTGAGTCACGGGAAAGAATAATGGGGCAATGGTAAAATACTCTGTGGAATGGGAAAAAATTCCATGTGGGATGAATATTGCTCTTGTAGTGTAGTGATGTACTCCACTGTGATGTATTTCCCTGTGACAAAAGTTTTTAAAAAAATGGAGGACATCATGCTTGGCAAGGTTGAAGGAGTGGAGTAGCCGCCTAGTGGTTAGAGCAGTGGCCTGATGACCAAAGTTCAAATCCCACTGGTACTATATGTGGCCTTGAGCAAGTCACTTAACCCTCCATTGCCTCAGGTACAGACTTAGATTATAAGCCCTCTGGAGACAGGGAAACACCTACTGTACCTAACTCACCTTGAACTACCTATTGTAAATGAGTGAGCAAATTACTACTAAATAAAGGTCAACGTCAAAAGAGAAGACCAGCAACGTGACAGATCAATACAACAGCAGCAGCAGCAGCTATTGGTGCCACTCTGTTTATTGTTTTTATTTATTTTATTTGACTGGTTTTTTTATACCGTTTTTCACCGGGGAAAGCGGTTACCTTACAACTAGTTGTTATGCATAGAACTATGGAACTTATTTACAGAGTAGCTAACATATGCTATCAATATTACATAGAACAGTGAAACTTATACACATTATAATACCTTAGCAGTATAATTTATATACATTGAAGCTCTTAACAGAAGTGGCAAATATATTGTAAATAGGTCGACTGATTATTATGGGTGGATGCTGGGGGTATTATGTAATGTGACCAAAATGTTCATGCAATAGGTGCATTTTGAGCCATTTTCTGAATGTGGATAGGTCGTTTGTTGAGTGGAGGACTCCAGGGAGGAAGTTCCAGAGGGATGGCGTATACAGTCCCTATGCTCTGTTGCAGGCGTACTGGGTGCTTTTGTTTTTTTCTTGTGGAATTGTAGCATGTTTGTATTGTTTTGCCTTTTTGATCTGTGCGAGCTGGCAGTCTTCAGGAGGGATTGTAGGTAGTGAGATGATTGGTTATTGATGATCTTAAATGTTAGGAGTAGGACTTTGTAGAGTATGTGGCTTTGTAGTGGCAACCCATGGAGTTGTTTGAGGATAGGAGTTATGTGCTCATACTTTGACACACCTTGAATTGTGCATGCAGCGGTATGCAATGCAGTGATAAGAGTGGATTTGGGTAGTCCTTTCTAAAGTGAATTGTAGTAGTCGAAGAGTGGTGTTATTATAGCCTGGAAAGCTGTGCGGAAGTTGGATGGGTCTAGCAGGGGGCGGAGATGGTGGAGGGTTCTGATTTTGTAGTATATTTGTTTTGTTGTATTTATGTGAGCTTTAAAGTTGAGTTGCTGGTTAAGAGTAATTCCCAGATAACAAACATGCAAGTACAAACAAAGGTCAGGTATTTAGGGTTATGGATGTTGATGGTTGGAATTTGGAGTCTTTTGCTATGAATAGTGCTTCCGTCTTCTTGTAGTTTCTTTTTAGTGAGTTGTTGGCTAACCATTGGGATACTTCTGAGAAGCATTGTTTTATTCCATCATATGTTGGTGTGCTGGTGTTGATTGAAGCATATATCATTATGTCATCTGCATAAATATGGAATTGAATGCTATGTGAGTGGATGGCTGCAGATAGATGTTGAATAAGAGAGCTGATAGGGAAGGCCCTTGAGGGGCACACCTTAGGTTGGCAGATAAGGGGAGAAGGTGATGGATCCCATTATGTCTTGTTGATAATGATCACAAAGGTATGATTGAAACTGGTCCAATACCTTATCTTGGATTCCGATGGATTGGAGTCTGTGTAGGAGGATGCTGAGGTTTATGGTGTCAAAGGCAGCCGAGATATTAAGGAATATTAGTATGTAACCTTGGTTTGGTTTTTGGGTTCCTTTTATTAGGATATTTAGAAGGGGTTAGCAAGGTTTCAACACCATGGTTTGGCCTGAAACCATGCTGTTGAGAGTCAAGAGGAGCTTGATAGTCAAGGTGATCCTGGAGTTGTTGCTGAATGTTTTTTTTTTCAATTATCTTCGGCAAGAAAGGTAGGCTTGCTATGGGTCTGTATGCAGATAGATCATTGGGGTTGAGTCTGGCGTTCTTCAAGATGGGACGAAAGGAGGAAGATTTGAGTTGTTTAGGTACGTTTCCTTGTAGGATAGAGAGTTGGGTGATTCTCAGCAGGGTGTGACTAAGTTCTTCCTTTGACGCCTTGATCCAGCTAACTGGGCATGGATTGAGCAGTGACATGGTTGAGTTTAAAATGGTGATGGTAAATTCTGTGTTTTCTTTGCTAATTGAACTGAATGTAGACCAGGGGTTGAAAGTGTTGATTAAGGATGGGGTCTGTGGTGAAGGCTGGTACGCGGAGTTGTTCTTTTGGTAGTGGATTTCAAAAGTTTGAAGATTAGGGAGGATTATGTTTTACTATATGAAAGAGCTGTTTTGGTCAGTTCAGTGATTTGTTTATGATTTTTTGTATGGAAGGTTCTCTTGCAGTTGTCAGTTTCCTGATGGTATTCGATTAGTAAAAGCATGTAGGAGTTTTTGTCCTCTGTTGACTTTGTCTTCTCCATTTTCGTTCTGTTTTTCAGAGTTGCCTCTTGAGTTCTATCAACAATTAGCTGCCTGACTGAAGACCAAATGCAATTTAGGACAACTATCCATAGGGTCTCTACAAATCAACATCGATTCGATAGCACTTAACATGGGTACAGTGTATGCAATATCTTGCTGCCATTTTAATAATGGAAAAATCCTTAGTAATGGGGTGGCATGACTATTATCTGAGTCAGTGAACAGGGCCCTTCACCTTGCCAGTATGTTTCAGTTTTATTATGGATGCTACTAATCCAGGGCCCTTTTAGCTCTTGATGTTTCCTCATAAATAATTGTTGGAAAATCCCTAAAAACCCACTTATTCCTCTTTAGGCCTAGTGGGAAAAAAACATTAAAGCCAAAGTAGCTAAACCCATTGCTCCCATATATCTCCATGAGCAAGAAGGAATCACCTGAATCGCCTTCAGTAACACTCTGAAGCTGAGAAGTTACTTCAGGAAAAAATCTAGCAGAGAACCTTCTGTGCAGAACACAATCAAACCCTGCAAGTTGAGAATCTTCTATGAAGAAACTAATTGACAAAGACACAGTGGATAAATATCCAGTTATGTTAGGGGATCGCCACTACACAGACAAGGTCAGACAACCTTCCCCTGAGGTATCGAGGCTCGCCATGCACCTGAGTACCTACAAAGGCCCAATAAGAAACTGCTTTTGCTAATGACAAAGAAAGTTCTAATGAAGCAGAAGAATGCAAGTGCAGAGGGCATCCCTCTTAAAAGGCTGAATTCAGACTCTTCTGCAGCACAGCAGCTACCACCAGGGCCGCATCAACTTCATGCCACACATACTGCCTGCTGCTCTATAGCTTCCCGCTCAGCTCTGGAACTGGCCCCAGCCTGCTGCATCTCACTCGGCTCCAATCTGGCCCTGGCCCACCATGTCCCAAACTAAATGATTGTGTGAAATATGTGCATTTCCAATGGGAATTTAATACACATCTCTTTAATTAGGGTTTGAAAACCTTGTGACCCCCACCTTTACCCCACTCCCCCTTCCCATCTCAAGAGAACCTCTGCAAAAGACAAGGAAGAACATGAATACTGTATGGAGAAAATAAATTCCCACTGCCTTTACATGAGCTCAGAGCTTTGGGTATCATCAGTATAAATGCTGTAATGAGAGTTCTTCAGGTTATTATGTTGGATATGTCAAGAACGAAGCTTACTTACAACTTTTCAAGAAGAAATGCTCTCCTCTCTTCTCCCTCCCCCTCTCATAATGGACACCAGTGGCTGCTTTATATATAGTATTTTCAGGCAATTCATTTTGCCTTTTATTAATCTCTCAATTTAAGATATACAGTAATCAGACCCAGTAAATAACAATCTCTTATTAATATTCAATATAAGTATATTCCTGGTTCCCCTTTTTATAATTTTCAGCTTTTGCTTTGCAATCAAAAGTTTCATTGAATACCTAAGGTGGAAGTACTGCTGGTATTCTTGAGTAGTTCAGTGATGAAACACAATGGCAGATAAAGACCATAATGGCCTATCCACTCTGCCGTTCCTTACCAACCTCTAAGCTCTACAGCCCCATTTTGTCCTTTAGGGGATCTTCTGAGTTTGTCCCGTGCTTTCTTGAATTCAGATATAGTTTGTGTCTCTACTACCTCCACTGGGGAACTATTCCATGGATGTACCACTCTTTTGGTAAAGAAATATTTTTGCAAATTACACCAGAGTTTATCTCCTTTCACCTTCATCCTATGCCCCCTTGTTGCAGAGCTTTCTTTCACTTGAAAGAGGATCTCCTCCTGTGCATTTATGCCATGGAGGTATTTAAACATCTCTACCATATCTTCGCTCTCCTGTCTTTCTTCCAAAGTATACATATTCAGATCTTTAAGTCTGTCCTCATATGCCGTAATACTATAGAGGTCCAACAGAAGAGCAGAGAATATCCATAGCCACACCAATAATATCACTGCAAACACAATTTTAATGAAAAGACCCAACTTGGCCAATTTTTGGCATCAAAGCCTGCATCAGGAGTCAGTCCAAATTCTATGTCAATTTCAACTTTATGAAAGTGCAAACTAGACAGTAGAACATACAAAGGCTGGTCACAAAACAGTAATGCCTTAGTCTCAGCAAGGCATGCACTGAAGCAGACCCCGAGAAACTCAAGGGACTGAGATGGGCATAGAGAACTCTTGGCATGATTGACCACCCATCCAAGGTTTTCCAGAAAGCAAACACAGGAAACTGCCAAACAGTGCTTCTGAGTGAGACTTTGATCGGATGAGCCAATCGTCCAGATAAGGATGGACTCTGATCCCCTAGTGGTGGCAAAGCAGCTGTAACAATCACCATAACTTAGGAAAAGTGCAAGGGGTCATGGCAAGGCCAAATGGTAGAGCACAGAACTGATAGTGGTGATCCAGCACTGCAAAATGCAGGAAATGCTGCTGATCCTCACAGATAGGTATATGGAAGTACACCTCCTCAAGGTCCAGGGAAACTAGAAACTTGCCTAAGCAGACTGCTTGTATTATGGACTTCGAAATCTCTATCTGAAACCACAGCATGCAGTTGACCCCCTTGAGATTGAGAATGGGCCGGAAGGAGCTGTCCTTCTTGGGAACAACAAAATAGATGGAGTATCTATCTGAGCGTGTCTCAGAAGGGGGAACCGGGAAAATTGCCCAGAACTGTAGAAGCTGCTGAAGAGTCACCTATACTGCCACTCTCTTGTGGGCATAAGAGCGTAGGGAGATCAAAAAGGCATCCCTGATGGGTCCTCGACAGTCTCTCAGGGGTACATCCTTGACTGCGCAAGACCTATTTGTCCATGGTTATCTGGGCCATTCATAGGAGAAGAGACGCAGTCTCCAGCCAACCTACAGCATCCCAGAATGGACCCCAAACAGTGGGAGGAGTAAGTGGCTCTGTAGAATTTGTTGGAAAAGGAATAATTGTCACAAGAGCGACAGACACCCCGAAGGGACTGAGTCTTAGTACCAAACTTGCCCATGGCAGAAGTTGATTTGCCAGGCCAATAATACAGTGTGTCTCAGAAACGTGCTCTGGAGGTGGAGGAAGACAATTCTGGCGCTTGTTCGTCGAGAAGCTGATTTAGGCTTATCTTCAAGCAAACATTGAGCTGAACTTCGCCCAAATCCTTGACAACCTTTTTGAGATCTTCCCCGAAAAGGAGCTTGCCCTTAAAAAGGGAGCTTAGTGAGCCAAGCCTTGGAGGACACGTCAGCACTCCAGTGACAAAGCCATAGTCACCATCTTGCCACTGCAACTGCTGCTACTGACCGAGCTACCAAATGCAGATCATAAAGGGCATCTGCAAGAAAGGTGGTGACAGATTCCAAATGCATCAAAGAGGGATCCTGCGACAAGAACTGGATCTACCGCAGAAGAGCGCACGTTGTCAGACCTCCACAGACTGAAGCCTGCAGGGCAAGAGAAGAGGAAGAAAACGCCATCTTTTAAAAGGCCTTCAACATTTCTGTCTTGCTAATCCCAGAGAGCTGCTCTGCCTTCCATTGGGGTGGAGATGTACTTGCTAACTGCAGTTACCAGGGCATCAACCTTTGGAAAACGAAGCCATTTATTCAGGTCACTTGGAGACCAGACATAGAAATGACTGAGCCACTTGACTGAGCGCAAAGCAGCCTCCAGAGAATCCCACTCCAGGGAGACCATCTGTTGAAGTTCGAGGGAATGGAAAGGCCCTTGATGGCTTCCAAATGCCCACTAAAATTGGATCAACCTGAGACTCGAACTGGTTGTGATCCTGCTGTTTCTGCGGCTCACTGAAATCAAGGGACTCCACAATTTGAGAGATCAAGGATGGAAGCTCCTCTTTATGGAAAAGACGAACATCCTGAGTGTCATCATCTTGAGTATCGTGTCCTCTTCTGAAGGGTAGAATTCGCCATTCTCTTGGTCAGACTCACTGCTAAGACTATCCTCTTCAGAAACTTGTTTTCCGTGATCCCCAATTGAAGGATCCCACTCTCCAGAAGCCTATGAGACCTCCTCAGCAAAGCGTTCGCTGTCCTGCAAAGGCTGAGCAGGTCTAGTGCGCTTCCTGGATGATTGGGCCTTCAGCACTGTCATCCTGGGAGCGCTCTTGTGGAGGACTGCAGGCAGAAAGAGCCGCCAAACAGGAATGCCATAGGTCCCAAGCCTGGCAGAACAGGAACATGAACTGAGAAGTATCCTGATCTCCAGATTATTCCATTTGCTCTGGAAGGAGAATCAGAGGGGGAGGGGCATCCCCTGGCCAAGGTGCAGCCGTGGAGGATTTGAAAGTGGATGCCACCTTGAGTCTATGGGCCCTCACTGCCATCGTGCCCTGTTGTGGAGACCTCTGCTGAAGAAGATTTCCCCAGATCTGCTGAGCATGCTGTGCAGAGCCCGTCTGTCAAAAAACTGAATTTGCGGCCACAGCCTATGTAGAGCTGAAAAGAAGAGGGCATCTGGTCAGCCAAGGAACAGTGCCCCACTGTTCTCCCTGCGCTGCCAGTGCAAGAAGAAAAAAAAGTCTGAAAAGAAGGCCTGATACTTGCAAATCGCCCCATGGGCCCAATAGAGATGTGCGGCAAAAGAAAAACTGTGAAAAGGAACCCACAGTAAAGAAAATGAAAATGAAAGAGGCACCACAACCAAAAAATCAGGTTGCAGAGATGTCCTCCATGGAAATGCTAATGGCAAAATGGTGGGAAGGCAAGCCTTCGCAATGGGCAGCCCAGAAAATGGCGTGGCAAACTGCAATGCTCTACGAAACTGAGCGAGCAAAATTTGAAGGCAGCAGTCTCCTCTTTGGCAGAAACTGCACTGTCAGTTTGTGGCAGGAGAGAGAGGGAGGGGGTGTGAGGCTGAACAGCAACTCACAGACCTCAGAGAAGAAACAGCTTAAAGGAAGAAACTCTAGCTTTCGCTTTATTTATTTATTTATTTATTTCAATTTTGAATACAAAATTTTAAAAAAGAGGCTAAGTCTGAATGGGAAGACCTTCTCATGAGTCTGGAAGCTCAGGCCAGCCCTCAGGACTGCACTGCTCCTCATGAGCAGGAGCCCCCCCCCTTCTATGAAGATCAGGAGCTAAACCCACAAGCCCGTGGGGAAACTCTAGAGGGGCACTTCTGATGCACCCTAGAGACATCTGCTAAAAAACT
Organism: Ichthyophis bannanicus; assembly: GCA_033557465.1. Lineage (NCBI taxonomy): Eukaryota > Metazoa > Chordata > Amphibia > Gymnophiona > Ichthyophiidae > Ichthyophis > Ichthyophis bannanicus. Next base: position 350,642,169 of record CM066036.1, on the reverse strand, counting down.
ACACTGGCAAGGAGCACCCTAAAAGTGGCCACACAGAGCAGAGCCGGCTGAAGTCCACCATCTGCTGGCAATAGAGAAAAAGCCAGTAGCTTCAGTATTTTTTCTGTCTCTATCATCTGCTGGCAGGGGGAATTAACCCACTAGACTGGACTGGTCTAGCAGGATGGTTTGGAAGTAGTGATTGCATGATTAATTTATTTTTGTAGAGTACACTGGAGTAGCCATTTCTCTCTATTGAGATTCCTCATACATGCATATGTGAATATCTCTTTTGAAAAGCCTTACTAACTCAGTAAGTTCAACAAACACTTTATATTTTGGATATAGATCCTGTAACATTTGTGTACTGTATGCAAATACACATGTAGGGCGCGCACACACAATTTATAGCTTCTTCAGAACAGGGATAATGTGTACATCAGCATTTGTGCATTGGGAGCCTTTTTTTTTTTATAAAGGCACATAGGTCCCTATGTTGACTTCACAAAATTGGTTTTAAATAAGCACCTGAAGTGAAGGAATAGCTTAATGGTTAGAATAGCAGGCTGAGAACCAGGGAAGTCAGTTACAAATTACACTGTTTCACCTTCTGACATCGGGCAAGTCACTTAACCCTCCATTGTTTCACGTACAAACATAGGGGCCGATGCAGCAAAACATGACATCACCTGGACATACTTCCTGCTTGGTCCCGGAGAAATGACTGTTTCTTCTCTCTCTATCTTTGCTGTACAGCATCGTTCTGGCTTTGCTGAAGGGAGTGGTGAAATTAAAAATGGAATAGGAGGTGTGTTATCTGACACATAAGTATTCTGTATAGAATAATATCAATGTTTATGAACACTAAGGGCCCGATTCTGTCCCGGACGTAGAGCCCCTCTGTGCATCCAGTCTGAACCGGACAAACAGAGGGGAATCACGATTCTGATCCCGCGGGGCATGTCTAGCCCCACGGGATCAGAATTGCAAATAGTCCTGCATGTGCAGGCCGGGACAGCGATTCTGTCTGGCCTGCACATGCAGGACTGCACCCGGCTAACTCAGGGCATTTAAATGGAGCCACAGTGCCATAGTGTCATGTTGCCATGGCATCACGGCTCCATTTAAAAGCCATGATGCCAACCACCAACCAAAACAGTACATTCCCCGCAGCCCAACTCCCGATCCGGCCTCTGAAGGCCAGGGTCAGGCTGCAGGGAATGTACCCAGGCCCCGCCCCCCCCCAGCCCCTTCCACGCCCCGAATGTTAAAAAAAAACATCCAGGAGAGTTATTTCACCTTGGAGAAATAACTTCTCCAGCCCTGGAAATACAGGGCCAACATTAGAATCCACCCCTGTAGGTCCAGGGCCAGTGACTGCCCACTCTCTGCCCCCGGGCCGCCCATTCCCAGCCCCCAACTAACTTCCTCGCACAACCGGCGGGGAAGTTAGTCAGGGCTGAAGCCGGCACAAATAGCGTGGATGGATGTCCCATTGGGACGTCCATCCCCGCTATTCGTGGTTCAGAATGACCCCCTAATTATTCTGAGCAGAACAGTGCAGAATAATATCAGTGTTTATATACCAGATAACATTCCAGCACATCTGCACAAGTGCCAGGACAGGTTTATTTGTGCACATGCACAGGATATAGCTGCTGCTAACAAACCCATGCGTACATGTGTCTAGCTTGATCTCCTGGTTTAGCACAGACATTCTGTGCACAACTTATTTGCATGTTGTTTGCTTACAGCATCGGTGAGTCAAACGTCTGGATTAGACTAGTATGAGGAAACCCTGCACTAGCTCTTCAGCGCCAGGCACTAGCACAGAGTTTCTGCACTGAGCTGAAAGTGGCTCCCTCCAAAGGGTTCCTATTGCTAAACAGCCACAATGAACATTTCAGTCTGATAATGATGCTGCTGCTGACAGTGTGATCTTTGTGGATTTTTGATTGTTGCTACATTTGTTTATTGTGCTCTTGTAAGGCTCAGCAATTTTATTTAGCTGGATACATTTTATAATTCCTTATTTGACTGTAGTTTTACATATTTTATTTAACATTATTTTACTGTAGATTTACTGTGCAAAAGAAAGGCCTGACAATCTACTTCCAGTTGCACCTGGCTAAGAAAACCCAGGGGGCTTGGTTGACAGGAATCAACATTGATGCAACAGCACATTACACTACAAATAAAAAATTTAACACACGATAAGGAGAAAACCAGTTCCAGTTCTGGGCTGGTTTCTAGATTTAATGAAAATAGTCGACGAGGCCAGTACTAGCATGTAGGTTGTAGCAGTCCAACTTGTTCTGTTTTCCAGACCAGCCGTAGATGTATTATTGTTGATCTAGGGCCTGGTATAATATTTACATTATTGCCTTTTCATAGCTAGGATTATTGATGTGAGACTTTTAGAATAGCAGGATTCCTACATAGGTACTGAGCATTTGTGTAATATGCATGAGAATCAGTTGATTTGTTTAGCTCTTCCAACTAAAATGGCATTCCTCTGCTCTTAGTATATGGCAGGCAGCTTCCTTTATTCCAAAGTTTTGAGGTCTCTTTCTAAATGACTATCAAATTAATACTGTAAGGGGCTTGTTTACAAAGCCACGGTAGCGGTTTCCGATCGTTAACGATCGGAAACCACTACCACAGCTTTGTAAACAAGCCCCTAAAATAGGGAAGTGATATCACTGCTCAGAGATGCCGCAGAGCCATGAGGCCTTGCAGGCTGTGAAAGCAAAGTCTTGATTTTCAGCATTTCTCCACTGCCACACATGATCAGGATACCGGCTGAAGACATGCAAGGCAGCAGATGGTGTAGAGGAAAGCAGCCACAGTTTTGAACGTTTTTGCCTTTAAAGGATGACTGGAACCCCTTCCAGTAAAACCAAGATGGAGACTGAGACTGCAGGAGGAGTTGAGGGGAAAGCAGCAAGCAAGGACCCGGCTGAGCAGATTGCGGGCAAGAGGCTGAGAGGAGAGCTGAAAGAATGGTTCTCTGCGATGAGGCAAGATCTCTCTGACTTTAAAGCTGAGCCACAGACATGGATTAATGACTTGATATCTGATCTCTCCGAGGTGGGGCAAAGGCTGGAGGAAGTAGAAAGGAGCTTGGAAAAGCAGGAGGTGGTGATCCAGACCCTCCAGAAGCAGTATGAAGCCCTGCAGGGAGTGGAGGAGGACCTTCTTACCAAACTTGAGGTTTTAGAAAACCATGCACAGCGCTCCAATATCTGTCTCAGGGAGTCCCAGAGATGGGAGGGGACTCAGGATTACAAAGTTCTGACAGAATAGTTTTGCAAAGGGCTACTTAAGGCAGCAGAGATGAACGATTTTGATTTCTGCTTTAAGGTGGAGCGCACGCATCATATGCTGGGGCCACGCTGAGAGAAGGGAGGCCCAAGAGATATTATGGCCTACATGAATATTTCACTAAGGAGGCAGTAATGACAGCAGTGCACAAACTGAGCAAACTGAAATGGGAGAATCACCCAATAGAAGTATTTGCAGACCTATCCACTATTACCATTAAAAAGAGACAGGACTTTTAGCATGTTATTAAGAGACTGTGGGACGAACACATTTGTTATAAGCTGTTATACCCATTTGGGCTACAATTTTCTATCTCAGGGATGACCACCTACACTAAGACAGTGGAGGACATGATAAAGAGTATGCAGCAGACAGGATGGAAAGAACTGCCTACAGCAACCACAGAGGGTATCGCCGGACCTTAACCAGAGCAACTATTGGCTTTATGTTGGCAACGGGTGCCCCAAGGAGACAAGAGGCTCCATTGACAAAAAGTACATGGGACGGCGACACCAGGAGCGGACTGAGCAAGGGACATTGGAATTTAATGCCTGGTGGACTGTCTGTGGAAGAGAAGTATTGGATAGAAATTAGAGGTGCTTGTCGCCTCTTTGCTAAAGTTAAATGTAGGGTGAGGGTAGTGGTGATTGTGGACCTGTGCAGTAGTCTCATGCCTCTCTAGTGCTGGGATGATGAATGGAACAGATGGAATGGGGAGAGGGTACGTTGGGGTAGTATGTCCACATTTGGGAGATTTGGCTGGAAGTGGGTAAGAGTTGTATGTGCTTATGGCTCCATTTAGGGTGATTTTCTTGAATGTTCAGGGGTTAAAACACCTATAGCAAGCACCAACTCCTATTCAAAGAGCTGGATAGATTGAAGAATGATATTGGCTTTATCCAAGAAACCCATCTGTTGGTAAAGGATGAGTGGTAGGTGGCAAGCCCTAAGTATCCTACTAGGTGCTTTGTGCCTCAAACCGGGTTGAGAAAAAGAAAAGAGGGTAGGTATCTCGATTGCTTCATGCCTTCAGCATCAGGTATTGGAGGTTAAGGGTGATGGGGGGCAGGTATATTTGTATTTGAAGCATTTATATACCGCCCATCTGCGAAACAACGCAATCTAGGCAGTTTACAATTAGGTACTGTATATATTCCCTCATCCCCAAAGGGCTCACAATCTACATGCGTACCCAAGGCAAAAGAGGCTTAACTGGCTTGCCCAAGGCCACAAGGAGCACCTAAGAGGGACTCGAGACCCCAGTCCCTCCTGCCAGAGGTTCCTATCCCTGAGCGGAAATCGAAGCCCCAGCCCAAGGAACTTGTCCCAACCACTAGGCCACTCTATTTCCTTGGTTAATCTATACACCCCAAATAGCACCCAGGATGCCTTTTTTGGGACCCTTATCACTTTAATTATGGGAGGGGACTTCAATTTAGTCTTGAACCCCTCTTTGGATACTATGAGAGTGGAGGGTGCTGGTAATAGGGGGTATCACCAGAAATTGAAGGCCATAGTGATGGAATTCTGGTTGGTAGATATGTGGAGGGATAGGAAAGGGCAGGAGGGAGACTATTCCTACTTTTCAGCAGTCCACAACTCATTTTCAAGGACAGATCTGTTGTTGGTGGATAAAACCTTGTTGTTTCACGTTGTAGATTGCGGAATTTGGGAACACACCTGATCAGATCATGCAACAGGTGTGGGGGGGGATTTTTGGGGCGCATAGGGAAATTGGAGGGTGAAAATTAAATGAATCTTTGCTTGAAGATGCAGATACCGTCCTCTAGATTCACTGAGAATTTGCAATTTAGCTTTAAATGATGATGATCAATGTTCCTTGCCAGTTGTGTAGGATTGTTTGACTACTACTACTACTGAGCATTTGTATAGCGCTACAAGATGTACACAGCGCTACACAGATACATGTAAAAGATGGTCCTTGCTCATCAGAGCTTACATTCTAATCAAGGCGGACAACACAGTAGCTGTAGACCAAGAATACATCTAGGGTGAATGGTAAGGAAACACAAAAGGATATCAGGTGAGTCAAGAACCAAAAGCAGCAGCAAAGAGGTGAGTTTTCAGCCTGGCTTTGAAAAGGGGCAAAAAAGGCACCTGATGTACAGACTCGGAAAGTTTGTTCAAGGAATAAAAAGCAGCAGGGTGAAAGGAGTGAAGTCTGGTGTTCGCAATAGAAAAGAAGGGCACAGACAGAGGTGATCTGCCAGAAAAGCATAGTTCTCGAAGAGGGGTGTAGGGAGCAATAAGAGAGGAAAGGTAGTGAGAAGCTGCAGAGTGAATGCACTTATAGGTCAGCAGAAGAAGTTTGAACTGGATGCAGAAATGGAGAGGGAGCCAACGAAGTGACTTGAGAAGAGGGGTAATACGAGCATGCCGAGGCTGGCAGAAGATTAGAAGGCTGGAACAGACTGAAGGGGAGACAGATGATTCAGAGAGAGACCAGTAAGGAGTAGGTTACAACAGTCTAGAAGGGAGGTGACTCAAAAGTGGATGTGTCTTTGTGTGCTCAGAAAGGAATGGGTGGATTTTGTTGATGTTATAAAGAAAGAAATGGCAGGTTTTAGCTATCAGTTAGGCATGTATGGAGAAGGAGAGAGAGGCATCAAAGATGACCTCAAGGTTGCAAGCTGAGGAGTAGAGCGTTATCCATAGAGACTGAGAAAGGAGGAGGGTTTAGAGGGAAAAATAAGAAACTCAGTTTTGGCCATGTACAATTTCAAGCAGTGGTGAGACATCCAAGCAGCAACGTTGGAAAGGCAGGTAGAGATCCGGGCCTGGATTTCCAGAGAGATTTCAGATGTAGAGAGGCAGATCTGGGAGTCATCAGCATAAAGATGGTACTGAAAGCCATGGGAAGAGATGAGCGCACCAAGAGACTGGGTATAGAGAGAGAAAAGGAGTGGATCCAAGACAAATCCTTGGGGTACACCAACTGAGAGCAGGATAGCAGCAGAAGATGATACACCAGCAGAAACACTAAAGCTGTCATTAGGGGTAAATTAATAGCTATAGGTGCCCATAAAAAGAGGCTCAAGGAGGCCAAGAAAGAGGAGCAACGTAAATCGATTTGGGGCCTGGAACAGAAGCACAAAAGAGGGCGATTAGGTAAAGGGGATATAATGCAGTTCTTGGTTGTTCATAGGGTGCTCCAGGAGCTTCAGTTGAAGGAGATAGGGTTTGGCCTGGATATTTTGAGTTTGGCAATATATTCTTGCTCATAAATTGAAGAAATTACAGACGAGGAATCATATTACTAAAATCTGGGATAGCAAGGGGTGGAAGTGCCTATGTAAGGCGCCATACATTCTAGATATGTAGAGTTCTGTAGGGGACTCTACACCCCTGAGTCGGAGGTGTCCTCCAATAGGATTAGCGAGTATTTGGAGGGATCCAGCTATCCTCAATCTCGGGGGGGAAGCAGAGCTCTTGGCTCACCCGATTAGCACTTACGAAGTTCTTAGTTATTAAGGATCTCCTTTCCCATAAGGCTCCAGAGCTGGATTGGTTCTCTAAAAGTCTAAGGTATTTGCTAAGTCCCTGGTGGATGCCCTTACCCATATTCAATGATTTTGGAATGGAAACCTCAATGCCTGCCTTGATGCGGATGGCGGGGTTTACCATATTACCAAAGAAGGCAAGGATCTGGGTCTGTGAGGTTTTTAATCACCCCATATCCATATATGTTATCTGTAAATGCTATGCGCTCCTAACGGAACACAATCTGTAAATACTGTTAACATCGCTGTTCAATACTCAAGTTCTATATTTTGCTTAAGTTAATACAACAGTTCATTGTAATTTGTTTGTTAAATTGTAAACCACCCCTGATCTCTGGCAGGGGTGGTATAAAAACAAAACAAAAACCTTATAAATTAAAAAATAAAATACCCTTGTTGGGGTCAAATTTAGAAATCTTTACAAGGGTTTTGGCTAATAGGTTGCTGCCCAAGTTAATTCATATCAATCAGTCCAGGTTTGTGCTAGGTATACAGGCCTGAGATAACATCCATAAGGTCCTGAAAGTTATATGGAGGGGGCAGGGTAGTCTTGAGGGGTTGCTGCTTTTGGTAGTAGATGAAGAAAAGGCCTTTGATCGGGTTTACTGACCCTTTCTGTTTAAGGTGCTGGATAAAATGGGTATAGGGGGTTCTTTTCTAAATGGGGTGAAAATACCGTATAAAGCTCCCCTAGCGTGTTAAAGATCAATGGGTCTTATACGCAGCCCTTTGAGTTACTCTGGGGAATGTGCAGGAGTGCCCCTCTCTCCCCTTTGCTTTTTGTTCTTGCCATGGAGCCGTTGGCCCAGAAAGTGCAGACAAATTCTAAGGTGAGGGGGTAAGGAGTATAAAGTGTCCCTGTTTGAGGATGATTTGTTATTCATGGTATTCTCCCTGCTGAATTCTTTGAAAGAACTAATGGAAGAAATGGGTAGTTAGGGGGAAGTGTCAGGATTTCAGATGAATGCTACCAAACTGGAAATTCTGAATATTTCTCTACCGGCAAGCAGGTGTACATTGGTGCAGGAGCACTTCCCAGTTCAGTAGGCTAAGGATAGCATTAAATACCTGGGCATTAATCTTACTCCCTCCATTGAGGGGCTGTTTGAACTAATCATCCCCTTTGAGGAAGCAAATCCTGGGAGAACTGGTTAGGGAAGCATCTGTCCTGGTTTGGCAGGCTAGCTTTGGTAAAATGATGATTTTGCCTTGTTTGTTGTACTTATTTACCACCTTGCCAATTGCGGTATGAGATTCCTTTTTGGAACAGATCCAAAAAAATGAGTCATGCAATTTATTTGGAAGGATAAGAGACCTAGGGTGACTGAGCATATATTGCTTAGGAGTAGGGAGAGGGGAGGTCTTGCTGTGCCAGATTGTCAGTGCTATTACCATGCAGCCAGATTAAAATCTGCGTTGGAGTGGTAAGTTCATGAACATCAAGAATGAGTGGAATTAGAAAGCATAGTTACTCACCTGTAACAGCAGGAATCAGTCCTCACTTATGGGTGACATCAGCACTAAACGGAGCCCGCAAAGAGAAATTCCCCAGCTTTCAAAGAAAGCCTTTGGGATTGCTGCCACACATGCATGGTCCTCTTCCCACCCAAAGGTGCCATCTTGCTCAGTCAGGTCCCAAAACTAGAGCCCTACCAAGCAGATGGCAAGGAAAGGATAAAAAGATTGCAACGCTTCAAGGGAGGCGGGAGGGTAGCGAGGACTGATTCCTGCTGCCTCTGGAGAACACCTGTTCCAGGTGAGTAACTACGCTTTCCCCAGGAACAAGCAGGAAGTCAGTCCTCACTTATGGGACTCCCCAGCTACAGGCTACTGAACCTGTAAGCTAAATACACCTCCACGAGGCCATGAGCAGAAGCCAATGTCTGAAGAAAGCCCAAGTCCTCAGGCCTGTGAGGCAAGCTCTCGGTAGCTGCAGAAGAAAGGTCAGAGGGCAGGAGTTCCTTATACCCAGAACAGACTACAGAGAACAGCCTGGCCAAAGGCACTGTCCCGGTGGGACTCCCTCTCCAGGCAGTACTGCAAAGCAAAGGTATTCGCTGAAGACTAGGTTGCAGCCTGGCAGATGTCCATCAGAGGCACTGAGCACAGCAAAGCCACAGACACCACCTTGGCGTGGACACCATACATGGTGACCTGACGATCCAGCGGGGTGCAGCCTTTGCCTGGGCGAAGACAATGCAGTCCGCCACGCGGATGGAGAGGGGGCACTTGGTGACTGCCAGCCCCAGACAATTGGGATAGTAGGCGATGAAGAGCCGGTCAGACTTGTGATGACCTTGGGTGCACTGCAGGTAGAAGGCAAGAGCCCTCTTGCAGTCATGTACGCAAGACCTCCGATGCTCGATCAGCATGAGGTCTCGGGAAGAAAGTCGGCAAGACCACCTCCTGATTTAGGTGGAAATCTAAGACAACCTTCAGTAGGAACTTGGGGTGGTTGCAAAAGACCATAAGAACATAAGACCACCCTGTACCTGTAAAACCTGGTGTAGGGCCTCAGCCATGAGTGCTTGAAGTTCGCTGACTTGCCGTGCCAAGGTCAGTGCCACCAGGAAAAACACCTTCCAGGAAAGATGCCGAAGCGAGCACGCTGCCATCGGCTCGAAGGGTGGCCACATCAGCTGCATGAGCACGATGTTCAGGTCCCATTCTGTCAGAGGAGGCCAGATGGGGGGGGGTTTGGAAAACAGGAGGCCCCGCATGAAGCAGGAGACCAGAGGCTGGCCCAAGAGGGGTTTACCCTTGATGGGCAAGTGGTTGGCAGAGATGGCACTCAGGTTAACCCTGACAAAGTTGGACTTCAGTCCCACCTGCAAGAGGTAGAAGAGGTACTGGAGAACCCAAGGAGTGGAGCAAGAGAACGGGTTGATCTGGAGCTCAGAGCATCAGATCAAAAGCCGCACCACTTCAGGGCGTAGGCCCGCCTCGTCGAGTCCTTCCTCAACCGCCACTGGGAGATGCAGCAAGGCTAAAGAGACCCATTCAGCAGCCAGGCTCTCAGGAATAATGAGACCAAGTTCGGGTGAAGCACCCGTTGCTCCAGTATCAGCAGACCTGGGGCACTGCCCAGGGAGACCGGAAGCTCCGACAAGACCCGGAGTAGAAGCAGGAACCAAGGTTGTCGAGGCCACAAAGGAGCCACGAGAATCATCGAGGCTCGGTCATGCTGGATCTTGTGGAGGGTCCTTGCAAGGAGAGGAGTGGGAGGGAATGCATACAGAAGCCCGGAGGTCCAGTTCAGGAGAAACGCATCTGGACCACCCTTCTCGGGTGTGGTATTGGCCCACAAAAGAGGGGAAACTGCACGTTCACCAGGCTGGCGAACAGGTCTATGGATGGAGTCCCCCAGCGGTGGAACAGGTGGAGAACCACCTCTGGACTCAGGCGCCACTCATGCGGGCAGAGAAGCCTGCTGAGCCTGTCCACGAGGACATTGTCTTGGCCCATGAAATAGACAGCTCTTAGGGTCATGCTCCAGAGCACTGCGAAGGAGCAGAGGAGGAATGCCTCCCAACAGAGGAGGTAGGAGCCCCTGCCCCTGCCCTTTTTTTTGTAGAACACGACTCTGTTGTCAGTCTGCACGAGCACCGACCTGCCCTTCAGGTGGTACTCGAAGACCTTCAAGGCTAACCAGACTGCTCAAAGCTCGAGCAGGTTGATCTGCTTTCAAGACTCCTCGGGTGACGACGACCCCTGGGTGCAGAGGTGGTCGTAGTGGGCTCCCCAGCCCAACAGCAAGGCATCCGTCGCCAAGATAAGCTCATGCGGATGAGTCTGGAAGGACATGCCCCGAAGGCGGCTATGGGGGTCGTGCCACCAGACTAGGGACTCGACTAGGCTGCAAGACACTCGGACGGGGTCCCAGAGGCAGCCCTAAATCGTGGGCCCATTGCGCTCTGAGGCACTATTGGGCTGCTTGCATGTGCATGCGAACATGGGGAACAATGTGGACAGTCGAGGCCATGTGCCCCAAGAGGCGCAGCATGGCCTGCACCAAGACCCTAGCCCAGCCTTGGACCGCGGCGGCCAGAGCACAGAGCCGATCCGCACGTGTTCGAGGGAGAAAGGCAGTCGCATGTTCTGGGTCGAGAACAGCACCAATGAACTCCAGGGGCCGTATCAGTGTGAGGTGTGATTTGGAGTAGCTGATCAGGAAACCGAGGCGCTCGAGGAGGAGGAGGACCGTGCCAAGGTGCCTGAGACAAGCCAATCATCCAGGTAAGGGTAGACAGATATGTTCTGCAGCCAGAGGTGTGCCACGGCCGCTGACAGGCACTTGGTGAAGACTCACGGGGGAGACGTGAGCCCGAAGGGGAGCACTCTGTACTGGAAGTGCTCTCCCTGCACCCTGAAACACAGGTACTTCCTGTACTTGGGGCAGACAGGAATGTGGGCATAAGCGTTTCTGAGATCCAAGGAGCATAGCCAATTGCCCTGCCAGAGGCAGGGCAGCAGGACACCAAGGGATAGCATTTTGAACTTCTCCCGCACCAGAAACTTGTTCAGATTCCTGAGGCCGAGGATGGGGCACAGGCCCCCCATCTTCTTCAGAACGAGAAAGTACCAGGAATAAAATCCCCGACCCCGGGGATGTGGCTGAACTCTTTCGACTGCCTGTTGACCAAGGAGGTTGTTCAGCTCTTGCTGCAAGCAAGCCTGGTGCAAGGGAAGCCGAGTAGGCTCCGCTGGGGAGAAGAGAGGAGGGAGTCTGTCTAGACAAAGACGATACCCATCCCGGATCACTTGCAAGACCCAGGTGTCCAATGTAATAGCCACCCCTTCGGGGGTGAAAAGGGACACGAGCGGAAGCATCCCGGGGGGGAGCGAGAGGCTATGCTTTTGGCATCAAAACCCTTGGGCTGGCTGGGGTGGTGCCAGTGGCTGGGTCTTGGGCCCCTTGGGTTTCCGGTGACCCTGAGCTCCCCCTTTGCCCTGAGTGCTGGTCGGTGGCACAGGGGTAGGTAAGTATGGTGGGTATCCCCAGTAGGGGAGCCCTTTCCTGTGGAAGACAGGCTTTTTGGTGTGCTGCTTCTTCCATGGAAGCGAGGAGGTTTTGCGAGAGAGACAGGTGCGAGTCACAAACTCCGTCTCGATCTCGGCTGCCTTGTCCTCCATGGGCTTGCCAAACAGCTGTTCGCCGAGGCAGGGGACATCCAGGACCTTCTCCTGGACCCACTGTTTCAGGTTCGAAGGCTGGAGCCATGCCTGGCGTCAGGCTCAGATGCCATCCGCTGCTACACAGGTGGAAGATTCAAACCCAGCATATGTGGCACTGGAAAGGTATTTTGAGTAGTCTGCGACTGACTTCAGGAGTGTCTGGAAGCTGAGAAGGTGCTCCCCACTAAGGCCCGTGGAGAACCCGCCGATTTCTTTGGCAAGGTCACGAAGAAACATACCCATATAAAGTTAGTATGCCTGGATGCAGCATGCCAGCATGGATCCCTAGTAAGCCTTGCGCCTGAGTGCGTCGAGGGTACAGGATTCCCTACCAGATGGGACCGAAGAGTGTGACTTTGGGCTCTTCTGTTTCCGCATCGCAGATTCGACTACCATGGAGGTATGAGGAAGTTGGGTCTTCCGAAACCCCGGACCGCAATGGACCCTATACATGGCAGTGAGTCTTTTACTGACAAAAAGGACCAAGGCGGGTGCTTCCCACATGCAGCCGGGAGAGGATGAATGGTACCAGAACCAAGAGACTCCCTGGGTGGAGACTCTTACTGCAAGGTGCCAAGTTCCTCTGCCCTCAGCTCCTCCTCGGTCTACGTCAGAAGATTGAAGGCCCGAGCCATATCACGCACAAACACTAGGAAAGAGGTGTCCTCGGGAGGTGACCGCCTTTACGAGGTGGGCAGGAATGGGTCAGAGGGGAGATCCCTATGGGCGCGGGTCCTTGAGGAAGTGTCCCTGCCCAATTCGGACTCTGAGTCGGCTGATCTCCGCGCCCCGTGGCCAAGGCCCACTTGGAGCCGGAGGCACTGGCTCTGGAAGACCTCGCCCCTGAGGAACGGGACTGCGAGTGAGACCGGTGCCGAAGACCCTCACAAGGCCCGTGGCTCTCGAGGGTTTCCAAGGCAGTTTTCAGGACCCCAGTCGGGTGACCCTTGGTCTCGGGGAGCGAGCCAGTTGTGCTGAACAAAAGCACCTGCTGGGTAGGAGGAAAGCAGAAACACTGTGCTCCAGTGCCAGCATAAGGGACTCCCACTCGGGTGTGGGTCCCTGCGACACAGACGCCGGGGTTACCAGGTCTGGCATGGAAGAGGAAAGGGGGTCCTCGCCGGGACGACCCTCAGGAGACCGGGCACCATCACTGGAGGCCTTTGTGCTCTTACAAGGCACCTTTCGGGGCCGCTCCTTGTCAGACTCTCAGGAACGCCGGGGGAGGGCTAAGGGAACGGGCACAAGACCACTCGCACTTGTCCAAAGCCCCCAACAGCGACTTTGAGGTCTTCTTCTTCTTATGCCATTCCACCTCAGGTGAACACTGATCAGAGTGACGTCTGGGGCACGGGGTCACTGCGGGAGACCCCGCAAGTGGTGGATTGGCATGGCGAGGTGCCACTGGGGACCCCGGGGCTGCCTTGCGGAAAATGTCATCGGACTTCTGCTTGCGGCTTAGTAAGGCCTTAGCGGACATTTTCTTACAAAGTGAGCAGAACTCCGGGTTGTGGTCAGCCCCCAGACACCATAGACAGCAGTCGTGGGTGTCCGTGAGTGACATATTTTTGGAGCTTCTGTCACATTTCCTAAAACCGGTAGTCATGGGGGCAGAAAAGGCCCCTGCGAGGTCGAAAACCCTCGAGGCCAGCGGTTGGAGAAAAAAGGGCACGAAAAGGGCCTGAAAGAAAAAACATTAAAGAGAGAGAAAAAAGGGATCCCCTAGCCCACAGCCAGAGCAGATGCGAAGGGGAGGACGGAAGAGGACAGGTGCTACCGGAAAAAAAGGCCAAAAGGCCGAAGTCACAAAAACGTTTTCTGAGGGACATGTGTCCAAAAGGCTCTGCAGAAAAAGCACAGTTACTTACCTGTAACAGGTGATCTCGGGGAACAGCAGGAATAAGTCTTCACATATGGGTATCGTCGGTACCGACGGAGCCTGCACGGGAACGCTCCCCAGCGTCCAGTAAGAAAGCTTTTGGGAGCATCCCACATGCCTGCGCGCTGCCTTCCCGCCTTTCCCAACCGCCTCTCTCCAGTTCGAGTTTTAAAGCTGAGACAAAGAGAGAGAGAGAGGAAAGGAAAGATGTATCTCTCTATCTAACTCCTAGGGGAGGTGGGTGGGTTGTGAAGACTTATTCCTGCTGTTCCCAGAGATCACCTGTTACAGGTAAGTAACTGTGCTATCTCCAGGAACAAGCAGGAATGAGTCTTCACATATGGGGACTCCCTAGCTGTAGATGCCAGGGAGAAACCCCAGGTTGTGTGTCCTTGAAAAGGACTCTACCTCCTCCCATGGATCTCTGCAATCCGACCAGGGTAGGTGGGTAGGAGTTGATTAGGAATGGAACAGTTGTTTGAGAACAGCCTGACCAAACGAGGCATCCCGGCGGGAGTCCTTGTCCAAACAGTAATGGGCTGTGAAGGTATGAACCGAGGCCCAAGTGGCCGCTCGACAGATTTGGTCGATGGACACAGAGTTTAGATGAGCCATTGAGGCTGCCATGGCTCTCACATTGTGAGCTGTGACATGGCCCTCCAGAGAAATGTTCCTACTCTGGTAGGCGAAAGAAATACACTGAGCTATCCAGTTGGACAGTGTTCTCTTAGAGACTGGAAGTCCTAAATTTATTTTATTTATTTATTTATTTAAACTCTCTTCTATACCGCACTATTCAGCATCAGCGCGGTTTACATTGAACAAAGAATTTACACATTTCCGATGGTACTTTGTGTTTACATTTGAACAGGAAGAAATAACTTGGATAACAGGGGTAACTATTTACAAATTAAGACAGAATCATGAACATTTCTTGGTTTCAGCGTTATTGGTTTTGGGAGGTCTGTGAGGTGGTTGAAATAACTGCATTGGTTACTGGGTAATACAAGAGGAAGAGGTGGTGTTTCAAAGTTTAAATGAGAAGGATCAAAAGCAACAAAGAGTTGAGAAGACTTTCTATGCTGCTGTGTTCTTTGTAAGTAAAAAGCGAGAGCTCTCTTACAATCCAAGGTATGAAGATTCCTCTCTGCACTTGATGCATGAGGTCCTGGAAAAAAGACAGGTATTTATACCTCTTGGTTCAGATGAAAAGGCGAGACCACTTTAGGCATAAAGTGTGGATTGGTCCTGAGGACTACCTTATCATGATGGAGCCTTGTATAAGGTGGATTAACCACCAAAGCTTGCAACTCACTGATACGGCGTGCTGAGGTGAGTGCAATGAGAAAAACAACTTTCCAAGAAATAAATTTCAAGGAGGTGGTGGCTAAAGGTTCAAAGGGTGGCTTCATAAGCTGGCCAAGAACCAGGTTTAAGTCCCATGCCACTGGAGGTGGTCTAATGGGAGGTTTAGTTAAAAGAAGGCCTCTCATGAATCTTGCTATAAGAGGATGAGAGGAAATAGGTTGTCCATTGAGAGGCTTGAGGGACGCTGCAATAGCACTCAAATGGATTCTTACTGAATTTGTTTTCAGATCTGCATGAGATAGATGCAGGAGATACTCTAGTAGAGAATTCAGAGGTATTGCAAGAGGGTTTAGACCCTTCCCCAAACACCAAATGGTAAATCCTTTCCATTTGAAAGCATAGGAAAGTCTAGTAGAAGGCTTCTAGAGGCATGAATAACATCTCTGACTTGCTGAGAGAGATTAAAATCTTGAAGGTCTAGGCCCTCAGCAACCAAGCCCTGAGATGGAGAGACTGGGGGTTTGGGTGCCATAACGTTCCTTCTTCCTGGGATAGAAGGTCTGGTGCAGAGCCCAAGTCCAGGGAAGGAGCTTGAGAGAGATGCAGAAGTAGAGGGTACCACACTTGGCGTGGCCAATGTGGTGCTATGAGGATCATGGTCCCTCGATCTCTCTTAAGCTTGAATAGTGTTTTGGGAATATGGGGAATTGGTGGAAAGGCATAATGGAAGTCTTGACCCCAGTGAAGGAGGAAGGCATCCTTGGCCTGAACTCTCCAACACGGAATTCTGGAACAGAACCGGGGAAGTTTGGCATTCCACGGACTTGCAAAGAGGTCTATGTCCGGGGTTCCCCAAATTCGAAAAATCCTGGCTACCTGGTCCATGTGGAGGGACCACTCATGTGGAAGCAGATCTCGACTGAGTCTGTCCGCCCAAGAGTTTTGAACGCCTGGAAGATATACTGCCAGAAGATGGATGTGATGCTCTCTGGTGAAGGCCCACAGTCGCAAAGCTTCGTTGCAAAGCGACAGAGAGCCAGTCCCGCCCTGCTTGTTTACATAGAACATGGCTACTTGGTTTTCCGTATGGATGAGGACTGTCCTGTAGCTGAGCAGGGAATGGAACACTCTGAAAGCTAAGAAAATTGCTCTGAGTTCCAAGAGGTTGATATGCAGAGAAGTCTCCTGTGGAGACCAGATGCCCTGGGTGGAGAGATCCTGCAGATGAGCTCCCCAACCCCTTTGGAAGAAGCATCTGTTGTCAGAGTTGCTTGGGGTAGCGACTGCTGAAAAGGGGACCCCAGCAACAGATTTGGAGAGGACTTCCACCACTGGAGAGACCAAAATAGGCGACTGGAGTTTGCTATTTTGTCTGACAGGCAACCTGATGCCCGAGTCCATTGGGTGGACAAAGTCCACTGAGCTGCCCTCATATGAAGGCGAGCATATGGAACCACATGTACGGTGGATGCCATGTGGCCTAATAGCTGTAACATCTCTCGAGCAGTTAAATGGGATTTTAACTGTATCTGGGAGGCTAATTGCACTAAGCGTAGGCAACGGGCCGGAGGAAGATAGGCCCTTGCAGTTGTGGTATCCAGCAAGGCCCCTATAAACTCCAGAGACTGAGTAGGGGTGAGATGGGATTTTGGGATATTTATTACCAGTCCCAAATACTGAAGAACACGCATTGTGCAGGTTAGACAAGTCTTGCCCTCTGACTGGGATGGAGCTCAAATGAGCCAGTCGTCCAGATATGGGGAAACGAATATTCCTAGAGTGCGTAGAAATGCAGCTACTACTGCCATGCATTTCGTGAACACCCTTGGTGCAGAGGCCAGACCGAAAGGAAGCACCCTGTATTGGTAGTGCTTTCCTTGAAAAAGTAACCGAAGGAACCTTCTGTGTGTTGGATGGATGAGGACATGGGTGTACGCATCCTTGAGATCTAGAGAACAAAGCCAGTCCTGACTCTGAAGGTATGGAAGCAGAGTACTGAGAGAAATCATCTTGAATTTCTCTTTGAATAGAAACTTGTTCAATTCTCTGAGATCTAATATGGGTCTGTAGCCCCCTGTTTTCTTTGGAATAAGAAAATAAGGGGAGTAGAACCCTGAGCCCTGTTGAAGAAGAGGTACTTCTTCTATTGTCCCTTGGGCAAGAAGGGTAGCAATCTCCTGCCCCAGAAGGTTGAGGAGAGATGTTGGAGAATTGAACTGTTTCACCATGGTGTGGGGAGGAAGGTTTAAGAAATGAAGCTTGTACCCTTCCCTTATAATGGAGAGGGTCCATTGCTCTGCTGTGATTTGCTCCCATCTGGGAGCAAAGTAAGTCAACCTTCCTGGAATAGTGAGGGGCTCCGGTTCTTCCAGAGCTAGAAAGGCTAAGTTCTCTAGTTGCAAGTCAAAGGCCCTGAGGAGGCTGAGGCTGCTGGGCCGTGGGAGGCCTGGCAGCCTTTGACTTGGCCTGTTTAGGTGGTTGCTGACGCTTTGCAGCAAAACGACCTGCAGAAGATGCCTGCTGACTATAAGCAGGATAATATCTTCCCCTTTTAGAAAAAGTTGTCTTTTTGAACAATCTTTTCTTAACAGGAGCAGAGGTAGACTTTGAAAGTCGATCCAAAGCAGAGTTCTCAGCATCCATCTGAGTGGCCTTTGCTTGCCAATCCCTGCCAAAAAGGTTTTCACCTGTACAAGGAAGATTTCCCAGTTCATCTTGGACCCAGAGTTCCAAATCAGAGGCTTGTAACCAAGCAATTCTGCGTGCACCTATGGCAATAGCCGAGGCTCTGCTTACACACTCAAAAAAGAGTCAAAGGCTGCACGGTTGGAAAATTTGGAAACATCTTGGGCATGTTTGAGCCAAGTGAGAAATTCCTGTCTTATCTTCTGAAATAAAAGGGGCTAAAGTCTGCAGATGATCTGTGATTTCTTTTAGAAACATCCCCATATAGAGACTATAGGAGTTGATTCTGGCAGCAAGCATATTAGCTTGGAAAACCCTTCGGCCAAAAGCATCAAGGGTCCTGCATTCACGTCCTGGAGGATTAGATGAGTGTCTCTTTGCACTCTTATTTTCCTCATGGCAGACTCTACCACAATAGAGTGGTGAGGAAGCTGAGACTTATGAAAGCCAGGACAAGGAGGGACATGGTACATGGTGTCTAACCTACGAGAATGAGGAGAGGTGGTAAGAGGAGTCTCCCACATGCTCAACATGAGATCATAGAGAATCGCATGAATAGGTAAGGTAGCTGCTTCTTTAGGAGCCTTAGGATATTGCAAAATATCTAATTGCTTGGCTCTAGGCTCTGACTCAGGGGCCACTGTAATGGAGAGGCCCCTAGCCACTTCCCTACTGAAGTCTTGAAAAGACAAGTCTTCTGGAGGAGACATTCTTCTTTTTGGAGAAGCAGACTCCTGAGGAAGAAGTACCTGTGCCTCGACAGAAGCCTCCGACTCATCAGAGTCTTCAGAGGAATCGAAGTATCGCCTGTCTGGATGCTCCTGTAACGCCCGATACGCGTACCGAGTGGGATCAACATCGGGAGTAAGCGGTACCGGTTCAGTACCGATGGGCATCATAGGACAGGGTACCGTTGCAGTCGACACCGAAGCCGATGTCGATGCAATCGGTACCGGCACCAGGAACGATGCCGGTGCCGGAGTTGGTACCAGCAACGGAGATTGTTGCGGTACCGGAAGTGTCGAAGCCTGCATAAACGCCGTTAGGGTGCGTTGTATGGACAGAATCTTCTGATCCATCGACGCCACCAGAGTCTGGATGTCGGTACCAGTGGAGGCCACCGGTACCCCAGAACACGGCAACAGGTGATCGGTCAAGGCCAAGCCATCGATGTCAACCTGTGACCCCATAGACAATGCTTTGGAAGCCGGAACTTCCCGCCGGGGTAATTTTGCCGGTGCGGAATCCTCGAGGACAAGCCCAGAGGCATCTCGATGCTTAGAGGGAGATTTGCCCTTCGAGGACCGGCTAGATTTATGTTTGGTTACCTGAGATCCATGGGAGGAAGAAGCAGCCCTGGAAGATGTTGATGCCACCGAGGCTGCATCAGAGGGAAACACGGTACTGAGCTTGGCTGCTCGTTCTGGTTCTGCCGACCTCTTTTAGACATCATGGTACAGGACACACAATCCGTGATGGAATGGTCAGGACCCAAACATTTTAGACACCAATCATGGGTGTCGGTGACAGAAATAGTACCGCCACATTTTGTGCACTTTTTGAACCCGGAAACGGGCTTCTCCATGAGGAGAAAAATGTTCAGGCCTAAGGCCCAAACTGAAAATGCACAGTTGAAGAAAAAAACAAACAAACAAAAAAACTTTTCTAAGAAAGAAAAGAAAAGATCGGCGGTACCTGTCTGACGTCGAAGAAGGCAGACGCGACACAGAAAAATAAAGAAAAAAAGGGTAAATTAGACTTACCTGCTAATTGTTGTTCCTTAAGGAACTCCAGTCTAGTCCCGAACAATAGAGTTGTCGACCTCTCACAGCAGCTTGGAGACTGAGAAACTTCATCACTTTTCTGATGTCACCAGTATAACTTGCCCGGATCCGCCTCTTCTGACCAGTAACCTATTGACAAAGCAGACTCACCGGAGCAACAAGTAAGCATTAAGTATGCACCAAAAACTGAACCTAAACTGTACACACTAACCTGCAATTACCCGAAGGGAACCCTTATCGCCCCAGCAAGGCCCCCCCCCGGCAGGATCGGGTCCCTAAACGCCGGCACTGAGGCATCTTCTCAAGCTTTGCAGATACAACAGATGAACGAGAGAAGGTACCCCAGAAGCTATCCCGTCACCCTACCTGTCATCAGCGCAATCCATTTTCTTCAGGTCCTGAAAGACAAACAGGCGACCAGGGTGGGATACGGGACTAGACTGGAGTTCCTTAAGGAACAACAATTAGCAGGTAAGTCTAATTTACCCTTCCTTAACATCCCTCCAGTCTAGTCCCGAACAAAAGAGTATGTACCAGAGCAGTACAGCAATTCAACGGGAGGGATCAGAGACCGCAACCTGAAGAACCGCTGAACCAACACAGGCATCGCTCCGCGCTTGAACATCCAGACGATAATGCTGGACAAAAGAGTTCAATGAAGACCAGTTGGCGGCCTTACAGATGTCCAATGCGGGGACATACTGAAATTCCACCCAAGAGGCCGCCTGAGCCCTGGTGGAATGAGCTCTCAGCCCCTCCGGAATCGCCTTACCGTTGAGGAGATACGCGGACGCTATGGCCTCCTTAATCCACCTAGCAATGGAGGCTTTTGACGCCGCCTCCCCTTTCCGAGGACCCCCGAACAGGACAAAAAGCTGATCGGACTTGCGAAAACTCTCTGTCCGATGGAGATACTTCTTCAAAGCCCGACGAACATCCAGCAAATGCAATCTCTCTGCCTGGGCACCACCCTGGCGGACCGAAAAAACCGGCAAGGAAATCACCTGATTCACATGGAACGCCTAGACCACCTTGGGTAAAAAGGACGGTACCGGTCTTAACACCACCTTGGAGTCCGAAAAACACAGAAAAGGCTTCCTACAGGACAACTCCGAAATCCTGCGAACCGAGCATATAGCGACAAGAAACACCACCTTAAGCGTAAGGTCCTTCAAGGAGGCCCTAGCCAAGGGCTCAAACGGCTCCAACGCCTGCAATACCAAGGGGAGATGCCAACTGGGCATGACCGGCCTGCGCGCGGGCCTCAGCAGCGATACCGCCCGCAGAAAGCGTCTAATATCCGGATGCCCGCCAATCTGCTGCCCCCCTATTTTACCGTGGTAACAAGACAATGCCGCTACCTGCACCCGCAAGGTGGCCGCCGCCAGACCTTTCTCTAGCCCATCCTGCAGGAAAGCTAACACCTGCGGCAGAGACGCCTTTAGAGACTCGCTTTGCCTATCCAAACACCAAGCTTCAAACACCCGCCAAACGCGGACATAAGCCAGGGAGGTAGAACGCTTCCTCGCCTTCAACAAAGTGGAGATAACCGAAGCCGAATAGCCTCTCCTCAACAGCCTTGCCCCTCTCAAGAGCCAAGCCGTAAGCGAGAACCGATCCACCTGAGGAATGCATAGAGGACCCTGGGTCAGCAGATCTGGACGACAAGACAACTTCCACGGGACATCCACCACTAGGCGCCGAAGATCCGCATACCACGGCCTCCGAGGCCAATCTGGCACTACGAGAACCACAGACCCCCTGTGCTGCTCGATGCGTTGTACCACCCGACCGATTAACACCCACGGGGGAAACACGTACAGGAGGCCCTCCGTCGGCCACTCTTGGATGAGGGCATCCAGCCCCTCCGACATCGGCTCCTGCCGTCTGCTGAAAAACCGACTCGCTTTGGCCGAGTGAAACGTGGCCATGAGATCCATCACCGGCACTCCCCACCGGCATACCAACACGTTGAACACGTCCTGATGAAAAACCCATTCTCCCGGGTCCACCTTCACCCGACTCAGGAAATCGGCCTGCACATTGTCCACCCCTGCCACGTGCGCGGCTGACAATGCCAGCAGATGAATCTTGGCCCACTCGAACAATTGCTCGGCCTCTGCTTCCAGCGGAACACTGCTGGTCCCGCCTTGCCGATTGATGTAAGCCACTGCGGTTGCATTGTCGGAGAACACACGCACTGCCGTCCCCCGCAGAAGCGGCTGAAACTGAGCGAGAGCCAATCTTACCACCCTCAACTCCAGCCGATTGATCGACCAAGACCGCTCCTCCTCGGACCACTGACCCTGAGCGAGCTGCCCCTGAAGATGAGCTCCCCAGCCAAAGAGGCTGGCATCCGTTGTCAAGGGCAACCACCCCGGAACCTCCAACGGCATCCCGAGATCTAGGCAGTCGGGGCCCAGCCACCATTGCAGGGCTCGCTTTGTCTCTGGCAAGCATGGCAGCCTCCTCGAAAGCGAGTCCGCCTGGTGAGACCACCGCCGAAGCAAAGCCCGCTGTAGCGGTCTCATGTGAGCCCTCGCCCCTGGCACCAACTCCAGCGTGGCCGCCATGGTTCCGAGCAACTGCAAGTACTGCCACGCCGTGGGAGCTCGCTGGCGCAGAAAAGCCCGCACCAGACGACGTAACCTGACCGCTCTGCGCTGAGGCAGGAACACTCTTCCGCTCCTCGTATCGAACCGAGCTCCCAAGTACTCCAGCTCCTGCGTTGATGTCAACTTGCTCTTTGCCATGTTGACCACCCAACCGAGACTCTGCAAGAAAGACACCACCTTGTGCGTAGCCGCCTGGCTTTCGGATTCTGACTTTGCCCGTATTAACCAATCGTCCAAATACGGGTGTACCAGAACCCCCTCCTTTCACAACGCCGCCGCCACTACCACCATGACCTTCGTGAACGTTTGCGGCGCCGTAGCTAGACCGAAAGGTAAAGCCCGGAACTGAAAGTGCCCTAGGGGCACCACAAACCTGAGATACTTCTGATGCTCCTCCCTGATCGGAATATGGAGGTAGGCCTCGGACAGATCTAGGGACGTCAGCCACTCCCCTTTTCACACCGCCACAATGACCGACCGCAGAGTCTCCATGCGAAAACGAGACACTCGAAGGCACCGATTGACGCCCTTGACATTGAGAAGAGGACGAAACGTCCCTTCCTTCTTCGGCACTACGAAATAAATGGAGTATCGACCTAAGCCGCACTGGCGCGGGGCACTCTCACCACCGCTCTTAGCGCCAAGAGCTTCTCCACTGTCTCCTTGACCGCGGCGGCCTTGAGAGGTGCTTTGCACGGAGAGCGCACGAACAGGACTCTCACTGGGCATTGCAACTCCAGGGCATAACCTTCCCGAATGACCTCCAACACCCACTGATCGGATGTAATTTTGGCCCAGGCGTCGAAGAAATCCCGCATCCGCCCACCTACGGGTACCGACCCCTGAGCCCACCCACCTTCATTGGGACTTTCGCGGAAGGGAGGAGGAGGAGGAGGAGGAGGAGGAAGAAGCCCCAAAGCCCCTCCCTGCCCCTCGGAAACCACGAAACCCTTGGCTTCGTAAGGGAAAACGGCCTCTCTGCACCTGACCAAACCTAGGCCCCCGGAACCGACGAAAGTCCCTCTGCTGCCCCTTGGCCGGGGGAACGGATCGACCGGGCTTCTGCCGATCTTCCGGAAGTCTACCACCTTTAGACTCGCCCAGGTCTTTCACCAATTTTTCCAGGTCCTCTCCAAAAAGCAGCTTCCCCCTGAAAGGCAACTTACTAAGCCTAGCCTTAGAAGAAGCATCCGCTTCCCAATTGCGGAGCCAGAGATACCTTTGCGCCGTCACTGCGGAAGCCATGCTCATGGAGAGTGCCCTGATGAGATCATAATGGATATCGGCGAGATAAGCAGCCCCAGACTCCAGTCTGGCCGTTTCCCTCGCCCCGTCCGCCTCACCAGTGCCCGGCACTCTCCGCGACCAGCGGAGACAGGCCCTTGCCACCCACGCCCCACTGATCGCAGCGTGCACTGCCAGAGCATTGACATCAAAGACCTGCCTTAACAAGGAATCCAGCTTCCTATCAGGAACATCCCTGAGGGCCGCACCGCCTTCCACGGGGATCGTTGTCTTCTTTGTTACCGCCGACACAGCGGCATCCACTCTGGGCGATTTAAAGATCTCCCGATCTTGTTCCACCAACAGGTATAGACGGCTCATCACTCTAGACCCTTTAAGGGACGCCTCCGGCGCGTCCCACTCTTCCTGTATCATCTCCCGAACCACTCTGTGGACAGGGAACGACTTGCAATAACGGATCTTCCAGGGTAGCATCCTCCTGAGGAGCCGGCGCTGGCATGTTCAGCGCCTTCAACGTCTCCAATATGAGGGCCGGGAGCTCCTCCCGCCTAAACACTCGGACGACCCTAGCCTGCTCCTCTATGTCCGCGATTTCTCCTTCTTCTAGCTCGTCCTCCAAGTCGAACTCGTGATCACCATCCTCCGAGCGCAAATCCTCGGAAGCCACTGCCAGGTCCCCCAGCACCAGGCCCTCCGAGCAGACCACCTTCGCCAACACCTTAGACCCTCCGGTACTCATGGGTGAACCAGGCCGCTTGACCACCCAGTCCCGGTCCGCAGCAGGGGACCCCAAGCCTTCCCGTGGCCCCCCAAAAGCCTGCTGTATGAGGGCCACAAACTGTGGAGAAAAAATTGCTGATAAGCCCCCCGGCAACTGCTCCTGATGTGCTGGGAAATCCGGGGCTGACGACGGTCCCGCTACCGGGTCCCACGCCAACTCACGGACCGGCTGCTCCTGCGAGGCTACCAGACTCTCAGGACCTGCAGCCCCTTCCTCCAAAGTGTGTTCCATAGCCTCAGCATCGCGAACACACCGTTTGCAAATGCCTGCTTCAGAGAGAGACCCTCTCTTAGACCCGCAGAGCAGACAATGAGGCCTAGATGGCATTCCGAACCAAAGACCCCCCAGAAACACCTTCCTATGCAAAAACGCAAACACACAACGTCAAGAAATGAAGAACAGTGGGGGGATTTTTTGTTTGTTTTTTTAAACTCACGCCGCTACTGGGGCATCCCGGAAGGCCACCCCTGCCAGTTTTGAGGCAAAACGAAGCTCCCTGAGCTCAAAACGAGCGAAGACAAATTGAACGAGGCAGAGCCGCGGTTTCCCGCGCAGTGCACCACGCGGCACGGCCTGCCAGTAGCAATCTGAAATCGGAGCTGCCTCCCTCTTAACACCTCCGCTGGATCTCGCACCCAATGAAGAGATCAGGGAAGAGTCCCCCTTACCTGCAGTCTCTGCTTTAGACTGTCGGTTGACGCTGCTGCTGCGTTCCGACAGACCAGCCCCAGCACTAAGAAACTGTGCAGGCACTCAGCACTAACACAAGGTTCGCGTCTCCGACGTCAGGCTCTAAGCACTGACAGGCATCACTTCTGCATGTGCTAGAGACCAGACTCTCCTGGCTGAACTGTCTCCTGCAGGCTCCACCTTAAGAAAGTCCAGCCCCGAGTAAGCCCAATAGAGCCAAAAGAACAGCAGAGAAGTAAAATATGAAGTGAAAAAAGGAAGGGGGGGGGAAGGAGGAAGATCAAGACACCTCAGTCCCGGCACACTAGCTGAGCAAAGTAGCCCCAAGTAACTGACAAAAATCGCAGATAAGAAAGAAAGGCACTACTCTAGAAAAGAAAAGAAAAAAACTTAATTGTTCTTCCAAGTGAGCCAGGACACCCCCCGGCCCACAGAACCTCAAGCTGCTTGGAGACTGAGAGAACTGGTCAGAAGAGGCGGATCCGGGCAAGTTATACTGGTGACATCAGAAAAGTGATGAAGTTTCTCAGTCTCCAAGCTGCTGTGAGAGGTCGACAACTCTATTGTTCGGGACTAGACTGGAGGGACGTTAAGGAATAAAGAACTTCTTCTGCGGTGACAGGAACACGACCTGCTGGCTCCGCGGAAAAGAAGAACTGGAGAGAGGCGGTTGGGAAAGGCAGGAAGGCAGCGCGCAGGCGCATGGGATGCTCCCAAAAGCTTTCTTACTGGACGCTGGGGACCTGCACAGGCTCTGTCGGTACCGACGATACCCATATGTGAAGACTCATTCCTGCTTGTTCCTGGAGATAGGGAAACTGAGCAAGATGGCACCTTTGGGTGGGAAGAGGACCACGCATGCATGGCAGCAATCCCAAAGGCTTTCTTTGAAAGCTGGGGAATTGATCCGCATGGGCTCCGTTGGTGCCGATGGTCACCCATAAGTGAGGACTGACTTCCTGCTTGTTCCCAAAGAAAGGGCAGAGTTGGCAGGGCTCAGCTTTGTGGGTAATCCTGTGGGCAGCGAGGGTTAAGCTCTCTGGACAGAACTGTCTTAATCCCTTCATTTTATTGACCCTCTAGATTTAGTTTAAGTGGAGAGAGCAGTGGCTGCATCCAATGGGGTATTTGCGGTTGACTCATTTACGGAAAAATGCTGACTTTCACCCAAAGAAGCATGAGCTTGACCTTTGAGAGGTGGGCTACCCTGGGACTTAAATTGGTGTGACAGTTTTTGAAGGAATGGTCCATGGTGGCATTTGAGGACCTCTGTGAGGCAAACATTTTTCATTTTCTTCAAGTACTGCACTATTTGCATCTTTTCTGCAAGGTTGGGAGGCAGACCTTGGGGTGGCGTGGGAGGAGAAGTAATAGCAAAAGGTGTTTGGAGGGACATATAAAGCCATCTAAGCCTGTAACCTATTGGAGCAGAACTATAAGATCTTATATAGATGGTATCTCACACTGGACAGGCTTCAAAAAATTTATGGTACTGCATCTGCCCAATGTTGGTGCCAACGTGGAGAGAGGAACTCCTTTTTTCATGTATAGTGGGAGTGCATGAAAGTCCAGAGATTTTGGAGGGAGGCGTTTCAGCATTTGGGTACCATTCTGGGTTGCCAGTTGGTAGGGCCACTGCTGGCTAAACCACTAAGTATGAGTCCCCCCAAAGTATAGAAAGAGGTGGCTCTGTTTGTACATATGGGATGCCTGGCCGTCAGGCTAGCCACTGCCCAGGCATGGAAACAACTGGAGCCAGCAGAGGTAGGGAAGATGGAAGGAAAATGGGGACATATTTACATGATGTGCAGACTAACTGCCCTGAAACATTCAAGGTTGGAATGATTTATAAAAACCTGGAGCAAATATTCTGATCGGAAAAAAGCACACAGAGTCCATATTTATGAGTAACATTTATTATTGGATCCTGGGCGTGGGATGCATTGTTATTTTGTTAATGGTTGCCTGTATTGGGGAGGGGGGGGGGGAGAATGCTAGTAGGACATATATGATGACTGCACTGTTTCTGCTTGTGAGTAATGGTTACCTGTTGTATTTGTATAATTAATAATTTTCAGTAAAAAAAAAATACTCTAGAATAACAAACACTCTTCGAAGCCCTAGTCGTGATTTGGACATCTAAAAACTCCAATGCGGATGTCCAAATCATGGAGATGTTGCTGGAGCCATTTTACATTGAAAAAAGTAAATTAGAATAACTCTATTCAGTATACTATACCTGATTAATCTTTCTTGGTTACAACTTGTTGGGGCTTATTCATCACAAAAGACTAGAGAGAGAGTAAACAAAACACACAAGGACCAGCAAAGACAGACAGATTTCAAAAATATCCCTCTGGTGCACAGAAAGCAAGAAAAAGAAAATGTGAGCAAGAGTTCTTAGAAATGCAGAAAGGAGCTTTAGATAACTATATGAAAAAAAAAGATCAAAATGTAGAAGAACGTGAGGCAACGGATATCATACAGCAGAGTGAATTAGAAATGCTGCCAGAATTACAAACTGAGCAAATACGCAGTGAGAAAAGTACACTGGAGATGACTGAGCAAAGCACAAGCTCCACACTTGAGAAGTGTTACCCACAAAAGCACTGCTGCAGTCACTGCTTATGATAATCCAGGATGTCCCCAATTTATTGGCTCAAAATTACACAACCTTCTTATGATAAGATTTTCCACCCAGATCCAGAATGATTCCTATCCAACCGTACAACCGTAGTTGCAAGCAGTACTTTATGGTAAATCTGTCAACTCCCGTTGGCTTGTAGATTCTAAAAAAAACCCAAAAACTTAACACCATGATTTGCTTCTGTTGTAAATTATTCCATTTTGATGTTACTAGCCCCACAAAGGGTAGATGTTAAGATTAGACCCATTTAACTTCACGCTTGAAACATGAACATACCATAATATTTTGACTGCCTGCAACAGTGGCTTGAACTGGAACAGAAACAAGTAAGTAATACAGTTATTGGCAGTGTTAATCTACCATTAACACTGAAAGACAAAGATGGCAGAAGGTTCTTAAGCATCCGTTTGCTATTACTTACACCTGGCTTCTCAAAATAATTTTTTTCGTTGTCATAATGATACACTGTACACTCCACAATAGAAATTTCTGAGCTTGGTAGAGCTGTTGGCACATTTTGATCCTGTGATGCAGGATCATGTTAAAGTTAAAAGATAAGACTGCCGATAACCATTACTTAAGCCACAGAATTCAGAATGAAATCATACATTAAAGTCTCAAAAAATTAAAAGTTATAATTTGTAGGCAGGTCAGATCTACAAAGTGTCCCAAATATCACCAATTTCCTGGGCACCTGTGAAGCCCTGCACCAGGAGGAAAAGAAACTCAGATCACAGCCACTTGTCAGTAAAACCCTTTATTTGGTACAAGCAAAAGCTGTAAACGCCAATACACAAGTGTCTGTCTCAGGGATCTGAGTGCAGGTGACGTTCTCCCTACCCCTCAGTGGTGAGAGAGAAAGTTACCCCCGAGCTATGTAGCTGCTTCCTTATATGGATTTTCTGGCCCAAAGTTCTAGCAAGTACCAGAAAGTTCTGCATAAAACTCTTATGTCATTTGCAGCTTTCTGTGAAGTTCTTTTTCTGGGACCCTCCCATAATTTTGCAAGGTCTGCTTATCTCTGTGCAATCAGCCGCATCCATTCCTCTGCCTCTCCTGTATCCTGTACATGTTATTCTGTCCTTGGCACTATGCATCATCTTCAGGGCTGAGAAATTCTTTGTTTGCAGCTTGGCCTGTATTTTCTTATCTGGGCCTAACTCTGCATACTTCTATCCAAAGTAAGGTTTTCCAGACTGTACTAGGCCACATACTCCTTTCTTGTAGCATATACATTCCTGGATAGCCCACATGTTATCTTCTGTGCCATCCACACACTGCTGGTGTACATTTGCAGACAGGGAAGGGAGCCGTCATAGAAAACTTGTGAAGCAGACCTGAGCAGAACTATCCCTAAGCCAAAATATCCCAACAAATTCAAGATGTGAAACGAGCTAAATACTTTTCAGTGATTTGGGGCTATACTCCTGATATAAGTCAACAATATTTATCAGTTATTATGGAATCCTTAAAGCTGCAGCAACTGATCAGAATACTGAGATCAAAGAATATTTTCCTGACTTTATTTAGTTGATGATACTACTGGAGGATTGGCAGATGTCTTAATTAAAGAATTTGACTCACTAGGACTGAATTTGCAGAACTGTCATGGTCAGGGTTATGATAAGTCCAATATAAAAGACATAAACAAGGAGTCCAGGTTCATATATCAAAAGGAAACCAAATAGCATTCTTTTCACCATGGGGCAGTAATAGCTTAAACATGGTGCATAGAGATACTGCAAAGTCATCTAACCAAGCAAAAATATTCTTTGGTGTACTGCAGCAGACTTATACAATATTAGTGCTTTTCCAAGCAGAAGGAAAATTTTGAAGGACAATATTGCCTCATGGGTAAACGTAGATCGATTGTTTACGTTATCAGAATATAGAAAGACTAGGGGACATGCAATGAAGCTACAGGGTAAATTATTTAAGACTAATAAAAGAAAATATTTTTTCACTCAACGTGTAATCAAACTCTGGAATTTGTTACCAGAGGATGTAGTAAAGGCTGTTAGTGTAGATGGGTTTAAAAAAAGGTTTG
The DNA here is from genome assembly GCA_033557465.1 of Ichthyophis bannanicus. Taxonomy (NCBI): domain Eukaryota; kingdom Metazoa; phylum Chordata; class Amphibia; order Gymnophiona; family Ichthyophiidae; genus Ichthyophis; species Ichthyophis bannanicus. The sequence continues at coordinate 350,612,489 of CM066036.1, read as the reverse complement.
GACAAGTTCCTGGAGGAAAGATCCATAAACCATTATTAAGAAGGGACCGAGGATATCAATGCTTGACCCACTACAAGCACTGTGGGACCTGTGTCTTTTGGGGAAACTGCTAGATACGTATGACCTAGATTGGCCACTGCTGGAAACAGGATACTGGGCTTGATGGACCTTGGTCTGACCCAGTATGGCATATCTTATGTTATATGTTCACTGACTGTCAACCTCTATTAGAAACTAGGTGGGAGTGTCATATTGATAGCGTAAAATCAATTTGGTTTCAAGTATCTAACATCAGAGAAGCCTTGTTGGAGGTTGCAGATACAGCATATGATTCTGTAGTTCAAAGTGAAGCCCATTCTCTAGCCCAGGAGTCTGCAACCTTTAAGACATAAAGAGCCACTTGGACCCGTTTCCGAAGGGAAAAAAAAAACTGGGAGCCGCAAAACCATTGCGACATTTAAAACAAATCTAACACTGCATATATTGTTTCTTACCTTAATGCTATATACGACCCCCTACTTTTCCTGTTAAAATATAGGTGTTTGGCCTATAACTCGCCGTATAAGACTACCCCTCTTCCTTCGCACACCAAAAAAAATACGCCAGAAAATATAACAAGAAGTAACAATATTTGATTTCAAAATTATGATGATTTTGTAGTCAAATCACTAATATGAAATAAAATTATTTTTTCTACCTTTGTTGTCTGACCAATTTATTCTTTGATCATGCTGGTCCCGATCTGAGGCTTCTGCTTTCCTGTCTTCTCTTAGCTCTCTTTCTGTGGTCTATGGTCCATCTGCCAGTTCTTATCTCTTCTTTCGTTTTCTTCACTTCTTTCCATCAGCCTATTTCCAGTCCAGTAACCCTCCCCAATATCAGCCCCTTTCCAGTCCTCACTCCCAGTACCTTCCAATGTCAACTTGCATTCCCATGATTGCCCACTGGTGTCCATGTTCCTTCCAGTCCCCCTCCTTCCCCACTGACCAGTCCCTTCTAGTACAAATACCATGGCAGCCCCTCTCAGATCCAGTTCCATTCTCCCATTCCCTCATATCAGCCCATTTGTAGCCTTAGCCCCCAGTTATCTTCCAGGGCCAGCAGCTCTATCCTCCCCTCCCCACAATCAGCCCCTGCCCAGTCAAAGCCCCCCAATCAGATAGCGTCCCGTACGAATCCCCCCTCAACCCCATTACCAGTGCTAGCCTCCCCTAATCAGCCCAATACCAGTCCGGCCCCCCAGCAGCTCAGTCCCAGTCCTAGCCTCCTCCCCTAATCAGCTCATTTCCAGTGCTCGTCCCCTCAACCCCATTACCAGTGCTCCATCCCTTCCATGTCAGCCCCTCCCTCCCTCCCTCCATCCATATCAGCTCCCTCCCTCCATGTCAGCCCGCCTCCCCAATCCCTCCATGTCAGCCCCCCTCCCTCCATGTCAGCCCCCTCCATCCCTCCATGTCAGCCCCCCTCAATCCCTCCAGTCAGACCCCCTCCCTCCATCCATTCATATCTGCTCCCTCCCTCCAGTCAGCCCCCCTCCCTCCATGTCAGCCCCTTCCATCCCTCCCATGTCAGCCCCCCTCCCTCCATCCATTCATATCTGCTCCCTCCCTCCATGTCAGCCCCCCCCCTCCATCCATCCATTCATATCTGCTCCCTCCCTCCTTCTGCAGCCGCGGCTCCCTGCCTCTTACGGAACCGCGGCTGTGCTTTTAAAAATCATCTCGGAGCCCTTCCTGTCTTGACGGGCTCCGTGCAGCATTGTCCCGCCTCCAAAACTTCCTTTAGAGGCGGGACAATGCTGCACGGAGCCCGTCAAGACAGGAAGGGCTCCGAGATGATTTTAAAAGCACAGCCGCGGTTCCCTAAGAGACAGGGAACCGCGGCTGCAGAAGAAGGGAGGGAGCTGACATGGAGGGAGCCCATAACGCGACGTTTAAAGCGGGCAGTGTGCTCCGGAGCCGCGGCAAAGGTGAGAAAGAGCCGCATGCGGCTCCGGAGCCGCGGGTTGCCGACCCCTGCTCTAGCCAATAAGAAATGCTTTACTGGGTCAGACCAAGATCCATCAAGCCCCGTATCCTGTTTCCAACAATGGCCAATCTTGGTCAATTTAGTTCTATGGTATGATCTGTTAGCCGAAGTGAATGGCGTTTGCAAAGTTAGCACAGTTACTTACCTGTAACAAGTGATCTCTGGGAACAGCAAGAATAAGTCTTCACATATGGGTACGTCGGTACCAACGGAGCCTGCGCGGGAATGCTCCCCAGCATCCAATCAGAAAGCTTTTGGGAGCATCCCTCAGCGCCTGCGTGCTGCCTTCCCGCCTTTCCAACTGTCTCTCCTCAGTTGAGTTTTATAGCCGAGACGAAAGGAAGATTGATAGAGAGATACAACTTCTAGGGGAGGTGGGTGGGTTGTGAAGACTTATTCCTGCTGTTCCCAGAGATCACCTGTTACAGGTAAGTAACTGTGCTATCTCCAGGAACAAGCAGGAATGAGTCTTCACATATGGGAACTCCCAAGCTAAGATGCCTGGAGCCCTAGCATGTTGGTGATTGAAACACGCTCCACCTCATATGCCCAGGCATCCCGAGGATGGAGGGTAGAAGTTGAAGAAGAGAGGAGCTGTAGGAGACAGCTGACCTAAAATAGGACTGCAGACAAGGAGTCCCTGTATATATGATAAGTATCATGAAATGTATTGAAATGAACAATCACCATATGGACCTCACCTACTGGATTGCAGGAAGTAGAGAGGTTGATGGAATCTACTGGGGATCCAGTAGAGGAATCTTCAAGATGACCTCACAGAAGTGAGTGAGTTGAAGGTCAAAATCTGGAACTGACAGGTGACCCCAGGATTCAATTGGGGAAGAACAAAAACGGTAGGTCTTTAGTAGAAAGCTTTATGGAAAAAGTTGAAAACTCTTTTGGCTACAGAGTTAATTATAGTTAGGAGCAAAAGAGGAAGACTGACCGAGTTGGACAAAATTGGCTTAGTCCATGAGGGAAGAAGGGGTATGGAGAAAACCCCGTAATCCCAAGGAAGGACAGATGTCTGAGGAGTTGGAAACCTCAGATCTACTGAAGATCCCCCATGTCTGTCCTAACTGACGAGAGGTAGGAAGATAAAAGAATAGGGAGCTTCAGGGATACCTGAACCCAAGGTTATGGTAAAAGCTGTCAGTACCACAGCAGTGGTTGTGTGCATAAAATCCGAAACATACTGTGGAATAGTATGAACATGTGAAAACCCACTGTCTGGAATAGATAGGAAGGAAAAAAACCCTGTATGAGCACAGGCAGTTAGAAAGATAAGCATGTGAATACATATCTTACCTAAAAGAAGTGTCTCGATATAGATATAGATAGATAGATATAGATATATATCGATATCTATCTATCTATCTATATATATATGTTTATGGTGAGATCCAGGGGGTATAGCATATGCACACATGGCTGACAGACATATGCATCTAAAGAAAGCATATAGACATATATATATATATTCATATATGTACATATAGGTCTAAAGAGAAATGTCTGTAATTAAGCAGAAAGAGATATGTCTACAGGAATCTTCATATGGAAGATGTGAAGAGGAATTATTCATCTCATAACAAGAAGGTGGAACCTACTTGAGGAGATATAGAGAATCTATTCCCTCTGGTTAAGATGGAGTAGAATGCTACCCAGTAAAATAACCAGGATGGTTGCGAGAAAACAGAGGATAATATTAGTCTGTAAACAGCAAGTCCTGAGTCCAGTAGAACTCTAACATGGTGAAGGGACAGAATACGCATAGGAAGACACACCAGGTAGACCCACTTGAAGACAAGGGGTGGGGTATCATGCGTTATTTAGTTAAAATATGTGCTGTCCATGAAGGATTAGGATACCATGAGGACAAGCTGCAAGGAAAAAGAGCTATATTCCTGTAGGAATTTGGTAACCCTTTAGACTGTCACGTAGGAAAGGCTTATGTCCTTTATTAAAAAGGAAATAGAAGGGTGTAAAGAACCCTCACAGTCATGGGAGGTGACTGAGGAAGCCTTTTCCAACCATATAGGATAGTCATTAGAGAAAAAAAACCCATGCTCTCTAGCAAGGGCCCATAGTGAAAAGCTTCTCTGTAGGATTGCAGAGAGCATTAAGCAGGAGAGTTGGGAAATAAAACTGGCTGTTGGCAGCATAGTTGAGCTGGCAGCTGGTTGTCTCCAACTCCAAGGATTTGGAGATGGCAGAAAAGAAGTTATAAGGATTATCCAAGATAGATGAGCACTATCTTGGAAGCACTACTAAAGGCTAGACAAAAAGTAGTGGAAGACAATACTGGAACTTATAGAAAAGTACCAGTAGTCCAATCACTGAAGCTCCCGCACGGGCAGCTGTTGAATGGCACAGCAGAGAGATCTTTCTGTTTTTAACAGAGAGAACAGACAGAACAAGAGGAGAATATCCTGTCCCTGTCTGACGAGCTGCCCAGATGAGGAAAAAAGGGTTTACTCAAGAGAAAGAACTCTACACTGGAATGGAAAGGAAGACTGGAAAGGCTAAGAAAGCCTTCCATTGGTATGGTACCACTCTTACAGGGGAACCCTGGAAAAGAAGGTAAAGAAAAAATAGGAGCTGAGGAGAGACTTGCCATATGGTAAGTCTGTAGAAGGAAAATTCATGGTGGTACAGAAAAACTATCATGAGATAGTTGGCAAACCTCTCTTCATTGTAGGAAGAGGAGGTAAACCCTGTGACCCATAGACATGAATATCCTGACAGCTCAGCATACCTAAGAGTAAGTGGATGTCCTGGAAACAGGAATCCAAGTGTAGAGGTTTAAATGAAAAAACAGTGAAAAAACTTCTAATGAGAAGAAGTGAACTGTAGGTTATAACATATTAATGGGAACCCCATTGAGGGTTAATTTTCCTGGCTTGAGTTTGGATTCTTCAGACCAGGGCAAGGTTTCCCCTGTTTGGGAACATCGGCATGATGGGCAGGAGAAGAATAAAACCTTCTTCTTTTAGGAAAAGGAGGTTTGGTAGGGCATTTCTTACCTGCTGGGGAAGGAGAAGGTTTAGGATGGCACTCAGAAACAGGGAAGTCAGTGGAGCAATGAGCAACCTGACGCAAAGACTCCTTATTGAAGAGATTTTCTCCAGTAAAAGGAGTGTTACCCAGTCTTTGTTGTGCCCATCTGCTCAAGTCTGAAGCTTGGAGCCAGGCTCTACGTCGTGCTCCTATGGCTATAGCAGAGGTTCTGCTAACAGACTCAAAAGGAGTCTAGAGAAGCACGAGAAAGAAACCTAGAGATATTCTGGCTATGACTAAGAAGCAAGGAATAGTCTGCAGCCTTGGGCTCTGAAAGAAAAAGGAGTCAAAAGAGATAATTTCTCTGTGACTTCCTGAAGGGATAGACTCATATAAAAATATATGAGAGAATCCTTGTTGCCAGCATAGAGGGTTTGGAAGGTTTGACGTCCAAAGGCATCCAGTGTTCTAGATGCACGACCTGGCGGGAAAGAAGAATGCTTTTCTTGCTTTTTACCTTCCTCATTGCTGATTCCACTACAATGGAATGATGGGGAAGTTGAGTCTTTTGAAACCCTGGAGAGGGGGGCACCTGATACAGAAGAGCAGTTGCTGTAGAAGGTGAGGAAGCCCTTAAAGGTGTTTCCCATATTTTCAAAAGAAGATCCTGTAAAGAATGATGTAAAGGAAGCATTATATTTTCCTTTTCCCCAGAAAAGCCTTGTGTAGGATCATAGCCAGGGATAGGAATAGCCAGGGATGTTGCCATGTCAAGGAGAAATTTCTGAAAAGAAGGATCTCCAATGGGAACAATCCCTGGACAGACTAAACTCGAAGAACTAGCCTGGGCATCAGTACTTGTCCGGTGCAAAGCAGGATCTCTAATGAATGGATACTGGGACTGGCGGGTATGATCTGAAACCGTCAGTACAGTATTGTTCATGCTAGGTATCGACTCCAAACTAGGTAGATAAAGGAGCGATCCTGGTGAAAAAAGCATGGATGGAGCTGGTCCCGATGTTCCTGCAGGTACCAGCATCGACACCGATACCGGTAGCTGAGCCGGAATCAAAGGCGATACCGACATCGAAACAGTCATCGGAAGCTGCTCAAACGGTACCGAGGAAACTCGAAAGTCTCGGTGAATATCCTCGGTACCCAGAGGCCGCGCATCCGGAATCGGTGCGTGTCGGTTCCGAGACGCGTCGGTACCCAGTCTTCCAGACTAGATATCGATTCTAGACTCGGCATCGAAGGAAGCAAATCTATCGATGCATGTCTAGATGGTACCGACGTCAGGGGTCCGTATCGACGGAGCTGCCGATACTGGAAAGTCAATCTGGGTATCGATCGGGTCCCGAAGGCACCGAGTACACCAGATGACGATCCCTGGTGAGGAGTGGATCGCTCAACACCAGTGCCGATGCCGGTTATCGGTACACGCTCGAAGCGGATGCCACCCCCGAGCATGGCTCAGGTATGTTCTGTGAGGGGTGAGCCCCAGGAACAACCTGAAACCCCTGAAAGGCTTTGGAGACCGAAGACTCCTGCCGGGGTTTTGAAGCCAATGAGGTCTTGAGGGCAAGGCCGGAGCCGTCATCATGCTTGGCATGAGACCTACCACCAAAGAATTGGCTAGTCTTGTTTGTGGGTTACCTGATCCTGTAGAGAAGAACGGGTCGGTGCCCTTACACTGGAAGGGAAAACTGCATCGAGGGAAACTCGAAATGGAGAATTTCTTCTCATAAAATTGTAGCCTGATGGCTCTGGAGGAAAGGGGTCAGGACCCAAAGAGTTATTGGAGTCTAAAAAGAAAACTGTATTTCCACAGTTAAGGCACTTCTTAGGAGAAGAAGGCTCCATAATTGAGAGGCCTTACAGGCCCAAAAATTCAAGACAGAAACAGAGGGAAAAAAACTCTGAGTTTTAGGAAAAAGAAAAGAAAAAAACCACCGGTGGTACCGGTGGAGTCGGGGAAACAGCCGCAACCACAAGAAAACAAAAAGTAAAAGATTTAAAGAAAAAAATTTTCTGCGGTGACAGGAAGACGTCCTGCCGGCTCCGCGGAAAAATGAAAACTGAGGAGAGACAGTTGGAAAGGCGGGAAGGCAGCACGCAGGCGCTGAGGGATGCTCCCAAAAGCTTTCTGATTGGACGCTGGGGAGCGTTCCCGCGCAGGCTCCGTCGGTACCGACGTACCCATATGTGAAGACTCATTCCTGCTTGTTCCTGGAGATACCCCAAACGTAATAGGTCAAAATTTACGGAGTGAAAAATGTCAGAAAATGAAAGAATCACTCCAATGCAAACATGTGTGTTTCTTCTGCAATACCACTTGATAAACACAATGTACACCGGGTCTCAGCATACAAGGGCATACGGTGAAGGAACAGCCAGAACAAATTCAGGCCATCTACACCAATATCAAGCCCAATAACATCAATGACCCAGTGACTAGCAGCTGGCGATACCCACCCCTGGGCACCCTTGCTGACTTCAGCATCCAAAAACACAATCTTCTGAAAACTGTGAACATTAGTGAGACGAATGTGATCATCGCAATCCCCCGTACATTCGTGACACTATGCACTTCCTCAATATTCTCCAGGAGCATTCTGATCTGGCCGGGTCTGCGGATGTATTGCTTGCTACATTAGATGTAGTTTCGTTGTATACGTCAATTCCCCAGGCTGCGGCGGTGGAGGTTGTTGAAGAGTGTCTTGTGCGGCGGGGAGATTTGGATTTTGTAATGGTAAGTTTTGTTAAGCGGTTGGCTCGGTTGGCTATTTTTGAGAACTATATTCAATTTGAGAGATCTCTGTATCATCAAAAAGCCGGGGTTGCTATGGGCGCGACGTGCGCTCCTTCTGTTGCCAATTTGTACATGGCCCGGTTTGAGGCACGTTGGCTCGGGAGATCCCCCCTTTCTGTCCATGTGTTGTCATGGCACAGGTATATTGACGATGTTTTCTTGTTATGGGGGGGCACCATTGAAGCTTTTCAGGCTTTTGTACAGTGGCTTAATGTTTGCGATGATCACATTCGTTTCACTAGTGTTCACAGTTTTCAGATGATTGTGTTTTTGGATGTTGAAGTCAGCAAGGGTGCCCAGGGGTGGGTTACTTCAGTTTACAGAAAGCCCACTGATAAGAATACCTTATTGCACTATTCTAGTGCCCATCCAATGGCTTTAAGGAATAGCTTGCCTTTCTCCCAGTTCATCCGTTATAGGCGGAACTGTTCGGATGTGGGAGACTTTAAGAACAAATCTAGGCTGTTGGCTCATGGTTTTCTGGCCCGGGGTTATCCCAAAAAGGTGGTGGGGGACGCTTATAAGCGAGCGTTATTTAATAATCGGTCCCTGTTATTGACCCCTAAGGCCAAACGGGCTGACTCGGATAGTAATTCGGTCAATTTCATCTCCAAGTACTCACCTTTGAGCTTTGGCATCCAGCGCATTGTTCGAAAACATCTTGCCGTAGTGCGCACTGTCCCCGGGTTAGAAAACCAGGAGGTCAGATGTGTATGGCAGCGCCAGCGTAACATCCGTAAGATACTGAATTCCCCGGGGGGGGCGATGTGAGCTAGTGGGTGGTCACACCGCTTGCGGACACTGTGCAGTTTGTGATGTCTCTTGCATGACTGTGTCTTTTGAGTATCATGGAGTTCAGTATAAGCTACGTGATGTCACCTCTTGTGATTCTTCGTTCCGTTGTGTATGCGATTAGGTGTCCGTGTCAGCTTCTTTATATCGGGAGCACGTGTCGGCCCTTTCGTAAAAGGTTGTTGGAGCACAAGAGTAGGCTCCGGTGTGGTGTTTTGGAGGCGCCATTAGTGTCCCATTTTTTGGAGTTTCATCATTCTTTTTGTGACACAGCCTGTTTTTGTGTAGAGCAGGTTCCATCTGGGCGCAATGGGAAGAGTAGGGAGCCAGACTCTTTTGTTGCGTGAGCAAAGTTGGATTTTTCGGCTTGACACTGTAGCCCCGGCTGGTCTGAACCTGCGGATTGATTGGTCAGTTATGTGTGTGATCTGGGCTGGGGGTTTTTTGGTTTGCTACTACAGCCTTGGCATGTTTCGTTTTATGGGTTGAGTGGTCAGCGTGTCTGTGATCTGGTTCGGGGTTACTCTTTTTGACGTCATAGAGTTTTTTCTTTAAAGTGTGGTGGTTGCGTGGAATGCGCATGGGCGGCGTTTTTCTGCTCGGCGCGGTTGAAGGTTAGCTGGCAGGTAAGCAATTGGAGTTGTGGTTTTTTAACTTTTATAGGTTGTTTTAGTTGTGTTTTGCAGTAGAATAAAGGTTGTGTTTAACTTGTGTGATTTGTATGTGTTTTTATAGATTCCCCTGAAGCAGCGGGTAGTCCCGCGAAACGTTTAAAGGGCTCTTGGTGTGATAACGTCGGGGATGCGGCTGGCGTTTGTCCTGTTTCCCTGCCTGGCTTTTAAGCTAAGTGCTGTTATTTTTACATTTAAGAAGCGAGGTGTGGGTATCGCCAGCTGCTAGTCACTGGGTCATTGATGTTATTGGGCTTGATATTGGTGTAGATGGCCTGAATTTGTTCTGGCTGTTCCTTCACCGTATGCCCTTGTATGCTGAGACCCAGTGTACATTGTGTTTATCAAGTGGTATTGCAGAAGAAACACACATGTTTGCATTGGAGTGATTCTTTCATTTTCTGGCTGTTCCTGGAGATATGCAAGACTCCCAAATTCAGATTGATATGGTTCTGAAACATATAGAACATCTATGTACATTTCTTAAGAAATATAGGGAAACTGGTTTCATTTCAGCAATTATTAGAGCCAAAGAAATTGCAGCAGAGATGGATTTGGAACCTATATTCAAACAGAGGTGTGTTATAAGAAGGAAGAGAGCTTTTGACTATGAGGCAAGTGACCAACCTATTAAGGATTCAGAACAATCTTTCAAAACAGTATTTCATGATAGTCAATGTTCTAATTTCAATTGAAGAAAGATGCAAACTGTATACAAACTGCACAATACACATTTTGCCTGTACAACATTGGCCAACTAAAGCAAAAAGCCACAGAACTATTCCTGCAAAGCTGCAAAAAATATACAGTGCCTTCTGAGTGATAGTGGGGGTCAGAATTCTCATATAGATGGGGAAGATCTGTTTGTGGAGCCACAGTGATTACCAGTCTTCGTTCTGGGAGACAGCTCTGCTCTGGAAGTCCTCAAGTACTTTCATAAAAGGCTATGCATAACACATCCACTGTAATTAGGACTTTATTAATTATGCCAGTAATCAGCAGAGCACAGCTTTACAAAGCTAAAACTGATCAAGACCCGAGATCTACAATGAGTCAAGAGGGGCTTGTTGGTTTGCATGCATTTCAACTGAGTTGCTCATGCACTGGATTTTGCAGATCTAATTGATGCTTTTGCAGCAAAATAGGCTAGAAGGTTCCACTTTAAGAAAAATCAAGATGTACTAAAATGTAAGGCTACCATAGTCTTTCAAAACAGTATTTTTGGTAGATGATAGTGCAGGCTACATACTGTGTTTTGTAGTGTATCCAGCTGGAAGATTATTCCTTGTTTCAGATGAAATGTATAATGGACTATAACAGTGATGGCTAACCTTTTTGAGCCCGAGTGCCCAAACTGCCGCACAAAACCAAAGAATTTCCTCAAAGTGCCAGCACGTCATTTGCATAAGTGGTCTTATTTGCATAAATATTTGCATAATGTTACCATACACTAACTTTTAGTAAACATGTCTCTTAATGAGTGTATGGATAAAGAAAGACTAAAAGATTTCTACATTACTATAATCCAGTGCCAACCGCCAGGCACATTAGGAACTACTACAAAAGCTGCCCATTTAGAACCCATAGCAAAACCCGCCGTATCCTGACAGCATTACCAGGACTCACAAAGCACCATACCCTACCTATCAAAAGGCAACACTGCAAATATTAAACCAATACATTTCAGAGAATACTGGGGAAAGAGAACAAGTGGCAACGTCAAATAGGAATTTCCTCTTGTACCAAACAAAGCGCAGATGTTAATGATGCACATTTCCCAGAGCTGACATATTCCAGTTAATAAATTCAAAATAAAGAAACATCTTTCTACCTTTTGTGCATTTGTTTTTCAGTTGCAATTGGTCCAGCCACTTTCTTCTGGTTTCTTCATGTTTTCTGCTAACTCTCCATCGTCTGCTGTCCATTTGTCCTTTCTTCTATCTTCTAGTTTTTTTTCCATTATATCTCTCTCTACATATGCTTTAACATAATAATATTTATCATTTTGCTATTTCCTCATTCCTATTTAATCAAAACAAATTTTAACCCTACATCATCAATCCCCAATTACTCTCCCAATACCTGGCCAATTGTAGATTTTTCATCCCTCCTACACAAAATATTTTTCCCCTCTCCATTTTACTCTCCCAGCCCCATCCCATTCTAATCCTCCCCCAACATCAGCTCCCTTCTAGTTCCAGTCTCACCCAGCATCCATCCCCTTCTAGTCCCTGCATCAGCCCATTTCCAGTCCTAGCCCCCCATCAGCCCCTTTCCAGTCCTAGCTCCCCCATCCATTTCCAGTCCAAGTCCCTTCATCAGCTCATTTTCAATCCTAGCCCCCCATCAGCCCATTTTCTAGTCATTTCCTAGCCCCACCATCAGCCCATGTCAAATCATAGCTCCCCTGCACTCAGCCCAATTCCAGTCCAAGCCCCCCCATGAGCCTACTTCCAGTTCTAGCCCCGCCATGAGTCCATTTCAATTCAAGCCCCCACCACAGCCCATTTCCAATCTTAGCTCCCCCCAACAGCCCATTTCCAGTCCTATCCTAGCTGTTCCATCAGCCCATTTTCAGTCCTAGCTCCCTTCCCTCACAGCCCATTTCCATTCCAAGCCCCCGCCCCATCAGCTATTTGCAGTTCAAGCCTCCCCTTCCACTCAGCCCATTTCCAGTCCTAGCAACACCCCAACCCCGTACCAGTCCTAGCCCCCCGTCCTAGCCCCCCGTCAATCAACTTCCAGTCCTAACCCCCATCACCCCATTTTCAGTTTAAGCCTCCCCTATAACCCATTACCAGTCCTAACCCCCCATCAGCCCATTTCCAGTCAGCCCCCCATAGCCCATTGCCAGTCCTAACCCCCCCCCCATCAGCCCACAAGCCCATTACCAGTCCTAACCACATCAGCCCACCTCAAGTCCTAACCCCTCCCCATCAGCCCATTTCCTGTCCTAGCCCCCCCATAACCCATTATCAGTCCTAGCCCCCCATCAGCCCACTACCAGTCTTAACCCCCCCATAGCACATTGCCAGCCCTCATCAGCCCACAGCCCACTGCCAGTCTTAACCCCCCCAGCCCACTGCCAGTCTTAACCCCCCCTCCCTAGCCCATTGCCAGTCTCAACCCCTCTCCCTCCCTCCCTAGCCCATTGCCAGTCTTAACCTCCCTCCCTCCCTAGCCCATTGCCAGTCTTAACCCCCCTCCCACCCGCCCCAGCCCAATGCCAGTCTTAACCCCCCTCCCTCCCTCCCTAGCCCATTGCCAGTCTTAACCCCCCTCCCTCCCTCCCTAGCCCATTGCCAGTCTTAACCCCCTCCCTCCCTCCCTAGCCCATTGCCAGTCTTAACCCCCCTCCCTCCCTCCCTCCCTAGCCCATTGCCAGTCTTAACCCCCCTCCCTCCCTCCCTCCCTCCCTAGCCCATTGCCAGTCTTAACCCCCCTCCCTCCCTCCCTAGCCCACTGCCAGTCTTAACCCCCCTCCTCCCTCCCTAGCCCATTGCCAGTCTTAACCCTCCTCCCTCCCTCCCTCCCTCCCTCGCCCATTGCCAGTCTTAACCCCCCTCCCTCCCTCCCTCCCTAGCCCAGTGCCAGTCTTAACCCCCCTCCCTCCCTACCCCTTTGCCAGTCCTCCCCGCCCCCCCTCGGCTCATGGCAATTAAAAAAAAAAAAAAAACTGGCCGCTGCCGCGGCGGCGGCATGGAGTGTCCCGCGGGGCTCCCTCTGCCCGGCGGGAATAACCCGGCGCAGCTCAGTCCCTCTCTGCCGGCTTGCAGATACGCAAGGGAGGGATACGCGAAGGGAGAGAGTCTCCCTCGCGTCTCTGTTAAGCCCGCAGGGGCAGATGGGAAATTTCCCATCAGCCCCTGCGGGCTTAACAGAGACGCGAGGGAGACTCTCTCTCCCTTCGCGTATCTGCAAGCCTGCAGAGAGGGGCTGAGCCGCGCCGGGAGAGTCCCGCCGGGCAGAGGGAACCCCGCGGGACACTCCATGCCGCCGCGGCCAGCTTTTTTTTTTTTTTTTTTAATTGCCATGAGCCGGCATATCTCAATTTGCGACCTTCCCACGTGCCAGCTGCAAGGCCTTCGCGTGCCACAGCTGGCACGCGTGCCATAGGTTCGCCATCGCTGGACTATAACATTCAAGGACAGCATCTAAAGAAGAGTATTATTGTAACCAATGGAGATTCATACTATATTAAAGCATCTGATTGGCAGCATTCAAGACTAACATTCTTATTAAACATGTTTAGGCTGTCATGGTCGGTTGCAGAACTATGAATCTTTTCAAGAATGAAAACCACAACTTATTATTAAAATAATTATGGTGCTATAGCTTACTAAAATAAGCAGAAGTATAAATAATAAAAGTGAAACAGCTTGCTCTTGGATACTACCCTCTGGTTTTTACAGCTTGCAAAATGCTAAGCTCACCTTTTCTTAAGGGTTACCCTTTAAGAGGTGCAAACCTCCTGTAGTCCTATATGAGGGCACATAACTAATACATTTGAGAGAATATAACAAATGGGAGCATTGGTATAAGGTACCATAGTTACACAAATATTTATGCAAAAGAGTCTCTGCAATGAATCTCTCTGCACATGGCCCTGCATCATGTTGGGCCGCCCCTGACAACCACACAATGTCACTACAAAAGTGCAGATCCTTCTGCCTCAGTGCAGATCTCTATGGAACAGTTTGCTCCTGCTAGGCCAGTAGTGTTTTTTCTCTACTATGAACCTGACGTATCTCCTGCGACTGACTGGTAAATACTTGCCTGCTGGGAAATTCCCTAAATCTTGGGGAAAAGAGAATTTTGGGTAAAAGCTGATAAATGTGTGTAATTTAGAATTCAGTGTTTTTGTTAATTCAGTCAAGGCTTAGTACCACGAGAAAGCTTTTCATTTAAATCAAAATCAGAGTATAGCTTAGCATAAAAAGTAGAATAGGGTAAATATTCTTAGAAAGAAAGAAATTGTTTCTAGAGAACTTTACAAAGAGGCCTTCCAGTTAGGAGGCAAAGGACTTGTGAAATTGTTTTAAATAGGTGTTAAAGCCAAGTGTCAGATCAAAGGGGCAATTTTAAAGGCTCCCTCTATCAAACCAAGAGCTATGTCAATCATCCAGAAAATTGTTAAGAGATTACCTTAGAAGCACAGGTCAGGGCACTATGTAGGAAGCCAGCTTTTACAGTGTTTCTTTCCCTCCCACCCAGCCTAAACATAATCTTAGATTTATAGGCTCTTAAACCTATTAAAGGAAAAGAGGTGGTCAAATTCACTTTCAGGTTCAGCTCGTTATCCTCATCAGGGACAGATTAAATTAAAGCTCTGAAATTAATTAAGGTGAACAGTCACTTATCTTTATCTTTATTCGGTTTCTTGATAAACCGCCTAAACCATAAGGCATCAAAGCGGTGTACAATAAATGGGCTGCAGAGAAGAAAGATAGAAAAGAACACCATGGTATGACAGGAAAGAAAAGAAAAAGGAGAAGAGGAGAGAGAGTAAAAAGGGCAGAGCGACACAAATAGAAACTTACAACAAGAGAGAGGGGACTGAGGGGGTAAACGAGGGTAAAGGGTACTGAAGTGAAGGTAGAGTTGTATTGGAAGAAGTACCCCTAGCAACTTTAAGTAAAGCGTAGCTACTCACCTGTAACAGGTGATCTCCGGGAACAGTAGGAATTTAGTCTTCACATATGGGTATCGTCAGTACCAACGGAGACTGCGCGGGAACTCTCCCCAGCGTCCAATAGGAATGCTTTTGGGAGCATCCCTCAGCACATGCACGCTGCCTTCCCGCCTTTCCAACTGTCCCTCTTCAGTTAAGTTTGTAGCTGAGTGAAAGGATAGAGGGAGAGAGGAAAGAGATAGAGAGACAACTCCTAGGGGAGGTGGGTGGGTTGTGAAGACTAAATTCCTGCTGTTTCCAGAGATCATCTGTTACAGGTGAGTAACTACGCTATCTCCAGGAACAAGCAGGAATGCAGTCTTCACATATGGGGGCTCCCTAGCTGAAGATGCCGGGGAGATGGCCCCAGGAAGCTGCCACCTATAGTGAGGTGGGCCATGCTTCCTCCCATGGATCTCTGGCATCCTACCAGGGTTGGTGGGTAGGAGTTGAATTAAGTCTGAAAGAGATGTTGAAGAACAGCCTGGCCAAAGAAGGAATCCTGACGGGAGGCTTTATCTAGGCAGTAGTGGGCTGTGAAGGTGTGCACTAAAGTCCAGGTGGCTGCTCGGCAGATGTCATCGATAGACACAGAGTGAAGGTTTGCCATAGAGGCTGCCATGGCTCTCACATTATGTGCTGTGACATGGCCTTGAAGAGGAAGACCCTTACTCTCATAAGTAAAGGATATGCATTGTGCAATCCATTAAGATAAGAGTTCTTTTGGAGACTGGAAGTCCCAAATGACTAGAATCAAAAGCAACAAAAAGTTGAGAAGACTTTCTATGTTGCTGTGTTTCATTGTAGCTAAAAAGCCAAGGCTCTTTTACAGTCCAAAGTATGAAGGTTCCTTTCTGTATTAGAAGCATGAGGCCTCGGAAAGAATGCAGGTAGGTAAATCAATTGATTTAGATGAAAAGGCGAAACCACCTTTGGCATAAAATGTGGATGAGTTCTGAGAACAACTTTATCATGGTGAAACCTTGTATAAGGGGGATCAGCCACTAAAGCTTGCAATTCACTAATGCGACATGTGGAGGTGATTGCAATTAGGAAGATGACCTTCCAGGATAAAAACTTTAGGGTTGCTGTGGCTAAAGGTTCAAAGGGCGGATTCATGAGCTGTCCAAGAACTAGATTTAAATCCCATGCCACTGGTGGTGGCCTGATGGGAGGCTTTGTTAAGAGAAGACCTCTCATAAATCTTGCTATGAGTGGATGAGAGGAAATTGGCTGTCCATTTAGAGGCTTATAGGAAATTGCAATTGCACTAAGATGGACTCTTACTGAATTGGTCTTTAACCCAGTATTTGATAAATTAAGTAGGTACTCTAGTACCGATTCCAAAGGTATCACAAGGGGGTTTAAGCCCTTTTGAGAACACCATATAGTAAAACGTTTCCACTTAAAGGCGTAAGAGCGTCTTGTGGAAGGATTTCTAGAAGCCTGAAGGATATCCTTTACCTGTTGGGAAAGGTTAAGATCCTGCAGGTCTAGGCCTTCAGCAACCAGGCCCTGAGATGCAGAGATTGGGGATTCGGGTGCCATAGCATCCTGTTCTCTTGGGAGAGAAGGTCTGGAGCACACCCTAACTCCAGAGGTGCAACTTGAGAGAGATGTAGAAGCAGGGGATACCACGTTTGGCGTGGCCACCGTGGCGCTATGAGGATCATATGACCTCTGTCTCTCTGAAGCTTGAAGAGTGTTTTGGGAATGAGGGGAATGGGTGGGAAGGCATAGAGGAAGTCCTGACCACAGTGAAGGAGGAAGGCGTCCCTTGCCTGGCAATTGTGAGCCAGAATCCTGGAACAGAACCGGGGAAGTTTGGCATTCAGTGGACTTGCAAAGAGGTCTATGTCTGGGGTTCCCCAGATCTGAAATATCCTTGTCACCTGGTCTAGGTGTAGAGACCATTCGTGAGGCAACAGGTTTTGAATGCCTGGAAGATATACCACAAGAAGGTGAATTTGATACTCTCTGGTGAGGGCCCAAAGTCGTAAAGCTTCATTGCATAAATGACAGAGAGCCTGTTCCGCCCTGCTTGTTCACGTAGAACATGGCTACTTGATTGTCTGTTTGGACTAGGACTGTCTTGTAGCTAAGCTGGGAATGGAATACTCTGAGCTAGATAGATTGCTCTGAGTTCCAGGAGGTTTATGTGAAGACAAGCCTCCTGTGAAGTCCAGGTACCCTGGGTGGAGAGATGGTGCAGGTGTGCTCCCCATCCCACCTGTGATGCATCTGTTAGGGTGGCTTGGAATAGGGGTTATTGAAAAGGAGACCACACTAACAGATTCGCCAGTGACTGCCACCATTGCAGGGACAAGATCAGTCGTTGTGAGAGTTTGATATCTTGTCTGACAGACGTCCTGTGGCCTGTGTCCATTGTGTGGATAGGGTCCACTGGGCTGCTCACATGTGGAGGCAAGCATAGAGAACTACATGAACTGTGGATGCCATATGTCCCAGTAATTGCAGGAGCTCTCAAGAATTAGGGAGGACTTTCCCGCTGCTTGAAAAGGTAGTTGCACTATTCAAAGACAGCGGGGCTGTGGAAGGAAAGCCCTTGACTGTCTGGTGTCTAAACAAGCTCTATGAACTCTAGGGTCTGAGAAGGAGCAAGTTGGGATTTTGGGAAGTTTATGACCAATCTCAAGTATTGGAGGATTCGCATTGTACAAGACAGTGCAGAGCTGGCTTCTGGAATCATGGGGGATCGAATGAGCCAGTCGTCCAAGTAAGGGAAGACGAATATCCCTAGGGTTTGCAGGAATGCAGCTACTACTGCCATGCATTTTGTGAATACTCTTTGTGCCAAAGCCAGACCAAAAGGAAGAACCCTGTATTGAAAGTGTTTTCCCTTGAAAAAGAATCGTAAGAATTTCCTGTGATCTGGATGGATCAGAATGTGAATATATGCATCTTTTAGATCTAGAGAGCAAAGCCAATCCTGACTTTGAAGGTATGGCAGCAGAGTTCCCAGAGGAATCATTTTGAACTTTTCTCGGAACAGATTTATTTTATTTATTTATTTAGCTGTATTTATATACCGCTTTTCACCGGGTCAAAGCGGTGTTACATGGGGGGGGGGGGGGGGGAATTAAGTCCAAGGGTAGGGCCAACACCGTGGGGCAACATTAATGATTTTGACATAGGACAGACTCTGGACATGGGACAGACAAAGGACACAGACAGGTTAGGGTAGCTTTGAGTTAGAGGTTCATTGTGGGTGAGATCAGGGGTTTGTGGGTTTTTCGGTGGGATTCGAGTTGACGTATTCCTGGAAAAGGATGGTTTTTAGCTGTTTTCTGAAAGATAGTAGGTCGGCATTGTTTCTGAGATAGCTCGGTAGAGAGTTCCATAAAGATGGAGCATAAAGTTCAAAGGCTCGATTGCAGGTCCGTTGCGAGCATTTGGTTCTTTTATGAGGGACGATGAGGGAGACGCTGGAGGTTTGTCTAGTAGATCTGCCGTGAGCTGGACGAGCCAGTAGGGTGCGAAGCTGGGTGTCCTGTGTTTGATGGATAGCTTTGTGGGTGAGTAGGATGGCTTTGTATTTTGTCCATGCTTCAAGGGGGAGAATGTGTAGTTCTTTCAGAATTGGGGTGATATGGTCGGTTTTCTTTGCGCTTTGAATGATTCTCGCAGTGGTGTTCAATGCTGTTCGGAGGGGGTTGGTCTGTGTGGCTGGAAGGCCATGGTAGATTATGTTGCAGTAGTCCAGATGTGGGAGTGTCATGGCTTGCATCACTGTTTGGAAATCTTGATGTTCCAGGAGGGGTCTGAGACGTTGCACTGTTCTTGCCTTATGAAATATAGTTCCGGAGGTTTTAGTGATCTGTTGCTTTAAGGTGAGGGCTTGGTCAATAATAATGCCCAGGTATCTTATCTGGGGTTGTATTTGGATGCTTGTAGTTCCGATGTTGAGGTGTGTGGGTGGTGTGAAGTCTGGGTCCTTTGTCACTATGAGGGCTTCAGTATTCTTTATGTTGATGGATAGGTTGTTTGTTTGTAACCAGTCAGACACTGCGGTGAAGCATGCTGATAGGTGGGTGTTTGTTGGGTTTGTGGTTGTAATGGGGGCGAAGAGCATGATATCGTCAGCATAGATGTGGAAGCTGACGTTGTGGGTGCGTATGACTGTGCAGAGTGGCTGGAGGTAAATATTGAAGAGCATGGCTGATAGTGTGGATCCTTGGGGTACTCCCTGGTGTTGCTGGAATGGGGGGCGGGGGGGGAGGTTTAGGCGCTGGTGCGGATTAGTTGTTGTCTGTTAGGTAGGATTGAAACCATTTCAGCACGGTGTCCTTGATCCCAATAGCAGGGCCGGATTTACGTATACGCCATGTACGCCATGGCGTAGGGCCCACAACCGGCAGGGGCCCACAAAAAATAGAACCAGGTTTTTTTTTTTTTTCAATTCGATTAAAAAAAAAACCTGGTGGCTGCCGCCGCGGGGCCCCCTCTGCTGCCGCGGGGGCCCCGTCTACAAGATGGTATGGTCGGGTCCGGTCGGGTCGGGTCGGGTCGGGTCTCGTCTCCCTCCCGGCTGCGAGAGACGCGAAGATAGAGCGTCTCCTCGCGTCTGTGTTAAGCCCGCAGGGGCTGATGGGATTTCCCATCAGCCCCTGCGGGCTTAACACAGACGCGAGGAGACGCTCTCTCCCTTCGCTTCTCTCGCAGCCTGCAGCGAGGGAGGGAGAGAGACCCGACCCGACCCGACCGGACCGGACCCGACCCGACCAGCTTTTACCCGGGGCCCCCGCGGCCGCAGTGGGGGCCCCGCGGGGGCACCAAACAGGTTTTTTTTTAAATTAAATTTTACTTTAGGCCGGGGGGGGGGGGTAGGAGTCCTATCCCCCCCGGCGGATAGTAAAATTTAATGTTAAAAAAAACCCTGGTGGCTGCCGCCGCGGGGGCCCCGCTGCTGCCGGGGGGGCCCCGTCTACAAGCTGGTCGGGTCGGGTCGGGTCGGGTCCGGTCGGGTCTCTCTCCCTCCCTCCCTCGCTGCAGGCTGCGAGAGACGCGAAGATGCGTCTCTCGCAGCCTGCAGCCTGCAGCGAGGGAGGGAGAGAGACCCGACCGGACCCGACCAGCTTGTAGACGGGGCCCCGCGGCAGCAGAGGGGGCCCCGCGGCGGCAGCCACCAGGTTTTTTTTTTAAATTAAATTTTACTTTAGGCCGGGGGGGGTAGGACTGGTAATGGGCTATGGGGGGGGGGTAGGACTGGTAATGGGCTATGTGGGGGGGGGGTAGGACTGGTAATGGGCTATGTGGGGGGGGGTAGGACTGGTAATGGGCTATGGGGGGGGGTAGGACAGGTAATGGGCTATGGGGGGGTAGGACTGGTAATGGGCTATGGGGGGGGTAGGACTGGTAATGGGCTATTGGGGGGGCTGGGGCTGGAAATGGACTGGGGGGGTAGGGCTGGTAATGGGCTATTGGGGGGCTGGGGCTGGAAATGGGCTGGGCTGGGGGGGGTTAAGGCTAGAGGTGGGCTGATGGGGTTAGGACTGGTAATGGACTGTGGGCTGTTGGGGGGGGGCTTAGAACTGGCAATGGGCTTTGGGGGGGTTAAGACTGGTAATGGGCTGTGGGCTGATGGGGGATGTCTGGTAATGGGATATGGGGGGGGCTAGGAATGGAAATTGGCTGGGGGTTAAGACTGGAGGTGGGCTGATGGGGTTAGGACTGGTAATGGGCTGTTGGGGGGGGATTAGAACTGGCAATGGGCTTTGGGGGGGGTTAAGACTGGTAATGGGCTGTGGGCTGATGGGGGTTGTCTGGTAATGGGCTATAGGGGGCTAGGACTGGAAATGGGCTGATGGATTAAAACTGGAGGTGGGATGATGGGGTTAGGACTGGTAATGGGCTGTGGGCTGATGGGGGGGGGGGGTAGGAATGGCAATGGGCTATGGGGGGCTGACTGGAAATGGGTTGATGGGGTTAGGACTGGAAGTGGGCTGATGGGGGGTTAGGACTGGTAATGGGTTATAGGGGGGGCTTAAACTGAAAATGGGGTGATGGGTTAAGGACTGAAAATGGGGTGATGGGTTAAGGACTGTAAGTGGGGTGATGGGGGGGCTAGGACTGGAAATGGGCTGATGGATGGCTAGGGCTGGAAATGGGCTGATGCAGGGACTAGAAGGGAATGGATGCTGGGTGAGGCTGGAACTAGAAGGGAGCTGATGTTGGGGGAGGATTAAAATGGATGGGGCTGGAAGAGTAAAATGGAGAAGGGAAAAAATTTTGTGTGGGAGGGATAAAAAATCTACAATTGGCCGGGTATTGGGAGAGTAAGTGGGGATTGAGGATGGAGGGGTAATATTTGAGTGGATGAAATAGGAATGAGGAAAGAGCAAAAGGAGAAAGATTAGTATGTTAAAGCAGATGTAGAGAGAGAATGGAAAAAAATCTAGAAGAGAGAAGAAAGGACAAATGGACAGCAGACGATGGAGAGTTAGCAGAAGACACGAAGAAACCAGAAGAAAGTGGCTGGAGCAATTGCAGCTGAAAAAAATGCACAAAAGGTAGAAAAATATCTCTTTATTTTGAATTTATTAATTGGAATATGTCAGCTCTGGTAAATGTGCATCATTAACATCTGTGCTTTGTTTAGTACAAGAGCAAATTAATGTATTGTTTTATTTCTACAGTGTTGTACATTCCAAGTTTGGCTTTTGGGATTCCCAGTTTAATTATTGTCTTCCTATTTCTAAATTGTGATTACTTGTTTGGTGATGGTCTATGTTCTGCATGTGTAACTGAGCTGAGGTGTTCTGTTTATATAATTCCTATTTGACATTGCCACTTGTTCTCTTTCCCCAGTAGGTCATGTATTGTTGTTCTCTGAAATGTATTGGTTTAATATTTGCAGTGTTGCCTTTTGATTGGTAGAGTATGGTGCTTTGTGAGTCCTGGTAGTGCTGTTAGGATACGGCGGGTTTACTATGGGCAGTGTTTGTAGTAGTTCCTAATGTGTCTGGCAGTTGGCACTGGATTATAGTAATGTAGAAATCTTTTAGTCTTTCTTTATCCATACACTCATTAAGAGGCACGTTTACTAAAAGTTAGTATATGGTAACATTATGCAAATATTTATGCAAATGAGGCCCCTTATGCAAATGAGGTCCGCACCCCCCTTGGGCCGCCCCTGCTGGGGGCCCACAATTTTTGTTGGTGTAGGGCCTCACTCAAGGTAAATCCGGCCCTGCCCAATAGTCTGTAGTCTGTGTATGAGGATGTTGTGGGAGATGGTGTCAAAGGCTGCAGATATATCGAGGAAGATCATGGCGTATCCAGAGTGTCTTCCTTGAATTCCTGTGAGGAGGGTGTTCATCAGCGTGGTCATGAGGGTCTTTGTTCAATTCTCTGAGGGTCTTTGTTCAATTCTCTGAGGTCTAGAATGGGTCTGTGTCCTCCTGTTTTCTTTGGAAAAAGAAAATAGGGAGAGTAGAACCTATTGGGGAATGGGTACTTCCTCTATTGCTTCTTGAGCCAGGAATGTTGAGACCTCTTGATCCAGTAGATTGTCTGGAGAGATTTGGGAATTGAACTGTCTTAGGATTATAGGAGGGAGCATGCTGTGAAAATGAAGCTTGTACCCCTCCCTTACAATGGACAGAGTCCAGTTTTCTGCTGTTATTTGGTGCCATCTGTTGACAAAATGACACAACCTGCCTGGAATGTTTAAGGGTTCTGGACCCTTCAGAGGCAGGAAAGGTAAGCTCTCTAGGAAGGAGTCAAAGCCCTTGAGGGGGGGCTGAGCCTGTGGAGCTGGATGAGCTCTCGGGCCTTTTGGCTTCTTCTGCTGTCTGAATTGTTGCTGTTGTCCCTTTTGGGCAACTTGACCCTGACTTTGCCCTTGCGAGGTGTAAGACGGATAAAACTTCCTCTTTTTGCTGAAAAAGGGTTTTTTATAGGGTTTCTTTTTGCCTGGAGTGGATGTAGATTTTGACAATCTGTCTAAAGTGATATTGTCAGCATCTATCTCATTAGCCTTTTCCTGCCAGTACTTTCCAAAGAGGTTTTCTCCTGTGCAAGGGATATTTCCTAATTTGTCTTGTATCCAAATTTCCAAGTCTGATGCCTGAAACCAGGCAATGCGACATGCACCAATGGCAATAGCAGAAGTTCTGCTGATGCATTCAAAGCAGTCAAAGGCCGCACGAGTTACAAACTTGGAGACGTCTTGAGAATGCTTGACAAGAGTAAGGAAGTCTTATCGTTTGTCATCAGGGAGAAGGGGGCTCATAAGCTCTAAGTCTCCTGTGACCTCTATGAGGAACATTCCCATATATAAAATATATGAGCTGATCCTAGCTGAAAGCATGGAAGCCTGAAATATTCGACGCCCAAAGGCATCAAGAGTCATGCATTCACAACCTGGAGGATTGGATGCATGTCTTTTTGCACTTTTCATCCTACGCATGGCTGATTCCACTACCATTGAATGATGTGGCAGCTGAGTCTTTTGAAACACAGGACATAGTGGAACTCGATACATGGTATCGAGTCTCCTAAAATGAGGAAATATGGTCAAAGGCGTTTCCCACATTCTTAGCATCAAATCATGAAGAATTTCATGAATGGGCAGAGTAACTGCCTCTTTGGGAGCCTTAGGGTATTGGAGGATTTCCGATTCCTTTGCCCTAGGTTCTTTTTCAGGAGCTACCGTGATTGATAGGCCTCGGGCCACATCCCAAATAAAATCCTGAAGAGACATGTCCTCCGGAGAAGACATTCTGCATTGAGAAGGAGTCTACCGGAAGAAGTACTCTGGTACCGGCAGAGTTATCCGAATCATCGGAATCAGAAGATTCGAAGTATCTCTGATCCCGATGTTCATGCAAAGCACGGTATCGGTATCGATCGAAGTCGGCACTGAGTTGGTCCGGTACCGATCTGTCAATGCCTGAAAAAGTCAGCATGGGTAGAATTCCCACCGGGGCCAGTACTGTCGGTGCTGGTACCAGTACCGGTATCGGTACCGGTGCCTGTTGAACCGTCGATAGCGGTATCAATGGTACCGCAGCTGTAAGAAGAACTGCAAGACTGCGTACGATAGCGAGGAATCTCTGGTCTATTGACGCTGCTGATGCCTGGGTGTCGGTACCGGTAGAAGTGGCCGGAACCCCTGAGCATGGCCTCAGTAGTTCTGCCGAGGTCGAGGCCTCGAGAACATCCTGGAGCCCTGTTAGTGCTTTGGAGGCCGAAGCCTCTCACCGGGGCTGTTTTGCCGGTGTAGTTTCCTCAAGGGCAATGCCAATGGCT
The DNA here is from genome assembly GCA_033557465.1 of Ichthyophis bannanicus. Taxonomy (NCBI): domain Eukaryota; kingdom Metazoa; phylum Chordata; class Amphibia; order Gymnophiona; family Ichthyophiidae; genus Ichthyophis; species Ichthyophis bannanicus. The sequence continues at coordinate 350,588,242 of CM066036.1, read as the reverse complement.
TCGATGTTTAGAAGGAGATCTACCCTTTGAGGACCAGCTCTTATGTTTAGTTACCTGAGATCCATGGGAGGAAGACGAGGTTCTGGAAGACGTTGATGCAATGGACATCGCATCTGAAGAAGAGAGGGTACGGAGCTTTGCAGCCCGGTTCTGTCTTCCTCTTTTAGTCATCCCCATACAAGAGGAACACTCCGAAGGAGAATGGTCAGGGCCTAAACATTTGAGACACCAGTCATGGGTGTCTGTGACGGAAATGGTACCACCACACTTAGTACATTTTTTAAAACCACTAGCTGGTTTTTCCATTTTGCAGGAAAATGGGGCCTAATGCCCAAAATGGCGCCTAGCACCAAAAAGAAAAAGTCTCTGAAGAGAAGCACTTCAGAAGGGGGTTTTTTTGTTGGTTTTTTTTTTAAAGAGAACCGGCAGTACCGGTAGCGTCGAGCGGAGGCAGGTGCGACCACAAGAAAATAAGTTTAAAGAAAAACTTTTTCTGCGGTGACAGGGTATGTGACCTGTCGGCTCCGCGGAAAACGAAGAACTGAAGAGGGACAGTTGGAAAGGCGGGAAGGCAGCGCGCATGTGCTGAGGGATGCTCCCAAAAGCGTTCCTACTGGACGCTGCGGAGCGTTCCCACACAGGCTCCGTCGGTACCGACGATACCCATATGTGAAGACTACATTCCTGCTTGTTCCTGGAGATAAACAACTTAAATATCTAAACAAATCCTTAAAACTAATTTGCAGACAGCAATCCAGCAGCAAAATGGAGCTATCTAGTCTTTTGCATTGAGTGTCACATGTACAATTTTCTCCCATTTGGTGAGGGGTCTTGTGTGCACAAGGTGCAAAGAGTTCTCTGTTCATAGGGAATACGTCTGATCTCTGGAGATTAGAGTAGCAGACTTGGAGGAGCTAAGAAAGACAGAAATATAGATGAGACCTACAGGGATGTAGTACTGAAGTCCCACCTCCAGTCTCGCAGCCTCACTGGTGCTATGGAGGAGAACGGTCACGTGAAAGGAGAGCATCACCTTGGTGTGGCAGGAAATGATGTTGTAGCTAAGACCTGTTCTCCAAGTGATGTAAACCCTCTCACACCCAGGTGGTTTCTCCATGGTTATGTGCCCATGAAGGATGGGTTAGGACGGCCATTATAATAGACAATTTAATCATTAGGCGTGTAGATAGCTGGGTGGCTGATGGATGCAAGGATCGCCTGGTAATATGCCTGCCTGGTGGGAAGGCAGCAGATAAGGTTTTAGATGGTGCTAGGGAGGACACTGCTGTCTTGGTACATGTTGGTACCAATGACTTAGGGAAATGTAGGAGGGATGTTCTGGAGGCCAAATTTAGGCTTTTAAGTAGGATGCTGAAACCCAGAACTTCCAGGGTAGCATTCTCAGAAATGCCTCCTATTCCATGTGCAGCACCCAAAAGGCAGGTTAGGAACTGGGCAACATTCTGGGAAGAGGGGCTTTTCAGAAAGATGGGCTCCACCTTAACTGGTGTGGAACCACGCTGCTGGCATTAACCCTTAAAAAGAAGATAGGGGAAAAGGGGAAAGTTGTCACCCAAGAGCACATGGTTCGGAAGGATATACCCTTGAAAGATACTAGCAAAAAAGAGGGAAGTTAGGAAGAGTCCACTAAAGATAAAAGTAATCCAGATGCCTTTACGTACAGAGCAGACAGAGCTGAAAGATTTCAAAATTTCCCTTGTGAACTGATAACCAGATTGTTAATATGAATAAAATACAACCTCTAGAATACCTGTATGCAAAAGCTGGAAATCCAAAAAATAAGACGGGAGGGTTAGAATACATAAAAAAAGCATATATGAAATATGAAAGGTTAGATATAATTGGCATCTCAGAGACCTGGGGGAAGGAGGATAACCAAAGGGATACAGCGATACCTGGGTACAAACTATATCACAATGATAGAGTAGATCAAAGTGGTGGAGGGGTTGCACTCTGTTAGAGAGGGCATTGAATAACATAGGATAAATATTTTAGAGGAAACAAAACACACTGTAGAATCTCTATGGGTAGAAATTCCATGTAAAAAGGGGAAGGCAATGCCAATGGGGGTGTACTACTATCCACCTGACCACAATGAACAGATGGATTATGAAATGCAAAAAAAAAAAAAAAATGTAGGGAAGCTACCAAATGTTACAACACAGTTATGGGTGATTTTGATTACCCTGGAACCGAATGGGTCAATATCACAGCAGGACATGCTAGGAAGATTATGTTTCTAGATTAAAGGAACAGCTGGTTCATAAACCGACAAGAGGGAAAGCTATTTTGGACCTAGTCCTTAGTGGAACACAGGATCTGGTGAAAGAGATAAGAGTGTTGGGACAACTTGGGCAATAGTGATCTGAGCATGATTGCATTTGACTTAATAAATGGAGGAAAGACAGCAAGGAAAGCGTAGCTGCTCACCTGTAACAGGTGTTCTCTGGGGACAGCAGGAATCAGTCCTCACATATAGGTGACATCGGCACCGAGGGAGCCCTTATGGAAGCATCCCCCCAGCTTTCAAAGAAAGCTTTTGGGAGATGCCACCATGCATGCGTGGTCCCCTTCCCGCCCAAGAGTGCCATCTTGCTTAATCAGATGACATAGCTAAAAGACAATAAAAATAAAAGATGGTAAATGAGTAACTCCAAGGGGAGGGGGGAGGGTTGGGAGGACTGATTCCTGCTGTCCCCGGAGAACACCTGTTACAGGTGAGTAACTACGCTTTCTCCAGGAACGAGCAGGAAGTCAGTCCTTACATATGGGACTCCCCAGCTGCAGGCTACTGAAAGCCCATAGCAAAAAACATGGACTCCCTCACTGGGAGCTGCGAGCAGCAACAATTAAGTCTGTACCACAGACCATAGTAGGATGCCTGTGGTCCAATGAAAACCAGCACTCCGGTAGCCTGAACACAGAAGGATCAGAGGGTATGAGTTGCCTAAACGCCAAAAAGGTTAAGAAGCACAGCCTGGCTAAAGACACTGTCCCATCGGGACACTCTTTCCAGGCAGTAATGGGCTGCAAAGGTATGGACTGAAGACCAGGTAGCGGCCCGGCAGATGACCACCATTGGGACAGAGCACAAGTTTGCCACAGAGGCTGCCATGGCCCTGACACGGTGTACCATGACAAGGCCTTCCAGTGGGAGCCTGGCCTGATCATAGGCAAGTGTGATACAGTCCGCCACCCAGGTGGACAGTGTACACTTGGTCACTGCCTCCCCCAGCCTACTGGGGTCATAGGAGACGAAAAGCTGAGATTTGTGGTGGCCCTGAGTGCGTTGGATATAGAAGGACAAAGCCCTTTTACAGTCCAAGATGTGAAAAGACTGTCTCCGCCCTACTGGAGTGAGGTCTCGGAAAGAAAATAGGGAGTTAATCAAGTCTCACAAAGATAAAGATGCAGTACTACTTCCTGGTTGAGATGGAAGGACGATACTACTTTCAAACGGAATATAGGGTGCATGGGAGCACCACTCTGTTCTTGTAGAACCTGGTATAAGGCGCCTCTGCCACTAAGGCCTGAAGCTCACTAACTCTGCGAGCAGAGGTGAGTGCAGCCAGAAACTCCACCTTCCAAGAGAGAGGTAGCATAGGTGGCAATTAGCCAGAAGCTCAAAGGGTGGGCAAGTGAGCTGCCCAAACACCACGTTGAGGTCCCATTCGGTTGCCGGAGAGCGAAACGAGGACTTCGATAAGAACAGACCCCTAAGAAAGCAGGTCACCAACGGCTGGACCAAGAGGGAATTGCCATCCACCAGGTGGTGGTGCACCACCAGGGAACTAAGGTGCACCCGGAGTTAGACTTGAGCCTGGATTGTGAGAGGTGGAGAAGGTACTGTAACACCAAACCCACTGGGCAGGAGAACGGGTCAGTTCCATGCTCGGCACACCAGACTGAAAACCTGCGCCATTTGAGGGCATAAGCTTTTCTAGTAGAGGCCTCAGGAGACGCCAGCAGGATCTCCTCTACCTCACCTAAGAGGTTGAAAGAGGTTAGGGTCACCCTTTCAGCAGCCACGTTATCAGCAACAGGTTGGAGTGCAGAAGAGAGCCCCCTTCCTGAGACAGGAGTCCCAGAGGGGTCCCCAATGGGATGGGGGTCTCCACCATTAAACGGAGGAGCAGCGGGAATCACGGTTGCCTGGGCTGCCAAAGGGGCTATCAGGATGAGAGACAATGTGTCACGGAGGGTCCTGAACAAGTTTTTGGCAATCAGCAGCGTGGGAGGGAAGGCATTCATGAGGCACATGAACTGGTTAAAAGATAGAAAGCAGAGGGTAGGGCTAAATGGCCAATATTCCCAATGGAAAAAGGTGAATAGTGGAGTACCCCAGGGATCTGTACTGGGTCCGCTACTTTTTGACATATTCATAAATGACCTGGAAAAGGGAATAACTAGTGAGGTTATCAAATTTGTAGATGACACAAAACTGTTTAAAGTTGTTAAAACCCAAGAGGATTGTGGAAAACTGCAGGAGGATCTGGATAAATTGGAAGACTGGGCATCCAAATGGCAGATGAAATTTAATGTGGACAAGTGCAAAGTTATGCACCTAGGAAAGAACAACCCACACTATAGTTACACGATGCAAGGCTCCACATTAGAAACCACCACCCAGGAAAAAGATTTAGAAGTCATCGTGGATAACATGTTAAAACCCTCCGCCCAGTGTGCAGCGGCGGCCAAGAAAGCAAATAGAATGCTAGGTATCATAAGGAAAGGGATGGAGAATAAAACAAAGGATATTATAATGCCTCTGTATCGCTCCATGGTACGACCGCACCTTGAATATTGTGTGCAATTCTGGTCACCGTATCTTAAAAAGGACAGAGTTATTAGAAAAGTACAGAGAAGAGCCACCAAATTGGTGAAGGGGATGGAAGGCTACTCCTATGAAGAGAGGCTAAAAAGGTTAGGGCTCTTTAACCTAGAAAAGAGACGGCTGAGGGGAGATATGATAGAGGTGTATAAATTAATGAATGGAGTGGAACGGATAAACGTGGATCAATTGTTTACGCTATCAGAATATAGAAGGACTAGGGGACATGTAATGAAGCTACAGGGTAAACTATTTAAGACAAATAGGAGAAAATATTTATTCACTCAACGTGTAATCAAACTCTGGAATCTGTTACCGGAGGATGTAGTAAGGGCTGTTAGTATAGCTGGGTTTAAAAAAGGTTTGGACAAGTTCCTGGAGGAAAGGTCCATAAACCACTATTAAAAAGGGACCCAGGATATCAATGCTTGGCCTAGTACAAGCACTGCAGAACCTGTGTCTTTTGGGGAAACTGCTAGGTACGTATGACCTAGATTGGCCACTGTTGGAAACAGGATACTGGGCTTGATGGACCTCGGTCTGACCCAGTATGGCATTTCTTATGTTCTTATGTTCTTATGAGACGAGGAATGTGTCTGCTGCCACCCTGGAGGGGTGGGCCTGCTGGGGACAGAAGCGGGGCAAATAGAAGTTATCTGGGCTGGTGAACAGGCCCATCACGGGTTTCCCACAGATCCAGAAGAGCTGGTCGGCCACCCTGGGGTCCAGCTGCCACTCGTGTGGCTGGAGGACTCTGCTCAACCTCTCAGCCAGCAGGTTGTTCTGGCAGGTATACTGCCTACGGGAGAATACCCTGTTGGATTGCGTATGAATAGAGGACCACTGCCTCCCGACAGAGGGTACGAGACCCTGTGCCCCCCTGCTTGTTCACTGGTTTAATAAGGTGCGGTATATCAAGTATTTTAATAAACAAACATAGATCACCACCACCTGGTTGTTCATCTGGACCAGCACCGGCTGGTGATGCAGGTGGTGGCAAAACGCTCGCAGGGCTAAGTATATCGCCCGCAGCTCCAGGAGGTTGATCTGCTGTGTGCTCTCGCCTGATGACCAGATGCCCTGGATGCGGAGCTCCCCACAGTGGGCTCCCCAACTGAGCAGGGAGGCATCCGTGGTAAGGACCCTTAAGGGGCATGAGGCCTGAAAAGGCATGCCGGCAGAGATACTGGAGAGATGCCACCAGAACAGAGAGTCCTCCAGTTGGCGGGTTATAGAGACTCTGCCTTAGAGGTGCCCTGTAGCTTGACTCCACTGGTATCGGAGACACCATTGAGCCAGCCTCACATGGAGGCGAGAGTCTGAGATGACGTGGACCATAAAGGCCATGTGCCCGAGAAGGCGCAGAAGAAGCAGAACGGGCACAGAAGGACGGTACTGTATGTCCCGTGCCAGAGTCCCGAGATGGTTGGCTTGACCCCTGGGCAAGAAGGTCTTTGACTGGAGAGTGTCCAGCTTTGCCCCAATGAACTCCAGATATTGTGTCGGGATGAGGTGAGACTTGGGATAGTTTATGACAAAACCCGAGTGCTGCAGAACCTGGATGGTACATGAGGTGGCCTGCTGCACTTCTGGGGCCGTGCCTCCCTTTATGAGCCAGTCATCCACGCAGGGGAAGACAAAGACTCCCTGGAGACAGAGGAAGGCAGCCACGACTGCTAAACAATTTGTGAAGAACCCTTGGGACAGAAGCCAAGCCGAAAGGGAGCGCCCTGTACTGATAGTGGGGGGCAGGCACTATGAACCGCAGGTACTGCCTGTGGTTGGGGTGAATGAGGATATGGGTATAGGCATCCTTGAGGTCTAAGGAGCATAGCCAATCTCCCTGCTGGAGGTAGGGCAGCAATGTTCCAAGGGAGAGCATCTTGAACTTTTTCCTCACCAGGAATTTGTTGAGGCTGCACAGGGCGAGGATGGGCCTTGGGCCCCCTGTTCTTTTTGGCATGAGGAAGTACTTGGAGTAGAACCCCTTGTCCTTGATATGGTGGGGCATCGGTTCCTACAAACTATATCGTAATGATAGAGCTGATCAAATTGGTGGAGGGGTTGCGCCCTATGTCAGAGAAGGCATGGAGTCAGAAAGGATTAAAGTTTTGCAGGAAACAAAATTTTCTGTAGAATCTCTATGGATAGAAATTCCATGCAAAAAGGGGAAGGTGATGCCAGTGGGGGTGTACTATTGACCGCTTGGCCAGAATGAACAAATGGATGACAAAATGCTCAAAGAAATCAAGGAAGCTAACAAAAGTTACAGCGCAGTAATAATAATGGGCGGTTTCAATTACCCCGGTATCAACTGGGCCAGTGTCACGGCAGGACATGCTAGGGAGATAAAGTTCCTAGATGAAATAAATGACTGCTTCTTGGAGCAGCTGGTTCATGAACCGACCAGAGGGGAAGCCATATTAGACCTAGTCCTTAGTGGAACACCACATCTAGCGCAAGAGATAAGGGTGTTGGGGCCACTTGGCAATAGTGATCATAGCATGATCGCATTTGATTTAATTAGTGAAGGAAGGATAATAAGGAAATCCACAGTACTACCTTTTAACTTTCGAAAGGGAGACTATGATAAAATGAGCAAAATAGTTTAAAAAAATTAAAAGGAGCAGTTGCAAAGGTTAAAGACTTACATCAAGCTTGGGTGTTGTTGAAAAATACTATCTGGGAAAGCCCAGACCAGCTGTATTCCACGTTTTAAGAAAAGTGGAAGAAGTCCAAAAAACTGCCAGCATGGTTTAAAGGTGAGGTCAGAGAGGCTGTTCCCAAAAAAGCATCTTTCAGGAAATGGAAAAAAGAGCCAAACAATGAAACCTGGAAACATTGATAAGGCAGGCAAAGGGAGAATTCGAGAAGAAGCTTGCTGCGGAAGCAAAAACGTGAAATAAAGACTTTTTCAAGTACATTCGTAGAAAAAACCTGTGAGAGAGTCAGTTGGTCCATTAGATGATAGAGGGGTTAAAGGGGCACTAAGAGGTGACAAGGCGATAGCGGAGAAACTGAATGAATTCTTTGCTTCCATCTTTACTGAGGAAGATGTAGGGATGTTACCCATGACTGAAGTGGTATTTAAAGGTGCAGAAGAATTGAAGGAAATATCAATACATCGGGAAGATGTATTCAACTATTAGATAAACTGAAGAGTAGCAAATCACCTGGGCCGGATGGTATACATCCAAGGGTGTTGAAAGAACTGAAATATGAGATTGAAGACCTGCTATCAGTAATCTGCGAATTTTCATTAAAATCATCTGTAATACCCGAAGATTGGAGGCTCGCCAATGTAACGCCAATTTTTAAAAAGGGTTCCAGGGGTGATCCGGGAAACTACAGACCAGTAAGCCTGACGTCAGTACCGGGAAAAATGGCAGAAACCATCATAAAGAACAAAATTACTCAGCATGTAGATATGGCCTAATGGGAGACAGTCAATATGGCTTTAGACAACGAAGATCTTGTCTTACTAATCTGTTATGTTTTTTTGAAGGTGTGAATAAACAGGTGGACAAAGATGAGTCGGTTGATATAGTTAGTGTATCTGGACTTTCAGAAAGCCTTTGACAAGGTCCCTCATCAGAGACCTTTGGCAAAACTAAAGAGTCATGGGATAGGAGGCAGTGTACTATTGTGGATCAGGAACTGGTCAAAAGATAGAAAGCAGAGGCTAAATGGCCAATTTTCCCAATGGAGAAAGGTGAATAGTGGTGTACCCCAGGGATCTGTGCTGGGTCCGCTGCTTTTTGACATATTCATAAATGACCTGGAAAAGGGAATAACGAGTGAGGTTATCAAATTTGCAGATGACAGAAAACTATTTAAAGTTGTTAAAACCCAAGAGGATTGTGGAAAATTGTAAGAGGATCTTGATAAATTGGAAGACTGGGCATCAAAATGGCAGATGAAATTTAATGTGGACAAGTGCAAAGTTATGCACCTAGGGAACAACCACCCAAACTATGGTTACACGATGTAAGGTTCCACATTAGGAACCACCACCCAGGAAAATGGATTTAGGCGTCCTTGTGGATAACATGTTAAAACCCTCGGCCCAGTGTGCAGCAGCAGCCAAGAAAGCAAATTGAATGCTAGGTATCATAAGGAAAGGAATGGAAAATAAAACAAAAGACGTTATAATGCCTCTATATCGTTCCATGGTGAGACCGCACCTTGAATATTGTGTGCAATTCTGGTCGCCGTATCTTTAAAAGGATATAGCGTTATTAGAAAAGGTTCAGAGAAGAGCCACCAAAATGGTAAAAGGGATGGAAGGATAGTCCTATGAAGAAAGGCTAAAAAAGGTTAGGGCTCTTTAACCTGGAAAAGAGACGGCTGAGGGGAGATATGATAGAAGTCTATAAATTAATGAACGGAGTGGAACGGGTAAACGTAGATCGATTGTTTACATCAGAATACAGAAAGACTAGGGGACATGCAATGAAGCTACAGGGTAAACTATTTAAATAATAAAAGAAAATATTTTTTCACTCAAGGTGTAATCAAACTCTGGAATTTGTTACCGGAGTATGTAGTAAAGGCTGTTAGTGTAGCTGGGTTTAAAAAAGGTTTGGACAAGTTCCTGGAGGAAAGGTCCATAAACCATTATTAAGAAGGGACCCAGGATATCAATGCTTGACCCAGTACAAGCATTGTGGAACCTGTGTCTTTTGGGGAAACTGCTAGGTACTTATGACCTAGATTGGCCACTGTTGAAAACAGGATACTGGGCTTGATGGACCTTTGTCTGACCCAGTATGGCATATCTTATGTTCTACCGCTTTGTCCTCGAGAAGACTTACCAACTCCTTCAGTAGAAGATCCCGGTGAAGGGGTAGACCTGAAAGGCTCTCCTGGAAAATAAGGGGGAGGTGCCCGAGTTAGGTGGAGGAGGTAACCCTCCCTGACCATCCGAAGTTCCCAGGAGTCTGTGGTGATGGTCAACCACCTCTGGGCATAGTGGGCCAGATGTCCCCCTGTAGGCTACTGATCTCCTTGGGGTAAATAGGCTATGCTAAAGGAGTCAAAAACTCCCCTCTGGCTGGGTTGGAGCCGGTGCCCAGGATTTTGGAGCTTTCTGCTTACGAGGGCCATGCCCATGTCCCTTAGCCTGCTGAACCTGTTGGGGAGCTGGGGAGGCCTAAAAGGCGAGTCGTTTCTGTAAACGGCTCCTTTCCTCGGATAGAAGGACTTTTTACCCAAGCCCTTCCATCAGGGAAGGGCAGCAGTCTTTTTTGAGAGCCTGATCTTTGTCATGAACTCTGTCTCCAGCTCAGCAGCCTTGTTGGTCATGGGTTTACCAAAGAGGTTCTTCTCCTTGGCATGGGACATCAACCAATTTGTCCTGAACCCACTGCTCAAGGTTGGACGACTGTAGCCAAGCTTGGTGTCGTGCACCGATTCCCGCTGCTGCTACTCGAGCCGCCGACTCAAACCAGTCATAGGCCGCTCGAGACATGAAATTGGAGCACTCACGGGCTGCCTTGGCCAGGTTCTTGAACTGCTGCAGGGGTTCCTCAGCGAGACCAGCTGAGAATGTGGCAAGTTCCTTCGCTAGGTTCATCCCCATGTACAGCTGTATGTGGCCGATGAGCATCGAGCCCTGGTAACACCTTCTGCAGAGGGCGTCCAAGGTGTGAGCCTCCCTGCTGGGAGACATCAAGGAGTGTCTCTTCGGGCTTTTTAGCCGACGCATGGCCGACTCCACCACCATGGAGTTATGTGGCAGCTGTGATTTCTGGAAGCCCAGGCTCCGGTGGACTCAATACATTGAGTCGAGCCATTTGCTCACCACTGGCACTGACGCCGACGCCGGTGTCTCTCACATCTGGAGCATCAGCTGCTCCAGGATGGGAGGGATGGGCACCATGAGCGATTCCCTTGGAGGAGTCTCGTACTGGAGGATTTCCAACTCATCTGCCCGAGGGTCCTCCTCCGACTCCGTACGGAATGTCAGGGCCTTAGACATATTCTTGACAAAATCAAGGAAGCCGTATCGTCTGGGGGGACTACCATCAAGGATCCGAAACAGGAGAGTCCAATGGGACATTGCTGTGGTGACGGATATCGGGGGACTCATCATCCCCCACTCGGAGTAGTCTGTTAAGTACTCGTAGGAGGGCTTCTCTGCGGGCTTCTGGGATGATCACGGTCCTGTCGAGCAGGAATCGGATCGAGACCGTGGCTGAGGATCGACCTTAGGCTGAAGGACCTTGAGAATCAGCTTAGCCTCCGGGGATATCTTTGACGTCAAGGGCCCTGTGGTCAGGGCGGATGAACTGGTCATACCAGGCAATAGTGCCCACTGCTGGTCCATGAAGGCAGACAAACTGATCTAGGGCTGCGATTCTGGACTCCAGGCCAGAAGGCTCTGCAGCCTTTGGTGCAGGCACCAAGGGACTCGGGCCCAGGGCCAGCTCCCCTGAAGGGGAATCCTTGGTGAGGATGGTGTCTGGGGACCGAAGTAGGTCAGAAGTTGAATCCTTCCTGGGAACTTTTGCAGGCCGCTCCTTCTCAGATGTCTCGGACAAGCATCTCGGACTGTGGAATCTGGCCCGGGGGGGGGGGGGCACCCAGCCAGTCGGATACGTCCAAGGATACCTTCTTCTTCCTGGGTTCCCTCGAGGGAGACCCCCTTTCTGAAGACCCATGGCGGGGCTTTGGGCTCAGAAGGGTCCGCCCGAGGTGTCAAGGCTTCAAACGAGGCCCTGGCCTTCGGAGGCACCTGGGACTTGGTGAAAAACTTATCGTGCTGCTGCTGGCGGCTCTTGAGGGCCTTGCTGGACATCCTCTTGCAAAGGCCACATGCTGCCGGGTCATGGTCTGGCCTGAGGCAGCGGAGACAACAGTCATGTGTGTCAGTCAAAGACATAATATTTGAGCACCGATCACACTTCTTAAAGCCACTGGTACCCAAGGGGGGGGGAAAAAAAAAAAAAAAAAAGTACTCTTGCGAGGTCGAAGACTCACCGGGCTGCCAGTTGGGAAAAAAGGTGCGAAGACACCAGAAAATTAAAGAAACAAAAAACTATAAAAATAGACTCGAATTAGATGCCGAGGCAGGGAAGTCGGGTGGTGGGAAGAGTACCGTTGCGATACCAGAGGAGTATGAAACTCGGAGAGAAAAAAAATCAACTTTTTCCAGGGACAAGCCAGATGAACATGCGAAGGGCTCCATGGAAAAAAGGAGACTGAGCAAGATGGCACCCTTGGCGGGAAGGGGACCATGCATGTGTGGTGGCATCTCTCAAAGGCTTTCTTTGAAAGCTGGGGGAATGCTTCTGTGAGGGCTCCGTCAGTGCCAACAGCACCCACATGTGACTTCCTGCTTGTTCCCGGAGAAATCCATAGTACTACATTTTAACTTTCAAAAGGGAGACTATGATAAAATGAGGAAAATAGTTAAGAAAAAACTAAAAGTAGCAGCTGCAAAGGTTGAAGATTTACATCAACTCCCCAATTAGTTATACACAGGGATATAGAACACACATAAAAGAGGTTAACTGCTTTTTCTCTTAAGGGACAGCTGAGGAAAAGCTAGGGTCTTTGGTAGGTCTCTCTCAACAGGTACCAAAGCTCCACCAACTGAAAGATGGCTGGGAAAATCATATTGGCAAAACTGTTGCCCCTATTACAGATTCTGCCTCTGTCCAGGCAGAGAGCCCAATGCCAGTCGAAGAACCAGTTCCATGTGCAGGATGCCTGCGAGCTGAAACCCTCATGAAACAAGTGGAGAAGCTCAGACAAGAGGTGTCAAGGCTGAGAATCATTTGAGAAAGCGAAAAGTACACTGATGAAATGCTTCTTGAAACATCCAAGCTGTCCAACAGAGGTAAAGATGAGAGACTACAGAAAGAAGAGAGTTGGACAAGAAAAGAAAAGGCCTGGCAATCTACTTCTGGTGATACACTGCCAAGAAAACCCAGAGGCAGCTGGACCGCCAGGAGTCGGCACTGACTTGACAGCACTAAAAAACCCCAAAATAATTTCCTTTATTCAGGAAGGACAGGGCAGGAAGAAGGGGAGGAGTGGCACCATATATATAAAAAATATTAAAGCTATAGAATTACAGGGCTTAAAAGAGAGTGAGGAGGCACTGTGGGTTAAACTAGAAAGACAGAAAGGGAAATCCATTTGCATTGGTGTGATATACAGACCTCCCTCACAGGGAGAAGAAATGGCTGGGGATTTAATAGCAGACATATGCAGTATTGCCATGAAAGGAGAAGTGCTACAGATAGGTGATTTCAATATGCTGGATGTTGATCAGCACATCCCCGCTGCAGTGTTATCTAGAAGTAAGGAGATCCTAAATTCTCTACAGGGAGGACTATTCTGGTATCTGCTAACAGAATCCACATGTGAAGGGGCCATACTGGACTTGGTGCTTATCAATGGAGAAAGCGTTTCTGGGAGATTATCTCGCATCCAGTGATCACCATATGATGTGGTTCAGTATTAGGACTAGGGCTGATAAAAATCCATTCAAAAGAGAGGGTCTTAGACTTTAGGAAAACTAACTTTGCCAAGATGGGCAATACCTCAAGGAGTTGTTAGCAGGATGGGAATAGTTGGGGGATGTAGGAAAGCAATGGGCAAAAACTGAAAGAGGCTATTTTAAGGGCAGCAAACCTTGTTAGACAGGTAAATAAATGTAAAAGGAAAAGGAGGCCGCTATGGTTCTCAAAGGAAGTAGCTGAAAAGGTGAAGAAATAGAGGAAGGCCTTCATAAAATACAAGAGATCACAGAGAGAGGAAGACAAGCATCTATATTTGGAAAAAAACTCAGAGAAGCTAGCAAAGTAGTAAGGAAAGCAAAAATATATAAAGAAGAATAGCTAGTACAATAAAATGTGGGGATAAGGCATTTTTCAGATGTGTTAATGCAAATGTGGTATTGTCAGACTCAAGGGTGAAGGGGAGGAATATGTAGAAGCCGAGGAGGATAAAGCAGAATTGCTTAAATATTTCTGTTCTGTGTTCACAGATGAAGATTCAGGAGCAGGACCTCAGAAAACACCCACAAATAGGAACAGAAGTGACTGGGATCTTCAACAATTTTCAGAAGACTGTGTTCATGAGGAACTAGCTAAACTAAAGTAGACAAAGTCATGGGTCCAGATGGGATACTGTATTACTAATTAAAGATTTATTTGGATTTTTGGATCAGCAAAGAATATTGTACTCTTGAGCCATGCTGAATTAGCCTGCTAGCCCAGGAGCTGATAGCTGAGCCTGGGGTTACTTTAGGTCAAAATTCTTTGAGCAAACAGGCAGTTTTAGCCAGATAGAACTGAATGAATGACTCATACAGTGACTCAGCAGCTGGTCACGAGCACAGTATTAACCCTGACCAATCCTAGTATGAACCATGAGCACAACATTAACTCTAACCAATCCTGATTTGAGCATGCGGCATGTTAACCTATGAATTACCAGATCATGCAGCAAGCACGAATCTGATTAGAGTACTTAGCAGGGGGATTTTCAGCAGGTCTCTGGGACTGACTTCTTCAAGATAGACGGGGCAGACGTGTCTCTATAGTCTCCCGGATCCCTCCAGGCGATCGCTGGTCCCCCGACTGCTAGAGTGATGAGCTATAATATCCGGTGAAGTATTAATGCTTAACTTTGTGCTTATTATTATTCTAAAAGGACTCAATCTAATAAAAGCATATTGTATTTGCTAAAGTGTCTGTGCCTAGTCTGTGAGCTAGTAAATGACAGGGTTAACTCATATTGTATTTGATGCATAGTCTGTGAGCTAGTGAGTGACAGGGTTAAGGGAAGTGTAAAATTTGGCAATACATAAATGGCGACGAGGGTGGGATGGCCTAAATTATTACATAATGGGTTGGCAGAGTCCTGGGATAATAAGCTTAAGGGAGCAGGGACCCTAGGACGACAGACCTGGGTGTTGTTAATAGCATATAGGAATCAAGCACTGGATAGAGAAAATCCAGGACAGAGAGAGTGTAGATCTGCTTGGGCAGGCATGAAGAATCCCAGACGTCTGCAGCTTTCGGGGCTGTATGATGAGAAGTCTGGTGAAGTAAATTCAGGACAGAGAGAGTGGATCTGCTTGGGCAGGCATGAAGAATCCCAGACTTCTGCAGCCTTCGCTGAGTTCTTCCAGCTGATGTTACTGGACTGCATGATGACAAGTTTGGTGAAGTAAATATTCTTTGTAAATAGCTGCACTATCTCATAACTCTTTCAGTGAAGTATTACCGGTATTCTTCTGTAATTAAGTGTGTTTAGTTATTATTCTAATTGCTTTCTAATTTTCTTTTCTGATTACTCATGTGTGACTGGGAGAGTTGCTTGCTTTTCTGAATAAGTATCCTTGCTTTGTTTGTGGATAAACTGCACGTCTTCATTAACAAGGTGCGTTAGCCTTTGATGTAGTAAGACATTTGGTACCAGGAGTGAGGTTCGAGAAAAGATAATGTATTAAAAGAAGAGTGAAGAATGCAAATAGTGTAAAAAATCTGAATATTGTAAATATTCAAGGTTGGCATTAGGTGTTCCTGCGGGTCAGGATTAAGTGAGAACTGGGTGTTGGTTTTAAAAGTGAATGTCCTTACATGCTTGCAACTGTTGAAATGCTTTTGTTGCCTGCATATCATAAGATGCATCAGACAAAACCCAGCAAATTAGATTACGATGTTACAATGCCAGACCCGTTTGACAGATAAATTAGATGCCTATCCTGTAGAGTTAGTATTAATTGTTACTTGTTTTTTTAAGGTCCCTGCTTAAGAGAAACTCTGATCAGATAGGTAAAGCACTTGTAAGCTTTGATTTGTTCTGTGTTCAAATGTTTGTTTGTAGTAAAAAACTGTTTCTCTTTCATTACTGACTACTCCAGTAGATTTTATGGTCCCTAAATGCTGAAGTGACTAGATCAAACAAACAAGGCATGAAAATAAGGAAACTGTTTTTGTTTTTCTCTGACCTCCAAAGTAGAGGTTGAGAGTCCTGACAGGACAATGGGGCATCCTGAGCCAGTTTGCAAATGATTTAAATCCTGAGTAAATAAGAAGGTAATCTTTATCATTAATATGTTATGCATCTATTCTTTGTCTTTGACTGTATATTGTGACGCTCGCGCCCCTACCAGACGGCCGCCTAGTAGGGACGTGTGATCACCCCTTCTATTTCCTAGGGTTGTAGTTGTGTAAGGAATGATGAGGCCGAGTGGTTTATAAAGCGCACAGGAATTTATTCAGCTTCCTTGCAGGTAAGTGGATACAATTTCTCCCAAACACATATACTCTCCAGACAAAAGAAAATAGTGGATACTTCTCCAGTAACAAATGTCCAAAACAAAACAACAGTGAATTCAAATATCAAGTGTTTCTGGCTCACACTAATTTACCTTAGTGCAGGCATCGCATTCCATCCCTGAGACATTTGAATTTACCTCAGCCTCCTTGGCTTCAATGTCCATTCTCTCCGCTGAGCTGTAGCAGGGTTCTGCTAGGTACCGCTCAGGAACTTTCTGCTTTAGACTTTTTAATAGGTTAAACAACCTCTCCCACTTTCTTGCCTTCCCTGCTCTAGGCAGGTCTCCTATGGGTTGCTCTTGCTTAACCTTCCTGGTACAACATTTCTTTTTGTGCTGTGCTATCTGTGGTATAACAGTTTCATCAGAGTCAGAAGAATAAACATACTTAGAAGGCCTTGCTGCCTCCCTTCTCCTACCTTGGGCTTCTTGTACAATATCCTCCTGGTTAGAGCTTTGTCCCGTCAGGACTCCCTCTGCCTCAGCGTAGGGCAGAGACCTGTGGTAGCACTTTCCCACTCTCTTGCTAGGGTAGGTGGTTCTCCCCCTGGAACCTTCCCTATATCCTTGGTGGCTACTGCGCTGAGTATGGTGGCTTCCTTTGTACCTTCTCTGGCTGTCTTTATAGTGGTTCCCTTTTCTGCTGCTCCTTTTGGCTACAGGGCTGTTCCCTCTGTACCTTCTGGAACCAGGACTGGAACCTGAGCTGCAACTCCCACTTAGGCCCGGACTGCAACTCTGACAACTGCCACTGCAACTGGAACTGTATCTCCAATCATGCTTCTCACCATGCTTCCAACCAGCACTTGAACCAACTCCTGAATCAGCTCTTGAACCAGGCTTCCAACCCACTCCTGAATCAGCACTTGAACCAGGCCTCCAACCCACACCTGAATCAGCTCTTGAACCAGGCCTCCAACCCACACCTGAATCAGCTCTTGAACCAGGCCTCCAACCCACACTATCTCTAGTGTTTGCTCCCTTTCAAACACTGAGCAGGGCAACTCCCTTCCTGGCTCCGCCCTTCTGTACCTCCCACTCCTGTCTGTGGCTGACCTGGAGTGTGGGCGTGACTTCCAGCTAGGTCTGCCCTCTAGGTTTCTCTCCAGGTTCCTGCTGTGGACTATGTGATCCTGTGTGCCCATCCTCCGCAAAGAGGAAAAATTCTTCCTTTTTTCACTTTTCCCTGGCTGGGCTGCACTCTCCTTATCACAATATGCTACCAAGCAAACTTAAAAGTTAAAGGAGGATTTTTATATTGTGGCAAGCACCCCAGGGGGCATAGTTAACCATAAACAGCTATAACTACAGGTTAATTGTTCAGCTACATTTGCCTGAAGGACACAAGACAATTGTTTGTTCTACTGGCTGTGTTGAAGATAACATTTCAGATCTGTTTGATGCCAGTTTCAGGTTAATTTAAATGTGACAAAGCACGATTTTGAATTCACCCCTTTGCAGTTTCATGTCATTTGAGAATGCCTGTTTCCTGAACTGTAAGATTCAAGATAATTACTTTGCCTTGTTAAGCTTTGTGCTAATGACTGAGGGACAGGACAGTAACATCAGTTTTATTTGTTACAATATTGGATTTTAGGATAAATTCACCTGTTTTCCTGTATTTGAATTTTACGTGTTAGTGTCCAGAGAAAAAGTGTACTTTGTTCTAAAAAGTTTCTATTTCAGTTTCAGTACAGTTCCTGAGAAAATAGATATATGTTGCAGAGAAAACAGATATATGTGGCAGCACTGTGAGATATTAATTTTCTTTAGTTTATACCCTTGCACTTATGTTACCAAATACACTTGTTGTAGTAGTACATTATGCAGAGGTCCAGTACACACATAGCAATTACAAGATGAGTAAAATATTAATAAGTTTGCTGAAATTTTGGACAGAGGCTGATATGAAATTGCTTTATTCCCAAGCATATAGAGCAAATATAGATTAAAGATGGAACTGAGTTCCCAGAAAATAATGAGAACTTGAGTTGATTGGATAAAACCAAATCTTGCTTGTTAGCAATGATCCAGGAGAGGTTTGAGAAAAAGAATAAGAGAGAGAGAGAGGCAGAAAGGTGAGGCCACGGCCTAGGCCAAGAGAAGACAAAAAAATGTGCTGCTTCCGGTGTGATGATCTGGGCTACCAGAATTCTGACTGCTCTAAGACTCCTCGAGGACCCACAAGGCCTGAAGAACAGGAACCTTTGCATATTTATGCCTCTGAAGAGACATGAATAGGCCGGGGGAGAATAGGCCAAGAAGAACCCGAGGATCGTCATGAGGCCCAGCCACAAATGCCTTGCAATCCAAGAAGAACCTGAAGACGTATCGCTGTGAGGCCCAACCACCAATGCCTTGTACACTCTTAGATCTCTCACCTCAAAAGGATCTCTTTTTGACACCATAATTAATGAGTAGCTTATACAAATCCTTGTGAACACTGCAATTTTAAAATCAGTCTAACAGCACTCTCACTGAGAACAGTGTATACGACAGATTCTAGTTATACGTGAGAGATGAGCCATATTTCTTTCGATTGGGATTGATGTTATAAAATGCTGCAAAATAATAGTTTTATATTGTAAGGATTTTACCCAAATTGTTCCTATTTTAGAATGAGCATATGTCCACTTAGCATTGGACCAATTAAGTTGATGGGAAAGGGACACTGTTTATGCTTATTGAGAAGAATCTAAAATTACCATTTGTTTACACCAATATTAAGTTATTAACAATTGTTTGAAATCCTTAGCAGCCTTGCCAAATAAGGATACATTAGTATGGTATAAAAAACATGGAAGGGACCTATGTATGTGATTGGTGGAATGATGCAGGTGATGAAAGTGTTGTGTTGTGAGGGATGAAGTGGAATATTAAAGGAGAAACTGTGATAGACAGTAAACTGATGAAGGTAATTTGAAGTGACATATCTGCCCAATGAATATGTAAACAAAAAAAATTATGAGCACTTTATTCAACTATGCCGTCTCCAGAAGCTTCAATTCAGGAAGTCATACGCAACAATTGGAAATAGATATTTGGAGACAGGCTAGGTGCACCTTGCACCCTGATGAGCTTTGGAAAACCCACACTGGCCATGTGGTACTTCCAGATGCTTTTTGCCTCACTTTTCCTCTGTATGTCCTGGCCAGGCATGCAGAGGCAAAGGGGGATGATTTGATGACAAATTCTCACACAATTGGGTATAATTCTAAAACTTGCCAAAATTGCAGAACACGTGTGTGCAGCTTGTCTGATCTGAAACATGTAAAGGTCAGTCAAGGGCATAATGGAATATCTCCTACAAGCAAATGAATTTCCAGTGATAGATAGACAAGGAGCTAATCAAACTGCGAGATAAGATTGATACCATACGAATTAGTTACTGGTAGATCACCGAAAGTTTATAAAGCAATATTTATTATTTGTAGGATATGATCTTAGTAAATATAGATGAAATTAAGTTTATCTTGTTGTGAAATCTAATCTAGAAATTTTTAGTCTTTTCATTTAATATTGGTGCTGCTCTTCTGAATGAGGCCTGGAGCCATGTCACCAATTGCAATCCAGAGAGTCCAGCAGAGGGTACTGGCCAGAGTCCAGATGGAGCAGACCATCCCGAGAAATCCGAACTACACACCGCAGAAATGTGTGAGGGAGTCCCTATCTGCTTCAATGTGTCACATTGAAAGAAGGGCCAAGATGTCCACCTATGAGAATAAGAGGTTCAACTTTTGAGAGAGGCCAAGCTTGAACTTCAGAGGAAGGTGAAATAACACTACGGAGTCCTGAAGAACTGCTGAGAAGCAGGCCCAAATTATCTGAAAATGGACTTTTGTGGACTTTTGTGAATGATTTTTTTTTTGTCTTATGTATTGTTATTGTTTCCTTGGAAAGTAACTGTAATTCTAGTATCTCAGATTTTTTTCTTTTCTGCTGAACATCATGTGCCCAATTGCTTATGTCACCTGTTCCCCAGATCTTAGGTATTAAAGTCCATGGGGCAGATGTACAGTGGGAAAAAGTTCTGAATGTGCAGGTGAAATGAGTCCCCCACTGCATGGGGAACTGATAAAGATAGCTGAGACCTACAAGCCATTTGGCTTTGACAATTGTAATGCCGGGGGGGGAATGGGAAAATCTCACCTAAATTACACTGAGACTTGTCCCCTCAAGCGTTTACCTTAATGCTATCCACTATGTTTTAGCCCATGTTATTATTACTGTATTTCTAAATGAATTACAAAGGCGATTCAGCCATTGCTTACGTACAATATCCTTATTGATCCACGGGTGGAATGTATTACTAATTAAAGATTTATTTGGATTTTTGGATCAGCAAAGAATATTGTACCCTTGAGCCATGCTGAATTAGCCTGCTAGCCCAGGAGCTGATAGTTGAGCCTGGGGTTACTTTAGGTCAAAGTTCTTTGAGCAAACGGGCAGTTTTAGCCAGATAGAACTGAATGAATGACTCATACAGTGACTCAGCAGCTGACATTCTTTTCAGCTGCTGGTCACCGCTGGTCACGAGCACAGTATTAACCCTGACCAATCCTGGTTTGAACCATGAGCACAACATTAACTCTAACAAATCCTGATTTGAGCATGCAGCATGTTAACCTATGAATTACCAGATCATGCAGCAAGCATGAATCTGATTAGAGTACTTAGCAGGGGGATTTTCAGCAGGTCTCTGGGACTGACTTCTTCAAGATAGACGGGGCAGACGTATCTCTGTAGTCTCCCGGATCCCTCCAGGCAATCGCTGGTCCCCCGACTGCTAGAGTGATGAGCTATAATATCCGGTGAAGTATTAATGCTTAATTTTGTGCTTATTATTATTCTAAAAGGACTTAATCTAATAAAAGCATATTGTATTTGCTAAAGTGTCTGTGCCTAGTCTGTGAGCTAGTAAATGACAGGGTTAACTCATATTGTATTCGCCAGAGAGCTTATGTCTAGTCTGTGAGCTAGTGAGTGACAGGGTTAAGGGAAGTGTAAAATTTGGCAATACAGATACATCCAAGAATACTGAGGGAACTTGGGTACATTCTAATGGCTTCACTGACTGATCTTTATAATGCTTCTTTGAGGTCAGGAGTGGTCCCAGAGGACTAGAGAAAGGCACATGTGGTTCCTTTACACAAAAGTGGAAGTAAGGATGAGGTTGAAAACTATAGGCCGGTTAATTTAATTTGTGGCGAGTAAATTATTGGAAACGCTGCTAAAAAAAAAAAGAACAGTGAGATTTCTGGCATCCAATGGATTGCAGCATCTGAGGCAGCATGGATTTACCCAAGGCAGATCTTGTCAGACAAATCTGATTGATTTCTCTGACTGGGTGACCAGGAAGTTGGACTGAGGGAGAGCCCTAGATGTGGTGTACTTAGATTTCAGTAAAGCCTTTGACACCATTCCACACAGGCGACTTATAAACAAAACTGACCACCACAAGGATAGACCCTAAATTGACTGACTGGGTTAGAAATTGGTTGAGTGTGAGGCAACAAAAGGTACAGGTAAATGGAGCTCACTTTGAGAAGAATGTTACCAGTGGTGTGCCGCAGGGATCTGTCCTTGGTCTGATTCTTTTTAACATCTTTGTTAGTGATATTGCAGAAGGGCTGTTGGGTAATATTTGCTTCTTTGAGGATGATACCAAAATCGGCAATAGAGTAGACAGCCAGGAAGGAGTAGATAACACAAGGAGGGATCTAGCTAAGCTTGAAGAATGGTCAAGAACTTGGCAGCTGAGATTTAATGCTAAAAAATGCAGGGTTGTGCACTTGGGCTGCAAAAATCCAAGGGAGCGGTACAGTGTAGGGGGTAAAGTACTATTGTCCACAAAAAAAGAGCGGGACTTGGGCATCATTGTTTCTGATGATCTTAAAGCAGCTAAACAGGTAGAAAAGACAATGGCAAAAGCCAAAAGCTTGGGTGCATAGGGAAAGGATTGGCCAGCAGAAAAAAAGGAGGTGACAGTGCCTTTGTATAAGTATCTGGTGTGACCACATTTGGAGTATTGTGTGCAATTCTAGAGACCACACCTTCAAAAGAATATAAACAGGATAGAGTCTGTGGAGAGGATGGCTACTAAAATGGTTAATGGGCTTTGTTATAAAGCATATGAGGACAGACTTAAAGATCTGATATAATAGAGACATTTAAATACCTCCGTGGCACAAATGCACAAGAGCCTCTTTCGATTGAAAACAAGCTCTGCTATGAGGGGACATGGGATGAGGGTGAAAGGGGATAGACTCAGGAGTAGTATGTGGAAATATTTGTTACAGAAAGAGTGGTAGATGCATGCAATAGTCTCCCAGTGGAGGCAGTAGAGACGAGGACAGTATTTGAATTCAAAAAAAGCATGTGACAAACACAAAAGATCTCTAAATGAAAAAAAGGAGACTATTGTAGTTGATATGAAAGGGCAGACTAGATAGGCCATGTGGTCTTTTTCTGCCATCATGTTTCTCTTTCTAAGCTGACACCAAGGCCATTGCCACAAACAAAAGGAAAAGATGGAATGGGGAGAAAAGGGACCTGTGATAATAAAATACTCATCAGTTTCCCTGCTGCACCAGCCTACATGGGGAAGGTGTGTAGTTTTACTGCTGAGAGAGGATATACCAGATCTAGATAAGAGATGGTGAAATTAACTGAAATTAGCTCAACAGTCTAGGCACAGTAGCATTGTCTAATCTACAGCATCTTGCCCCACCTATAAGGTCGACTGTACCATTTCCTTCAAAAATGGAAACCTCTCAGACACATGGATGCTCAGTGCAATTAAGAGAAGCTGACTCAGATTTAGCCCTTTCTTCCTCCTCACCTATACATACTAACCCAATCTGGATCGCCTACAGCAAGAAATAAAAATACCATTAATGATGGAAGCAAAAAAAAGTCTTCCCTGCTCCTGAACTGAATGAGGGATTTTACTCCTGATATTTTCTCATCCAAAATAAAAAACAGGGCAATTGCGACCTAACTTAGACCTGCAAGATCTCAACAAGTTCTTCTTAAGAAATTTTTCTATATATTTCCTTATACTGCAATGGAGAGCACAAATGTGGATTTCCTCATTTTATAAGATGAAAATGGATATGATGATAACCCAGAGAATCTCTTACTGAGGGTCCTAATCTCAGCAGCGCTCAGAATTCCATCCCGAAAATAATGCAATGTATACCTGATGAGCTGAATGTTCTCTTTCCTATTTGGTCCAGCATCTTTGCATTTTTCCCTAGAAGTACTAGGAAAATCCCTGTACCCTTCTGCTTCTGTCATGACTGATCCAAGAATGCCCTGCTGAGTTTAGCTGAGGTTTATTAAAACCAGAAGCAGGCTGTACTCTGTTTCATGTAAAGAAACAATAAAAGGAGGTGGACACATTACACTAGGTAGTCCAATCTAAGAGTTTATTCCAAAACAAGGTATCCAAAGATTTGATTCAGCTGAGTTTCGGTAAACTCACCCGCATCAGAGATCAAAACAGGTATTCAAAGGAATTCAGAGATTGCCAGATAGTGGCATCACACACAGCTTCAAAATTTGTAAGCAGCTCGTCAAATTCTATAGGAATTTCCTAGGCCTCAGACTTACAAAAACGGTCAATGTTTTTTAGATTCTCTACACATTCCCCATTCTGTTAGAAGATCCACCTCTGAAAATGTTATACAGGTGTCTAGGCTGCAAGAAGCATCTAGCAATCCAATCCCTTAAGGAAGGAAAATTACCAGAATCTGATAAGCTTCCATTGGCTTTTTACAGAGCTTGTGTCCTGGAGTTAACTAATAGTCTGGTGGATGTTTTAAACAGTGCTTGGATGGGAAGGACTTAACCAGTCAATGCTTATGGCCCAGATCTTAGTCCTTTATCAGAAAGGTAAAGGACCTTTAGAGTGTGAAGGGTATAGACCCATCTCTCAAATTATAACATGAAGATAAGTTGGCAAAGGTCTTAGCTATGACAACTGAAGGTTCTTTGCCATTTCTGATTAACAGGGACCAAACCAGCTTTATTAAGGGAAGACCAGGATGGATAATATTAGGCAAACTCTAAACCTGCTATAAATACAGAAATCAAACAGGGGAGTTCCTCTGGTATCTCTGGACACCAATAAGGTATTTCATAGGAAGGGCTTTTTGACTCTTAGGTCTTCTGGTCTAGGTCTGAACTATGTTACCTAGATGCGTAGGCTCTACTGCTCCCCAAAGGCACAGATCAGACCTAATGGATCCATCTCTCTGTCATTTGACCTCCAGACCAGATGGGAGGGATAACTGGACAAGGTGGTCCTCTGTCACCACTCTTATTTGCCTTAGTCACTGAACTGTTAGCTATAATAAAAAAAGAGATCATAGTGTTTTTGCAGTAATCATGGAGCCTTGATGGGGTGAATCTGAGCCAACCCGATGTATCCAACGTTGTTCATACCAAGGACAGGGTACAGTCTCTAGTTTTACCTCGTTGTGCGGAATCAACTGCATCTAAACAAAAGCTCTTGAAATGTATGATGGAAACAAAGGCAATGTTCCACAATCGGGGCTTCACGGCGTTGACATTTAAGCTTACTCTTGTGCTCATTCATCCGAACTTTAAACATTCGAGTTGTTGTACCAATGTAAGCTAGCCCACACGGGCAAAGGATACAATATATCACGAATGTAGAAATGCATGAAGTACAATGCTGAAGCCATTTGTCGGATGACGATTCTTCAGTCAATCTGATTACAAAATTCTCTCCCTTCAGTTTTCAGCTAAAACGGATCATTCG
The DNA here is from genome assembly GCA_033557465.1 of Ichthyophis bannanicus. Classification (NCBI taxonomy): domain Eukaryota; kingdom Metazoa; phylum Chordata; class Amphibia; order Gymnophiona; family Ichthyophiidae; genus Ichthyophis; species Ichthyophis bannanicus. Next base: position 350,563,303 of record CM066036.1, on the reverse strand, counting down.
ACGGCATGCAAATGTGTTGCATAGCATCCCTGGTTTGGAAAGTAAGAAGGTACGCTGTGTGTGGCAGCGCAACAAGAATTTTAAAGAATTACTCAGCCCCGCAGTACTCCGTCCGCTACCTCTTCCGTCTTCAACTGATCATATGCAAGCTGGCCATGTGAAGTGCGGCGAATGTAACATCTGTACCGTCACTAAAGAATTGAGCGAGTTCCATTATCGTGGCAAAACGTATCGGCTTCAGCATTGTACTTCATGCATTTCTACATTCGTGATATATTGTATCCTTTGCCCGTGTGGGCTAGCTTACATTGGTAAAACAACTCGAATGTTTAAAGTTCGGATGAATGAGCACAAGAGTAAGCTTAAATGTCAACGCCGTGAAGCCCCGATTGTGGAACATTGCCTTTGTTTCCATCATACGTTTCAAGAGCTACAATGCTTTTGTTTAGATGCAGTTGATTCCGCACAACGAGGTAAAACTAGAGACTGTACCCTGTCTTGGTATGAACAACGTTGGATACATCGGGTTGGCTCAGTTTCTCCTTTTGGCCTTAATGTGCGGGTTGAATGGGAAGTTTGTGTGTAACTTCCTATTGGCCCTTTAATTGACTAATCAGCTTGCTCTATAAATTTGTAGTCCGCATGCACGGCGTCCAGCAGCAGTTGGTAACGCTTGGGTATTTTGCAATCTGCCGTAAGCAATATGTTTTATCTTCCTCTCCATACTGGATGTCTTCTTTTAGCACAGTAATGAAAGTATGTGCTATTTACAAACTAATGCATTTTTGTATTTTACATTATAGTGTTCTAGCCATCCTCTGCCAGTCACCCCCTGAAGAAACCTGCTCGGGTGAAACGCAATAACAGCGCGATTGAGAGCGTTGGGGTTGAAGCGGGGATGAGATGATGGCAAAGCAGCATTTCAAGCAATACTCTATAAGCTAAGTCCTGCTACCCACCCTCCTATATCAGCTTGAATGAATTTGTTAAGTGAAACAGTTTTTACTGTTTGTGCCAAAGGAGTTAGTGGTAGCCTCTTTTCACAGCAACATAATATCTAAGGTCATTGATGCAAGAAGGGCTATACTCTGACAGTTATTGCTGCCTGGAGCATGTTGTTTGCCCGTTAAGTCTGAGACCTTTTTGTTGCTTTCTTAATATGCTTGAAGCTGTCTGTTGAACTCTCTACTGAATGCACTAAGTTTTGAGTGTGACACGACGATACTTTCACGTGTTTTATACAGAGTTGTATCTCCTGTTTTGACAATTTTTTGCTCTGTGATATTTTTTGACCATTACTGAATTTGTCAAATACTGCATGCCTTGCAGACTTTTTACACTTCAAATTCATGCTTGCCTCTTTCCTGTCGGCATAGCACTTGCCAAAACAAGACTATTATGTCCACCTGACTAACTCCTGCTTCTGATCCTCACTGTCTCTTTACAACCTCAACTCTCTCCTCAAGGTGCCTCTGCCTCTGACCTCTCCTTCCCTTTCTGCTCAAACTTTGGCAGACTATTTCTATGACAAAGTCGGCAAGATTACACTCGAATTGCCCATTAGGTCAGGTCCATCCCCCCTCTTCCCCACCAACTCCTCCCCTCAACCTCTGCCACCCTTCCTTTTAAGATCTGAGGAAGAAACCACACCCCCCCTTCTTTCCTCTAAACTCCTCTGATCCTATTCCCACCCGTCTCCTAAGCTCCATCTCCTTCACTATCATTCTCAACCTATCGCTTTCTACTGCAACTGTTCCTGCAGCCTTTAAGCATGCTATGGTTATACCTCTCCTCAAGAAAACCTCTCTAGATTCTACCTGTCCTAATTAAATTGAGTCATCTCCCTACTCCTTCATTTCTGAACTTCTTAAAGGTGTAGTTCACCACCATTGCCTTGACTTTCTCTCCTCTCGAGCCCTTATAGATCCAATACAATCTGTCTTTCATCCTCTATATTCTACTGAAACAGATCTTGCCAAATTCAAGGGCCTTTGTTTAATCCTCATCCTTCTAGACCTTTCTGCTGCTTTTGACACTGTTGACCACCAACACTTCCTCGCTTGGTTTAAGGGCTCTGTGCTATTTTGGTTCTCTTCTCTCCCACCGCACTTTTAGTGTTCATTCTGGTGGATCCTCCTCTAGTGCTATCCCGCTTTCAGTTAGGTCCACTCATTTTCTCTCTATATCTAGTCTCTTGGTGTACTCTTCTCTTCCCATTGTTTTCAGTACCATCTTTACCCTGATAATTCTCAGATCTACCTCTCCACCTGAAACCTCCATACCTGAAATCTCTCCGGCAAAGCTCTGCCTACCTATCTGACATTGCTCCTGGATGTCTCGCTACTGTTTGAAATTGAACATAGCCAAAACCAAGATTATCTTTCCCCCTAAACCACCTCCCCCTTCTTCACTCTGTGGATAAGGCTCTACTCTTTCCCGTTTCCTCAGCTCGCAACCTGGGGTCATCTTTGGCTCCTCCCTCTCCTTCTACACACACATTCAACTGATAGCTAAAACCTGTTTCTTTCCTTATAATCAGCAAAATTCATCACTTCCTTTCGGAACACACTACTATGGCACTTATCCACTCTTTAGTCACCTCCCGTCTAGACTATTGCCCGTGTCCCTCTGAATCATCTTTCTCCCCCTCAATCTGTTCAAAACTCAGCTGTGCAACTAATCTTCCACCAGCCTCAATATGCTCATATAACCCCTTTTCTCAAGTTACTTCATTGGCTCCCTATCCAGTTCAAACTTCTCCTATTGACCTGTAAGTGCATTCATTTTACTGCTTCTTACGATCTTTCCTCTCTTACCTCTCCCTACACCCTCCTCAGGAACTCTACTCTTCTGGCAGATCACTTATATCTGTGCCCTTCTCTTCTGTCAACTCCAGACTTTGATCCTTCCACCTTGATGCTCCTTATGCCTGCAACAAATCTACCCGATTCTGTACGTCGGGCTTCATCTCTGGCCCTTTTCAAATCCAGGCTGAAAACTCACCTCTTCGAAGTTGCTTTTGGATCCTGATCCATGTAGTTTCCTGGTCTCCAACTATGTACCGTTCCCCTAGACCAACAGTTTTCAATCCAGTCCTCTGGGACCCCCAGGCCAGTCAGGTTTTCAGGATATCCATAATGAATATGCATGAGATAGAGCTGCATGCACTGCTTCCATTATATGCAGATCTCTCACATGCATATTCATTGGGTATATCCTGAAAATCTGACTGGCCTGAATATCTCAGAAGACTGGGTTGAGACATATCCTTGTCCACAGCTGTTGTGTTGTCTGCTTTGACTAGATTGTAAGATCTTATGAGCAGGGAAAGCATAGTTACTCACCTGTAACAGGTGATCTCCGGGAACAGCAGGAATTTAGTCTTCACATATGGGTATCGTCGGTACCGATGGAGCCTGCGCGGGAATGCTCCCCAGCATCCAATTAGAAAGCTTTTCGGAGCATCCCACAGCACCTGCGTGCTGCCTTCTCGCCTTTCCCAACTGCCTCTCTCCAGTTGAGTTTAAAGCTGAGACAAAGGGAGCGGGAGGGAAAGAGAAAGAGATACATAGAGAGATACAACTCCTAGGGGAGGTGGGTGGGTTGTGAAGACTAAATTTGGAGTGGAGCAGTGGCCTAGTGGTTGGGGCAAGGTACTTCAGGCCAGAAGGTCGGGGGTTCAAATCCCACTAGAGGACAGCAACCTTGGGCCGGAAGGACTGGGGTTTCTAGTCCCACAGGTGCTCCTTGTGGTCTTGGGCAAGCCACTTAACCCTCCATAGCCCATGTTCCCTGTAAAATAGTTATCTCCAAGTTATAATGTCCTGTTCAATGTAATTTCAGTTTGTTTAATGTAAACCACACTGATGCAGAATAGCGCGGTATATAAGAGAATGTAAATAAATAAATTCCTGCTGTTCTCGGAGATCGCCTGTTACAGGTGAGTAACTATGCTATCTCCAGGAACAAGCAGGAATGTAGTCTTCACATATGGGGACTCCCTAGCTTTAGATGCCAGGGAGAGACCCCAGAAGTTGTGTCTCCCTGTGAAAGGGCTCCACTTCCCTCCATGGATCTCTGGCATCCAACCAGGGATGGTGGGTAGGAGTTGATTAGGTATGGAACAGGTGTTGGAAAACAGACTGACTAAACAAGGCATCCCGGCGGGAGTCCTTGTCCAAGCAGTAATGGGCTGTGAAGGTATGAACCGAGGCCCAAGTGGCTGCTCGACAGATGTCGTTGATAGACACAGAGTGCAGATGAGCCATTGAAGCTTCTATGGCTCTCACATTGTGAGCTGTGACATGGCCTTCTAGAGGAAGATTCTTACTCTGACAGGCAAAGGAAATGCACTGAGCAATCCAGTTGGACAGTGTTCTCTTGGAGACTGGAAGTCCCAAATGAGAAGGATCAAAAGCAACAAAGAGTTGAGAGGACTTTCTATGTTGCTATGTTCTTTGTAAGTAAAAGGCTAAAGCTCTTTTACAGTCCAAAGTATGAAGATTCCTTTCTGCATTTGATGCATGAGGCCTTGGAAAAAACACAGGCAGGTAGACCACTTGGTTTAGATGAAAAGGCGAGACCACCTTTGGCATAAAGTGTGGATGAGTCCTAAGGACTACCTTGTCATGATGGAACCTTGTATAAGGTGGATCAGCCACTAGTGCCTACAACTCACTGATGCGATTGCAATGAGAAAGATAACCTTCCAAGAAAGGAATTTCAATGAGGTAGTAGCTAAGGGTTCGAAAGGTGGCTTCATGAGCTGACCAAGAACCAGGTTTAAGTCCCATGCCACCGGTGGTGGCCTAATGGGAGGCTTAGTTAGAAGAAGGCCTCTCATAAATCTTGCTATAAGAGAATGGGAGGAAATGGGTTGTCCATTTAGAGGCTTGAAAGAAGCTGCAATAGCACTCAAATGGACTCTTACTGAGTTAGTCTTAAGTCCTGCATTGGATAAATGAAGGAGATACTCCAGTAATGATTCCAGAGGTATCGCAAGGAGGGTTAAGACCCTTCTGCGAGCACCATATGGTAAACCTTTTCCACTTGAAAGCATAAGCGCATCTTGTGGAAGGTTTTCTAGAAGCATAAAGGATATCCTTTACTTGCTGAGGAAAATTAAGATCTTGAAGATCTAGGCCTTCAGCAACAAACCCTGAGATGCAGAGACTGGGCATTGGGATGCCATAACATTCCGCCCTCCTGAGACAAGAGATCTGGAGCAGAGCCTAACTCCAGAGAGGGAGCTTGAGAGAGATGTAGAAGCAGAGGGTACCACACTTGCTGTGGCCAATGTGGAGCTATGAGAATCATATGGCCTCTGTCTCTCTGAAGCTTGAACAGGGTTCTGGGGATCAGGGGAATGGGTGGAAAGGCATATAGGAAGTCTTGACCCCAATGAAGGAGGAAAGCATCCTTGGCCTGAGAGCCCTGAGCCGGAATTCTGACAGAGAACCGGGGAAGTTTGGCAATTTGAAAAAATCTTGGCCACCTGGTCTGCATGTAGAGACCATTCGTGTGGAAGCAGAACTCGACTGAGTCTGTCTGCCCAAGAGTTTTGGATATCTGGAAGATACACTGCCAGGAGATGAATCTGATGCTCTCTGGCGAGGGCCCATAGTCGCAAAGCTTCGTTGCAAAGCGACAGAGAGCCTGTTCCTCCCTGCTTGTTCATGTAGAACATGGCTACTTGATTGTCTGTATGGATGAGGACTGTCTTGTAGCTGAGCAGGGTGTGGAACATTTGCAGAGCAAGGAAGATTGCTCTGAGCTCCAAGAGATTTATGTGTAGATGAGTCTCCTGTGAAGTCCAAGTGCCTTGGGTGGAGAGGTCTTGCAGATGAGCTCCCCACCCCACTGGAGAAGCATCTGTTGTGAGAGTTGCTTGGAGTAAAGGCTGTTGAAATGGGGACCCCAGCAACAGGTTTCGAGTGGACTGCCACCATTGGAGGGACAAAATAAGGCGATTTGTGTTTGCTATTTTGTCTGACAGGCACCCTGATGCCTGGGTCCATTGAGTGGATAAAGTCCACTGGGCTGCTCTCATGTGGAGGTGAGCATAAGGAACCACATGCACGGTAGATGCCATGTGGCCTAGTAGTTGTAACATTTCTCGAGCAGTGAGGTGAGGCTTTAGCACTGCTTAAGAAGCTAACTGCACCATGCGAAGGCAACGGGCCTGGGTAGGCCCTTGCTTTTCTGCTATCCAGCAAAGCTCCTATGAATTCTAGAGATTGAGTGGAAGTTAGAATGGATTTTGGGATGTTTATGACCAGACCCAAACACTGAAGGATACGCATTGTGCAAGATAGAGAAGTCCTGGCCTCTGACTCTGATGGGGCTCGAATGAGCCAGTCATCTAAGTAAGGGAAAACGAATATTCCTAGAGTGTGTAGAAATGCTGCTAACACAGCCATGCATTTCGTGAACACCCTTGGTGCTGAGGCCAGGCCAAAAGGAAGCACCCTGTATCGGTAGTGCTTTCCTTGAAAAATGAACTGAAAGAACTTTCTGTGAGTTGGGTGGATGAGAACATGAGTGTACGCATCCTTGAGATCTAGAGAACAAAGCCAATCCTGACTCTGAAGGTATGGCAGCAGAGATCCCAGAGAGATCTTGAACTTCTCTTTGAACAGGAATTTGTTCAATTTTCTGAGGTCCAAAATAGGTCTGTCTCCCCCTGTTTTCTTTGGGATAAGGAAATAGGGGGCATAAAACCCTGTACCCTGTTGATGAATGGGTACTTCTTCTATTGCCCCCTGGGCAAGAAGCATAGTGACTTCTTGATCTAACAGGTTGATGAGAGAGGTCTGAGAATTGAACTGTCTTACCATTGTGGGAGGGGGCATGCACAGAAAGTGGAGCTTGTACCCCTCTTTTATAATGGAGAGTGTCCAATGTTCGGCTGTTATCTGCCCCCATCTGGGGGCAAAGTGACACAACCTTCCTGGAATGGTGGAAGGCTCTGGTCCATTGAGGGCCAGGAAGGCTAAGTTCTCTAAATGAAAGTCAAAGGCCTTGTGGAGGCTGAGACTGCTGAGTCGGTTGAGGCTTAGCAGTCTTTGCTTTCCTTTGTTTAGGTGGTTGCTGACTCTTCCGGCCAGAGTCCGCTACCCAAACAGGGAGAGAGTGATACAGTCCGCTACCCAAACAGGGAGAGTGTGCTTGGTGACTGCTTGCCCCTGCCTATTGGGATTGTAGGTCACGAAAAGTCTATCAGACTTGAGGTGAGTCTGGGTACGTTGCAAGTAGAAGGTGAGGGTCCGCCTGCAGTTGAGGGTATGGAGAGCCGCTGACGCCTGATCGGCATGGGGCCTCAGGAAGAAGGTCGGGAGCGCCCTCTCTTAGCTAAGATGAAAGGCTGACATGACCTTAGGTAAGAACTTAGGATGGGTCCGGTGGAACACTCTGTTCCAATAAAACCTGGTGTAAGGGGCACCAGCCATGAGTGCCTGAAGCTCACTGACTCAGCGAGCCAAGTACAGCACCACCAGGAAGGCCACCTTTCAGGACAAGTGCCGGAGCGAACATGTTGCCATCGGTTCAAAGGGTGGGCGATTGAGCTGTGTGAGCACCACGTTCAAGTCCCATTCTGCCAGCAAGGAATGGATGGGTGGCTTGGATAACAGAAGGCCCCGCATGAAGCGGAAGACTAGTGGCTGCCCCGAGAGAGGCTTTCCCTTGATAGGGAGATGATTAGCCGATATTGCGCTCAAATGAACTCTAACAGAGTTCGACTTCAGCCCTTCCCTCGAGAGGTGGAGGAGGTACTGGAGAACCCACCGAACCGGGCAGGAGAAGGGGTCAATCTCATGATCCGAGCACCAGACGGAGAAGCGTTTCTATTTGAAGGCGTAAGTCCGCCTTGTGGAGTCCTTCCTCGAGGCGAGGATTTCTTCGACCTCCTCCGGAAGGGCCAGGGAGGCTAGAGAGACCTGTTCAGCTGCCAGGCCATGAGGGATAGGGAGGGTAGATTCGGGTGTAGTACCCTACCTTCCTCCTGTGTAAGCAAAGTCCCTGACAGCCAGAGTAGGAGTGGGAACCAAAGCTGCCGAGGCTACGAGGCGGCCACAAGGATGAGCGATGACCCGTCCTGTTGGGCCTTGAACAGAGTCCTCGCAATGAGGGGAAAAGGAGGGAATGCATATAGGAGACTGGAGGACCAGTCCAGGAGAAATGCATCGGGGTCCTCCCTGCCCGGGTGCAGCACCAGGCCACAGAAGCAGGGAAGTTGTGTGTTCTGAGGACTGGCAAAGAGATCCACTGCTGGGGTGACCCAGCATAGGAACAGCCGGCCTACCACTTTGTGGTCGAGGCACCACTCGTGGGGGCAAAGGATTCTGCTGAGCCTATCCGCCAGGCCATTCTCCTGACCCGCGAGGTACGTCGCCTTGAGGGACATCCTCCGTCGGACGGCAAAAGAGCAGATGCAGACTGCTTCCCTGCAGAGGGAGCGCGACCACATGCCCCCCTCTTTGTTGATACAGAACCGGGTAGCGATGTTGTCTGTCTGCACCAGAACCGACTTCCCGTTGAGGATATTCTCGAAGGCCTTCAGAGCTCACCGGAAGGTCCGGAGCTCGAGCAGGTTTATCTGCTGTTGAGCCTCCACTGGTAACCACTGTCCCTGTGTGCAAAGAGGCCCGCAATGGGCTCCCCACCCTAACAGGAAAGCATCTGTAGTCAGTATCACATCGTGCTGTGGGGACTGGAAGGGTGATCCCCACAGGAGGTTGCGGGAGTTTTGCCACCAGTTCAGGGACAAGCGGAGGTCGGGAAGAACCCTGACGCGGTTCCCTGAAGTGTCCGAGGGACTGGCTGCACTGGGTACTGAGACACCACTGAGCTGCCCGTATGTGCAGGCAGGAGTGAGGAACCACATGCACGGTCGAGGCCATGTGGCCCAAGAGACATAGCATAGACTGAGCGGTGACCTGGTGAGCGCTCTGGACGCGAGCCGCCAGAGCCCGGATGCGGGTGGAGCAGTCCACTGGCAAGGCGGCCATGGCCTGCCGAGTATCGAAGCGCGCCCCGATGAACTCGAGAGCCTGCGTCAGCTCAAGGTGAGACTTTGGGTAGTTGACCAAGAACCCCAAACTCTCCAAGAGGAGGACAGTGCTCGACATCGCTTGCCGGGATTCCTCTACGGATGAGCCCGTAACGAGCCAGTCAAGGTAGGGAAACACCGATACGCCCTGGCGCCGAAGGTAAGCGGTGACCACAAGACAATTCGTGAAGACCCATGGGGCGGATGCAAGTCCGAAGGGGAGCACCCTGTACTGGAAGTGCTTTCCCTGCAACCTGAAACGCAGGTATTACCCTGTGTGGAGGGTGGATCAGAATATGGGTGTAAATGTCCTTTAGAGCCAAGGAGCATAGCCAGTCGCCCTGCTGGAGGAAGGGCAGCAGCACGCCAAGAGATAACATCTTGAATTTCTCCCACAACAGGAACTTGTTTAGCCTGTGGAGGTCAAGGATAGGCGGCAGACCCCCCGTCTTTTTCGGGACAAGGAAGTACCGGGAATAAAAGCCACGACCTCAAAGGTGGGGAGGGGGGCCTTCTCGACTGACCGCTGTCAGAGTGTAATTCCCGCTGCAGCGGAAGCTGGTGCATGGGGAGTCGAGGCTCTGCCGGGGAGAAAGGGGGTGGGAGCCTGTCGAAGTGGAGGCGATAGCCCTCCCAGATGACCTGGAGGACCCAGGTGTCTGAGGTGACAACCGCCCAAGCCTGGGTGAAACTGGACAGGTGTCCCCCTACGGGCTGCTGTATCGCCAGAGGGCGAGGGGCTATGCCTTTGGCGTCAAAACCCCTGAGGGGGTTGTGGGGGAGCCGGCATCTGGGCCTTCGGTCCCTTAGGTTTCCGATGACTCTGGCCAGACTTACCCTGTGCAGGAGTGGATGGTGCGGGGGTAGCCGGGTATGGCGGGTAGCCACGGTACTGGAGGCCTTTCCTGGGGAAGAAGGGCTTCTTGGTAGGCTGCTTCGTCCAAGGTAGCGTAGAGGTCTTGTGGGAGAGATGGTCCTAGTGACGTACTCCATCTCGATCTCAGCCGCCTTTCCTCCATCGGCTTACCAAAAAGTTGCTCGCTGAGGCAGAGCACGTCCAGGAGCTTCTCCTGCACCCACTGCTCCAAATCTGAAGATTGGAGCCAAGCCTGGTGGCGGGCTCCGATGCCCGTGACCGCCACCCAAGCCAAAGTCTCAAAGCCATCGTAGAAGACTCGAGAGATATACTTGGAGCAATCAGCTACTGATTTCAACAGTGTGCGGAACCTATCGAGGGGCTCGCCCTCGAGGCCTGTGGAGAAGCTTCCAAAGTTCTTTCGCCAAGTCGCAGAGGAACATACCCATATATAACCGGTATGCCTGGATGCGACAGGAGAGCATGGAACCCTGATGGGCCTTGCAGCCCAGGGCATCAAAGGCTCTGGACTCTCTGCCCGGTGGGACTGAGGAGTGGGACTTCGGGCTTTTCTGCTTCCTCTGTGTGGAAGTTGAGTCTTACAGAAGCCTGGCCAACGCTGCACCTTGTACATTGTGTCAAGGTGCTTGCTCACGATGGGAACCAAGGCCGGGGCCTCCCACATGCAGAGCAATAGCCGGGAGAGAATCGGCAGCACTGGCATGGTGAGGGATTTCCTGGGCGGGCCTCATACTGAAGAATATTAAGTTCTTCAGCACAAAGGTCTTCCTCGGCCTGGGTGGCCAGGTTGAGGGCCCGAGCCATGCCCCGAACAAACACCAGAAAGGAGGTTCCTCGGGTGGTGAACGTCGCTGGAGACCAGGCAGCGAGGGGTCCAACGGAAGATCCTGGTGGGTGCGGATCTCCAGGGATGTGTCCCCATCGGATTCCCAGTCTGAGAAATCGGTGGAGGGATCAGAGCCAGGAGGTTCGCCCGGTCCGATGGCCGGCGGCCTGGAGCCGGAGGCCCTGGACGATCTCGCCCCTGAGGAATGGGAGAGCGAGCGAGACCAACGTCAAGGACCCTCATGAGGCCCGTGGATCTCGGAGGTTTCCTGGATGGATTGGGGTGTCCCACGCGAGGGACCCGCGGCCTCTTGGCACAAGTTAGCGAAGCTGGCCATGAGCACCTACTGGGAAGCAATGAACACAGAAACGCTGCATTCTAGCGCCAACATGCGGGACTCCCACGCGGGCGTGGGGCCCTGGGATGCTGATAGTGAGGGCACCAGATTGGGCATCGAGGAGGAGAGGGGTTCTTCACCGGGATGGCCCTCAGGAGACTGGGCACCTTCGCCGGAAGCCTCCGTTTTTCTGTGAGAAAGATGTAAGTTTTGGTCAGTTATTCTTCTGTAGGTCCTGGGTTCATTTCACTTCACAAACGCAGGAGGGTTTGTAATAAGACAAGCAAACAGGTGTGGTTTGGAGAAAGGTTTTTATGTAAAAATAGGCTTAATACATAGGTATTGAACAGAGGTATATAGTGACTGGTACAGAGCTGTTTCAGTGTGCATCAATGAATCTGTGTGTGCATGTGTGAAGTGTGAGATAGGCCCGAACATGTGGCTCAGAGCCTCATGGAGAGAGAGAGAGAGGGGGGGGGGAGGGGTGAAGGGAATTGATTATCAGAGCCTCCTGTCTTCCATGTCCAAGGGATGGTGAAAGAGAGAGAGAAGCAGGAAGTGTGCTGTCCTATATAGTGCCTCTCCAGCACTTCCCCTTGAGGTCTGCTATTGTCTTTGGCCACTCCCTTTGAGGTCTGCCCTTCTTGATTTAGCAAGGAGGGGCTGCAGACAGGTCCTAGAGACTGACATCACCAGGGGGTCAGAGTTTAAGTTTTGGAGACTGAATTCACCAGAGTCCACAGCTGCATGAAATGTATGCTGACAGTACCTTGCGAGGCCGCTCCTTGTGAGACTCTCAGGAACGCTGAATGGGGCTAAGCGACCAGGTGCGGCAGCGCTCGCGCTTGTCGGGGGCCCCAGACAGCGACTTCGAGGCACTCTTCTTTTTGCACCTTTCCACCTTGAGGGACCCCCTGGTCCAAATATCGCCTGGAACGCAGTGCCGCAAGGGAAGAACCTGCCGGAGGGAAGACGACTGAGGGTGCCACTGGGGACTCCAAGGCAGCCTTTCGAAAAATGACTTCGGACTTCTGCTTACGGCTGAGCAGAGTCACAGAGGACATTTTCTTACAGAGCAAACAGAGCTCTGAGTCATGGTCAGCTCCCAGACACCTTAGACAGCAGTCATGAGTTTCCATAAGCGACATGTTCCTAGAGCATCTATCGCATTTTTTAAATCCGGTGGCTATGGGGGCGAAAACGGCCCCTGCGAGGTCAAAGACCCACGCGGCCAGTGGTTGGAAGAAAAAAAGGGCGCATAGCCTGGGAAGAAAAAATTTAGGAAGGGTATTCCCGCAAGCTCCAAAAGGGAGCAAGGGGAGGATGGGTAGAGGACCAGTGCAACCGGAAAAGAGAGATATAGCCTGTTAAGGTGAAGAAAATGAAAACTTTTTCGCAGGGACGAGGACGTGCGTTCGAGGGGCTCCGCGGAAAAAGGGAGACTGAGCAAGATGGCACGTTTGGGCGGGAAGAGGATAACGCATGTGTGGCAGCAATCCCGAAAGCTTTCTTTGAAAGCTGGGGAATTGCTCCATGTGGGCTCTGTCAGCGCCGTCACCCATAAATGAGGATTAACTTCCTGTTTGTTCCTGGAGTAGCTGCGCATTAGGGATCGTCTGTTTTTTCCTTAACTTGCTCAACAAGGAGATATTGCTTCTATTACTCTATAGCCTTTCTCCCTCCAACTCAAATATCATGCTGTCTACCAGTGCTGGACAATTAAGATTATCACACAGATAGGGAGATAGCTCAGAGGAGCCCCCACCAATCTGATTTCCTCATCAAATATCAGGCCTGCCAAACAAGCCATGATGTCTATCCTGTCCAAGCCTCATTGGCCTGTGTGAATTTGTGTGTAGCAGGTTTAACCAACCTATATGGACAATATAGCTCACCCAGATTCCCCATGATATACACTTACTGTCCTGTGTATAATTCATATAACCAGTGTGGGAAGGCTGCCCCATTGTATAGACTAAGATCTGGAAAGGTCACTCCATCCCATTCCTTTTCTAATGTTAAGAGCTGAAAACTAATCCTCACACCCTGCCCCCTCCAAACAAATCTCATCACATTTCTATATGCTTTTTCCTCTTGGACCCTCATCCAGCTAGGGGTTGTTTTAAACACAAAGAGATTTTGGAAACATTACCATCTTAACCAACACACACTTTCCAAATAATGCTAAAGGAAGGTTCCTCCATGTCTCACACAGTTGTCTCATTTCCTACAGGAGCTCTCCAGATCAACCAACAGTAAGGATTTAAGGGTTTGTTTTATTATATTAAATTGTTAGCTCTCTGACTGGGAGCTCTTAAAAGGGTTTTTTGTACATTTTTAAAGCAAGGTTACTTTTTTTTTGGTGCTTTAGTGGGACTTTCCTTGAGCACAGTAGGTGGTTGAACTCCAGTAACCTCCTCAGCTTTAGGAACTGCTAACACCTAATCAGGTGTTAGATCCCTCCCTACCCACCCCGACTCCCACCCACCCCTAGCGAGTAGTCTTGCTTTATAGGGCACCTCCCCATTTGACAAAGCACAGAGAATTGGACCAGCACATTTTAAATATAATTAAGGGGATTTAACTGCTTTTTCTCTGAAAGGACAGCTGGGAAACAGGCTGGTACTTGGTAGATCTCTTTTTTGCTTTAACAGATACTTAAGCTCCACGAACAGAACAATGGCTAGGAAAAAACGTTATCACTAAAGCTGTTGCTCCGTTACAGCTTCTGCCTCGGTCCAGACAGAGGTCCTAATGCCAGTTGAAGGACTGGTTCCATGTGCAGGGTGCCTGCATGCTGAAGCTCTGAAGAAACAAGTGGAGGAACTCAGAGGAGGTGGCGAGGCTGAGGAGCATTCAAGACAGTGAGAAGTACACTGATGAGATGCTTCTTGCAGCAACCAAGCTCTCCAGCAGATGAGAAGATGGGTGCCAACAGAATGTCGATGGTTGGACACAAGTCACCAGGGCCTGCAAAATCACCAGTCCAACTTTTCCAGCCCTTGAATTGAAGAACCATTATGCAGCCCTGGAAGTGGAGGTGGTGAAAGCATCCCTCGAAAGGGAAGAACCAGAGCTCAAGTACCCCAAAGTTGCAGAATCAGTGACCACAAGGAAACGAAGGGTAGTGGTGGTTGGAGACTCTCTTCTGAGGGGTACTGAGGCATCCATCTGCCGACCAGACTTGATGTCCAGAGGTATGCTGTCTGCCTGGTGCCAAAATCCAAGATGTTACGGAGAGTTTGCCGAGACTCATCAAGCCCACTGACTATTACCCAATGTTGCTAATCCATGTTGGAACAAATGATACCGCCAGGTATACCTCGGAATGTATCAAAAGTGACTTCATGGCTCTGGGACAGAGGGTGAAGCAGTTAGGCGCACAGGTGGTGTTCTCTTCAATACTCCCTGTTGAGGGTAAAGGCCAAGGCAGAGAGGCTCGCATCCTGGAGATGAATGCATGGCTGCGTGGATGGTGTCATCGAGAGCGTTTTGGCTTCCTAGACCATGGGATGCTGTTCCAAGGGTTGCAGAGCAGAGATGGCATCCATCTTTCCAAGAAAGGTCAACGCGTCTTCAGTAGTAGACTGGCTAATCTACTGAAGAGGGCTTTAAACTAGATTCATTGGGGATGGGTGAAGAAAGCCCCCAGGTAAGTGAAAGCCCCCAGGTAAGTGATACATTAAATAACTTTATGGAAATGGGTAACAGGGGTAATATATGGAAAGCAGTGTGTATAAATACCCGTCGCATGGGAAATAAGATCCCTGATGTTGAAGCTTTGGTGGGAGTGGCTGACTTTGATTTAGTGGCAGTTACAGAAACATAGTTCACAGAAAACCATGATTGGGATGTAACTATACCTGGCTATACTTTATTCAGAAAGGACAGGGTAGGAAGTAGGGGAGGAGGAGTGGCACTATACGTAACTACTATTAAAACTTTGGAATTACAGAGCTTAAAAGGGAGAGGGGAGGCATTGTGGGTTATTTATTTATTTATTTATTTATTAACAATTCTTATATACCGCACTATTAGACATCAGCGCGGTTTACATTGAACAAAAAACATCCGACAATTTACATATGTCTGGTCATTACATTTAACAGGAAGTATAACTTGGCGAAATAGGGGAAACTAAATACAATGAGGGTTATCTGATAAAGGATATCCTGGTTAAACTAGAAAGAGGGAAAGAGAAATCTATTTACATTGGTGTGATATACAGACCTCCCTCACAAGAGGAAGAGGTGGACAGAGTTAATTGAAGACATGCGCAGCATTGCTAGGAAAGGGGAAGTGCTACTGATAGGAGATTTCAATATGCCAGATGTTGACTGGCACATTCTTGCTGCAGTATCATCTAGAAGTAAGGAGATCCTGGATTCTCTACAGGGAGAACTATTCAGGCAATTGGTAACAGACCCCACACGTGAAGGGGCCATACTGGACTTGGTCCTTACCAATGGTGAAAGTGTTTGATGTTGTAGTGGGAGATCATTTTGCATCCAGTGATCACCAGATGGTGTGGTTCAGTATTAGGACTAGGGCTGTTAGAATCCATTCAAAGGCGAGGATCTTAGACTTTCGGAAGACTAACTTTGCAAAGATGGGCCAATACCTCAGGGAGTCGTTAGTTGGATGGGAACAGCTGAGGGATGTAGAAATAGGTACTGGGGCTGGTAGGCAGTGCCAGCTGCATATGTACACTAGTGTCATCAAAAAGATGACATGCTCAGTCTCCAAGCTGCTGGAAGAGGTACACTACCCAGAGGTGTGGGACTGGACTGGAGGGACGATAAGGAACAAACAATCTGTCACTGCGAGAGATGCAGATGAGCATCCACAAAAGTCCCTCACCAGAGCACAGAGCCTCAGAGAGACTTTCCTGGGAAGATCTTGCAATTCAAATAGTGCACTTCAGAAGTCCCAGACTGGGGACCAAAAAGAAGCAGCTCGTCGACAGAGCTGACAAACTCCGATCTTGCTTAAAGACCTTGAAATGCACTAGCTTAATATGGTACAGGTGTGCACAGAAAAAACAGACTGGCTGCAGTTTGGAAGGACCACCGGCACCCAGTGAGTGGGATTACAGGCTCCCAAGTACCCCTGGAGCAGACCCAAGCCCACAAGATGCTCCACCAAGATTGTCCATACTGCAGTGGAGGCCACAAAGGTCTCCCCTTCATCGGAAGGCAACTCCAGGCTGTATGCTCATCTTAGATTTGTTCACGCTTCTATTTTCCTGTTATCTTGGAGTGTTTATGGTCAAGCTGTTTCTTCCAGAGAAAATCCGACCCATAAGGGGAAGTGATCCACCACAGACCAGAGGTATCATCAGTAACTGGCCAGTACCACCACCATGGAGCTGGGAGAAATTGAACTAGCCTCCACCAGCAGCCACTACCTCTGCAGGCAGCTGTGAGCCTGCTAATCTCCAGAAGCAAACTGGGCTCACTGACCATCCGCCCCAACCACAAACCTGCTACTTCGAGAGCAAGGGGCCATAGCCCTTGTGGCCAGAGCCATCTGCAGAGGGTGAAGAACTTAGAGAGCTAGTCTTTAGGTGTGCACATAGCGCCAACCAAAAGTCAAAAGCAGCTACTATCAAAGCCTTCTGAACAACCTCGAACCTTCCAAATTGAGATTTCATAACGCATCAACCCCTGCTCCCAGGACAGTCATGCACTTAAGTCATGGCTGAGAACCGGACTTCCACCATGGGGGCCCAAAGGGCTGGTCCAGTTTGCCATGAGCTGAGCGAATGGCTGAAACAGAACCTTAGGACCCCCTTAAAAGCCTATACCTTCTCAAAGGCCAAGGGGGATCCAGTCTGCTATCCTCACCTGAAAGCCAGCTCTGAAACTTAAGGAGACACCATAATGTCCTCTAAGACCTAAATAGGGCATGCCTGAGAAAAGATGGCTCTTACAGGAATTCCAACTGGCCCATGGAGAAGCCACCATTACATCCAACGCAGACTTACCTAGCGAGACCAGAATGTCCTTCAGACAGCTCTGTAAGGTAAGGCAGGGCTCACGGAGGAGAGCAAGGATGAAGCAGAGAATGTGACCTCTCTAGCTGCCTGCGAGAAGAGCACTCAGGGGGCCCTGGATTTCTGGCAAGTACACTTGAGCCCCAAATCCCCAAGCAGGGGTCTGAAAAGCAGCTAGCCAACTGAATACAGCCCAAAGGTCATTTCAGCAGCTTCAGCACAAGCTGGCCCTCAAGAGGAGCCCCAAAGAGCCCACAGGAACTCCTAGGTATGTGTCCAGTGCCATCCTTCCTTGCTCTGCTTTTGCCAGGCCCATTCAGCACACTACAGTGGCTGCAGAGCTCAATGGCAGCAAAGGAAAAAGGAAATGAGCTGCATAGGCCATAAGCGCAGCATCGGCTCCAGGCCGCCCTGCAGGGGTTCTCAAGATACCAGTCAAAAGGTACTCTAGGCACAACAGCCCAAATGGGGGACAAAAGAACTGCAGCCACAGTCAAAAAACACTAGGCTCCAGCTGGGCCATTGAAAACCACAAAGAAACTTCCATATTGAAAAAACAAGCAAACAGAGCTGCAGCAAATGGGAATCCTGAAACCTGTTGCAATGACCAGAAAACCGCCATTAAGGAGACCTCGCTGTGGAAACTCTCTCTCCACCTCTTACCCCTAATTTAAAGCTACTTTAATCATAGCAGCATAAAGCCAATTACCTGCCATTAACGTCAAACTTCCACACAGAAGTAAATGGCAAAAAAACTGACATTTTACTTACCAGAAGTCCTTTCCTGAATTCCTACTAGACTAGCCTAGACAAGTGGGTTGTGTTCCTTTACCAACAGAAATGAGGGAAGACAAATCCAGAGGTCTTTTATAACCTCATCCTGCTATTAAAGCTGATGCAACAATGGGCACGCTCTAGTATTCATACCCAAGCAAATGGTCAAGAACTCCAACCATACAGTGTATGATCTCAATGACGGATAACAAGGATCAGACCAAGGAACCATAACTAAGTACAAAACAGCCTTCAGACGAAGGTCTTTCAAGAGTTATGGGCCAAAATTGCAGAAAATATAGCAGATCACAAGGGCAGGTCCTGGACTGATCTAGCAGGGCCCAAGGAAAGGAAATTATCTGGTAAGTAAAAATGTCAGCTTCCATATAGCGTAGTTACTCACTTGTAACAGATGTTCTCCAGGGACAGCAGGAATCAGTCCTCACATATAGGTGACGTAGGCACAGATGGAGCCTGCGCAGAGCATTTCCTCAGCTTTCAAAGAAAGCCTTTGGGAATGCCACAATACATGCGTGGTCCCTTTCCCGCCCAAGGGTGCCATCTTAGTCAGGTGCCATAGCTATAGCCCCTTCAAGAAGATGGCATAAAAATATACAGCAACTCCAAAGGGAGGAGGGAGGGTTGTGAGGACCGATTTCTACTATTCTTGGAGGACACCTGTTACAGGTGAGTAACTACACTTTCTCCAGGAACAAGCAGGAAGTCAGTCCTCACATATGGGACTCCCTAGCTACAGGCTACCGAGGGCCTGTAGAAAAAGGCATGGCTTCACTGTGAGCAGTTGCCAATGAAAGCCGAAGGCAGCCCGAGGACCCGGGGCCCATGGATGGCCATGCTCCCAGTAGCCGGAACAAGAAGGGTTGGAGGGAAGGGGTTTGTCCTCGATGGGGTGGTGGTTTGCTGAGAAGGCACTCAGGTGAACCCTGACAGAGTTAGACTTCAGCCCAGACTGCGAGAGGTGAAGCAGGTACTGCAAAACCAAACTGGTAGGGCAGGAGAATGGGTTCGCTCGGCGCTCCAAACACCAGACCGAGAAACGACGCCATTTGAAGGAGTAAGCCTGTCTGGTCGAGTCCTTTCGAGAGGCCAAAAGAATGTCCTTGATCACCATGGGGAGGTGGTAGGAGGCTAGGGCGACCTGCTCAGCCGCCAAGCTGTAAGGGACAGTAACCTCGGATTGGGGTGAAGCAACCCCTCCTCCTGCGTAAGCAGCTCTAGTGAGAACCCAAGCGGGACTGGGGGACTCCGTCAAAAGACGGAGCAGTAGGGGAAACTAAGGCTGCCTGGGCCACCTCAGGGCTATGAGGATCACTGAGGCCCTGTCTCACTGGACTTTGAGGAGGGTCTGGCCGATGAGGGGCGGGGGGGGGGAGGCATACAGTAACCCCATGCTCCACGAGATGAGGAAGCCATCGGGGGCCACCCTACCTGGGTGCAGGAAGGGACTGCAGAATCAAGGAAGTTGCAAATTCGCCGGGCTGGCGAAAAGATCCTCCAATGCTGGAAGAGCCGCTGTGCTGTCTGGGGACACAGGCGCCACTCATACAGCCGGAGGACCCTGCTGAGCCAGTCTGACAAAGCACTGTCCTGACCCGGGAGGTAAGTGGCCTGGACAGTCATGCCCTGGCTCACCGCAAAGGAGCACAGGGCTGTCGCCTCCAAACATAGGCTGTAGGAGTCAGTGCCCCCCTGTTTGTTCACATAGGCAATTGCCCTGCTGGAGGTAGGGTAGTAACGTTCCAAGGGAGAGCATCTTGAACTTCTCCCACACCAGGAACTTGTTGAGGTTCCGCAGGTTGAGGATGGGCCGAAGGCCCCTGTCTGCTTCGGGTGTGGAAGTATTGGTAGTAAAATCCCCGTCCTCGGAGGAGAGTGGGACTGGTTCTAACATGCCGTCCTCAAGGAGGCTTGGTGCTGGGGAGGCCGATGTGGCTCCCCAGGAAAGTACAGCCTGGTCCAGATGGAGGCGAAAGCCCTTCCGAACGACCTGCAGAACCCAGACATCTGTGGAGATGGACTCCCACATGTGGGAGAAGTGGACCAGGCTCCCCTGACGGACAACCGCCCTGCAGGAGGGGAAGAGGCTTTGCTGGTGGTGTCAAAACCCTGAGGCTGGCTGAGCCAGAGCTGGGAGTTGAGTCTTGGGGCCCTTTGACTTGCGAGGGCCATGGTCCATGGACTATGGACTTGCCCAGGCTGCCCTGAACGGGGGTCGACATGGGAGGATAGGCAGGGTAGCCCCTGTACGGGAGCTCCTTCCGCTGGAAGAAGGGCTTCTTGGTCTGTTGCTTCTTCCTGGGGGGGGAGGGAGGAAGTTTTACGGGAGAGGCGAGGGTGAGTGACATACTCCGTCTCAATCTCCGCTCTCTTGTCTTCCATGGGTTTGCCAAATAGCTGCTCCCCGAGGCAGGGAATGTCCAGCAGCTTCTCCTGGACCCACTGCTCCAGGTAGAGAATTGGAGCCAAGCCTGCCGGCGGGCTCCGATGCCAGCTGCCGCCACTCGGGCAGAAGACTCAAAGCTGTTGTACACTGCTCGCAAGAGATACTCCAAGAGGGCTTGAAAACACAGGAGATGGTCTCCGTCCAGACCCGCCGCAAAGCCTCCGAGCTCTCTAGTGAGGTCACAGAGAAACATCCCAATGTATAATTGGTAAACTTGGATGCAGCATGACAACATGGAGCCCTGATAAGCCTTGCGCCTGAGGGTGTCGAGAGTGCAAGACTCTCTGTCCTGGGAAACTGACGAATAAGTCTTTGGGCTCTTTAGCTTCCGAATGGCCGATTCGACCACCATCGATGAGTGGAGAAGCTGGGCTTTCCAAAATCGCAGACCTCATTGGACCTTGTACATAGCGCCCAGGCGCTTGCTTAGAATCAGGACTCCCACATGCAGAGCAGGAGGTGGTTCAGAATGGGAGGAACCGGCACCGAGAGAGCCTCCCTCGGAGGAGCTTCGCATTGCAGAATATTTATTTATTTTATTTATTTAGTATATATTTGTATACCGCTGCTTCCAGCGATCAGTAGCGGTTTGATTACATGTATGAATTTGTCAATCATGACAGGAATTTTTGCGGTATATCAAGCTCCATGGTACGGGGCTCCTCCTCCGACTCAGTGGCAAGCACAAGGGCCCGCGTCATATCCCTGACGAACTCCAAGAAAGTGTCCTCGGGAGGTGACTGCCGCTTCTTGGTCGGCAGGGAGGGGTCAGGTGGGAGGTCTCGGTGGGACCGAGTCTCCGGGGAGGTCTTCCTATCGAATTCCGTGGAATACTCGAGGTCAGATGGCTCAAGATGGGTGGGTGACTGAGCTGATTCTCCGAGGCCAAAACAAGCCCAAAACTGGAGGTGCTCGCCCGCAAAGATCTCATGCCCGAGGAATGGGACAGAGATAGAGATCCTCGCCGAGGATCCCCACGAGGCTTTTGGGAGTCACAATGACAGCCCGGGGAGTCCTTGAGGTTGAGGTCCCTGCGATTTCAAGGCACGTGCCATCAAAGCCGGGCAGCAGCACCTGCTGGGCAGCGAGGGTGCGTTCCAAGGCCAGCATTTGGGCCTCTCACTCGAGAGCAGGGCCCTGTGACACCAACGTGGTGATCAGGTCTGATATCAAGGAGGAGAGGGGGAGGTCCTCGCCGGGACGACCCTCGGGAGACCAGACGCCTTCGCCAAAGGCCTCCATATCGGTTCGAGGCACCTTACTGGGCCACTCCCTCTCCAACTCTAGACTGCCAAGGGGGCTGAGAGACCGGGCGCGTGACCCTTCATGCTTGTTTGGTGCCCCCCGACAGAGTCCTCGAGGCCTTCTTCTTCCGCTCGCATTCAGGCGACCCCTAGTCAAAGTGCCGCCGGGCCCGGGGAGGAGCCTTGGGAGACTCCAGAGCTGGTGGGGCCGAAGAGCGGGAGGCTACCGGGGATAGCCACCGGGCCTTATGGAAGAGATCATCTAGCTTCTGCTTAGGACATCTTCTTACAAAGGGAGCATAGCTCCGGGTCATGGTCGGCTCCTAGACACCTGAGACAACAGTCATGGGTGTCCGTGAGCGACATGTTTTGGAGCATCTATCACATTTCTTAAAACAGGAGGCTGATGAGGAAAAAAGGACCCCTGCGAGGTCGAAGACCTTCGACGCGGCCAGTGGTTAAAAAGGGCGCAAAAGCGCAGAAAGAACAAAAAAGGCAAAAAGAAAAAAACCCCGAGGTCAGGGCAGAAGCAGAGGCACTCAGGAGGCTGGAAGAGGACCGGCGAAGGCCAGTATAGCAAAACCAGTTGAAACAGAGGAAAAAAACTTTTTCTGGGGACGAGACATACGTCCGAAGGGCTCCACAGAAAAAGGGAGAATGAGTAAGATGGCACCCTTGGGCAGGAAGGGGACCACACATGCATGGTGGCATTCCCAAAGGCTTTCTTTGAAAGCTGGGGAAATGCTCCATACGGGCTCTGTCATTGCCAACATCACCCATATGTCAGGACTGAATTCCTGCTTGTTCCTGGAGAATGTCCTGCTAGACCAGTCCAGAGAAGTAGGACATACCAAAGCTGCGACTTCAGTTTATGGAAAAAAAATACAGCAACCTTCAAAATCTCTGCAAAGATTCTTATTCTTTCCCTGGCACTGATACTCCGAAAGGAAGGCAAACAGACCATCTAAATGACATGAAAAGATAACACTACTTTGGGCAAAATGGAAAGTGGTTTGACAAGAATTATTTTGGAACTGCAGACTCTGTCGTTCTCTAGGGAGTCATGTATATTCAGGCCCTTCCTTATTACTACAGTACTACTATTAAATAATTTGTATAGTGCTATAAGCGTATGCATCACCATCCATACAGATGTAAGACAGTCCCTGCTCATCAAAGCTCACCGAGTAATCAAAACAAACATCACCACAAAAACTAGAGTAGAATATAGGAAGAAACATATCATGCATATCTCATGAGCAAGGACTGTCTGCTATGGAACGCTCTCAAAGACATCATCCATGAAGCCATGCATTCAAGCTCGCATCCTAGAGATGACTGCATGGCTGTGTGGATGGTGTCGGAGAGCTTTTGGTTTTCTGGACCATGGGATGATTTTCCAAGGACTGCAGAGCAGAGTCTGTGTCCGCCTATCCAAGAAGGGTCAAAGTTTTTTCCTCAGCAGACTGGTTGATGGGGATGGGTGAAGAAAGGCCCCAGGTAAGTAAAACATCAAATTCCTCTAGATATGGGTAAAATGGACAATATCTGGAAAGCAGTGTGTATTAATACCCATAGTATGAGAAATATGATTTCAGATATTTAGGCTTTAATGCAGTGATTCCCAAAGTGGGCAGCACCAACCCTCGGGGGGTATTGGGCTAATCTAACGGGGCACTGAAAGACAAGTGGTGGCATGGGGCGCTGCACTTCCCTAGGGGGATGTGCTGGAGGGATAAGCACAATATAGCTGCATGAACCACTAAGCAGTAAGAAAATATACACATTGCGCAATATAAATTGACTGTATACTAAATGAGCATATGTTTGCATCATCACAAGAGAACCAACGATGTATATGTTTACATTATATGATTACACCAGACACTGAGAAAACTGGTATCGCTTCATCAAGCCCATCCATCCCATTAAACATGTAATCATGTAATATAAACATATGCATGAGCAAGATGGCACCTTTGGGCGGGAAGAGGACCACGCATGCGTGGCAGCAATCCCAAAAGCTTTCTTTGAAAGCTGGGGAGTTGCTCCATCGGTGCCAACGTCACCCATAAGTAAGGGCTGACTTCCTGCTTGTTCCTGGAGAGATTCTCCCAGGTCCTTCAACTTCTCTAGCGCCTCTCCAAACAGGAGCTTGCCTTTAAAGGGAAGTTTACTAAGATGAGTCTTAGAGGAAACATCTGCAGATCAATTACGCAGCCAGAGGAAACGTTCTGCCACTATCACAGATGCCATGCTCTTAGCCGAAGCCCTGACCAAGTCATAAAAGGCATCTGCGAGATACGCAGAGGCCAATTCCAACTTTGCAGCTTCTGATAAATGCTGACTAATTTCCCCTTCAACATCAGACAGCAACTGCAACAGCCTAATACAGGCCCATGTGACACATGCTCCACAAAGGGAAGCCTGATGTGTCGGGGCATTGGTCTCAAATGCTTGCTTTAACAGGGTTTCCAGCTTACGGTCTTGCATGCCTTGCAGCGCCATCCCACCTTCCACAGGAATGGAGGTTCTTAATGACCACCGACACCAATGCGTCCTCCTTCGGTAATATAAACAAATCCTTCTCTGCTTGAGGCACCGGATACAAACGAGCCATAGCCCAACCTCCCTTCAAGCCAGCTTCAGGAGTCTCCTATTTCACCTCTATGAGCTGCTTGATTGCTCTATGTACTGGAAAGGCAGTCTGAGAAGACTTGATACTCTGCAGGAGGGGATCTTCTAATGGTTCCTCAGCCCCCTTCAAAAGCTGAGCAATATTCAGGGCCTCTAGGAAATTGGCAATGAGTTTTGCCAGCTCTTCCTGCCTAAACACTAACTACATTCGAATCCTGCTCTGGCAGGATCTCCCGTTCTTCTAGCTCCAATGGAAAACCTTCACCCCAAAGGTCTGAAGTGCCTTCCATGAGATCTTCCAATGCCCCTGAATGAATGGAAGCCTGGTCCTTCCCAGACTCTGCTTCTACCCTGCACTTTTTAAGCTACGGTTCCCCAAGCCGTGGTCCACCGCTCTGCTGGGATGCCAATCCAGGTTCCTCCAACTGCCTTATCATAGCTATCTGAACTGTACCTTCTCACTGGCCCTGTTCAAGCAGTAGGCCTGGTGGAGGAGTAAAATGACGTCAGGCAAAAATGGAGTAGATGGGGCTTGGGAAACAGCCAATGCTGTGTCTGTTGGGCCTTTGGGAGCAGCAGGAACCACATCCTGCTTCCCTGTCACCTTGGAGTACTTTAACGGAGCAGCAGCTAAAATAGCCACCGCCTCTGCAGAAACTATGGGAGCCTGCTTACAGGAAACCGGGCTCTGCATTGTTTGCGTTGTAACGTTATCTGCTGCAGAAACAGCCCCCAAAACATTCTCTACGGCACAGTCCTCTTTTTCACAGAATCTGCAAAGACTGGCCCGCCAACATGGAGCTGTGGCAGCTGCCACATGCAGCACAGCACGATTTCTCAGCCATGAGGAGAAGTCAAAAGCGTGGGAAACAAGCCCAAGCCGAACACATCCTGGCTGAAGAAAAGCAATGAAAACCCTTGTACTCACTGTGCTTCAGCGTATAATTGACCAGAGGGCAGCAAACAAATCAGTGAGCAGTGTCTTTGCTTCCTGTTTGGCTTCAGTCATTTTCACTTGAGATTGTAAAGAAAAAGCCAACAGCTGGAGCCACCGAACTGACAGGCAAAAAAAAATGCTTATGCAACCACAGCAAGTCGCAGAGCCAGCACCAGTAGGGAGAGTGGAAGGTGAAGAGGGAGAGAGAGACCCGAACCCCTGGGTAATGCATTCCAGCTGGTAACCTGACTGACTGAAAGGTCCCGGTTAATTTAATTTAGTCAGCCCTCTGTAGCAGTGTATTTAGTTGATGCTGTTCTCTATTACGTACTGAGCCACTTCACCTTTTTTTTTTTTTTTTTTTTAAACAAAAAAAAAAAAAACCCAACCAACCCCCCCCCACGATATCCTTTAGTTAGGGTCCAAAATAAGAAACTCAAATGAGTTCTCCAACAGAAGCTATTTCCCAATTATCCTTTCAATGAAGTCCAGAACCGTAAGGAACTCCTCACCAGCTGCTGGAGACTGAGATACTGATCGTGGGGCACGGAGAACGATGCCCTTCTAGGGTGGCATCAGCAAAGACCTGCTATGCTCAGTCTCTAACAGCTGGTTGGGGGAGATATCGTCCCTCCAGTCCAACCCAGATGTGTGGGTTAAGGAAGTGCTGTTTATCTTCCAAGATGGGAATATGGAAATAGGCTTCAGCCAGATCTAAGTATGTGAGAAATTCCCCACACCAAATCGCCAAGATGATCGACCTCAGCATCTCTATTCGGAAGTGAAAAGTTCTCAAGTGAGCATTGACACCCTTGAGATAGAGGATAAGCCAGAATGGTCAGTCCATCTATTTTGTGGTTCCAAAAGGAGGGCAATCGGACCTTGTCCCTTTTGGCAGGCGGCAGCAGCAGCACGAAAGCTTTGAACAGACTGCTCAGCCTCCATGTGGCTTGGACTATGGTAATTTTGGCTGCAGAACTGCAAGGAGAGGTCACCAAGGTATCCAGGATGGGATCTCCATTTCAGCACATAGCCGTATTAAACAAACATCTATCACCCGTAGTCTGAGGTCACACATGCCCATTCCTGCTAGAAAAAGACACTGTCTGCAATCTACAGGAGGTACCTTGGAATGGACCCCCAATCCATCACTGCATCTGGCAAGAGAAATTAAAACTTGAAGAAGGGACATACCAGAGACCACAAAAGCCCCATGAAACGACCAACTCTGGGTGCAGGAGCCAAAGGAATTAAAAAGATTTCCCAGGCTATATTTACAGGAATCCTGGAAACTCTAGGGATCCTGGTACCAGGAATGAAGATAAAATGAAGACACAGAGGAGTAAGACAGGCCAGACCACTTCCACTTTTGGCCTATCCGCCAAAAGGCTATGAAGTTTGGATTCTCACAACCCCTTGACCAGTT
Organism: Ichthyophis bannanicus; assembly: GCA_033557465.1. Lineage (NCBI taxonomy): Eukaryota > Metazoa > Chordata > Amphibia > Gymnophiona > Ichthyophiidae > Ichthyophis > Ichthyophis bannanicus. The sequence goes on along the minus strand of CM066036.1, from coordinate 350,536,737 downwards.
TCTCCATGTCCTCCCCAAAACACTAGCATCCCCTTCTGCTGCCCAATGGTAAAGCCAAAGTCTGTGTCATGTCACCACAGGAAAAAAAAAATGTAGTCTGTGGCCACTAGGGTGGACCAGATCATATATGGCAACCACCAAGGTGGTTGCTGTTGACTCCAGAAGATCTGGAGGTGTCATCCTGAGAGAGTGACCGATTCTAATGGATGAGGGCATGAGCTGTAAACCCTACATAAATCATTGTCTGGAACAGGCCTTGACAAATTTTCTTAGACTCTAGGAGCCAACCACTGAAATCTACATCACACAGTGCACATGCATGCCCTCAGCCCCTAAAAAGGTATATCACAGCTTCTTTTTTAGGTTTTAGGGCCTAATTTACTAAGACTGTTTTCCCATTTTCCATGGAGAAAAACAACCCTTAATAAACCAAGCTCTTATTGGGCCACTGCACAGTCCAAAAAGAAAGCAGTGGTTCTACTCCTCCTCCCCCTCCCCCACTGACCCTTTAAGCTACACCTGTATGTGTGTGGTGTGAAAGTGGGGGTGCCTTTGTATGTGCGCGCATGCACAGGTGGGTTGGCTGCTTGTGTGTGTTGTGCAGAGGTGGAGTGCCTGTTTGTGTGCTCGCGTGTGTTGGTGTGGTGGTGTTTGTATACGTTTTGGTTGGGGTGGGGGAATGCACCCTTTGGCATATACAAATTGTGTTATTTTGTCCCCATGCATTCATCCCTTTAACCTCCAACCCTTGCAATCTTCCCTCTCCCCTTTAACATCTCCCCACTCTCTCCCCCTTCTCCCTACCCCCTAGAACTCACACTCCCTGCCCTCTATTCCACCCCATCCTCCTCCGTTTTTCCCCTATTGCTCCTTTAAATTTTCTCTCATTGTCCCTTGCCCCATTTCACTTTTTTTTTCTGTGAGCCTGATCGCCGCTGTCTTCTGTACGGAGGATGGTATCTGAGGGCAGAACAGGAGGGGCCTTGTGTGATTACAGCTCTCTTCTTGCCTTCTGCCCACAGGGGATGGGATCCCTGCAGACTGCCAGGTAACTGAGGCGCAGTCGCCTTCTCCTGCTTTGCTCTGTGGAAGATCAGATCCCAAAGGCAGACAAAAGGGGTCTAACTGCCCCATCACAATTTTTTTTCCACAAGGAGGGGGAGGGGCAAGGGCACAAAAAAATCCCAGGCGCCAGGTGCAAATTTCTGGTTGCCATGGAGACCTGGCACTGGGATTTGTCGATTCTTGGTCTGGAGAATTCAGGAGGTGGTTTAAAACTAGCAATTGTCTTTTGGGAGCTGCACCACCCTCCACTGGGATGGTGGTGTGCTTAGTGACAGCCGTCACATGCGCATCCACCTAGGGCAAACATAACCAGGGATTGAAATCTTCCTGAGGAAAGCATAAAGCTTGCTTATGACCCTGAACCCTTTCAATGGGGAGTCTGGTAAGTCCCATGATCTTGAGAACCTCAGGGAAGGGGAACGCCCTGGAAGATTACTGAACCTCCTGCAAGAGGGGGTGCAGCTGCAGCACCTTCTCCAAAGGATGAGAAAGCTGCAGGGAAGAGGACAACTCATTGAACAGTGCTAACAGCTCTTCTCTCCGAAGCAAACAAATGAAGGAATTCTCTTGATCATTAAGAGTTGAAGGCTAGTCCTCACCACAGATAAATTTCCCATCAGAACCATCAGGGTTCAACTTAGGACCTCGAGTAGAGAAGAGACTGTCAGTCCACAGAATCAAACTTTTGCCAGAGCTGCTTTTGTGGTGGAGCTCCCACAGGGCTTTGCCTGCCTTGTGAAGCAGGACCCCCTCTCTGACCGACAGCAGAGAGAATAGGAGAGCTCAGAAGCCTCTCTATCCAAGCTACCTCACCAGAAAAACCATGCTTGCTGGAGAAAGGTGAATGCCATAGAGGAAAACCAGAGGCTGGGAATTATCTTCTCACCTGCACTGCTCTACTAGTGGAAGGTAGACCAGCCACTATAGGACCCGCTGAGAAGAGGTGGGCTGAGGAATCCAAAACTGGGGCACTGTCTTTCCCCTCCAGCTGCCCCCATGATAGCCTGCTGAACTGATGACAAAGGAAGGTCTTTGCCCTTTAACTGCCATGGAGATACCTCAGAGGGGTTAGCAGAAGCCTCATGCAGGAAATGGAGAGAGAAAGCCCAATGAAGTAAACTGGCGTTTGCCACACAAGCAGCATCTCCTCCACACACAAGCAAATCCTTTCCACAAGTGGTTAGCTGAAATACACTAGAACAGAGCACTCAGAGCACATACACCAGCTCAGACACACCATGCACTTAATTAGTAAGAATCTACATAGTATACGCAAGAGCCTCATGCTGGGAACACACTTAGAGGTACCCATGCATACCAACACGTCATATGCTGATATTGCACAGCCAAGGACTGGTAATGTGCACAAACAGGGTTAGCACAAGGCAGAAATGGAGAAGAGAAAATTATGCTTAATCAACAGTTCCTCTGAAATGGTACCAAATCTGAAAGTCAAACCACTCAGCAGACAAATTCGGAGTGCCCTGAAAGACAAGTTTAGTCAAGCAAACAACTTTAATCTGGAATTCACCCGCAAGGAGCCCCAAGCAGTAACAGTGTTGGGTTCAATGCTACTTCCCCTGCTGACAAGACCTGAAGATCCATGCCTCTGAAGATCTTCATCCAAACATATATAGCGATTTTAGAAAAGGTTCAGAGAAGAGCCACCAAAATGGCAAAGGGGATGGAAGGATACTCCTATGAAGAAAGGCTAAAAAAGTTAGGGCTCTTTAACCTGGAAAAGAGACGGTTGAGGGGAGATATGATCGAAGTCTATAAATTAATGAACGGAGTGGAACGGGTAAACGTAGATCGATTGTTTACGTTATCAGAATATAGAAAGACTAGGGGGACATGCAATGAAGCTACAGGGTAAACTATTTAAGACTAATAAAAGAAAATATGTTTTCACTCAACGTGTAATCAAACTCTGCGATTTGTTACCGGAGGATGTAGTAAAGGCTGTTAGTGTAGCTGGGTTTAAAAAAGGTTTGGACAAGTTCCTGGAGGAAAGGTCCATTATCCATTATTAAGAAGGGACCCAGGATATCAATGCTTGACCCAGTACAAGCATTGTGGAACCTGTGTGTCTTGGGGAAACTGCTAGGTACATATGACCTAGATTGGTCACTGTTGGAAACAGGATACTGGGCTTGATGGACCTTGGTCTGACCCAGTATGGCATATCTTATATTCTTATGTTCAAATCTTCAGGGAGAGCCAGTGAGAGGTGGGGGGGGGGAGGGGGGGAGAATGGGGCACTGAGGCTGTATGAGATGCAAGTTCCTAATCCAACAATTCTGGCTGTTCAAGTGGGAAGGACAGGGAACTGAACCAACACCACCTCCTGTAGGCTATTCTCAGAAGGACTCAAGTTAGGAAGTCGTCCCAGAGAGTGGTTACTCACAAGCTAAACCAAAGTTTTCCAAATAAATATTTTCATAGAACTGCATCCGATTGCATCCATCTGCTGGGATAATGTAGCATGTATGATGTAGTGGGACCTGTAATAGCTGTTCTCCAGGGAGAGTAGGAATCAGTCCTCACATATGGGTGACGCTGGCACCGACAGAGCCTATGCGGAGCATTTCCCCAGCTTTCAAAGAAAGCCTTTGGGAATGCCGCCATGCATGCATGGTCGCCTTCCCGCCCAAATGTACCATCTTACTCAGTCAGGTGCCATAGCTATAGCCCCCTCAAGAAGATGGCAAAAATATACAGCAACTCCAAGGGGAGAAGGAAGGGTTGTGAGGACTGATTCCTGCTGTCCCTAGAGAACACCTGTTACAGGTGAGCAACTACGCTTTCTCCAGGAACAAGCAGGAAGTCAGTCCTCACATATGGGACTCCCTAGCTACAGGCTACCGAGGACCTGTAGAAAAAGGCATTGCATCACCGTGAGCAGTTGCCAATGAAAGCCAAAGGCAGCCCGAGGACCTCGGGTTCATGGATGGCCATGCTCCCAGTAGCCAGAACAAGAGTCGTCAGAGGGCAGGAGTTGCTTAAGCCCCGAACAGATTATAGAGTACAGCCTGGCTGAAGGCGGCGTCTCAACGGGACTCCCTCTCTAGGCAGTAATGCACCATGAAGGTGTGTGGAAGACCAGGTGGTGGCCTGGCAGATGTCTGCCAGTGTTACTAGCCTGCGCTCTGTGCCAGACGTTACCATTGCTCAGACATTGTGAGCCGTGACTCAGCATATTCCAGAGGAAAACCGGCCTGGGCCTGAGCAAAGGCAATGCAGTCTGCCACCCAGATGGACAAGGTACACTTGGTGACCGCCAGTCCCAAGCTCCTGCGGTGGTCCAGAGTCTGCTGCAGATAGAAAGAAAGAGCCCTCTTACAATCCAAGGTGTGGAGAATCGCTGATACCCGGTCAGCGTGGGGCTTCGGGAAGAAAGTGGGCAGCACTATCTCTTGATTGAGATGAAAATCTGAGGCAACCTTCAGAAGGAACTTGGGGTGAGTCTGCAGGACCACCCGGTTCCTACAGAACCTCGTGTATGATAACTTGGCCATCAGCACCTGGAGTTCATTGACTCTCTGGGCAGAGATGAGAGCTATCAAGAAGGCCACTTCTATGACAGGTACCGCAGCAGACAGATAGCCATGGGCTCAAAGGGCGGCTTGGTCAGCTGTGTGAGGACCACTTTGAGGTCACATTCCACCGGAGAAGGGCGGGTAGGGGGCTTGGAAAGAATCAGGCCTCGCAAGAAACGAGAGACAAGCGGTAGCCCCGAAAGAGGTTTGCCCTCGATGGGGTGGTGGTTTGCTGAGATGGCAAGTGTTAGACTTCAGCCCAGACTGCGAGAGGTGGAGCAGGTACTGCAACACCAAACTGATGGGGCATGAAAATTGATCCACACAAAGCTACGAGTACCACACCGAGAACAGATGCCACTTGAAGGCGTAAGCCCCTCTGGTTGAGTCCTTTCGTGAGGCCAAAAGAATGACCTCGATCTCCACGGAGAGATGGTAGGAGGCTAGAGTGATCCGCTCAGCCGCCAAGCTGTGAGGGACAGGGACAGGGATAGGAACCTCAGATTGGGGTGAAGAAGCAGACCCTCCTCCTGCATCAGCAGTTCCGGTGAGAACCCGAGCAGGACCGGGGGCTCTGTCAGGAGACGGAGAAGCAGGAAAAACCAAAGCTGCCTGGGCCACCTCGGGTCTATGAGAATCATCGAGGCCCTGTCCCGCTGGACCTTGAGAAGGGTCCAGGCGATGAGGGGCGTGGGGGGGGTAGGCATATAGTAACCCCGTGTCCCACGAAATGAGGAAGGCATCAGGGACCACCCTGCCTGGGTGCGGGAGGGGACCCAAGAAGCAAGGAAGCTGCGAATTTACCGGGCTGGAAAAGAGGTCCAGGTCCAGAGTCCCCCAATGCTGGAAGAGGTGCTGCGCCGCTCAGAGACACAGGCACCACTCGTGCGGCCAGAGGACCCTGATGAGCCAGTCCGCCAATGCATTGTTCGACCCTGGAGGTAAGTGGCCTGGACAGTCATGCCCTGGCTCACCGCAAAGGAGCACAGGGCTGTTGCCTCTGAACAGAGGCTATAGGAGCCAATGCCCCCTGTTTGTTCACACAGAGGCTGTAGGAGCAAGTGTCCCCCTCCCTGTTTGTTCACATAGAACATCGTGACCTGGTTGTCTGTCTGGACCAGCACCCCTCGGTGCTGCAGCAAGCAATCCCTGAAAACCCAGAGAGCGAGGCAAATTGCCTGGAGTTCCAGCAGGTTGATCTGCTGCCAGGACTCCGAGGGACCAGGAACCCCAAGTGTGCCATCCCTCGCAGTGGGCTCCCCAGCAACCAGGGAGGTGTCCATGGTCAAAACCACCTTATGCACCAGGGCTTGGAAGGGTATACCACGAAGCAGGTTCTGAAACTCCTGCCACCCAGCCAGAGACTCCGCCGTGCTGGGAAAGACTGAGATGGGAGCTTGGAGGCGGCTGGCTGACTGCGCCCATTGCACTCGGAGGCACCACTGCGTCGCCCATATGTTGAGACAGGCGTTGGGCACGACACTGACTGTGGAGGCTATGTGGCCGAGAAGGCGAAGCATTGCCCGGGCCGGGATGATGCCGCGGCATCGCACCTCAGACACCAGGTACACGAGGCAGTCCGCCCTGTCCTGAGAAAGAAAAGCCATGGCCCGAAGAGTGTCCAAGCGAGCCCCGATGAACTCCAGGGACTGAACTGGAGTGAGATGGGACTTTGGGTAATTGATCACAAACCCCAGATGCTCCAGGAGGCAAATGATGCAATCCGTGGCCTGCCTGGCTTCGGAGGCCATGCCCCCTGATACGAGCTAGTCATCTAGATACGAATAGATGAAGGTCCCTGCAGCCGCAGATGGACTGCAGCCACAGCCAGGCACTTCATGAAGACCCACAGGGCGGTTGCAAGGCCGAAAGGAAGTACCCTGTACTGGTAATGGTTTCTCTGAACCATGAAGTGGAGGTACTTTCTGGTTTTGGGGTGGACGAGGATGTGAGCGTAGGCGTCCTTTAAGTCCAAGGAACATAGCCAATCGCCCTGCTGGAGGGTAGGGCAGTAACATTCAAAGGGAGAGCATCTTGAACTTCTCTTGCACCAGGAACTTGTTGAGGTTCCATAGGTCGAGGATGGGCCACTTAGGGACGAGGAAGTGTCGGGAGTAAAAGCCCTGTCCTTGGAGGTGCAGTGGAACTGGTTCTATCCCGTAGTCCTCGAGGAGGCATGCAAGCTCCTGACTCAGGAGGGCCTGGTGCTGGGGAAGCAGATGTGGCTCCCCGGGAAAGTACAGAGTGGCATGGTCCAGATGGAAACTATAGCCCTCCTGAATGACCTGGAGAACCCAGGCATCAGTGGAGATGGACTCCTACCTGTGGGAGAAATGGACCAGATGCCCCCGATGGACAGCCGATCTGCCAGAGGGGAAGAGGCTATGCCGATGGCGTCAAAACCCAGAGGCTAGTTGAGTCAGAGCTGGGGGTTGTGTCTTGGGGTCCTTCAGCTTACGAGAACCGTGGACTTGCCCTGGCCGCCCTGAACGGGGGTAGATGCCGGCGGATAGGTCGGGTAGCCCCAGTATGGGAGCCCCTTTCCCTGGAAGAAAGGCTTCTTGCTCTGCTGCTTCTTCCTGGGGAGGGAGGAGGTTTTACGTGAGAGGCGAGCACGAGTCACATACTCAGTCTCGATCTCAGCGGCCTTGTCCTCTATGGGCTTGCCAAATAGCAGCTCCCTGAGGCAAGGGACGTCCAGCAGCTTCTCATGGACCTACTGTTCCAGATCAGAGGACTGGAGCCAAGCCTGCTGGCGGGCTCTGATGCCAGCCACTGCCACCCGGGCGGAAGACTCCAAGCTGTCATACGCTGCTCGCGAGAGGTACTTCGAGCATTCCCCGACGGACTTTGAGAGGGCCTGAAAACACCGGAGATGGTCTCCGTCAAGGCCTGCCATGAAGCCTCCAAGCTCCTTAACAAGATCACGGAGGAACATCCCAATGTATAATTGGCAAACTTGGATGTGGCATGACGACATGGAGCCCTGATAAGCCTTGCGTTTGAGGGCGTCAAGGGTATGAGACTCTCTGACCGGCGGGACTGATGAATGAGTCTTCTGGCTCTTTAGCTTCCACATGGCTGATTCAACCACCATCGAGGTGTGGGGAAGCTGGGCTTTCTGAAACACCAGGTTTTGCTGGACCTTCTATATAGCGTCCAGGCACTTTCTCACAATCAGGACAGAGGCTGAGGTCTCCCACATGCAGAGTAGGAGGTGGTTCAGAATGGGAGGAACCGGCACCGAGAGAGCCTCCCTCAGAGGAGCTTCATATTGCAGAATATCGAGCTCCTCAACGCAGGCCTCCTCCTCTGACTCAGTGGTGAGCACTAGGGCCTGCGCCATGTCCTGGATGAACTACAGGAAGGAGGTGTCTTTGGGAGGTGGCTGCCGCCTCTGGGGTTGGTGGGGAGGTCTCGGTGGGACCGAGTCTCCAGGAAGATCTCTCCATCGGACTCCCAGTCTTGAATAGTCTGTGGAGGACTCGAGGTCGGGCGGCTCGAGACAGGTCAGTGACCCGTGCCAGATCTGAGGCTAAAACTTGCCCGGAGCTGGAGGCACCCACCCGTGAAGATCTTTCGCCCGAGGAACAGGACGGAGATTGAGACCTGCACTGAGGATACTCATGAAGCTTCTGGCTCTCGGGGGTCACAACGGTGGCCCGGGAATACCGAGGTCTAGTTCCTGCGATCCCAGTATCAGTGCCTGCTGGGCAGCGAGGAACACAGAAACACTGCGTTCCAAGGCCAGCATCTAGGCCTCCCACTCAGGAGTGGGGCCCTTAGACACTGATGCCAGGGTGACCGGGTTGGGTGTCGAGGAGGAGAGGGAGACCTCGCCAGGAAGACCCTCGGGAGACCGGGCGCCTTCGCCGGAGGCCTCTGTATCGGTTTGAGGTACCTTACTGGGCCGCTCCCTCCTAACTCCAGAGACTGCAGAGGGGGGCTGAGAGACTGGGCGCATGACCTCTCACGCTTGTCTGGCATCCCCGATATAGTCCTCGAGGCCTTTTTCTTCCGCTCGCGTTCAGGCAACCCCTGGTCAGAGTGCCACCGGGCCTGGGGAGGAGCCTTGGGAGACTCCAGAGCTTGTGGGGCCAAAGAGCGGGAGACTACCGGGGATACCGGGGCTGCCTTACAGAAGAGATCATCCAGCTTCTGCTTACGACTCTGGATGGCCTTGGAGGACAACTTCTTACAGAGGGAGCATAGCTCCAGGTCATGGTCGGCTCCTAGACACCTGAGACAACAGTCATGGGTGTCTATGAGCAACATGTTTTTGGAGCATCTATCACATTTCTTAAAACCGGAGGCCATTGGGGCAAAAAGGACCCTTGCGAGGTCAAAGATCCTCGATGCAGTCAGTGGTTAAAAAGGGCATGAAGCACGGTACAAACAAACCAAAAAAAAGAAAACCCCCGAAACCCCGGCCGAAGCAGAGGCGCTCGGGAGGCGGGAAGAAGACCGGCGACGGCCGGCAGAGCAAAAACCAGTTAGAAGGACGAGACGCATGTCCGAAGGGTTCCGCGGAAAAAGGGAGACTGAGTAAGATGGCACCTTTGGGTGGGAAGGGGACCACGCATGTGTGGTGGCATTCCCAAAGGCTTTCTTTGAAAGCTGGGGAAATGCTCCACACGGGCTCCGTCGGTGCCGACATCACCCATATGCGAGGACTGACTTCCTGCTTGTTCCTGAAGAAATAGAGAAATACTAGAGTGTGTCCCTAGCTCCATTACTGATAAAAGCAGGAGGTCATAAGAAACCTCTGGATTTTTCTTATCTCAGCTTCTGCTAGCAGGGGTGCACAACTCACTTGTCTGGACTGGCCTAGCAGGACAATATGGAAGAGGCTATTAAAGTCAAAAACATCTCTTTCAAAAAATGGTAAAAGGAAATCAAAATAAAGAAAATATGAAGCAGCATAAGCAATGGCATTGATAAGGAAGGCAAAAAGAGAATCTGAAAAGAAGTTTATCAAAAGACAAAACACTCACAATAAAATCTCTCAGATATATTTGAAGTAAGAAGTCTGTGAAGGAGTCAGCTACACCATTAGATGATCAAAGTGTGAAAGGGGCACTCATGAAGAACAAGGTCATTACTCAGAGACTAAATTAATTCTTTTCTTTGGTCTTTACTGAGGAAGATGAGAGGAATCTACCCGTATCAAAAAAAGATATTTAATGCTGATGAGTTAGAAAAACAGAATCAAATCTTAGTGAATTTGGAAGATATAGAACAAATGAACAACCTAAATAGTAGCAAATTACCTGGATCAGATGGTATACAAGAATGTTGAAAGAACTTAAGGATGAAACTGCAGAGCTTCTATTAGAGGATTTTAATGACTGGTAGTTTTTAACCTATGACAATTGTTTCTAACCCAGTCCTTGGGGCACACACATCCAAATGGGTCTTCAAAATATCCACAGTGAATATGCATGCCTTGGTATACAAATTTCTCTCCTGTATATTCATTGTGGGTATCCTGAAAAATTTTGACTGGATGAGTCTGCCCCAAGGATTGGGTTGAGAACCACTCATCTATGGTATGAGAAGATTGGAGAGTAGCCTAATTATCACCAGTTTCTAACAAATACTTTGGGGTGATCCAGGAAACTATAGGCTGGCGGTCCTAGCATCAGTTCTGGTCAAACTATTATAAAGAACAAGTTTACTGAATACAGACATAGTTTAATGGACCAAAGTCAGCATGGATTTATCCAAGGGAAGCCTTGCCTCACTTATCTGCTACATTTTCTTAAAGGCATAAATAAATAACACATGGATAAAAAAAGGTGAGCTAGTATATGCTATCATATTTAGTCTTTCAGAAAGCATGTGACAAAGTCCCATATGGTACTTAAAGGTGATACTGCAGAGGAATTGAGAGAAATATCACTACACCGGGAAGATATATTACAACTATTTGATAAACTGAATAGTAGCAAATCACCTGGACCGGATGGTATACATCCCAGAGTGTTGAAAGAACTGAAATATGAGATCGCGGACCTGCTATTGGTAATCTGTGAACTTTCATTAAAATCATCTGTAATACCTGAAGATTGGAGGGTCGCCAACGTAACACCAATTTTTAAAAAAGGTTCCAGGGGTGACCCGGGAAATTACAGACCGGTGAGCCTGACATCAGTACCGGGGAAAATGGTTAGAAACCATCATAAAGAACAAAATCAACCACCATGTAGAGAGTCATGGCCTAATGGGAGACAGCCAACATGGCTTTAGACAAGGAAGATCTTGTCTTACTACTCTGATCTGTTTCTTTGAAGGTGTGCATAAACAGGTAGACAAAGGTGAGTCGGTTGATATAGTGTATCTGGACTTCCAGAAAGCTTTTGACAAGGTCCCCCATCAGAGACTTTTGGCAAAACTAAAAAGTCATGGGATAGGAGGCAGTGTACTATTGTGGATCGGGAACTGGTTTAAAAGATAGAAAGCAGAGGGTAGGGCTAAATGGCCAATATTCCCAATGGAAAAAAGTGAATAGTGGAGTACCCCAGGGATCTGTACTGGGGTCCGCTACTTTTTGACATATTCATAGATGACCTGGAAAAGGGAATAACTAGTCAGGTTATCAAATTTGCAGATGACACAAAACTGTTTAAAGTTGTTAAAACCCAAGAGGATTGTGGAAAGCTGCAGGAGGATCTGGATAAATTGGAAGACTGGGCATCCAAATGGCAGATGAAATTTAATGTGGACAAATGCAAAGTTATGCACCTAGGAAAGAACAACCCACACTATAGTTACACGAGGCAAGGCTCCACATTAGAAACCACCACCCAGGAAAAGGACTTAGGAGTCATCGTGGATAACATGTTAAAACCCTCCGCCCAGTGTGCAGCGGCGGCCAAGAAAGCAAATAGAATGCTAGGTATCATAAAGAAAGGGATGGAGAATAAAACAAAGGATATTATAATGCCTCTGTATCGCTCCATGGTACGACCGCACCTTGAATATTGTGTGCAATTCTGGTCACCGTATCTTAAAAAGGACCTAGCGTTATTAGAAAAAGTACAGAGAAGAGCCACCAAATTGGTGTGAAGGGGATGGAAGGCTACTCCTATGAAGAGAGGCTAAAAGGTTAGGGCTCTTTAACCTGGAAAAGAGACGGCTGAGAGGAGATATGATAGAGGTCTATAAATTAATGAATGGAGTGGAACGGATAAACGTGGATCAATTGTTTACGCTAGCAGAATATAGAAAGACTAGGGGACATGTAATGAAACTACAGGGTAAACTATTTAAGACAAATAAGAGAAATATTTTTTCACTCAACGTGTAATCAAACTCTGGAATCTGTTACCGGAGGATGTAGTAAGGGCTGTTAGTATAGCTGGGTTTAAAAAAGGTTTGGACAAGTTCCTGGAGGAAAGGTCCATAAACCACTATTAAAAAGGGACCCAGGATATCAATGCTTGACCCAGTACAAGCATTGTGGAACCTGTGGTCTTTTGGGGATATTGCTAGGTGTGTAGGACCTAGATTGGCCACTGTTGGAAACAGGATACTGGGCTTGATGGACCTCGGTCTGACCCAGTATGGCATGTCTTATGTTCTTATGTTCTTATGAGAGACTTGAGGAAATTAGAAAGTCATGGCATAAAGTGCAATGTCCTACTGTAGATTGGGAATGTTTGAGGAGGGAAGAGTGGCCTAGTGGTTGGGGCAAGTTACCTCAGGCTGGAGGGCCAGAGGTTCTAATCCTGCTAAAGGACAGCAATCTTAGGCTGGAAGGACTGGGTTCTCTAGTCCCACAGGTGTTCCTTGTGGTGTTGGGCAAGCCACGTAATCCTCCACTGTCTCACGTACAAAAACAGACTGTGAGCCCTTCAGGGATAAGGGAAACATATATACAGTACCTGAATGTACACCGCTTTGACTTGTAGAAAAGTGATACATAAGCCTAGTTAAATAAATAAATGTTCAACCTTCTCAATGGACAAAAGGCAAACAGTAGAGTACCCAGGGATCTGTACTGGGACCAGTGCTTTTTAACATTTATGGAGGTGATTAACTTTGCAGATGACAGCATTATTTGAAATTGTCAAGTCACATGTAGATTCTAAGACATTGTAGAAGGACTGTGAGACTGGGCAATTGGATATCCAAATAGCAGAATAAATTTAAATGTGGAAAAATGCAAACTGATGCACCTGAGGAAAAATAACTCAAATTATAGCTAAACCATGATGGGCTCCACATTAGGGGTGACACCACAGAGGAAATAGATTTAGGCATCATTGTTGACAATTTGTTGAAATCTTCTGGTCAGCATGCAGCAAAAGCCAAATAGCTAACAGAATGTAAGAAATTATTAGTAAAGGAACAGAGAATAACACAGAACATTATAATATCTCTGTATCATTCCAGAGTGCAACTGTATCTTGGGTAGTGTGTGCAATTCTGATCTCCGCATCTCATAGATGAGTTTAGAAGAAGTAACTTTAGACAAAAACCATAAACAACCCAAAAGCCATTATTAAGGAAAACCAAGAGAAAAAAAACACTGCTTATCCCTGAGGATATGCAACTTGAAATCTGGCTACTTTTGGTATATTAAACAACAAAACGAGAAAACTTCTAGATCTTAATCAACATCTAAACTTTATTCTTTAATAGCCTACGCTAATTAGCCCTAATTTGTTTTAGCCTTCCCTATTTCCCTCCTCAACACCTACCAATTCCAAGCACATCCCTTCATTCATAGCTAGTCATCCCAAATAAGATAAGGAGGAAATCTTTCACTGCAAGGTAGTCATCAGCAAATTAATTAACCCTCAGCAACAGACCTGCAGTTCACAGAAAGAAAAAAAAAAACATAATACAAACTAATAGTCTTAAGGGTCTTTATATTAGTTGAGTTAGCCATACTCCTTTAGCAATGTTAAATAAAAGAAAAAACTCACCGATATTAAGCAACAGTCTAGCAGCAAGATGGCAGCAATCCCAACTTTGGCATTAAGTGTCACATGTATAACATCTCCCAGATGGTGAGAGATTTTGTGTGCGCACGCAGTGCAAAGAGCTCCTGGCTCTCAGAGAACAAGTCTGATCTCTGGAAACTAGAATAGCAAACTTGGAGGAACTGAGATAGCAAGGTATATACAGGAGACCTCCTTTCACACAATAGAAGTTTTCCACCCTACATTCTGGCAGCTGTAGTACTGCCTTGGAAAAGGAAGGTCACCTGGAAGGAGGGCATCACCTTATGGCAGAAGTGATCCTGTGGCCAGGACCTGTCCCTCAGATAAAGCGTATTCACCTGTAACAGATGATCTCCGGGAACAGCAGGAATTAAAGTCTTCACATATGGGGTATCGTCGGTACTGACGGAGCCTGTGCGGGAACGCTCCCCAGCAGCCAAAAGGAAAGCTTTTGGGAATATCCCACTGCGCCTGCGTCGCTGCCTTTCCAACTCTCCCTCTTCAGTTGAGTTTATAGCTGAGACAAAGGAGAGAGAGAGAGAGAGAGAAAAAGACAACTCCAAGGGGAGGTGGGTGGGTTGTGAAGACGTAATTCCTGCTGTTCCCAGAGGTTACAGTTGAGTAACTACGCTGTCTCCAAGAACAAGCAGGAAAGTAGTCTTCACATATGGGGACTCCCCAGCTGAGAGATGCCAGGGAGATGACCCCAGAAAGCTGTGAAACCCAGGTTGAGATGGGTCATGCTTCCTCACATGGATCTCTGGCATCGAAACCCGGGACGGCGGGTAGGAGTTGTTCTAAGTCTGAAAGAGATGCTGGAGAACAGCCTGGCTAAACGAGGCATCCCGACGGGAGTCCTTGTCTAAGCAGTAGTGGGCTACAAAGGTATGTACCGAAGCCCAAGTGGCTGCTCTACAAAATGTCATCAATGGACAAAGAGCGAAGGTTAGCCATAGAAGCTGCCATTGCTCTCACGTTGTGAGCTGTGACATGACCTTCGAGAGAAAGTCCCTTACTCTCATATGCAAAGGATATGCAATTTGCAATCTATTTAGACAAAGTTCGCTTGGAGACTGGTAGTCCAAGATGACTAGAGTCAAAGGCAACAAAAAGCTGGGAAGACTTTCTATGTTTCTATGTTGCTTAGTTCTCTGAAGGTAAAAGGCCAAGGCTCTTTTACAATCCAGAGTGTGAAGATTCCTTTTTGCAATGGAGGCGTGAGGCCTAGGGAAGAATACAGGAAGGTAAACAGACTGGTTTAAATGAAAAGGTGAAACCACCTTTGGCATAAAGTGAGGGCGAGTCCTAAGAACTACTTTATCATGTCGATGCAGTCGGTGCCGGCACCGGAGTCGGTGCTGGTACCGGTTGAATTGTCTGAAGCGGTTTCAAGGGCATCGAGGCCGTGAGAAGAGCCGCCAGACTGCGTTCAATAGCCAAGAATCTCTGGTCTATTGACGCTGCCGATGCTTGGGTATCAGTACCGGAAGAAGCGGCTGGTACCCCAGAGCATGGCACCAGTATTTCTGCCGAGGTTGAAGCCTCGAGAACTTCCTGGAGCCCCATTACTGCTTTGGAAGCCGAAGCCTCCTGCCAGGGCAATTTTACCGGTGAAAGTCCCTCAAGGGCAACGCCAGAGGCATCTCGCTGTCTAGAAGGAGATCTACCCTTTGAGGACCGGCTAGAGTTATATTTAGTTACCTGAGATCCATGGGAGGAAGACGAAGCCCTGGACGACATCGATGCCACGGAGGCTGCATCGGAGGGAAAAAGGGTGCTAAGCTTAGCAGCTCAGTTCTGCCGGCCCCTTTTCAACATCATCCCACAGGCAACACACTCTGAAATAGAGTGGTCAGGACCTAAACATTTGAGGCACCACTCATGGGTGTCGGTGACGGAGATAGTACCGCCACACTTAGAACACTTTTTAAAACCCGAAGCGGGTTTTTTCATTCTGAAAGAAAAGTTGGGCCTAGTGCCCAAAATGGCGCGTGGCACCTGAGAGAAAATTACTGGAAAGACTCTAGAAGAAAGGCCGTTTTCTTTAAAAAAAAAAAAACAACCACCGGCGGTACCGGTGTAGCGTTGCGGGAAGGCAGACAAGACCACAAAAAAGAAAAATAGAAGGGATTTTTTTCTGCGGTGACAGGATGTGCAACCTGTCGGCTCCGCGGAAAACAAAAAACTGGAGAGGGACAGTTGGGAAAGGCGGGAAGGCAGCATGCAGGCGCTGTGGGATGCTCCCAAAAGCTTTCCTATTGAACGTTGGGGAGCATTCCCGTGCAGGCTCCATCGGTACCGACGATACCCATATGTGAAGACTAAATTCCTGCTTGTTCCTGGAGACGGGGGATTCCGGAAGAACAGGAGTTCAGAGACAGCAGGAGAGTGGCGGAAGTGGTGTGTGCAGCAATTCTGCAGAAAGAAGGTACGGCAGAGGAGAGGGCAAAGGTGGCACTGGACAGGGCACACAGGGCATTGGGCCGTAGCCGAAAAAATAGACCCAGAGACATAGTGATCTGCATGAAGGACTATGTGGTTAAGGAGCAAATTGCAGAAAAGATGAGAAAGACACGAGACTTCATGTGGCAAGGATATAAAATTGAAGTGTATGCAGATTTGGCAGCAGGGACATTGCAACGACGGAGGGAGATGCAATTTGCTACAAGGGCACTGCGAAAGGAGGGAGTGAAATATAGGTGGATGTACCCATTCGGACTGCTGTTTAATAGGGGAGAAAAAAAACTGGAGAGTAAAACATGGCACAGAGGCGCGTAAGGCGCTGGAGGAGGCAGGACTCTATGGGGAACCCGAGGGTCAAACAGAGTTGGAGGAGCAGGAGAGACCAGAGAGGAAGGAAGGACGTCGTACTCCGAGAAGAGGACAGTTGGGGAGACCTAGGGAAGGGCCAACGTGAAGTGATCCAGGGGTCTGCGAGATTGGATTGCCAGACGGAGAGAAGATGTTTGAGAAGTGGAACTGGAATTGAAATTGATCATAGTAATACCACATATGGTGTGGATGAGTGAATATAGAATATAAGTTTAATAATGGTTGTTAAGTTGAAATGTTAGAGAATGTTAATTGTAACGGTCAAAAAAAAAAAAGGAAGTGTGATACATGATGTCTTTGCATTGAAAAAGGAAGGTAGGCTGCGGTAATTTGTAAAGATAGGGAAGCCATGGAAGGGGGAGGGAGTAGCGTAAATAGGTAAGGGGGGTTAACGTACAAAGGGGGAGGGTGGAACAAGGGGGTGAAGGGATAAGTAGGGTGGGGAGGGGAGAGGAGGGGAGTGTGAGGGGTAGAGGAAGAAGACGGGGAGCTCCAGGCAGAGGGACGGACACTGTTCTAAAGGTGACCTCAGGAGGGAGGGGAGAAACGGGAGGAGAAACGGGGGAGAAAGGGAGGGGTGAGGGGGGTGGGCGGTGGGACTAGGGGGTAAACAGAGGGGAGGGCAGAGGGGACATAAGTGGGGGGGAACAAAAGCTAACAATTGCTACAATAAATGTGAAGAACCTGAGAACATGGAATAAAAGAAGTCTACTGAAAAGGAGAGAAGCAGATTAAGGGCCGATATTATCTGTATTCAAGAGACTCACTTGAAAGTGGGACAGGAGCAGATACTGCAATCAAAGAAATATCCAAAAGTGACTTTGGCAGGGCGGAGAGCGCAGCCAAGGAAAGGAGGGGTGGGGGTGATGGTGAGTGCAAATATGCAGGATAGAATGATAGGGGAATATAGGGATAAGGGGGGAGATGTGTAGGAGTTAAGATTAAACTGGCAAAGGAGGAGGGTGTGGGTTTTGAGCTTGTATGGGCCAAATGAAAAACAAAGGGAGTTCTATGAGCGGATGGTGGAGGAATTGGAATTACTGGGGGACACACCAATCATTGTAGGAGGGGATTTTAATTTGACAGTGAACCCAAGGTTGGATAACAGTGGGGGGAGTGGGATGGTGAAGAGAAAGGATAGGGTAGGTCTGTTGAGATTGAAAGACACAGATTGGGGCTCATAGACACATGGCAGTGTAAAAACCTGGAGCAGCATAAATATACCTTCTATTCAAATCCATATGATACATACAGTAGGATAGATATGATATAGGTAGGTGGGGAGTGGATGTCAAGAGTGGTCAAAGTGGAACAAGGCCAGATAACATGGACGGATCACGCCCCAGTGAGTGTAACTTAACTTAGGGTATATAGATACAGGAATTCAATTTTGGAGACTTATTGAATCTATCCTGGAGAAATCGGAGGTAGTGGGGAGGATAAAGCAAATGATTCAGGAGTATTTGAAGTTCAATCGAAATGGGGAAGTGGGCCTGGGGACAGTGTGGGATGGGATGAAAGCAGTAGCAAGAGGGCATATGATAAAGGAGGTGGTAAGAATTAGGAGAGGGAAGGGGGAGACGGAGTGACAAATTTTGGAGAAAATTAAGAAATTAGAGACCAGCCATCAATGTGACAGGAAAGTGGAAGTGCTGAAGGAACTGCAATTGTTAAGAGGGCAGTTGGGGCAGTTAAGGGCGAGTAAAATAGCATATGAGTTAAATATTCTTAAACAGAATATGTTTTGGGAGGAGAATAGGGCAGGGCGGGTCCTGGCAAATAGAATTAAAATGAGAGTACAACAAAGTAGTATTAGAAGCATCAGGAATAATAGAGGGGAGTTGGTAAATGGGAATAATGAAATTAGACAGGTGTTTAAGGAGTACTACAATAAGTTATATAGTAGTGAGATAACACACAGAAGTGAGGAGGGTGCTACATACTTATCAGAGTGCAACTTAAGTAAGCTAGAGCAAGGAGAATCAGAATGGATGGATAGGCCAATAAGTGAAGAGAAGGTGGTTAAGCGATTAAGACCCTTAAGGGGGGCAAAGCACCAGAGCTAGACGGGTTAACGGGTAAATTTTATAAGGTATTCCAAGCAGCAATTTGTCCAATGCTGGTTGAGGTGTTTAATAGAGTGAGGGTATCCTATCAGTTTCCAAAATCAATGGCAGAAGCAGGCATAGTTGTCTTACTAAAACCAGGGAGGGATCCCATGGTGTGTGGTTCTTAAAGGCCCATCTCATTACTGAATGTGGATGTCAATCTATTGGCAAAAATATTGGCCAATAGATTGCAGAAGGTAGTACAAAGGTTAGTCCATAAAGATCAAACGGGGTTTGTAGGGGGAAGACAGGGAGGGGATAACATTAGGAAATTTGTAATCTGACTTGGGAAGTGCAGAGGAAGGGGCATAAAACGGTGTTTATTACTGTAGATGCAGAGAAAGCATTTGATAGAGTGGAATGGTCGTTCATGATGCAAGTATTGGGGAAAATGGGGTTAGGAGATACATTTCTAAGCTGGATAAGGGTACTGTATGCGGAACCCACTGCCCAGATAAGGGTGAATGGCAGCTATTCGGCACCCTTTAAGCTAGGGAGAGGGACTAGGCAGGGGTGTCCGCTGTCACCTCTGCTATTTGCTTTGGTGATAGAGTCTTTGGCAGAATGGGTGCGGCAGCAAGGGGACATTAAGGAAATACAAATGGGATCAGAGGTGTCAAAAATAACTATTTGCGGATGACGTGATTTTCATGGTGCGGGAACCTATCCTTTCTTTGCCGATTTTAATGAAGGAAATCCGGCAATATAGTAGGGTGGCAGGATATAAAATAAATTTGGAAAAAACTGAAATTTTGAGATTTAATATCTCAGATGGGGTAGTGCAAGGTATAAAAGAGTTTCCTGTTTAAATGGGTAAAGAAAACTTATCGATATTTGGGGATTCACTTGGGAAGGGATATTCAACACTTAAGGGAGTGGAACTATGGCCCATTGGTAAGGAAAATGAGGAAGGACTTACAGAAGTGAAAAGGGATATCTCTCTCATGGTTAGGGAGAATAGCAGTGATAAAAGTGAATATTCTTCCTAGGATATTATTCTTGTTTAGCTCGCTTCCCTGTAGGGTACCTAGAAGATATCAGAAGCAAATTCAAAATATGATAATGGCTTTTATATGGGGGGGGAAGCATCAAGAGTAAATAAATATACAATGTTTCTAAGCAGAAGGGAGGGCGGGCTGGGAGTACCGTGTGTTGAAAAATACTATCTGGCAGCACAGCTGAAAGCAGTGCACACGTGAAGGGGGGAAGGTGAGACACCCAGTTGGGTACATATGGAAATGGAAGGGCATAGGGGACACAGCTTAGAGGAATGGGTTTGGGACCCACAGGCAGGGAAAGAAGAGGATAGGGAGGGAAAGCACAGTTCCTTACCTGTAACAGGTGAACTCTGGGAACAGCAGGAATAAGTCTTCACATATGGGTACGTCGGTACCGACGGAGCCTGCGCGGGAACGCTCCCCAGCGTCCAAAAAGAAAGCCTTTGGGAGCATCCCACACACATGCGCACTGCCTTTCCTCCTAAACACTTCCCTCTCATCAGTTGGGTTTGTAGCTGAGACCGAAGGAGGGAAGTAGACAAATTAGAAAGAGAGAGAGAGAGAGAGAGAAAGAGAGCAACTCCTAGGGGAGGTGGGTGGGTTGTGAAGACTTATTCCTGCTGTTCCCAGTGATCACCTGTTACAGGTAAGTAACTGTGCTATCTCCAGGAACAAGCAGGAATGAGTCTTCACATATGGGGGACTCCCAAGCTAAGATGCCTGGAGGAGGCCCCAGCATGTTGCAAATCCGATGGACGGGCAATGCTTATCCTTTAGAACCCCAGGCATCTAAGGGATGGAGGGTAGGAGTTGAATTACAAAAGAAAAAAGGGGTGCTGTGGAACAGCTTGACTAAACAAGGTATCCAGAGGGGGGCCCTTGTGAAGATCATAACTGTTAGAAAAAATTGAATCCCAATTTTCTAATGTGGATCTTACTCAAAATATTGCAAAAGCATTTGTTGAGGCCAATATGGGTCTGTAATTGAGAGCCAGTATATTATCCTCAAAGAAATTCCCTCACTGTGAAGTAGAGGAAAAATAAATTTTGCAATACAGGAAGAGATAAGAATTCTTGAAGATAGAACTAACCCCAGAATAAGAAGTGGGGAAGTTTAATGGGGTTGGACTTTAGAGAACTAGGTAAAGCTTCTGTAAAGTCCAAGTTTGAACTCTGTGTCCTTGGAGCAGAATAAGGCCCTAGGCAAGAGTGGAGATAAATCTGACTGGTTTGGATGAAAAGGTAGAAATACCCCTTACAGAAAAAAGGGGAAAGTCTTTAAGACTCCTTTTATCCAAAAGAAAAACAGTTATTTGTATTAGGCGTTGGGCCTCCAACTTCTTGAAGATCAGTAAAAATCTTTCATAATGATGTCACTTTTGATAATGACTTTACATGAAGAGCTTCAGATGTAACGTAACCGAAAAGGTTACGGTAAGAAGGTATTTCCCAATTTACCAGAGAAAATGGTTGTCCATTAAGTTTTATGATATGCTGGGACAGCATTAATATGGACAGTAAACAAATCTTTGAAAGTCAGATATTGTATAGCGATTGACTCAATAACAAGAAGGATTAAGACCTACTTGAGAATATTGATGGAGAATCTCTGCTTGGTTAAAAATGGAAGAACTATAGGGAATGTTTCGTCGAAACTGGTATTATGTTCTTCACTTACAAGGAGAGGACTAGATTTTTTTAAAAGATCTAGGTCCTGAATAACCAGATCTGGAGACCTACGTGAAGGAGTGCAGAGGAGATCCTTAGTCTTAAGACAGCAAGTCTGGATCCTTCTATAACTTCAGGTAGTAGCTGGAGAAAAAGACGCAATATAAGGAGATACCATGTTTGCCCCTCCATGAGGGCAATATGAGTATCATGCATTTTTTTTATTTTTATTATAAGCTACAATGAAGTATAGGGAATTAGAAGGAAAGTAGTAATTAAGGACCTACTGCAGTGAAAAGAATGCATCCCTGTTGTAGGAGTTCCAGTGAAATGTGGAACCACCCAGGGAATTTTGTAATTTTTTATGCCTTCGCGTGGTCTAAGCCCTAGTTAGCTTTCCTTAAAAGAAAATTTTTAAGGAAGATGGTAAGAGTAGGAACAAACCAGTCATGTAGGAGCATGACTGGGCAGAGTCTACCAGCTGAAACCCTCTTAACCATCTGGAAGCTACCTGCTAGGAATAGCTCTTAGGCTCTCTGGCAAGGCCCATAGTTGCAGAGCTTCCATGGCAGAGAGCATGTTGTAGGTTGGTTAGATCTGGCTGTTTAATTGCCAGTGTGCAATCTAATCTATTCTGTTGGAGCCAAAAAGAAATGAAGATGGCTAAGAATAGTAGACAGGCCTGATGTCTGCAACAATAAAGTGTAACCTCTCTTGGAGTTAATCTGTTATTAAGGCAGCAGAAAAAGTAGGTCCTATAGGTTGGAGAGGACGGACAGACATAATTTGGAGTGGTAATACTCAATTTCTGTCTGATAAGCTGCCTTAAAGAAGTATCTGAGATACATAGAGAAGAGGATGAACCACAAAGGGGAAGAAAACTCTGTATGGAAACTACCCACTGGAGTAGGTATTGAAGAAAACTCCTATGGCTTAGAAAATAAGCCCTCCAGTTGATTAGTAGTACTCTTAGAGACAAAGTCTGGACTAAGAGGGATAGAAAGTAATCCAGAGTTGAGAGGACTTACAATTTGGTAAGTCTTTGAAGAGGTAGGGTCCCCTTGCGGTTAAAAGTATAAGATATCCTCATACAGAAAAACTGTCAAGGTGAAGGGTATAGCTCACCTTGTTGTTAGTTGTTAGGTTTCTACTTTTAAAAGAAAGGGAGAACTGTTATCTCTAGGGTATGATGGTCCTCAATAGCTCTTGGAGCTAAAAAATGGATTTCTCTTGTAGTAAGAGATTCATGCCCAGAGTTGAGGATTGAGTCAATGTATGACTGGTATCTCAGCATGGATGAGATGAACCTTAGATGCTTCTGTTAAAAAGAAGTAGGCTCAGAGGTTGTAAACCTCACACAGAAAAACAGAGAATGGAAATATCAGAAACCCTGCGACTGCTGGGCTTGCTGAGGCTGTTGAGGTCTTGATTTTCTTAGCCTGGTTTGATGTTGCCTGTCTTTGGAAACATCTGCATGATGGGTAGGAGATGGATAAAAAAAAAACCAACAACTTTTCTCCCCTAGGGGGATAAAGCTTTTTAGGAGAGTTTTTATTGGCTTGGATAGAGGAAAGTTTTGACAATCCTCTGACAGTAAGAGCATCAGCGTTTAACTGAGTAGCTTGAAATAAAGCATCCTTGTTAAAGAGATTTTCACCAGTACAAGGAGTATTTCCCAGCCTTTCTTGTACCCATCTGTCCAAGTCTGAAGCCTGGAGCCAGGCTAGGCGTCGTGCTCCTATGGCTATAGCAGAAGTTCTGCTAATTTATTTTATTTACATTCTCTTATATACCGCGCTATTCTGCATCAGTGCGGTTTACGTTGAACAAACTGAAATTACATTGAACAGGGCATTATAACTTGGAGATAACTATTTTACAGGGAACATGGGCTATGGAGGGTTAAGTGGCTTGCCCAAGACCACAAGGAGCACCTGTGGGACTAGAAACCCCAGTCCTTCCGGTCCAAGGTTGCTGTCCTCTAGTGGGATTTGAACCCCCGACCTTCCGGCCTGAAGTACCTTGCCCCAACCACTAGGCCACTCCTCCAATAGACTTAAAACAGTCTAGGGAAGCACAATTAAGGAACCTAGAGATATTTTGAGCATGATTGACTAGTGAGAAATAGTCTGCTCTCTTATGCTCTTGAAGGAAAGGGTTCAAAAGCTTTAAGCTCTTTGTGACCTCTTCAAGAGACAATCCCATATAGAAAATATATGAGATAATTCTTGCTGAAAGCATGGATGCCTGAAAGCATCGACGTCCAAAGGCATCTAAAGTCCTAGATTCACGACCTGGTGGATAAGAGGAGTGCTTCTTTGCACTCTTAATACGCCTCATTGCTGATTCGACAACAATAGAATGATGAGGAAGTTGAGTCTTTTGAAAACCTGGAAAAGGTGGTACTTTGTACCTAGTTTCAAGTGTCTCAGAATGTGGTGATACCGTTAAAGGAGTTTCCCACATCTTTAAAAGTAGATCTTGTAAGATCTGATGCAAAGGAAGCATGATTAGCTCCTTTGGCAACCAGGGGGACTGCAGGGTCTCTGAATCCCCTGGTAAGGATTCTTCACCAGGTATAGAAATGGCAAGTAACCTCGCCATATCAAGCAGAAAAGCTTGAAAAGAAATCTCCCCTGACGAGGACCCTCTAAAATGAGGGGTAAAGGCTAGACTTGTTGAAGATTCAGCCTTGGTACCGATGGGCTCATCCCAGTCATCGGTATCGGAAGACTTGAAAGGATGAAGCATCGGATTTTCCCTAAATAGATGTCTTCGGTACCACCCGAAGTCGGTACCGAGACAAGTCGGTACTGAATCATCAATGCTAGGGATTGATTTTAGGCTCGGCATCGAAGGAATCGAGTCTGTCGAAGCAAGCATGGACGGTACCGACACCGATGTCGATACCGGTACCGAAGGCGATACCGATACTAGAGGAACGATCTGCAGCCACTCTAATGGTACCGAAGTAACTGAGTGCGCTAGACTACGTTCATCAGTGAGTAGTGTTTCATCCATCACCATAGCCAATGCCGGGGTGTCGGTACCGCTCGAAGCAGCCACAACCATCGAGCATGGCCCAGGTATGTTCACCGAGGTGAGAACCCCGGGAACGACCTGAAGCCCCGTTAATGCTTTGGAGCCCCAAGACTCCCGCCGGGGCTTTATTGCCAAAATGTTCTCGAGGGCAAAGCCGGAGCAATCTCGATACTGGAAAGGAGATCTACCACTCGAGGACTGGCTAGTCTTTACAGACTTTTGTTTGGTTACCTGATTCTGTGGGAGATATTCTAGCTGGTGACACTGAGTGCGATGCGAACCGGGTATCGAGCTGTGCTCAATTCTGAAGATTTTCTGTTTGAACTCCAGCAGGAAAGACACTCCAGTGAGCAATGGTCAGGACCCAAACATTTTAGACACCAAGTATGGGCGTCTAAAAGAATATTTGTACCGCCACACTTAGGGCATTTCTTAAGGGTAGTGGCTGGCTTTTCCATAGCGGAAGAATGGAGGCCTAGTGGCCTAGAAACTGTCAGACACTAACAGGAAAAAATTTCTGTCGAAAAGAAGAAATTATTTAGAAAAACCAAAAGAAAAAAACAAAAGAAAGCACCGGCGGTACCGGTGGCTTTGAGGGAAAGCAGACGCGACCACAAAAAAGTAAGAATAAAAAGAAGAATTTTCTGTGGTGACAGGAATATGTCCTGCCGGCTCCACGGAAAACTGATGAGAGGGAAGTGTTTAGGCGGGAAGGCAGTGCGCATGCGTGTGGGATGCTCCCAAAGGCTTTCTTTTTGGACGCTGGGGAGCGTTCCCACGCAGGCTCCGTCAGTACAGACGTACCCATATGTGAAGACTCATTCCTGCTTGTTCCTGGAGATACCCATATAGGGCACTTACAAAAGACATATGACTAAGGGTTAGGAGGAAGTTATCGGCAGGGAAGAGGTACTCTAAAGAGACCCACATAATGGGGATGGGAAATATTCAGCCGGGTAGGGAAGAAGGGAGATTCAGGGAATGGGGGTGTAAAGGGTTGTGGAGGGTGGGACAACTTGTCAATAGGAAAGGGGAGATCAGGGAGTTTGGAAGTCTTCAGAGAGAGCGTGGGTTGGGAGAGGCAGACTATTATGGATATTTGCAGTTGACACACTACATCCGAAGTACAGTAATGAGAGCAGATCTGATGTGGGAACTGACAGGCTTTGAAAAAATAATGGGAAAGCAGAATGGGACGAAGGGCTTGATATCAAAAATATATGTGGAATTGCTGGGGGTAGATAGGGGGGAGATCAAAGGTCAACAAAAATGGGAACAGCAATTGGGAGACAATTGGGACAGAGAGAGGTGGCAAAGAATATACACATGGACAAGACAGACAGCCCCAGGTACAATATATTTAGAGAATAGCTTGAAAGTAAGATATCAAGTGTATTGGACACCAGAACGATTGGCAGTGCTTAATAAGGAGGGAAGGGGGGAATGCTGGAGGGGATGTTGGGGGCGAGGAGACTTAAAACATGTGTTGTGGGATTGCAAGAAAATACAAGTATTGTGGGGGGAGGTAGAAGATAAGTGGTATGAAATAACTAAGGTTAAAATAATGTTGAAGCCCACAATGTTTATGTTTATTATTACATCTGATATACCGCTCAGGCTGAAACATCAGAGCGGTTTACAATACAATATTAAAAATTACGGAAAATAGAAAAGAACGCCATTTATAAGATAGGACAGAATAAGAGACACAGTGATAGCCAAAGGAAAAGATGAAGTAAAAGGGAAGGAAACAGCAGATTACAACCACAATATACCAATACACTCACAGCATTTGTTGTACGAGATTGATCAATCACCACGGACTCACGCCTAAGGGCCATGGTGATCTTAAATGAGTTGCAAGAGGAGGGAGACAGGAATCTGCAAATGTTCTTGGGATACTGGATTGGGGCAGCAAGAGAGGCTATTATGGCACAGTGGAGGCAGGCGGCCGCACCAAATTTACAGGCAGTGATGGAAAGAGTGGAAAGGTTGAGGTATATGTGTGAAATTGCAGCATTTAAACAACACAGTATTAAGAAATATAGAGAGATATGGAAATGGTATATGGAATGGCAAACAGGGAAGCAGAAGGGGTATTAGGAGGGGGGTAATAAGGGAAGAGAAAAGGAGAGGGGGAGGAGGTTAAGGGAGGGTAAAGGGGGAAGGGGGGGAAGGGGGTTGGTAGTAATACTGGTAGTAATTAGGGTAGTAAGGGGGAAGGGGCTATAGAGATTATGAGGGAGTGGGTGGGGGGAGGGGACAATGCAGGTACTTATATAAAAAAGGTATGGTTGTGTAATGTATACCAAAGAAGGAATGTAACTAGAAGTTGTGAATATTTGTAAATGAAAAGCGTTCTTGGAAAAATAAAAAAAAGGAATAAAATAAGTAGCATAGAACATTATCAAGCCACAAACAATGACACCAAAATCATTCTGCCATTGGTTGGTTGCCCAGGAATGAAGATTAGGTCAGCCATTGTAGTGAGTGAAATAAATCATTCGGCATGCAAATACCTGAGTAGTATGAGGATCACTTAACTGGTGCGACGGCAGCTGTTCTTACACATCACCTAGATAGGATTTCAGACAGTGCTGGAAAAGAGATGACTGCCAATACATGCATGTGCCTACGACATAGGAAAGCGGGGGGAAGGTTCTGGAAGCCAAAATTTTAGGCTTTTAAGTAGAAACTGAAATCCAGAATTTCCAGGGTAACATTCTTGGAAGTTCTCCCCATTCAACATGCAGGACTCAAGCAAGCAAAACTCTGGAGTCTCAATTCGTGGATGGCATGATGGTGCAGGGAAGAAGAATTTAGACTTGTAAGGGACTGGGTAATATTCCAGGGACGCCTATTCTGAAACAACTTCACCTTAGTGCTAGCAATTGGTTCCACCATAGTTAACTCTAAAAAGAGACAGAGCAGCGTTTAAACTACAAACTGGGAGAAATCAGACAATCACTCAGAAGCACATGATTCAGAGTTAGTTATCTTCAAGAGAACAAGTACATAAGATATGCCATACTGGGTCAGACCAAGGTCCATCAAGCCCAGTATCCTGTTTCCAACAGTAGCCAATCTAGGTCACAAGTACTTAGCAGGTTCCACAATGCTTGTATTGGGGCAAGCAGTGGATATTCTGGGTCCCTTTAATAATGGTTTATGGACCTTTTCTCGAGGAACTTCTCCAAACCTTTTTTAAACCTGGTTACACTTTTACTACATCCTCCGGTAGCAAATTCCAGAGTTTGATTACACATTGAGTGAAAAAATAGTTTCTCTTATTAGCCTTAAATAGGTTACCCTGTAGCTTCACTGCATACCACCTAGTCTTTCTATATTTTGATGGCGCAAACAATCGTTCTACGTTCCACTCCATTCATTAATTTATAGACCTCTATTATATCTCCCCTCAGCCGTCTCTTTTCCAGGTTGAAGAGCCCTAACCTTTTTAGCCTCTCTTCATAGGAGTATCCTTCCATCCCCTTTACCATTTTGGTGGCTCTTCTCTGTACCTTTTCTAATAATGCTATATCCTTTTTAAGATAAGGCAACCAGAACTGCACACAATATTCAAGGTGCGGTCGCACCATGGAACGATACAGAGGCATTATAATATCCTTTGTTTTATTTGCCATTCCTTTCCTTATAATACCTAGTATTTTATTTGCTCTCTTAGCCGCCACTGCACACAGGACGGAGAGGTTTTAACATGTTATCCACAGCATTGCCTAAATCTTTTTCCTGAGTGGTGGTTCCTAATGTGAAACCTTGCATCGTGTAACCATAGTTTGGGTTTTTCTTTCCTAGGTGCATAAATTTGCACTTGTCCATATTAAATTTCATCTGCCATTTGGATGCCCAGTCTTCCAAATTATCAAGATCCTCTTGCAAGTTTCCACAATCCTCATGGGTTTTCACAACTTTGAATAGTTTTGTGTCATCAGCAAATTTGATAACCTCACTCGTTACTCCCAAGCAGCAGACCCAGCACAGATCCGTGTGGTACTCCACTATTCACCTTTTTCCATTGGGAAAATTGGCCATTTAGCCCTACCCTCTTCCTTTCTATCTTTTAACAAGTTCCTGATCCACAATAGTACACTGGCTCCTATCCCATGACTTTTTAATTTTGCCAAAAGTCTCATGACGGACCTTGTCAAAGGCTTTCTGAAAATCCAGATACACTATATCAACCGACTCATCTTTGTCTACCTGTTTATTCACACCTTCAAAAAAACGTAACAGATTTGTAAGACAAGACCTTCCTTGGCTAAAGCCATATTGGCTGTCTCCCATTAAGCCATGGCTATCTACATGTTCAGTAATTTTGTTCATGATGGTTTCCACCATTTTTCCCAGTACTGACGTCAGGCTCACCGGTCTGTAGTTTCCCAGATCACCCCTTGAACCCTTTTTAAAAATTGGCGTTACATTGGCCATTCTCCAATCTTCCGGTATTACAGATGATTTTAATGACAGTTCACAGATTACTAATGATAGGTCTGCAATTTCATATTTCAGTTCTTTCAACACCCTTGGATGTATACCATCCAGTCCAGGTGGATAAACTCTTCAGTTTATCAAATACTTTTAATACATCTTCCCGGTATATCTTTCAATTCTTCCGCAGCATCTCCTTTAAATACCATTTCAGTCATGGGTAACTCCGCTATAGCCTTGTCCCCTCTTAGTGCCCCTTTTACCCCTCTAACATTTAATGGTCCAACTGACTCTCTCACAGGTTTTTTACTACAAATGTACTTCAAAAAAAAAAGTCTTTATTATGTGTTTTTGATTCCACAGCAAGCTTCTTCTCATATTCTCTCTTTGCTTGCCATATCAATGCCTTGCATTTAACTTGCCAGTGCTTTACACCCCCTTGAGAGAGACTTCACTCATCACTCGCGGGCTCACGGGACTAGTGCCCGCATAGATTATATTTTGCTCTCGAAAGGGATTTTTTCACAAGTGGATGAGGCGCAGATTGGTCCCACCGAGGTATCGGACCATGCTCCGATCTGGGTGGACTTAGCGTGGGGAGTGGTGGCTGATACGACGCGTATCTGGCGGTTCCCCACAGGTCTTGACCGTGATTTGGAATTTCAGGCCCATCTGCGGTGCTGTTGGGAAGATTTCATGGCCCATCACGAAGTACATGCTGCTGATCCGGAATTGCTTTGGGAGACTGCTAAGGTTGTCCTGCGGGGTAACATTATTGAATATGTGGTGCGCAAGCGTCGACGTCTGGCGCAGCAAATTGTGCATTTGGAAAAGCAGGTGGTCAGGGCGCGTTGTCGCTGTGCCGGTGACCCCTCAGGGGCTAACCGTAAACGTTATTGGGAACTGCAAGTATCGCTTAATGAACTTATACATCAGCGGACGAAAAAATCTCATTTTTATTACCGGTATTGTTTATACCAGTTTGGGGATAAACCAGGCCGTCTTCTAGCTCGCTGCCTACGTGGCAGTCGTGGTGTCCGCTCAGTAGCCGCCTTGCGAAACGAGGCAGGTCACTTGCATAAAGATAACCGGGCTATAGTGGGGCAGTTCCGTTCCTTTTTTCAACAACTCTATGCGCGACGGGAGGGCTCCGTGTCCGAGATGCAGGATTATTTGCGGAAACTGAAGTTGCCAAAGTTGTCCACAGCACAGCGGGCAACCCTGGACGCCCCGATCACGGTAGAGGAGGTTCGCGGCGTTATCCAGAGAGCACAGTGTTGTAAAGCGCCAGGGCCGGATGGTTTTGGGGCCGAGTTCTACAAGGTGATCGAGGACGTGGTTTCTCCGGTCCTCGTGGACACGTACGGTTGTAGGGCGCGGGTCGGGCGATTCACCTGGGGATCGAACCATGCCTATATTACTTTAATACCCAAACCTGGAAAAGATCCTACTCGGGCGGCTTCCTACCGCCCTATTTCGCTGTTGAATTTTGATATGAAGATTCTGGCAAAAATATTGGCGGATAGATTGGCTTCGGTGCTCGATGGTCTGATCCACGAGGCGCAAGTGGGTTTCGTGAGAGGGCGCTACGCTGTTCGTAATTTACGGAAGATTTTGGCATCTTTAGAATGGGTCCGGGAACGGGAGCTGCCTTCTTTGCTGATCAGCTTCGACGCTGAGAAAGCCTTTGATCAGGTGCACTGGGATTATCTGCAGGGTTTGTTACCGTATTATGGACTGGGAGATGCCTTTCGCAGTTTTTTGACACTGTTATATGCGGACCCGACAGCGGGCATCCTTTGCAATGGCTTGCTCTCCGATCCCTTTCATCTCGAGCGGGGTACACGCCAGGGTTGCCCGCTTTCACCTTTACTTTTCGTTTTATCCTTAGACCCGCTGATACGGACTGTGGAGGAATCCACGACCATCTCGGGGGTGCAGATTGGGGCAGTGGGTTTTAAAACGGCCGCCTTTGCGGACGATATATTGGTTCATCTCACGTCTCCCCAGCGCTCCCTACCACTTTTGTTGGACGCCTTTTCAATTTACGGGAGATTTGCAGGGTTATGCATCAACACAGAGAAATCTGAGGCCTTAGATGTGGGGGGTTCGCTGCGGGCTCAATGGTTGGGCACCTTTCCCCTCCGTTGGGCGGACGAGGCTTTTATCTATCTAGGTATAGTGTTGACTAAGGTGCCCGCGTCACTGTATAAGACAAACTTTGATCGGGTGTTTCTCAAACTCCAGGCGCAACTGCGGGCCTGGATGCCGCTGCCTCTGTCTCTGTTGGGCCGGGTGGCGGCCTTACAGATGGTTATACTTCCACGCTTACTTTATTGGATTCAAACCCTCCCCGTGTGGTTGTTGCGGCGTGACGTGATACGTCTGGAGCGGGAAGTCCGACGTTTCTTATGGAAGGGGGCCCGAGCGCGTATATCGCTCTCTCACTTGAGGGGTGGTTGGAGGACCGGAGGAGTGGGAGTTCCGGATTTTTGGAAGTATGCACTAGCTTGTCAAGCACGTCATCTTAGTGACTGGCTGGGGGACATGGCAGTGTATACCCCCCGTGAGTTAGAGCGGGCCTTTATGGCACCGCATGCCCTTGAAGCGGCCTTGCAGGTACCCGGGGCGCAGTTACCGGCTCGGTTGACCAATAGTGTGCTCTTGCAGGCGATGCGGCGTACTTGGCAGCAGCTAAATAAATATTGGGGCAGCAATCCTGCGGTGTCGTCTTGGCTACCACTTCGAGGTAATGCCCAGTTTACCCCGGGTTCCGATTCGGCCGCTTTCCTGCACTGGGAAAGAGCCGGTATTGGCCGTTTAGGGAATGTAGTGGATCTGGCAGGGAAGTGTAAGACATGGGTGGAGCTTGCTGCGGAATACGGTTTGAATCGGTCAACTTCCAGTTTTGCTTATGCCCAACTGTCCCATTACGTAGGCTCATTGTCCCTGTCGGAGCTCCGTGTGGAGCATTCGACACAGATTTTGGAATTTTTGGCTTGGGCGCAGAGAGCCCCCCATCTATTGCCGACCTGAAAAAGCGTTTGGATGGCCTGGTAAACCCCACGGATTTTTCAGCTGTGGAGCAGGCATGGGAACGGGACCTGGGCCGGGCGGTTGTCCCGGGCTCCGTATCGGCCGCTTTACGTCAGATTCGATGCTTAGCGGAGGGGACCCGATGGCGGGAGGTGCAATATAAGTCTATCCTTCGTGCCCACTTCTCCCCAAGGAGGGCGTTGCGGAGTCATCTTGCCGAATCCGGCAGCTGTCCTAAGTGCTCGTGCTCCTTAGCGGACCTGGGGCATATGTGGTGGCATTGCCCGGCGATACAATCTTACATGCCTGCCTGGTGCGAAGGTAGCGGACCTCACACGCCACCTAGATAAGGTCTTAGATAGTGCTGGGGAGGAGTCTGCTGTCTTGGTACATGTTGGTACCAATGACATAGGAAAATGTGGTAGGGAGGTTCTGGAAGCTAAATTTAGGCTTTTAGGTAGGAAGTTGAAATCCAGAACTTCCAGGGTAGCGTTCTCCGAAATGCTT
Source organism: Ichthyophis bannanicus (assembly GCA_033557465.1). Classification (NCBI taxonomy): domain Eukaryota; kingdom Metazoa; phylum Chordata; class Amphibia; order Gymnophiona; family Ichthyophiidae; genus Ichthyophis; species Ichthyophis bannanicus. The sequence goes on along the minus strand of CM066036.1, from coordinate 350,504,542 downwards.
CCCGTTCCACGCGCAGGACCCAATAGGCAGGCAGAGCTCCGGAGTCTCAATGCGTGGATGAGACAATGGTGCAGAGATGAGGGGTTCGGATTTGTTAGGAACTGGGGAACATTCTGGGGAAAGGAGGGGCTCTTCCGAAGGGATGGGCTTCACCTTAACCGGGATGGAACCAGGCTGCTGGCATTAACCTTTAAAAAGGAGATAGAGCAGCTTTTAAACTAGATAATAGGGGAAAGCCGACAGTCGCCCAAGAGCGCATGGTTCGGAAGAATGTATCCTTGAAGGATACTACAAAAAGCAGAGAGGTTCCAAAAAAGAGTAAAGTAGCCCAAATGCCCTCGAGTATGGAGCAGACAGAACTTAAAGATCCCAAATTACCCATGTCTACCAATAGCCAAATTAATATGAATAAAATACAGTCTCTAAAATGCTTGTATGCAAATGCTAGAAGTCTACAAAACAAGATGGGAGAGTTAGAATATATAGCACTAAACGAGAGGTTAGATATGATTGGAATATCAGAGACATGCTGGAAGGAGGACAACCAGTGGGACACTGTGATACCTGGGTACAAACTATATCGAAATGATAGAGCTGATCAAATTGGTGGAGGGGTTGCGCTCTATGTTAGAGAGGGCATTGAGTCAGAAAGGATTAAAGTTTTGCAAGAAACAAAATTTGCTGTAGAATCTCTATGGATTGAAATTCCATGTAAAAAGGGGAAGGCGATGGCAGTGGGGGTGTACTATCGTCCGCCTGGCCAGAATGAACAAATGGATGATGAAATGCTCAAAGAAATCAAGGAAGCTAGCAAAAGTTACAGTGCAGTAATAATAATGGGTGATTTCAATTACCCCGGCATCGACTGGGTCAGTGTCACAACAGGACATGCTAGGGAGATAAAGTTCCTAGATGAAATAAATGACTGCTTCTTGGAGCAGCTGGTTCATGAACCGACCAGAGGGGAAGCAATATTAGACCTAGTCCTTAGTGGAACACCAGATGTAGTGCAAGAGATAAGGGTGTTAGGGCCACTTGGCAATAGTGATCATAGCATGATCGCCTTTGATTTAATTAGTGGAGGAGGGATAGTAAGGAAATCCACAGTACTACCCTTTAACTTTCGAAAGGGAGACTATGATAGAATGAGGAAAACAGTTAAGAAACAACTAAAAGGAGCAGTTGCAAAGGTTAAAGACGTACATCAAGCTTGGGTGTTGTTGAAAAATACTATCTTGGAAGCCCAGACCAGCTGTATTCCACGCTTTAAGAAAAGTGGAAGGAAGTCCAAAAAATTGCCAGCATGGTTTAAAGCTGAGGTCAGAGAGGCTGTTGTTGCCAAAAAAGCATCTTTCAAGAAATGGAAAAAAGAGCCAAATGATGAAACCTGGAAACAGCACAAGCACTGGCAAGTCAAATGCAAGGCATTGATAAGGCAGGCAAAGAGAGAATTTGAGAAGAAGCTTGCTGCGGAAGCAAAAACGCGAAATAAAGACCTTTTCAAGTACATTCGTAGCAAAAAACCCGTGAGAGAGTCAGTTGGTCCATTAGATGATAAAGGGGTTAAAGGAGCACTAAGAGGCGACAAGGCGATAGCGGAGAGACTGAATGAATTCTTTGCTTCGGTCTTTACTGAGGAAGATGTAGGGATGTTACCCACGACTGAAGTGGTATTTAAAGGTGTGGAAGAATTGAAGGAAATATCGATACATCGGGAAGATGTCTTACAACTATTAGATAAACTGAAGAGTAGCAAATCACCTGGGCCGGATGGTATACATCCAAGGGTGTTGAAAGAACTGAAATTTGAGATTGCAGACCTACTATCAGTAATCTGTGAACTATCATTAAAATCATCTCTAATACCTGAGGATTGGAGGATCGCCAATGTAACACCAATTTTTAAAAAGGGTTCGAGGGGTGATCCGGGAAACTACAGACCGGTGAGCCTGACATCAGTACCGGGAAAAATGGTAGAAACCATCATAAAGAATAAAATTACTCAGCATATAGATAGTCATGACCTAATGGGAGACAGCCAACATGGCTTTAGACAAGGAAGATCTTGTCTTACTAATCTGTTATGTTTTTTTGAAGGAGTGAATAAACAGGTGGACAAAGGTGAGTCGGTTGATATTGTGTATCTGGACTTTCAGAAAGCCTTTGACAAGGTCCCTCATGAGAGACTTTTGGCAAAACTAAAGAGTCATGGGATAGGAGGCAGTGTACTACTGTGGATCAGGAACTGGTTTAAAAGATAGAAAGCAGAGGGTAGGGCTAAATGGCCAATTTTCCCAATGGAGAAAGGTGAATAGTGGTGTACCCCAGGGATCTGTGCTGGGTCCGCTGCTTTTTGACATATTCATAAATGACCTGGAAAGTGGAATAACGAGTGAGGTTATCAAATTTGCTGATGACACAAAACTATTTAAAGTTGTTAAAACCCAGGAGGATTGTGGAAAATTGCAAGAGGATCTTGATAAATTGGAAGACTGGGCATCAAAATGGCAGATGAAATTTAATGTGGAGAAGTGCAAGGTTATGCACCTAGGGAAGAACAACCCAAACTATGGTTACACGATGCAAGGTTCCACATTAGGAACCACCACCCAAGAAAAAGATTTAGGCGTCCTTGTGGATACCATGTTAAAACCCTCGGCCCAGTGTGCAGCGGCGGCCAAGAGAGCAAATAGAATGCTAGGTATGATAAGGAAAGGAATGGAAAATAAAACAAAAGATATTATAATGCCTCTATATCGTTCCATGGTGAGACCGCACCTTGAATATTGTGTGCAATTCTGGTCGCCATATCTTAAAAAGGATATAGCAATTTTAGAAAAGGTTCAGAGAAGAGCCACCAAAATGGTAAAGGGGATGGAAGGCTACTCCTATGAAGAAAGGCTAAAAAGGTTGGGGCTCTTTAACCTGGAAAAGAGACGGCTGAGGGGAGATATGATAGAAGTCTATAAATTAATGAACGGAGTGGAACGGGTAAACGTAGATCGATTGTTTACCTTATCAGAATATAGAAAGACTAGGGGACATGCAATGAAGCTACAGGGTAAACTATTTAAGACTAATAAAAGAAAATATTTTTTCACTCAACGTGTAATCAAACTCTGGAATTTGTTACCGGAGGATGTAGTAAAGGCTGTTAGTGTAGCTGGGTTTAAAAAAGGTTTGGACAAGTTCCTGGAGGAAAGGTCCATAAACCATTATTAAGAAGGGACCCAGGATATCAATGCTTGAACCAATACAAGCATTGTGGAACCTGTGTCCCTTGGGGAAACTGCTAGGTACGTATGACCTAGATTGGCCACTGTTGGAAACAGAATACTGGGCTTGATGGACCTTGGTCTGACCCAGTATGGCATATCTTATGTTATGTTCTTACTGGCAGCGCATCGGAGATTATCTTGGTGGACTTTTGCGGCAGCGGGTTAATTGGACAGGGTTATTAGTGGTGCTGGATTGCCTGGGACCACTCCACCCTAAGGGGCGGTGGGAGCGTTTTCTAGTGCGTAAGGCTTGTCTGGTGGGGAAAGGACCTATACTCCATCGGTGGAGAGAGGCAGCGGCCCCTACATTTTGTGAATGGCGCAATAGCTTCCATCAGCTTATGCTTTTTGAGCGCCGCCGAGCACTGGTGTCTCCCAAGCGCTGGGCCCATTTTCTTTTGGTCTGGATGCCCTATGTTCAAAAATTGAGCCCTATTGCCCGCAGCGCGGTGCTTCAGGTTGGATAGAGATACCCCTGGTTCAGTGTTTAGTAGGGCTTAGGGGGTGGGGGGGGGGAGGGAAGGGGGGGTATCTAATGGGGATAGTCTTGACCGGATTATTTGCCTTGTTTGAGATTCCTGGCCTCCGGCGTTGGATCAGACACAACCACGCTGGAGGGGTTCTGTAATGAACACCAAAAATGTTTTGCTGTTGTTTTGTGAACCTGTTGATTGTTTTATACGGTTTGTTTTATCTAATAAACAGATTATACAAAAAAAAAAACTTGCCAGTAATTGTGCTGTTTCCAGTTTTTTTCATTTGGCTCTTTTTTCCATTTCCTGAATGATGCTTTTTTTGCAACAGTCGCCTCTCTGACCTCACCTTTAAACCATGCTGGCAGTTTTTTGGACTTCCTTCCACTTTTCTTAAAGCGTGGAATACAGCTGGTCTGGGCTTCCAAGATAGTATTTTTAAAACACCCAAGCTTGATGTAAATCTTTAACCTTTGCAACTGCTCATTTTAGTTATTTTCCTCATTTTATCAGTCTCCCTTCTGAAAGTTAAAAAGTAGTACTGTGGCAAAATGCAGGAGTTAAAAGATCAAGTAGCCCAAGAGTATTAAATCAACTTCCATGGAGGTTGTAAATACAAATAACATTCTTTAAATTGTCTGTATACAAATGCCAAAAATCTAAAAAGTAACACGGGAGAGTTAGAATGTATGTTAGTAAATGAAAAGCTGAAACGTAACACACAACTCGGGTCTGGTGGAAGGAAGGAAGACAACCAATGGGACGTTATACTAGGGCACAAATATGAAGTCAGTGCATCAACTGTGTTCTTTTTTTCGCCTCTGGATCAAATATGAAAGGTGGTTCATGCTCTGATGTTATCTTGCTTAGACTATAGGACTGATCTTGTTAATTGGGCTCCCAAAGAAATGAATGGCCTGACTGCAGCTGTTGTCTAACCTGGGCCAGCCCCAGAGTTGGTTCAAGGTGCTGGCTTCCTAAGCAAATTTTAAGCCTTATGTACCACCACCACTATCCCCACCCATGGCTGTAAGAATCCATTGTTTAGCTTTGAAAGCCCTGTTCTTTGCCATCCATCAGAATCTGCCGTTCTAGACTACCACCTAGTTTGTCTGGTGGTTGGGCTAGTCCTGTGAACCACCACAGCAAGTTTACTTGGTAATGTAGAGAAGTTTAATCATATCACACCATTGTTTCAGTGTTTACATTGGTTACCGGTTAGGTAGCAGTTTCTAAGATCATGACATCAGCTTTTTAAAGCAAGGCAGAATTTGGCTCCATCATATCCAAGTGCCAATTTCGTTTCTTATGCACCAGTGCATATTTTATGGTCAGCATCTCAGGATTTGCTTCCAGTATCATATTGTGAGGTGTAAGAAAACTTCATTAGGAATAGGATACCTCAGTGATGGGTCCACTGTGGTGGAATCAGAGCTGGCCTAACCCAACCACTAGGCTAACTAGGCAGTCGCCTACGGCAGGAATCTCTGGAAGGCAGCAAAAGCAGGCCATTCAAAGCTAAATAATAGATTTTGACAGCCAGAGGGGGTGTAATGCTTGAGGTTCACCTAGGGCTCCAACACGTTGGACCAAGTCTAGGGCTGGCCCTGGGTGGAATAAACTTCCTAAAACCTAAAAATTATATGCACTTTCAGAGAAGCGTAGTTACTCACCTTTAACAGGGGACAGCAGCAATCCATCCTCACATATGGTTGACATCAGCGCTGACTGAGCCTGTGCAGAAGCATCTCCCCAGTTTTCAAGGAAAGCCTCTGGGAAATGCACCACGCATGCATGGTCCCCTTCTCGCCCAAGAATGTCATCTAGCCTCAGTCTAATGACATAGCTCAGATGGCCAAAAAATTAAAATACGGTAAAGAAGCAACTCCAAGGGGAGGAGGGAAGGTTGTGAGGACTGATTCCTACTGTCCCCAGAGAACAAGCACCTTTCTCTGAGAACAAGTAGAAGTCAGTCAGTCCTCACATATGGGACTCCCCAGCTACAGGCTACCAAGAACCTGTAAAAAAACGACAGCAACTTGGCAAGGGTAAGCCATGAGCAGCAGCAGTTGAGTTCCTACTGAGAGACTCTCGCAAGACCCAAGTGTCCGGCGAGGAACTAGTACTTTGGTAGCCTGAAAACAGAAGGATCGAAGGGCAGGAGTTGCCTACACCCCATAGAGATTACAGAGAATGGCCTGGTCGAAGGTGCTGTCCCGTTGGGACTCCCTCTCCAGGCAGTAGTGAGATGCGAAGGTATGGACTAAAGACCAGGTGGTGACCTGGCAGATTTCTGTCACAGGTATGGAGCACAGGTTTGCAATGGAGGTAACCATGGCCCTGACGCGGTATGCCAGGACCCTCTGATCCAGTGGAGATTCCCCCCTGTTCATAGGTGAGAGTAATACAGTCCACCACCCAAGCGGACAGAGTTTGCTTAGTCACTGGGAGCCCCAGACAACTGGGATCTTACTCCTTTTTCGATCTCTGTGGATAACTCTCTACTCCTCCCTGTCTCCTCGGCTAGCAACCTTGAGGGTCATCTTCGATTCCTCTCTCTCCTTCTCTACACACATCCATCTGATAGGTAAGACCTACCATTTCTTTCTCTATATCAACAACACAATCTGCCCATTCCTTTCTGAACACACTAATAAGACACTTATCCACTCCTTAATCACCTCCTGTCTTGACTATTGTAACCTACTCCTTGCTGGTCTCCTGCTGAATCATCTCTCCCCTCTTCAATTTGTTCAACACTCTGCTGTGCGGCTAATCTTCCACCAACCTCATCATGATCATATTACCCCCCTCTTCTCAAATCATTCTACTGGCTCCCTATCCGTTTCCGCATCCAGTTCAAACTTCTCCTGATGACCTATAAGTGTATTCACTCTGTAGCTCCTCACTACCTTTCCTCTTATACCTCCCTACACCTCTCCCCGGAAACTCCGCTCTTCTGGCAAATTGCTTCTATCTGTGCCCTTCTCTTCTATTGCTAACTTCAGACTTTGCTCCTTTCTCCTTGCTGCTCCTTATGCCTGGAACAAACTACTCGAGTCTGTACATCAGGCTCCTTCAATGGGCCTTTTCAATCCAGGCTGAAAACTCACCTCTTTGCTTCCGCTTTTGGATCTTGACTCACCTGATCTCCTTTGTGTTTCTTTACCATTCCCCCTACATGTATCCCTGTCTACACCTACTGCATTGTCTGTCTTGACTAGATTGTAAGCTCTGATGAGCAGGGACTGTCTCTTACATGTCTATGCAGTGCTGCGTACATCTTGTAGCACTATACAAATGCTCAGTAGTAGTAGTAGCAGTAATAGCAGCATATGAAAAGCTGTGGTGCTTTGAGGTGGCCCCGAGTCCGTTGCAGATAGAAGGTCAGGGCCCTTTTACAATCCAAAGTATGGAGAATGGTTTCTGTCCTGCTGACATGAGGCCTCGAAAAGAAGGTGGGGAACACCACCTTCTGATTAAGGTGGAATGGGGACACCACCTTCATCAGAAACTTGGGATGTGTGTGAAGCACCACCCTGTTCTTGTAGAACCTTGTGCAGGGGGGCTCTGCCATAAGAGCCTAGAGCTTGCTGACTCTGCGAGCTGATGTGAGTGCCACAAGGAAGATGACCTTCCAGGAGAGGTACCTCAAATAGAAAGTAGCCAGGGGCTCAAACGGTGGCTTAGTGAGCTGCAAGAGCACAATATAGAGAGATACCACTCTGCCGCTGGAGGGCAGATGGGGGGTTTGGATAGCATGAGGCCCCGCAAGAAAAGAGATACAAGGGACTGAGCTGAGAGGAGTTTGACCTCAACGGCATGGTGGTGTGCTGTGATCGTGCTCATGTGCACTCTGACCAAGATGGACTTTAGTCCCACCTGCAACAGATGGAACAGGTACTGGAGTGCCACTTGTACCAAGCAGGAGAACGGGTTTGCCCATCTTTCGGCGCACAGCCTTTTTGTGGAGGCCTTACGAGAGACCAGAAGACCTCCTCCATGACCTGTGGGAGATTGAAGGGAGCTAACGCTACTCTTTCAGCAGCCAAGCAGTGAGTGACAGGGACCTCAGGTTGGGATGTAGGAGACAGCCCTGCTCTTGTGGGAGTAGTCCTGGGGCTTGGCCCAAGGGAATCGGCAACGCTGCCGACAGGGAGAGGAGCAGCAGGAACCAGGGTTGCCTGGGCCACTGGGGAGCTATTAGTATTAGTAATACCTTGTCACACTGGACCTTTAAGAGGGTCTTGGTGACCAGAGGTGTCAGCAGAAAGGCATAAAGGCGACCTTCTGTCCATGGAAAGAGGAACATGTCAGCTGCCATCCAAGATGGGTGCAGCTGGCAGGAGCACAAGTGGGGCAACTGCATGTTGTCCGAGCTGGTGAACAGGTCCACCAGGGGAACACACCAACGTCTAAACAGCCAAGAGGCCACTTCGGGATCCAGGGGACACTAGTGCAGCTGAAGGATTCTGCTCAGCTTGTCTGTCAGGGCACCATCTTGGCCTGGGAGGTAGGAGCATCCTGCTGCGTGTCACATAGGAGCAGAAGGAGTACCACCTCGTGTCCCTTTGTTCACATAGAACATTGCGACTTGGCTGTCGATCTGCACCAACACCAACTGGTGCTGCAGCCCGTGGTGAAAGGCTCCAAGAGCCAGGAATATCGCTCAGAGCTCCAGCAGATTGATTTCCATCTGTGACTCCGCCTGGGACCAGCTGCCTTGCATATGGAGGCCCTCGCAATGCGCTCCCAGCCCAGTAAGGAGGCATCTGTGGTGAGGACCCTCTGGAAGGGCATCCCGGCCTGAAGGTGACGAGGGATCTGCCACCATCCGAGGGAGTCCGCCAGCTGGCAGGATACTCTCACTCTGTCCCAGGGCCTGCCTGTGACTTGTGTCCACTGAGACTGGAGGCACCACTGGGCCGCTCTCATGTGTGCCCGGGCATATGGCGTCATGTGAAGTGTGGAAGCCATGTAGCCCAGCAGGCAGAGAAGAAGCCGGGCGGGTAGCAACCAGCATCGCTGTAGCTCTGCAGCTAGCCTCCTAAGGAGTTCTGACCTCTCTTGAGGGAGGAGGGCCTTGGCCTGGAGGTGTCTAGTTGAGCCTCTATAAACTTCAGGCGTTGAACCAGAGAGAGGTGGGACTTTTTTCCAATATCACTTTCCACGAGTCCGTTCCCAGCATTTCTGAGTCCTGCAATTCCACCTCTGATTTTCCTCCTCTCCCGAATATACCAGAAGAAAGTTTTGTTGCCACACTTCACATCTTTAGCCATCTTTTCCTCTGCCTTTGATTTTGCTTTCCTTATTTCTCTTTTTGTCTCTTTTAGTTTGATCCTGTATTCCTTTCTGTGTTCCTCTGTTTGTGAGCTTTTGAATTTTGTGAAAGCTGTTTTTTTCATTTATTTGAGCAGTCACTTCTTTGGAAAACCAAATAGGTTTCCTTCTCCTCTTGCTTTTATTTACTTTCCTTACATATTTATCTGTTGCCCCTTTTATTGTCACCTTTAGTTTAGCCCATTGCAATTCCACTTCCCTTATCCTCTCCCACCCTGCCAACTCCTCCTCCAGGTACTTGGCCATTTTACTGACGTCAGTATTTTTGAAGTCTAGGACTTTGATCTTGCTATGATTGGAATGCACCTTGGCTTTTACCTCAAACCACACCATGTGATGAGTGCTGCTCACAGGGGCACCCACCCAGACATTCAACATGCTATCTCCGTTGGTGAGCACTAAATCCAGCATCAAGTTTTCCCTGATCAGTTCCATCACCATTTGTCTAAGTAACACATCTTGGAAGGCATCCACAATTTTTTTTACTTCTTTCCAGATTTGCAGGAGTACTCCTCCAATCCACATTGGGTAGATTAAAGTCACCCAATATGATCACTTCCCCCCTTGTGGCTATCTTTGCAATATCTATAATCAATTCGCTATCTATTTCTTCTATTTGAGTTGGAGGTCTGTAGACCACACCAGTATGGATGACAGTGCCATCTCCTCTTTCCAACACAATCCATAGTGCTTCTTCTTTTCCCCACATCCCCTGCATTTCAGTAGCTTTAATATTGCTTTTGACATATAGGGCTACTTCTCCTCCTTTTCCACCTTCTCTATCTCTTCTGAATAGATTATAGCCAGCTATGGCTATATCCCATTCATGCGATTCATTAAACCATGTTTCTGTAATGGCCACAATGTCAAAGTCCATTTCCAAAAATGTTCTGATGATACTGTGAAACAGAGGTATGTTAGATGCTCGGGATGGATAGAGATAAACTGCCATAAGATCTAGGGATGTCAGAAACTCTCCCTGCCAAACCACAATGATAAGAAACCGTAAAGTCCACCTTCTGAAGCTCAATACCCACAGTACCTTGTTCACCTCCAAGATTCAGAATGGGATGAAAGGACTCCTTTCTTTTGCACCATCAAATTAAATGGAATACTGATCCTCATTCTTTCAGAAGCACCAGAATCACAGTCTTGAGCTGAAGCAACCACTTGAGGTATCTTAGACCACCTATGCTCTTGCCAGACACCTGCAGTGGGATACCATAAAAGCATCTGATAAGGGCAACACAAGCTCGAGGGCACAGCCCTCCATGAATGACCTTCAACACCCACTGATCTGAAATGATCTAGGTATACACATAACATCGTCAGAAACTGCTCATCCTCACATGGGCCCCCCACTGGCATGGCTTAGCCACTGCCATGGCTCTGTGAGCAATGTTTCTGCTCCTCTATAGCCACCTCGAAAGGACTGACCTTAGGCCAGAAACCTCAAACTTTGGAAGGACCCTAATCTAGCAGATGAAACCTTCACCCAATCCAAAAGACACAAACACTCCACACACACTCAGCAAATAAAAGAAATGCCTTTGGGAACCTTTGCACCTTAGACTCACGGGTCCTTTACCAACTTTTCCAGGTCCTCCCCAAAGAGTAAATTTCCTTTGGGTGGAAGTTTGCTCAGGCTCGTCTTTGAAGCTATGGTTGCTGAACAAGTGTTCAAAAAAAATTGCATGCAGTAACCACCAAGCCCATATGGCCCATGTCCTGACTAAATAATATAGGACATCTGCCAAAAAGGCAGCCCCCAACTCCAAGGGCAGAATCTCTGTCAACACTACCGACTCGGACAAAGCCAGCTCTGGAATCTTCTCAGACAAGCCTTGGCAGTGCACGCCTGCAACACTAACCCCTCAAAACAGCTGCTTTAACTGCAACTCCATCCTCTTATCCTGAAGGTCCTGAGCAAGCTCTTTCCCTCCCCCCCCCCCCCACACTTTGATGGTGGTCTTTGTTACTGCTGTCACCAGCGCATCCACTTTTGGCAGATGCAACCTCTCCTTCTCGTCTGAGGGGAATAAGATAACTTAGACAAAGTCCTTCCCACCTTAAGGGCAGTCTTCACACTATCCCAGTCTACTACAATCATATCCTTTATGGCCCTGTGAAGGGGGTAAGGCCTAGGAAGCATCTGGATCATCTCCAAAGTGCAGGTCCTCTACTAGCTGCTCCTCTACAATATTTAGGTCTGCCAACTCATCCCTCTGAAAAAAAAGACCAGAGGATCTCCTCCCCACAGGGCCTTGCCACTTTCTCAGGCCCTTGCAGGAACATAGCTTAAGTCTTCCTCTCATTCCAGTCTGCACAAGAACTGTGCTACCTCCGTCTGCTGGAGACTACCAGCTAGTTGAGGCTGCATATGATCTTTATAAGGGGACATCAAACCAATGAATTTCAGTCTCCATCTGCTGGACTGCACTGGAGAAACGGTAAGGCATGGAAGAAATTTGAAAGGGATGGAAAACCAACCTGATATTATGCATCTGTATAGGTCTCTGGTACAACCACACCTTGAGTACTGTGTGCAGGTCTAGTCACCACATCTCACAAAAGGATATAGTGGAACCAGAAAAAGGTTCAGAGAAGTGCTACAAAAATTAGAGGGAATAGAATACCTCCCTTATGATAAAAAACTAAACAGGTTAAGGGTTCTTCAGCTTGGAAAAAGAGAACAAAGGAGCAGAATGGTTATATAGGAAGGTAACATTTACTTAGCAATTAATGTCCTTTCCTTGAGTCCTGCAAGATCAGTCCAGACAAGTGGGTTATGTTCCCCTACCAGCAGATTGGTGGAGACATAAAACAAATGAAAAGCCCAGGTTTCAATGACATCACTCCCATGCCTCTATTTGCCTCAGCCACCAGAAGTCTTTTCAGTATTTGTCCCAAAGAATATCGGAGAAACATGGTAAGCCTCACACAACCTCAACATATGCAACAATGAGTAATGAAACAGCAGAGAACTATGTACAGGAAAGCATAAACAGAAAGTTGTCACAGTAGGAGATGAACCTGCATGACCAAAGTATAAAATCATAGTGGAACCAAGGGTACGGCAGAAAAACAGAACAGAGTAATACAGTTCCAGGAGTGGGCCTTGAACTGGTCTAGCAGGACTCAAGGAAAGAACATTAACTGGTAGGTAAAATGTCACCTTCCATATCATCCTGCTAGACCATTCCAGACAAGTGGGATGTACCAAAGCTACAACTCCACTGGGCAGGAAGAAGACAGCAGCTCTCAAAAAACTCTTGAGCCCAAGGCAATGCCTGCCCACACATGGACATCTTAGTGGTAATGCTTGACAAAAGTGGAAAGTGAATATCCACAAGGGCTACCCTGCTCCACTCTGTCCATGAGGATGCTTGTGCTCTGGTGAAATGGGCATGCAAACCCTCTTGAACCAGCCAGTTCCATAACACATACACCAAGGCAATGGTCTCCTTAATCCAGTGCCCCAAAGTAGACTTAGCCGCCACCTCATCCTTGCATGAATCAGCAAACACAAAAAGATGGTCAGACTTACGAAAGGAATTTGTAACCTCCAAGCTCCGGAGAAGCATGCTCCAGACATCCACAAGTCAAAGATCCTTATCCTTCCCCTGGCACTGTTCCTTAGAGGACAGACAAACCACTTGGCTCATGTGCAAGAGAGAAAGCACCTTAGGCAGAAGGAAAGGCACAGGCTGAAAAGAAATGGCCTCCTTTGAAAAAGACAGTTAAGGATCTAGGCAAGACAGGGCCTGCAGCTCAGAAATCTGCTTTACGGAGCAAATCGCAACAGTCTTGAGTGACAAATCCTGTAAAGTAGTGCATGTCAATGGCTCAAAGGGTGCCACCATCAGGGCCCTGAGCACAAGACACAGATCACAGGAAGGGCTCATAGACTGGAGGGGAGCACACAGATGCTGAATCCCCTGGAGAAAGCGCAAGATGTCCAGGTGCAAGGCTAGAGACTAACCAACCACCGGACCTTGGAAAACAGACCAGAGCTGCTACCTGAACTTTCAGGGAGCTAAAGGAAAAGCCCTTTTCCAAGCCATCCTGTAGAAAAGCCAGCAGAGGTGGCACCTCGGCTGCCTCAACAGCCAACTGCCAAGCGCAGCACCATCACTCAAAGAGGCACTAGCTCCACACGTGTGCTAGCTAGGTAGACCTCTTCCAGGCTCTGAGCAAAGTGGAGACCACCTGCCGAAGAGTAACCTTTATTTATTTAACATTTCTTATATACTGCCTTTCATGATATCAAGGCGGTTTACATTGAACAAACTGAAATTACATTGAACAGGCCATAACTTGGAGATAACTATTTTACAGGGAACATGGGCAACGGAGGGTTAAGTGGCTTGCCCAAGACCACAAGGAGCACCTGTGGGACTAGAAACCCCAGTCCTTCCGGCCCAAGGTTGCTATCCTCTAGAGGGATTTGAACCCCCGACCTTCCGGCCTGAGGTAACTTGCCCCAACCACTAGGCCACTTTATGCACTAACATCTCCTTTCAAGAGCCAAGTCGTAAGCGAGAAAGGAAGGAACTGGGTCCTCCAGGATGATCGGTCCCTGATGCAATAGGCCCCAAGATGGAGGCAACCGAAGAGGGAGGTGCTAGCAGGAGCTGCATGAGGTCTCCAAACCACCTTCTCCTCGGCCAATCCAGTGCCACCAGAACAATCCTGCCTGGGTGCACTCTATATACTAAATCAAATGCCTCACCAGGGGCCACAGAGGAAACCCATATAGAAAACGCTGACATTTCCAAAAGGTAGGCCAGGGCGCCGACACCCTCAGACCCTATCTCCATTTGGTGAATGAAGAAGGGGCAAGCTTTGCCACTGGAGCGGGTCCCAATTAGATCCACTTGGGATGACCCCTGCAGCAACTGAAACACCTCCTGACTTAACTCCCACTCTCCAGGATCCAGAGTGTGCAAGCTGAGGTAGTCCACTTCCACATTGTCTACCTCAACAATGTGCTGAGCTGAGAGGCTAGGTGGTGGTCTTCTCTGCCTAGGGAAACAGGAGAGCCATCTCTAGCACTACCCTGGCACTCCTCGAGCTGCCTTGCCAATTGATGCAAGCCACAACCATAGTGTTTGAAAACCCGAACTGCCTGCCCCTCGACCAGGGGCTGGAAATGCAGAAGAGCCAACCTAATGGATCTCGCCTCGAGGCGGTTCATAAACCATACCACTTTCCTGCGGATCCAGAAGAAATCGTCCAGTAGCACACCCTTCATCGAATGACAAGGCTGCTGCCACCACCGCAGGCTGGACACCCTCAACAGAAGCGGAAGCCTATACCAACTCTTGAGAACTTGGGGACCACCAAGCCAGCCAGGACCACTGGAGCAGTCGCATGTCAGCACATGCCCATGGCACCATCTCTATGGTCGCTGCCATCAATCCGAGCAGTTGAAGTTAATCCCAGACTCTGGGAGCCTGCTGCACACAGAACAGCACCAGGCAATCCAACAGTCTTGACTTTCTCCTCTAAAGTCACGAAAAACACAGCTAGGAGCGGTACTCTCGCAGTACCATCCAGGGAACACAAAGAGCGAGAGACGGGATGAATATGGATGATCAACAGATGTTTATTCTCAAAGGACCCCAACGCGTTTCGGCGCTAACGCCTTCTTCAGGGGGAATACAACTAAAAAACAAACAAATAAATATACGTACATAAGAATGTTAAAAGTATAAAAATTAATAAAAATTAAAAATTAATACAATAGATGATAAATAAATATTGTATAAGATCATCAAATAAAACCAGTGAAAGAAAAAGAAAGCAACCCCATTACATTTATCTAAAAATTATGTACATATATATAAAGAAACATTTTATATAAATACACTATTCATAATGAACTTACTTATACAAATGCAGGACAACAAGAAATAAAACCATAACATTAAAACCATATAAATAAAGACAATGAATAAATTGAGAATTGTTAATGACTGTTATATATTGTGGTCTTTACATTGATGAGTTACAACTTTGTGTTTCATAATATGGTGACTACATTGATAAGTGTTAAAACCCATAATAGGTATCTATTGAACTGCATGATGGATACTTTCTTAAAACCCATAATAGGTATCTATTGAACTACATAATGGATACTTTCTCAATAAGACTTAAAAACTGTATAATATGTAAGAGTGAATAAATAGTAGATAAATAATTAAAATCAAAGTAATTGTATTGAAGTATTATTAAACTATCAATAGTTTCTAGTCAAAGTATATTGTAATTTATTCCTATGTGTGCACTATAGAACATCAACGAGATCACATAATGCAGAAAAACTTATACTGCATGACTGACCTGAATAAATCAGCGTAACTTCTAATGCCGTTTGTAGATTTGTGTGAAATACGAACTTCACTATAAAGCCGAACAAACCACATGATAAATATTATGTTAAGATTTTCTACAAACAATCTGTCTCTTGTTATTCAATATTTTGGAAGGCACCTGGGAATTCTATTTCTAAATTTATATAAGTTACTAGATTGTTGTACTAGATGTACTAACGTATCTTGTAAAGCCTTAAATTTTACTGCCATCGACATTCAGAACCGAATGACGGCACTGCTAAGGAACTACAGGAGATAGTGCACACGTTGTATTATCAAAGATATTGTGAACAAGTAATACCATCGTGGCATGACGATATTTCTAAAGTTGTTTCATAAATACCTTTCCGAAGTATAAGATGGCTCGTCAGTGGTGTAAAATCACTCAGAGCATAAAGAGTAGTTACTCACCTGTAACAGGTGTTCTCCAGGAGCAGCAGGAATCAGTCCTCACTTATGGGTGTCATCGACGCCGATGAAGCCCCAGTGGAGCATTTCCCCAGCTTTCCATGAAAGCCTTTGGGAATGCTGGCATGCATGCGCGGTTCCCTTCCTGCCTAAAGGTGCCATCTTACCTCAGTCAAATGACATAGCTAAGAACAGCACACAAAAATGTAAAAATTAAACTATGTACAACTGCAACTCCAAGGGGAGGAGGGAGGGTAGTGAGGACTGATTCCTGCTGCTCCTGGAGAACACCTGTTACAGGTGAGTAACTACTCTTTCTCCAGGACCAAGCAGGAAGTCAGTCCTCACTTATGGGTGACTCCCCAGCTCTGGGTTACCAGGAACCCAGGCTGAACAAGAGAACTCCCTCTAGTCTCAGCAACACAGTAAAGGCTTTGCAAGGACACACCCTCCACAGGTAGCCCAACCAGAGGGCAGGAGGGCAGGAGTTGCCTAGACCTCAAAGAGATTCCGGAGTACTGCTTGGCCAAAAGCACTGTCCCTACGGGACTCCCTCTTCAGACAGTAGTGGGCTGCAAAAGTCTGGCTTGAAGACCAAGTAGCAGCTCTGCAGATGTCTTGCAATGGAACAGAGCGGAGGTGAGCCACTGATGCAGCCATTGCCCTCACACGGTGGGCCGTGACCCTACCCTGCAAAGGAAGGTCAGCTGCCTTGTAAGCCCAGGTGATACAGTCAGCCACCCAGATGGACAAGGTACGCTTGGACACAGGCCTCCCCAAGTTATTGGGGGTCAAAAGAAAGGAAGAGCTGAGAAGCCTTCCTGTGACCTTGCGTACGTTCAAGGTAGAAGGATAAGGCCCTCCTACAGTCCAAGGTATTGAGAACTGTTTCAGCCTGACTTGCATGAGGCCTAGGGAAGAAAGTAGGAAGAACCACGTCCTGGTTGAGGTGGAAAGAGGAGACAACCTTAGGAAGGAACTTAGGGTGAGTCCTGAGGACCACCCTGTTTTTATAGAACCTGGTGTAAGGTCTATCACAGACCAAGGCCTGAAGCTCACTCACTCTCCTAGCCGAAGTAAGGGCTATCAGAAAAAGAGTCTTCCAGGAAAGGAAGCGTAGAGGGCAAGTAGCCATAGGCTCAAAAGGTGGGCGAGTCAGCTGCTGCAAGAACACATTAAGCTCCCACTCAGGAGCAGGACGACGTATGGGAGGCTTGAGCAGAAGCAAGCCTCTGAGAAACCTAGACACCAAAGGGTGCACAGACAAGGAATGGCCCTCAACTAGGGAGTGGTGAGCTGCCAAAGCAGAGAGGTGGACCCGAACAGAGTTGGACTTGAGACCCTGATTGGACAAGTGCAGCAGGTACTGAAGCACTACTGACAGTACAGGAGAAAGGATCCTCAGCACATAGCTGACACCATACAGAGAACCTTTTCCACTTGAGAGCATAGGTCTTCCTAGTGGATTGTTTCCTGGAGGCTAGGAGAACTTCCTCAACCTCGGGAGGCAGGCCCCAGGGAGCCAACACTACCCTTGCAGACTCCATGCCATCAGATTGAGAGCTTTGAGATTGGGATGCAGCAAGGAGCCCTGATTCTGAGAGAGGAGGTTGGGTTGCAATCCCAGAGGCAGAGGCAGATCCACTGCCAGTTGAAGCAGGAAGGGGGAACCAAGGCTGCCTTGGCCACCTGGGAGCTACCAGGAGGACTGAGGCCCTGTCTCGGAGAATCTTGAACAGTGTTCGGGCCACCAGAGGGGTGGGAGGAAACGCATAGAGTAGGCCCTGAGTCCAGGGAATCAGAAAAGCATCTGCTGCTACTCTCAGAGGATGCGGTTGCCTGGAGCAGAACCTTGGCAGCTGGTTGTTCAGTGGACTGGCAAACAGGTCCTATGGAGGGAAGCCACCATTTCAAGAAAATCTTTTGAACCACTAAAGGATGTAGCTGCCACTCGTGTGGTTGCAGAATCCTGCTCAATCTGTCGGCCAGGGAATTCTCCTGGCCTGGAAGATAAACTGCTTTGAGGAGCATGTTGTGCTTCAGGGCAAAGGAACAGAGGTCCTGGGCCTCCTGGCAAAGGGGCTGGCAACCAGTTCCGCCCTGTTTGTTTACATAGAACATGGCTACCTGGTTGTCTGTCTGGATCAAGACAGACTGTTGTGCCAGGGAAACAGTAAAGGCCTTGAGGGCCAAGCGGATAGCTCTGAGTTCCAGTAGATTGATCTGCTGGGACGCCTCCCAATGAGACCACAGGCCCTGGGTGCACTTGTCTAGGCAGTGTGCTCCCCAACCCTGCAGAGAGGCATCGGTGGTCAGTACCACTGTATGAGGTGGGATCTGAAAGGGCACCCCCACCAGCAGATTGGGGGGAGGGGGGGTGTAACCACGAGTTGAGGGAGGCCAGGAAACGGTGGGACACTTTGATCCTGTCTCTGAGACTGCCTGAGGCTTGTGACCACTGAGTCCGAAGGCACCACTGGGCAGGCCTCATATTGAGCCTAGACAAGTCAAGCAGATAAGGGTTTTCAGAGCAAAATAACCAACTATATATAAAATTGCCCTACTAATTATAAATATTTTAATTTTATATTGTTTTAATTCTTTAATTATTTAAACAATTTTTTTTATATTTGGATAAAGGTCTCAGAATGAATGGGGAAGATAGCTACAGGCCACAGTTAGAAAACCTGAGAAAGTCCTTACCCCTTCCTTACATCAAGGACCTCATATATCCAATATTTATTAAGTAAGCCTAAAATTTATTCTCTTACTTTAAGATACATATGAAAAAAGTTTGAAAAAATTCCAGATTTGAAAAATTTTTTTTAAAGCTCTTTTTCCAGCTCTTTTTCAGCTCTTTTTCAAAAAACTCTTTGTGAACGGTTGAAATGTCCGTCTTTCTATTAGGATGATATCAAAACAAAGTCTGGTAAATCACACAAAAAAATAGTAAAAGACCAAGGCAGTTCTTAAATATCCTGAATCTTCTTTAGCAGAAATATATTCTAACAAAACCGGATCATAACTGCAAGCTTTCAAAAGTGGACTTATCTGTGAAGACCAGAACTCTGTGTTCCCGACACGAACTTCCAGCGCTGTCGCGTTTCACCGCTCCCGCGGCTTCTTCGGGGGAGACGAAATTCTCACGGCGTAGACAAACGTGATTAGAAGATACTTTCAACAATGCTTTCAATAATCAACTTGTAACATGGCATATAGAATTCACTGGAGCAAAAAAAGAAGAATATACTTCAATGCTGAAATCTAAAGCATATGCCAACTCCCACAACGATAAGAAAAAGTAAAAGTAATATTAAGAAAATCGTGTCTCCTTCCTGAATTTACCTTGTACCATGGCATGTAGAATTCAAATAAACGCCGCGCATGCGTACCAAGAATGTATCTGGTGACTAGTTTTATAGTGTTGTAGACAGGAAACAATTAAAAATTCAATTGGAAGATGCAAACAATAACGATCATAGACAAGCTGACCATTCTATATGAGAATTTAGACCTCCAGGACTCACTGTTTTTAAACGGTATATCCAGCGCTGTTCAGTTATTAACAGGCTTTGGGCTCTAGTTCTGCCCATCGTTCCCTTGAGAACCTGATCTATACAAAAAACATCTAAGTTGATCAAACTGATGATTCAGGGCCAAGCAATGAGACACTATTGGCGCTTCCAATTTTCGGCAGTGCAAGCGGCTACGATGTTCTCCTAGCCTAATTTTGAGCGCTCTTATTGTCTTGCCAATATAAATGAGATGACATGGACATTGGATAGCATATATTACAAAAGTTGAAGTACAATCTGTACGAGAACGAATTTGGTAGGTGACATCATGATAGCTGAATTGAGTTAATTCTAACGTAACACTGCAAATGGCACAGCTGTTGCATTTAACATGTCCTGCTTGGCGAACCTCAATACTAGGAGATCCTGAAGGATTCAAAGGACGCAATTCTGTAGGACTAACAAGTTCCTTAAGATTCCGATCACGCTGCCAAACACAGCGGATTGAACTATTCTCCAACCCTGGCATCTGGGAAAGGATATTACTGTGCCGGTTTAAGATCTTTTTAAGCTTCGTGCTTAACGGGGAAAATTTAGAAACAAAATTTATGTGATCGGTTTGAGTTTCTTTTGGAATATTCTCTTGTAACAGCAAGGCACGATTATTAAACCTAGCTCTTGTATAGGCTTGATGCACCACCTCTTTAGGATAACCACGATCGTGAAACTCTTTACACAGTTGTTTTGAATGAGACTTGAAGTTTCGTAAATCCGAGCAATTACGGCGGAACCGTAAAAACTGTGAGAACGGTAAGCTGTTCTTAAGTGCTATGGGATGTGCACTATTGTAATGTAATAACGCATTTTTAGCCACCTTCTTCTTAAAAACTGTCGTTTCCCAAGAGGATGATCCCCGATGAACTTCTAAATCAAGATAAGTGATAGTATTCAAATCTCGAGTACTAGTAAATTGTAAATGAGGATCACAATTGTTGAGCCATTGTAAAAATTGATCAAATTGTGCTGCTGAAGCTGTCCATATCATAAAAACGTCGTCAATATAACGACCCCAGAAAGGAATATAATTCCAAAATTCTGAAGGATATAGCCATGTCTTCTCAAAATCTGCCATAAATAGATTTGCCACTGACGGGGCTACCGTTGCCCCCATTGCCACACCAGTGCTCTGTTTATATAGAACTCGTTCAAACTGAAAAAAGTTATGAAATAGAACAAGCTCGGCAAGATGTTCCAAAAACAAAAGTTGGTTCCCTGACAAATCTCTTCTGTTAACCAATGCTGACATTACACTCGTCAAAGCTGATGCCTGGGGGATACAAGTGTATAATGACACGACATCTAAAGTTATTAAAAGTGTCGTAGGAACCCGAGCCAACTGATCATGATGTGATAGTAATTGAAGAAAATGTGTCGTATCCCGCACATAGGAAGGAATGGTACATAGCAGCGGTCTTAAATAGGAATCTAAAAATGAAGACAATGGTTCCAATAATGTACCCCTAGTGGATACTATCGGACGGCCCGGAGGTTTGTGCAGCTGTTTATGAATTTTTGGTACAAGATAAAATTTCGCATAAGTGGGATCAGAAACATTCAAATATGCAAATTCCTTTTTCGATATTAATTTATCTTGTAACGCTTGAGTTGTTAACTGTCTTATGGACATCTGCAGCTCTGGTGTGGGATCATGTTGTAGTGCCAGATAAGTAGACGCGTCAGCCAATTGTCTTTGTGCCTCTTCTAAATAGTCAACTCGATCCTGAAGGACAATTGCACCGCCCTTATCAGCTCGCCGAATTACTATATTAGCATTAGATTGTAATGCAATAAGAGCTTCTCTCTCCTCTTTAGGTAAAGTATGCTGTATTAAACGGGATTCAATTTCTAATTGGCCAATATCTCGTAGCACCAAATCTTTGTATATCTGTAAAGGAACTGGAACAGGACCTGGCGGGGTCCAAGTAGAAGTAAGCGGCAATGGAGCCCGTTGTGAAGAAACTTCTTCGGTGTTAACCTCTGTAAGTGTGGATATCTCAGAAAAATATGTCTTGAGATGCAACTTCCTTATGAATCGTTCAAGATCCGTACGAACTTGAAATTCATAATTTAAATATTAATATTTAAATATTTAAATATTAATTAAATTCATAATTAAAATATTTATAATTAGTAGGGCAATTTTATATATAGTTGGTTATTTTGCTCTGAAAACCCTTATCTGCTTGACTTGTCTAGCACACAAATGGAAGGGACATGGAAAGATACCATGAGTTTTACAGAAGCCTATATTTCTGATCTCTGTAAAGATCCCACACCGTTCACAGTTCAGAATTTTCCATCTGAGGATGGTGATATCATTGATTGGGATTCTATTCTTAAGTTAGAAAAACGAATAGCAAAGTTAGAGTTACATCGGTTCTCCTTTATAGAATATTTACGTCGCCAACATGTACCACGTGGTTTACGTATTTATAAAGAACCCAAAATGTTTCAAACAGATCCCGCGTTTGTTACAAAATGGAATCAAGTACTTACAAAATGTTCACGTGACTTAATGGTTTTACTAGTAGAAGCTATCAAACCAATGGTAGATGATTTACAATTGGAAGTGCAGACATCCTTAGACAAATTAAAAGCCTCCACCTCTTCCGAAACATTCTCAAGACATGCAACTGAACGCAAAACACAAGTAGATAAAATACGAGATGAAACTAAAAAATTGAAATTACAGAAATTAGCACGTGATCAGGCGGATCATACTACTGGTTATATATTCCCTTGGATGAACCCTAAGAGGAAATTTAAAGGTTCTCGTCGGAAAGTAGATTTTGACACCCAATCTGAGGATTCTCATTCCACGGAGTCTGGTAGAAGTAATAAGACTGATTTTTTAGACGATCGAGAAACCAATTCCAAAAACAAGAAAGACAAGCCAAAGGACAAGTCCATAGGACAACAAAGAGTTTCTCCACGATTGAGAACTCAAACTTAAATACCGTTCAATCTTTAGTAGTGAATATTTCCTCATTTTCTCTTACTTCAGAGCAACAAAATCTTCTGAATAGGGGTTTCTCATACGTACCTAGCATCCGACATATGAATTTCAAGTTCGTACGGATCTTGAACGATTCATAAGGAAGTTGCATCTCAAGACATATTTTTCTGAGATATCCACACTTACAGAGGTTAACACCGAAGAAGTTTCTTCACAACGGGCTCCATTGCCGCTTACTTCTACTTGGACCCCGCCAGGTCCTGTTCCAGTTCCTTTACAGATATACAAAGATTTGGTGCTACGAGATATTGGCCAATTAGAAATTGAATCCCGTTTAATACAGCATACTTTACCTAAAGAGGAGAGAGAAGCTCTTATTGCATTACAATCTAATGCTAATATAGTAATTCGGCGAGCTGATAAGGGCGGTGCAATTGTCCTTCAGGATCGAGTTGACTATTTAGAAGAGGCACAAAGACAATTGGCTGACGCGTCTACTTATCTGGCACTACAACATGATCCCACACCAGAGCTGCAGATGTCCATAAGACAGTTAACAACTCAAGCGTTACAAGATAAATTAATATCGAAAAAGGAATTTGCATATTTGAATGTTTCTGATCCCACTTATGCGAAATTTTATCTTGTACCAAAAATTCATAAACAGCTGCACAAACCTCCGGGCCGTCCGATAGTATCCACTAGGGGTACATTATTGGAACCATTGTCTTCATTTTTAGATTACTATTTAAGACAGCTGCTATGTTACCATTCCTTCCTATGTGCGGGATACGACACATTTTCTTCAATTACTATCACATCATGATCAGTTGGCTCGGGTTCCTACGACACTTTTAATAACTTTAGATGTCGTGTCATTATACACTTGTATCCCCCAGGCATCAGCTTTGACGAGTGTAATGTCAGCATTGGTTAACAGAAGAGATTTGTCAGGGAACCAACTTTTGTTTTTGGAACATCTTGCCGAGCTTGTTCTATTTCATAACTTTTTTCAGTTTGAACGAGTTCTATATAAACAGAGCACTGGTGTGGCAATGGGGGCAACGGTAGCCCCGTCAGTGGCAAATCTATTTATGGCAGATTTTGAGAAGACATGGCTATATCCTTCAGAATTTGGAATTATATTCCTTTCTGGGGTCGTTATATTGACGACGTTTTTATGATATGGACAGCTTCAGCAGCACAATTTGATCAATTTTTACAATGGCTCAACAATTGTGATCCTCATTTACAATTTACTAGTACTCGAGATTTGAATACTATCACTTATCTTGATTTAGAAGTTCATCGGGGATCATCCTCTTGGGAAACGACAGTTTTTAAGAAGAAGGTGGCTAAAAATGCGTTATTACATTACAATAGTGCACATCCCATAGCACTTAAGAACAGCTTACCGTTCTCACAGTTTTTACGGTTCCGCCGTAATTGCTCGGATTTACGAAACTTCAAGTCTCATTCAAAACAACTGTGTAAAGAGTTTCACGATCGTGGTTATCCTAAAGAGGTGGTGCATCAAGCCTATACAAGAGCTAGGTTTAATAATCGTGCCTTGCTGTTACAAGAGAATATTCCAAAAGAAACTCAAACCGATCACATAAATTTTGTTTCTAAATTTTCCCCGTTAAGCACGAAGCTTAAAAGATCTTAAACCGGCACAGTAATATCCTTTCCCAGATGCCAGGGTTGGAGAATAGTTCAATCCGCTGTGTTTGGCAGCGTGATCGGAATCTTAAGGAACTTCTTAGTCCTACAGAATTGCGTCCTTTGAATCCTTCAGGATCTCCTAGTATTGAGGTTCGCCAAGCAGGACATGTTAAATGCAACAGCTGTGCCATTTGCAGTGTTACGTTAGAATTAACTCAATTCAGCTATCATGATGTCACCTACCAAATTCGTTCTCGTACAGATTGTACTTCAACTTTTGTAATATATGCTATCCAATGTCCATGTCATCTCATTTATATTGGCAAGACAATAAGAGCGCTCAAAATTAGGCTAGGAGAACATCGTAGCCGCTTGCACTGCCGAAAATTGGAAACGCCAATAGTGTCTCATTGCTTGGCCCTGAATCATCAGTTTGATCAACTTAGATGTTTTTGTATAGATCAGGTTCTCAAGGGAACGATGGGCAGAACTAGAGCCCAAAGCCTGTTAATAACTGAACAGCGCTGGATATACCGTTTTAAAAACAGTGAGTCCTGGAGGTCTAAATTCTCATATAGAATGGTCAGCTTGTCTATGATCGTTATTGTTTGCATCTTCCAATTGAATTTTTAATTGTTTCCTGTCTACAACACTATAAAACTAGTCACCAGATACATTCTTGGTACGCATGCGCGGCGTTTATTTGAATTCTACATGCCATGGTACAAGGTAAATTCAGGAAGGAGACACGATTTTCTTAATATTACTTTTACTTTTTCTTATCGTTGTGGGAGTTGGCATATGCTTTAGATTTCAGCATTGAAGTATATTCTTCTTTTTTTGCTCCAGTGAATTCTATATGCCATGTTACAAGTTGATTATTGAAAGCATTGTTGAAAGTATCTTCTAATCACGTTTGTCTACGCCGTGAGAATTTCGTCTCCCCCGAAGAAGCCGCGGGAGCGGTGGAAACGCGACAGCGCTGGAAGTTCGTGTCGGGAACACAGAGTTCTGGTCTTCACAGATAAGTCCACTTTTGAAAGCTTGCAGTTATGATCCGGTTTGTTAGAATATATTTCTGCTAAAGAAGATTCAGGATATTTAAGAACTGCCTTGGTCTTTTACTATTTTTTTGTGTGATTTACCAGACTTTGTTTTGATATCATCCTAATAGAAAGACGGACATTTCAACCGTTCACAAAGAGTTTTTTGAAAAAGAGCTGAAAAAGAGCTGGAAAAAGAGCTTTAAAAAAAATTTTTCAAATCTGGAATTTTTTCAAACTTTTTCATATGTATCTTAAAGTAAGAGAATAAATTTTAGGCTTACTTAATAAATATTGGATATATGAGGTCCTTGATGTAAGGAAGGGGTAAGGACTTTCTCAGGTTTTCTAACTGTGGCCTGTAGCTATCCTCCCCATTCATTCTGAGACCTTTATCCAAATATAAAAAAAAATTGTTTAAATAATTAAAGAATTAAAACAATATAAAATTAAAATATTTATAATTAGTAGGGCAATTTTATATATAGTTGCTCATATTGAGCCTGGCATTGGGGGTCACCTGTACTGTCAACCAGGGACCTGTGCAGAAACTTGCTGGCGAGGTCCATGAGCCTTTGTGCTCGGTCCACTGGTAAGAATGCTCTTGCCAGCAGAGAATCCAACCTTGCTCCTATGAACTCCAAGTTCTGGGAGGGGAGCAAAGTGGACTTTGCGAAGTTGATGACAAAGCCCACCTGCTGGAGCAGTTCTATGGTCCTGTTGGTGGCCTGTTGAACTTCTAGGGAAGTCTGGCCTCTGATGAGCCAGTCGTCTAGGTAAGGAAACACAAAGATGCCCTGATTTCTCAGGTAGGCTGCCACCACTACCAGGCACTTGGTAAACACCCTGGGAGCAGAGGTCAGTCCAAAAGGCAGTACTCTGTACTGATAATGGTTTCCTCCCACAATGAACCTGAGGTACTTTCTGTGGTCTGGATGAATAAGGATGTGAGTGTAAGCATCCTGTAGATCAAAAGAGCAAAGCCAATCTCCCTGCTGGAGGTAGGGCAGAAGTGTTCCAAGAGTAAGCATCTTGAACTCTCTTTCACTAGAAACTTGTTCAGGTTTCTGAGATCCAAAATGGGTCGAAGACCACCGGTTCTTTTTGGCACCAGGAAATACCTGGAGTAAAACCCGTGACCTTGGAAGTGGGGAGGCACAGGCTCCACCGCCTTGTCGAGCAACAGACCTTTTAGCTCCTGGAGGAGAAGGGCTGTATGCAGGGGAGGCCGGAAAGGTTCCCCTGGGAAGTGTGGCGGAGGCAGTTGGTGAAAGTGCAGGACATAGCCTCGATGGACTATGTCCAGCACCCAACTGTCTTGGGTTATCAAGGGCCACTTGTGGGCGAACAAGGCTAGGCGGCCTCCTGTGCAGGGTTGAGTCTGCAAGGGAGGTATGGCTATGCTCAAGGAGTCAAAAACCCCCACCCTGCTGAGTGGGAGCAGGGGCTGCAGGGTTGGGGGTCCTCTGCCTACGGGGCCCATTACCCTGTCCCTTGGCTTGCTGACCCTGGGGGCAGCTTGGGCAGCCGGATATTGTGGGTACTGTTTGTAGGCAGTGCCCTTCCTCGGGTAAAAGGACTTTTTACCCGAGCCCTTCTTCTTATGAGAAGGGGCAGAGGTCTTCCTCGACAGCCTTGTCCTCGTGAGGTGCTCTGTCTCGAGCTGAGCGGCCTTCTCGGCCACAGGCTTGCCAAAACGTTTTCACCTCGGCAAGGGACATCGACCAACTTGTCCTGAACCCATGGCTCGAGGTCCGATGACTGCAGCCATGCCTGGCGTCAGGCCGCGATGCCAGCTGCCGCTACTCGGGCCGAAGCCTCGAAGCCATCGTAGGCGGCGCGGGACATGAGCTTAGAGCATTCCCAGATCCTCGAAGACAAGGACTTAAAACTCTGCAAGGGTTCCCCGGAGAGACCAGCAGAGAATCCGGCCAACTCCTTGGCCAGGTCTCGTAAATACATGCCCATGTACAGCTGGTAAGTCTGGACACGGCAAGCAAGCATCGAGCCCTGGAAGCACTTTCTACCGACGCCATCAAGGCTTCAGGCTTCCCTTCCAGGAGGCACCGCAGAGTGCATCTTCTGACTCTTCAGACGATGCATGGTCGATTCCACAACCATGGAATGGTGTGGTAGCTGTGCTTTCTGGAAGCCAGGACTCTTTCGGAGCCGATAGATGGAATCGACTCGCTTGCTCAAAACCGGCGCCCAGGCCGGTGCCTCCCACATCCGGAAGAGGAGCCGTTCCAGCATCGGAGGAACCGGGACAGTAAAGGCCTCCTTCGGAGGAGAGTCATACTGCAGAGCAGCGGCCATATCGCGGACAAACTCCAAGAACCTAGTATCCTCCGGAGGGGATCTACTCCGGGACTCAGACTCTGGTGAGTCGGAAGGGACACACCGAGTCTTGAAGGTGTCAGGAGACTCCTCGTCTTAGGTCTCCCAAGCAGACTCGTCCGATGTCGAGTCGAGGTCCGACCCCGCGGGGCCTCTAGGCACCCGCCCCGATGTCAGTGGCACCGGCGTCGAGACTCTCGGTCCCAAACGGGAGGTCGAGGGAGACCTCAACCGAGGACGACTTCGAGCCGCAAGGGACTCGAGTATCGGCTCGGTCTCCGGGGTCGACTTCGAAGTCGATGTCCCGGTGGTCAGGGCAGATACACCAGACAGGCTGGCCATCAGTGCCCGCTGCTGATCCATGAAGGCAGACATTCTGCTCTCCAAGGCTGTCAACCTGAGACTCAGCTCGGGTGACGCAGCAGCCCCCGACTCGTGCCCCGGCGGTGCCGGGCCCCGACATCGGTACTCGGGGAGGCGAGTCCACGAGGACAACAGGACTTACGTGCCCAGCAGACTCCGGCTCCATGCGAGGAACTTTAGTTGGCTTCTCCTGGTCCACGGGCCCGGGACGACGGTCGGGGGTCTTAGACCTGGCCCTCGAGGGCTCAGGGACCTCCTCTGACGCCGCCCTCGCGAGCCGCTTCTTCCTCTTATGTTCCCGGTCGGGGGACCCCCCTGTCCGAGGAACTCCGACACCTCTCGAAATCGGAATCCCGAGATGTCGAGGCCTCAGACGAGGTCCGGGCCCGGGCAGAGGCAGAGTCCGAGAAAAGCCTTTCACTTTGTTGCTGACGACTTCGGAGGGCCTTGGAAGACATTTTTCCACATGGCCCGCACGTTTTAGAATCGTGGTCCGGGCCAAGGCACCGAAGGCAGCAGTTGTGTGTGTCGGTGAGAGACATTATCTTCTTACACCGATCACACTTTTTAAAACCACTGGAAGCCATCGGGGAGAAAAGGGTCCCCGCGAGGTCAAAGGACCGGCCTTCCAGGGAAAAAGAAAAAGAATTGGCGCGAGCGACTAGCCACTAAGGGCAAAAACAGAAAAAGGAAAAAAGGGATTCGATACCGGTGTACCGAACCCGGCGGGAGGGGAACCGACGTCGAATCCGAGGAAAAAAGCGAAATAACGCCAAGAAAAAACTTCTTTTCTGGGAAAAAAAGGACACACGTCCGATGGGCTTCACGGAAAAAAAGAGACTGGGGTAAGATGGCACCTTTAGGCGGGAAGGGAACCGCGCATGCGTGCCAGCATTCCCAAAAGCTTTCATGGAAAGCTGAGGAAATGCTCCGCTAGGGCTTCATCGGCGTCGATGACACCCATAAGTGAGGACTGACTTCCTGCTTGGTCCTGGAGAAAAAGCCTTATTGATAAGTTGTAATCAAAAAACCGCTATCGCCGTGCGGAAAGAAGAGGAGAGAAAGCATTAGTGAATGTAACTTAGCATTCCATGATGGAGACACGTCGACTTCTGAAGATACAGAAACAATTGATACAATTGTGTTTCTAAAACTCTATTGTGTCCAATAACGTTGAAAAAAGAGGAAGGAAATATATTATATGAATCTTGTTTTAATCCAGGGAAAAAAAGGGGAGGGGGGAAGAGAGAAAATAGCGATGTTGTAGCAATAAAATATAAATACCTTGTTGAGCCACGTAGAGACTTGTTAGCAGCGTCAAAATATTAGACGTATAGAAAGCCTGATTGGTAAAGTCTGGATTTTAAAACACTGCTTTCGCGCCAAAAGGGGAGGAGTAACAAAGTGGGTGGAGCTTGGCATTTAGTAATGAAGACATGTAGACTTCCAAAAGTTGATACAACGATCAATTCATCACCTTTCTAAAGGCTATGTGTCCTATAACTTGTGTAAAGGAGGGGATTGTTTAATTATATGAGTTTCGATCTATAACCAAGAAATATAAATAAATTGAAATATATACTGTTTCTTGGAAAGGGAAGGAGAGGGAAGAGGGGGAGGGGGAAAGGGAAGGGGGGGAGGGAGGGAGGGAGGAGAGAAGGGAGGAAGGGGGGAGGGGGGAGGGGGGGAGGGGGAGGAGGGGAGAGGGGGAGAAAGGAAGGAAAAAGGAGGAAGGAAGGAAAATGGAGAGGGAGAAGAGAGGGAAGAGGAAGAGGAAGGGGGAAGGGGGGAGGGGGGAAGGGGGGAGGGGAGGAAGGGGGAAAAGGGGAAGGGGAGGGGGAGGGGGAGGGGGGGAGGGGGAGGGGAGAGGGGGAAAAAAGGGGAAGGAGAAGGGGAAGGAGAAGGGGAGGGGGAAGGGAGGAGGGGAAGGGGAGGGAATAGAGAGGGAGAGGAGGGGGAAGAGGGGAGAAGGGGGGGAAGGGAGGGATCAACCTCTTAAAAATTATGAGTACCCAATCAAATGTAAAAATATTACTAATTAATGTAACAAGAATTTTGTCATAATGAACAAAACCGTACTATAATGTAATCAGTATTGAATCAACATGTCATCAAATGTATTGTATGAGGTTGCAAAATGAGGCTTGGGACAGATTATTCTACAGATTTTTCTTTAAAAAAATGCTGTAATAAGGCTCAAAAGCCTGCACACATACAGCATCTCCATTGGTGAGCTATACTAAATTGTTATAAGGTATGCTATTCACAAAAATACAGAAAGATCAACTTCTTGATTGAGACCATTAGGTTCTAAACTGTCAAATTCGTATATGTACCGTTGCTCAAGTTTTAATAAAGAACTCCAGGGAGTGGGAAGGCAACAGCTGGCTCTTTCCTCATTTGATCACCCAGCCAAGGCTGTCCAAAAAAGACCACCACCCAAGATGCTTCTGAAAGGGAATGGCCCCGGATGAACCAGTTGTCCAGATTGGATGGACACAGATGCCTTGGCATCCCAGCCACCACCACCATGACCTTGGAGAAGGTTGTCAGGGCAGTGGATTGCCCAAAAGGGAGAGTGGTGAACTTATAGTGAGAGCCAAGCATGGCAAAAAAACCAGATACCTCTGCTAATTTACCTGGATTGGGATATTTATGTTTATTTGAACTTTCTATACTGCCTTTCTGTTTAAAGGCAAGACAGTTTACAATCATATAAAAAGATGGCAAATTAGAAAATAATGCTAACAGTTGAAAGGATAGCGAGAACAGGGAGGGAAGAGCAAACAGTCGTAGTAGTGGGGTGCTAGAGTGGGGAGGGAGGGTTTTTTCAATGTCCCAGGCAGCCTAGGCCTCAGAGGCCTGCAAGAAGATTTGAAAAATAAATAGGAATGTTCGAAGCAGAGCACTCAGAGCAGAGAATTCCAAAGAGTGGGGAAACAGAAAAAGGAGGCCAAATGATGAGTAGATTCATGCTGTACTTTGGTGGGGGGTGGGATATGAAGTATATTATCCTGAAGAGAGCGAAGGGCCTGAGGCAAAGTATAGAATGTAAGATAGGAGAACAGGTAAGCAGGGGATGTGAAAAGCATGCCTCAGTCAGATCCAGAGAAGCCAAGAACTCCCCTTGGTGCACACTGCCTGAATTATGGAGTGCAAGGATTCCATCTGGAAATGCAGGACACAAGTGCTTGTTGACCCCCTCAAGGTCCAGAATGAGCCAGAAGGAATCATCCTTTTTGGGTACCGCAAAATAGATGGAGTATCTACCCTTGCCCTGGTCATCTGGGGGACAGGTACTATGGCTCTTAGGAGCAGCAATTTGCACATGAACACACTGTGGCCCTTTTGATTGCAGACCCACAAGGGGAAACAAAGACATCCAGAATTGGCTCCTTGCATTCCAGGGCATAGCTAAAAACTGACTGGTGTCTAGCATCCAGCGATCTTTGGTGACCCAGGCCTATTCCTGAAAGAAAAGGCAAAGCCTGCCTCCAACTAGTGGAACTGGGGAATGGGCTGCCAAACCTTCATTGTGCAGTCCTGGAGGGACAGAGTCCCTGGGCCCATGGGCCCCAAGAAAGGCTAAGAGTGGACACAGGGGAAAAGAAAGGCTTGCCAGGTCAGTAATGACAAAAGTCCCGAGATTCCCAGCAGTCCTGCCAGCGCACCATTGGTGAACAGGCAGAGGCTGACGAAAACAGGGCTGTTGCCCGCTTCACAGGCCCCTTGGACTTGTCTTCTGGAAGGCAGTAAGACTGTCTTACCCAGGTCTTTCTCCAGCTTCTCCAAATCAGCTCCAAAATAGAAGCTTCCCTTTAAAGGCCAGCTGGGCTAGCCGTGCTTTTTAGGAGGAGTCCGCCCCCCAGTGCTGGAGCCAGATTCACCTCTACGACACAGTAGACCGGGCACCGTCTCTGGACAACATCATAACAGGTCATACATGGCATCAGAAAGGAAGACTGCAGCAGACTCCAAAAGAGGGGTAGTATCATCCGGCGGAAGAGATTGAATCCACTTCAGGAGAGCTCAATAAGTCAGGCCTGCACATACTGACAACTGAAGGATAGCTGTCGCTGTGGTGAACTAGCGCCTCAACAACAAATCCACCTTTCAGTCCAGAGACCTTAAGGTCGAGCAGCCTTCCACAGGGATGGTGTTCCGCTTAGTAACTGCTGTGACTGTGCATCCACCTTGGGAATATCAAGCCACACATTGTAATCCATCTCCAGTATAGCATACATCTTCTTACACACTCTTAACCCCCAAGGCAGGGAACCAGGAGAATCCCACTCCGATTGGGTCATATCCTTGATCACCTCCAGAAACAGGAAGACTGTAGTGGATTTCCATACCCCTTGCAGAAGTGGGTGCATCTTCGGCTTCTGTTCCATCCCAGGAGCATCTGCCATGTTCAAGGCAGATGAGACCCTGGCATATCAAACACCGCCAGCTTCACCTTCTGGAATAGGCATATCACTCCAGCCTCATCACAGTCCTCTGAAGGCTAAAGTATTTGTCCACATCAGAGCCCAGCACAGAGACATCTGAATCCAAGTCACAGTCTAAATCTCAAACTGGCCCAAGATGACCCATCTCCAGGGGACCCCCCTCACTGGGTACACTTAGCCAAAGACAATCAAACAGGGCTTACATCCTCAGACTGCCCCCCACGAAACTGCATTTGGGGGCACCCAGAGGCTGCAGGGGCTGAATCGTCACGCCAGAAGGACCAGGCAGGCTGTAAAAAGGAAAATGTCTAGAAGCTTACCTCTCAGAAAGGGCTCCAACACCAGGGGGCATCGCCGCCATAGATCCCCTAGATAATGAGTAGTTTACAGCCCAGTCACCGGATCCTCTGGTCAGCACCATCCATCACCTTCTACCCTGAGGCAGACAAGGCTGGACTAAGTGCATCCCCCAGCTGAGAGAGGGGGAGCAGGCCCTCCAGGGATGACTCAGAGGCTGCCATACTGGAAGAGCAGAGTCCAGAATCTGGAGATGAGACCCCTTGCTTGCCCCAGGTCAAATATTATATTTATTTAGCTGTATTTATATACGGCCTTTCACCGGGTCAAGACAATTTACATGGAATGAAAGTAAAGTACATTAACCTATCTATATACAAACATGTAATTATGAACTCTTGTGTTCTTAATTGTATAACAGATCCATAGATCTAATTATATACATTTCTGGCTATGTACAGCTGTAATGGTAGTTATCTTGTACAGTTCTTTCTGAGGGGGGTAGTCATGAGCTTGGGTTGAAGTGTTCCGTGAACAGATGTATTTTTTGATGTTTCAGAATGTTTTTAGGTCAGTGATATTCCTGAGTTGGTCCAGTAGCTTGTTCCATATGGAGGGTGCATATAGCTGGAAGGCTCTTTTACATGCATACTGAATGGATTTGGTTCTGATGTGGGGGATGACTAGGGTGTTCAATGTGGAGGTCTGCCTTGATCTGTGTGGCTGGGAGAGCTGAAGTGAGTGGAGGTGTGTTGGGGGGTCTGTGTGGATTGCTTTGTGGGTTAGTATGATGGTTTTGTATGTTATAAGGCTCTATAGTGGGAGGCAATGAAGCTCTTTTAGTATTGGAGTGATGTGATCTTGCCTTGCGCTGCTGCATTTAGGGATGGAATGGAGCACTGTCTGGAGTGATAGGCGTGTGGATTGTGGTAGTCCTTGGTAGAGGGCATTGCAGCAATCCAGATGAGGTATTATAGAAGCTTGCAATACAGTATGGAAGTCTGTAGGTCTGAGAAGTGGTTGGAGGCGCTGGAGAGTCTTCGCTTTGTGGTAAATTGTGCGGGTGATTTTATTTATGTGTGGTTTGAATGTTAGGTGTTGGTCGAGTGTGATCCCAAGGTATCTGACTTCAGTCTTGGTTTTGATTGTAGTGTTGTCCAGGGCTACTATAGTGGGGGGGGGGGGGGGGGGGGGGGGGAGAGAACAACAAAGGTGGTGTCCCTCATTATGTAAAAGTGCCTCCATCTTGTTGTAGTTGATTTGCAGGTTATTGTCTCAGCCAGTTGGTCACCTCAGTGAAACAATCCTGGTGGGTGGATGGAGTGGGCTGATTTATGTTAATTGGCAAATATATCATTAATATCATTGGCATAGATGTGGATGTGTAGGTTGTGTTTTCTTATGATTGAGCAGAGTGGTCGCAGGTAGAGGTTAAAGAGTATAGCGGATAGGGTGGAACCTTGGGGGACTCCTTGAGTGTCAGTATGGGGTGGATGTGTTTTGACTGATCTTTATCTGTTGATGTCTATCGGTGAGGTAGGATGTGAACCATTTGAGTACAGTACCTTGAAATTGGTGTGTAGACACTGTAATAATATTTGGTGATTGACAGTGTCAAAGGCTGATGAGATGTCCAAGAAGATTAGTAGGAAGCCTTGACTGGTTTTCTGCATTCCTTGAGTTAGGGTATTTATCAGGGTGGTGAGTAGTGTTTCTACACCATGATGTGGACAGAACCCATATTGCTAGTGGTCTAGTAAGTTGTGTCGATCGATATGGTCTTGAAGTTGGTGTTGTACTGTTTTTTCAATGATCTTTGCAGCAAATGGTAGGTTTGTGATGTGTCTATAAGATGAAGGATCAGCAGGGTCCAGGGTTGTTTTTTTCAGAGTTGGGTGTATAGGGGAAGTTTTCAGGCATATAGGCATGATGCCTTGTTGGAGAATCGATTGCGTGATTTTGGTGATTACTCCACCGAGTTAAATTTTTCATTGCCTTAATCCATGATGCTGGGCATGGATCCAAGGGGGAAATTGTCGTGTTTAGAGATGCTATGTTGTTTTTGATTTGGCCATCAGTAACACTGGTGAAGGAGATTCAGGGGTCTGGGTAGTCGTCTTCAGTGGGGGGTGGGAAACTGACAACTGGTTGGGGATGAAATTGTTTATAATGTTGAGCTAGTTGTTGGGGGCTAAGGGTGGTTTCCTGGTTTTCAGTGGATGGTGCTTTAGTCAGGCGTTTTATGATCTCAAAGAGTTTTCTTGGCCAGCTGAATGCAGAGTTCAGTATTTTAGCGTGATGTTCGCATCTAGCTTTGTCTGTTGCGGTGTGGTAGTCTCAACAGTTATAGATATTGTGGTTTGTCCTCGTGTTTAGTTTTGTGCCATTTTCTTTCATGTTTCCGGAGTTGCTGTTTCAGAGTGCAGAGGGTTGGGGTGTACCAGTTTGGCAAGGAGGCCTATCCGGAGTCTGGGGGAGGACAAAGAGACAGGGAAATTCACCCTAGTAAAGGGCCCCCTTTCACCAAATCAGGGTAGGAAAGCCACAAACACCTCCAGGAATCAGAAAACTTCCACGTGGCCAACATTTCATGCTCCCCCTAGTGGAAGGAAGGGCAGAGGATACAGGGCCCAGAACCCCTTAGGCAGTGAATGCTCCAAGCACTCAGGTGCCCGAAGTCAGGCTGACTGCCATCACCTGGGTAGGGAGGAGCTGGAGCTAGAGCCCTGGAAGTATAAACCTAGGCCAATGTATGAGAGAAGGGGAAGAGAAGCAGGAAGCCAGGCTGACACGAGCAGAAGCACAGATGCAAGCAAGGGAAGCTTAACTGGTGCTGAGCAGAGCAGAGGAACTGAGCTTCCAGGAGGAGAAAGTGCTAATTGGCATATAGCACGTCTGCAGGAGAGTTTGGAGCCTGGAACAAGAGAGACTCCAAGATCCCCCGGGAGGCTGTTAGCTAAGCACTGTGAGCACTGTGTGCAGCTGGGAAAGCCCGAGGTGAAGCTGAATGATGAGGACACTCCCATGGACTCTTCCTTTTGCCAAGCTTTAAACCTGGGAACGTAGAGAAAGCAAGCCAGTCCGGAAAGAAACTCTTCCAGGAAAAGATACCCGTAGTCCACAAGCATGGTGGCCGTGATTCCCTTGTGTTTGTAAAGGGGAAGTTTACGGGGACTAAGGAGCAAGCCTGGAACTGTGATAAGCTTGTTAATCACCTGCTGCTGAAATGAGGACAATGGGGTAAGCTAAAGTAGCTATTATAACCAAGCTTTCTTTTGCCCCTGGATTATATCTGTTTACTTGGAAGGTAGCCAAGAAAGGTTGGAAGCTGAATAGAAGCTAAACTACCACAGACTTTAAAATGTGATTTTGTTTTTGTGCTTTACCCAGCAAGGCTAAAAAGGGAATGCAATATCCTTGCTGTTAAAGACTGTGTATCCTGAACTATAGAGAACCTTTAAACAGCATTTTTGTGTTTGCGTTTGTTTTTGGACAATGCTCTACTTCAAAGAGTCCTGAACAACTAATCCTGTATGTGGTATGAACGAACCATTGTGTATAAAATAAATTTCTGTTATTTGCCTTACCTCCTTGAGCCTGACTACAACTTTCTGCCTGATGCACCCATAAAGCTAAACAAAGACTACTTCCCAGAGGGCACTGCAGGGAAATAGTTTTGGAAGAAGCTGAAAAAGCAGATAGCAGAAAGTTCCTCTATTAACCACGCCCCTCTAAGCTAGAGGCGAGTGGTGGTGGCGTGACACCAGTCGGTCTTGGGCTGCTTCGTGCATTTGTTCTCAGCGGTATTTGTGGGATGGCTGGATTTCTGGTGATGTTCTCCCAGTTCTAAATGAGGATATCTGGGTAAGTGAAATCTTCAGGTAGTAGTGCGAGTGTGTCTCGAATGAAATTGTCCTTGTTGAAAGGTTTGAACCTTCTCGTCAACGAATACTGGTTATTGTTTTTTCTGATGAGGTTCTGGGGGAGGGAGAACTTGAGTCTGTGGATCGACCATGGGACTGGGTGTGCTTGGAAAAAGTGAGGGGGGTCTGACTGTGCATTATGTTCATTGAAGAAGATTAGATACAGGGTTTTTCCTTGTGTGTGTGGGAGTGTTTACTAATTGTGTTAGGTCCATCGCTGCCAAATTTTCCAGGAAGAAGGCAGAGTTAAAGCACGAATCACAACAGCACATGCTAAGGCAGTAGTGGCCTGGAGGTGCGTGGTAATTGCGCTTTTATTGGGATGCGCATTAACTGAAGTTTTTTTTGAGCAACGCATGTTACAGGCACTAGCTAAGGAATGCATGCTAGGACCATGCGACCGCCAGGCACACAATATGTAAAAATGTTACTAATGCATGCAGAAAATGGCAGGAAACCCCCACACTGCACCAACAGTTGTCAGTGGTCCACCCCAAATCATATCCCAGAAAGACAGAATCAGGAGCCCCCAACAAGAACAGTGACGCGGTCAAGCCTTGGTATTCACCCCGAGAGCCCCAGGCCGAAACTTGTGCCAGGGTTCAGTTCTACTCCCTAGGAATTGTTTCTCTGACATTGCAACATTGCGTTTAAGGTGGCTAGTAGGCAGATCCCTCTGAAAGCCTTCTGCAATCTTCGGGAGAGAGCGAGAAGGGGTGGAGGATGGAGGATGGGGGCATTCAGGTTGGGTGAGGCAGTTATAATCTTCCAGATCCTTCTAATTTCTGGCTGCTCAACAGGCTCTTATCCGGGGTAAGAGCACAGAGTTGAACAAACTTTTCCCTCCTCCTATGGCTACCGAAAAGACAGCAGTCTAGTGGAGCTTCCAATGCCATGCTCTAGTCCAGGGGTCCTCAAACGTTTTAAACAGGGGGCCAGTTCACTGTCCCTCAGACTGTTGGAGGGCCGGACTATAGTTTAAAAAAAAAACTATGAACAAATTCCTATGCACACTGCACATATCTTATTTTGGTGATCTGTACCATAGTTGGCTCCAGGTTTTATCTTTGTTAATGTTATTGAGCTTTTCCAACATTGACTTCCACAGATGTAGTCAGTTTGATATTTGTGCAATCCATTGGGGAAAGTCTGTGTACAGTTGCCACTTGTGTTACTGGAAGAAGGTATTTGAGATGAATAGATCTTTGATCTTGCAGAATTCTATCAGTCCTTCTCTAGCTTCATTTCTGTTACCGAGTCCAAATTTTCCAACCACTTTGCCTTCTTCTTTGTTGCCCATTTTTGCTCTCCAGTCAACTAATAAATTCTATAGGAAAGAGGAAGCTAGAATCCTTCTTTAGGGAGAAGTATGGCCTAATTGTATTTTTACTTCTGAAATAAACTCGAATGAGATGTTTTGAATCAAGATGATAAATATCGGGGGGGGGGGGGGAGGGGAGTATTTTAGGAACACTATTCTTGCTTTGAAAATGGATATACAGATGTTTAAAGCATAGAGGCATCCCTGGAGCCATTTTATAAAGCAGTTCTAAGGATGTCACCAGCGCAAAAACATCCAAGGCTGAATAGAGGCATGTTTGGGGCTTTCCCAAGACCTTGGATGTCCACACCCAATTTCAGCAATGCCCTTCACATATTGAATCCAAGTTTATACAGTACCTCCCTCCAGGACATGAATACGCATCAGAAAAGTTCTCATTCTGCCATAGACAAGAAGGCATTCTAATACCTCCTACCTTTTTTATGGTCGGCATCGGGGAGGTGAGAGGGAATTGGAGCCCCTCCCCGATCACCCTCGCAAGACCAATCGGGCCACCGGAACACCAAAGAAAGTCAAAGTACCTCTAGGCGCGAAGGGAAATCCCGCCACACAACCAGCAACTGCAGCAGTCCCGATCGGCATCGGGTAGGTGAGCGGAAAATGAAGCCCCTCCCTGATCACCCTCACAAGACCAATCAGGCCACCGGAACACCAAAGAAAGGCAAAGCGCCTCTAGGCATGAAGGGAAAGCCTGCCACACAACCAGCAACTGCAGCCGCCTCACTTCGCCTCATGGTAGAGTCACCCCCGCGGACAGGCAGCAGCGGCAAAAACACCCGGCGGGCCGGATAAATGTCCTCAGAGGGCCGCATGTGGCCTGCGGGCCGTAGTTTGAGGACCCCTGCTCTAGTCAGAGATCAACCCGCAAGCTGTCGTTCATGAGTGTTTAAATCAATCTTTTCCTCTCAAATCTTCAGAATTTTCATCAGAGAGTAAAATCCATCCACCATCTGCTAGAGACAAAGAAATACTGAAGTGACCTCTGGTGGCAAATAGAGGCATGGAGTGATGTCATTGAAACCTGGGCTTTTCAATGGTCCACCAGTCTGCTGGGAAGAGAACACAACCCACTTGTCTGGACTAGTTTAGCAGGATGATATGGAACAGTTTATCTTGTCATAAAAATTACAAAAACAGGATGATATTCTATAAAACTAATGACCAGCAGATTGAAAAATCATGTGTTTTTCCCTCCATTCTAGCAGTACATAATAAAACTGAGGAACATGGTGGGATTCAAAAAAGGTTTGGGCAAGTTACTTAAGAAAAAGTCCATAAAAATTTTTTAGCAAGGTAGACTTGGGAAAGGCCCTGCCCATCTTCAGAAATTATGAAAAATGAATTTACTTTGAGATTTGGTGCAAGACTACTGCTAGGGGTCATGAGCATCATTTTGAACCCTGAAGACTCCAGGGCAAGAATAAAGGGGGGATTGCTCATGCCCTGCTCCACTAGACACCAGGAAAACCACCATCCTACTAAGTGAGTCCTAGGTAGAGGGAGACTTCCTTTTGGCAGTCACATCAGTGGAGCTTTTCAAGGGGGCCTAGATATTAAGGGGGGGATCAGAACGGGTTACTAACCATTCTGAAAACTGAGGAGCCGGTTTCACGGAGAAGACCATGTCAGCAGGGGCATCGCATGGAGAGGTCTTGTCAAAGGCAGGCCTTGCTGGTGGGCAAGGGTGCTGTTGTGCAAATTACCAAAGAGGAATTGAAGAACTGGTTTACAGACCTTAAAAAGGAGATTGGAACTGTGTGTAGTGAGTTTGGAGAGCTGATTGAAGAGTTGCTTGCAAACCTACAGAACTTAGACTACTATGTGGAGAAGGCAGAGAGCCTTGTGGCGTAGAGTCAAGAGCAGCAATTAAACTCTTCACAGATACAGCAATTGGAGGAGGGGGCTAAAGCACTGCCCCTTAAACTGGACGGCCTTGAAAACAGATCAAGGCATAATAATTTGTGCATTAAAGGCAGGGCTGGCCCAAGGATTTCTGCCACCTTAGGCAGAAGCCCTGGCGTGCCACGCTGCCCTCCTCCCCCCACATGCTGAGTCACTCCACCCCCCCCCCCCCCATGCTGACACTGACTCTGGCAGCAGGGTCGGGGGGGTAGATCAGCAGCAGTGGCAGGCTATGTGCTTTGACACACATAGCCTGCTGCTTCTGACCCTCTCCCCCAAAAGTTGTAATCAGAAGGGTCAGAAGTGGTAGGCCATATGTGCCGAAGCACACATGGTCTGACGCTGCCACACAGTCAACCCTGCTGCTATAATCAGCAGCAGCGGCACAGCTCAGCCCGAGGGGGCAATAGACCATGTGTACCTTGCCACCCACAGAGGTCTGCCACCTTAGGCGGCCGCCTAGCCCGCATAGTGGATGGGCCAGCCCTGAATAAAGGGGTGCCAAAGTTGCCTGAATTTCAGGACAGCACTGCTGTAGCAGTCTATTTTTCAAGCTTTACTCCGAGGTGTGGGTGGAGAAGGGGAGCTGCCAGAAATAAAACTGGATCAAGCACACAGAGCACTGGGGTCTATTCAGGGATCAGTCTCATGGGACATTGTAACAAGCCTTCATGATTTCTCCTTGAAAGAGCACATTGCCGCTAAAATGAGGCATGTGGGGAAGTTTGACTGGCAAGGCTATCAGGTGATGGTCTTCGCAGATGTGGCCACGGCAACCCTGCAACAGTGGAGAGAGATACGATTGGTAACAGAAGTTCTGCAAATTAAAAATAGATGGTTGTATCCCTTTGACCTCATGTTTATGGTTAATGGCGCGATAAGGAAGGCATCAAACTGGAGGACATGGTGAAGGCAATGGAGGAGGCCAGGCAGCAGGAGATGCATGGACTGCTGGCAGCAAAACCATCAATCAGCATGGACAGTAGTGAAGAGAGATCAATGGCAAGAAGAAGGGGACCAAGAGAAGAGAGGCAACATGAGTGGACACTTCTGCTGGACTGGTCTTCATATCAGTGTTCTAGCTGGTCAGAGGGAGGAGGGCGAATGGGGAATACAAAAAAGAGGGACTTTTTTGGGAGATCTGTGGGGTTTATATGGTGGGTGGGAGTGAAGTGGAGGGTGAAGGGGTCTGTTCTTTTCCTTCTGTGGGATATGGGCTGTGGAGGGAGTGGGTGTGAGTTGGAATTACTTGGTGTGCCGGTAGTAGTTGGGGGAGGGAGGGAGTGTATGTAGCTCTGCAATGTTATGGTGAATGGTTGAGAGTGTGGGGGTAGGTATGTGGGAGGGTCTCTATTGTGATATGCTCTGGGACCTGGACAAAGGCGTCTCTAAGGAGTGGATGGCAGGGGCAGTAGAGTGATGTTGGGGCATAGGGGTGGGTGGGGGGGGGGGTAGAGGGGTATGTGGATGGATGGAGAGATGAGGGGGGTGGTTTGGTGGAGGGTAATGTGGGATGATGTGTAAACTGGGGAGAGAAGAGGAAGGTGGTAACAATGAATGTAATGGTTTGAATTCATGGCAAGAGGTCATTATTGCAGAAAGGGGTTAGACTAGGAGCTGACAAACTAACGATGCAGGAGACACATCTGAAGAAGTCTTTTGAGGTGGGCAATTGGGTATGAGGTCCTTTACCTATGTGTATTTAGCTGCCAATAGGAACAACCCAAGGAAAGGCAGGAGGAGCAGGGTAGGAATAATGATATCATCCCAGCTGTGGGTAGAGGTGCTGGAAATTAAAAGGGATATTGGGGGTAGATTTATTTTGCTTAGAGCCAGATTGAATGGGGAAGTGACGATCCTGGTCAACATATATGCTCCCAATAGCAGCCAGGGAGGAGCAAGAGATGGGGGAGGGGTGCTGTATACTGGGATGGGGCTTAAATTTAATGGTGAAACCGGGGGGTGGATAACTCCAGGGGAGAAGTGGGGAGACGTTTTAAGGGGCCGAGGCAGAGAATGGTGGGGATCCTTAAGTGCTTTGGGTTGATGGATGCTCGACGACATAGTAATGGCACCATTGACAATGCATCCTTTTCTCTAACCCCCATGAGATCTTATAGTAGGATGACTTGATTTGAGTAGAGGCCAGGTGGATATCTCAGATAAGGAACATGACGACAGAGCAAATACTCTGGTGAGACCTTGCCCCTGTGAGGATGAAGTTTCAGGTGGGTAAGCTAGAGGGGGGATTGAAATTCTGGAGGCTGAATGAGGCGCTTCTAGACAGTGGGGATGCTCATGAAGAGGTTAAAGGAGTATTTGGAACAATGGGGGAGGGGAAGTTAATGAGAGCATGGGATGGGATGGGATGGGATGGGATGGACTGAAAGCTGTCATGCAGGGACACCTTCTCTTGTTGGCGGCTTACAAGAACCATCAGAGGTTGCAGAGAGACAGTAGTTCACTGAGACAGTTGAAAGTATTGAGGGATAGGCAATTCCAGACTCAATGTAAGAGATTACGAGATACAGAGTGGGTTACAGGGGAAATGAAAGTGCTACAAATGCCAGGGATAGCATATAATTTGAAAAGGATTAAGCAAAGATTTTTCGAGTGGGATAAAATGGACAGACTACCTGCCTGCAAGTTGTATGCCAAACAGATCTAGCAACAGGTAGTTAAAATCTGAAATGAGAAGAGGAGTTGTTTTTGGTTGAGGAAATTAGGGAGGTCTTTAAGCAATTTTATGAAAAAATTGTATATCCGGATGGTCACAGGTGTGGAGAGGGTGGCTGAGTGGTGTGTTCTACCCTGTTTGGGGCAGGAGGATAGAATGAGTTTGGATGGGAACATTACCAGAGGAGAAATCCTTGAAGCCATAAAGGTCTTGAACGAGGGAACGTCGCTAGACAGGGATGGTTTGGTGGCCAAGTTCTATAACGTTTTTATAGAGAAGGTGGAAGACTGTTTTGGTAAGGTTTTTTTTAAAGGGGTAGGAGGGCGGTTGGACTGCTTAATTTGATGGCAGTGGCAGGAAAGCGTAGTTACTCACCTGTAACAGGTGTTCTCCAGGAGCAGCAGGAATCAGTCCTCACTTATGGGTGACGTCGGCGCCGACGGAGCCCTCGCGGAGCAATTTTCCCCAGCTTTCAAAGAAAGCCTTTGGGAATTGCAGCGCGCGCATGCGCGGTCGTCTTCCCGCCCGAGGGTGCCATCTTAGCCAGTCAGATGACATAGCTAAAAAAGACAGCATAAAAATTTGCAAAAAGAACATAAGCAGACGATTGCAACTCCAAGGGGAGGAGGGAGGGTAGTGAGGACTGATTCCTGCTGCTCCTGGAGAACACCTGTTACAGGTGAGTAACTACGCTTTCTCCAGGACCAAGCAGGAAGTCAGTCCTCACTTATGGGACTCCCAAGCTCAAGGCTACCGGAGACCCTAAGCACAAAAATGAGCTCCCTCTAGCTCAGCAGCACAGAAGGATAGAATCTTCGCTGAATTATCACCCACCGGTAGCCCACATCCGGGATGGAGGGTAGGAGTTGCTCAGACCTCAAAGAGATTACGGAGGACTGCCTGTCCGAAAGCACTGTCCCTACGGGACTCCCTCTCGAGACAGTAATGGACCGCAAAAGTCTGGCTCGAAGACCAAGTAGCGGCCCGGCAGATGTCTGCCAGCGGAACAGAGCGGAGGTAAGCCACTGACGTGGCCTTTGCCCGAACGCAATGAGCCGTGACTCTACTTTCTAAGGAGAGTCCGGCTGCCCCATAAGCCCAAGAGATACAGTCCGCCACCCAGATGGACAGAGTACGCTTGGAGACCGGGAGCCCCAATCTATTGGGGTCAAAAGACACAAAAAGCTGAGCAGCTTTACGGTGCTCCCGCGTACGGTCAAGGTAGAAGTTCAGAGCCCTTCTACAGTCCAGGGTATGGAGGACCGTCTCAGCTCGGCTGGAGTGTGGTCTGGGAAAGAAGGTTGGAAGTACCACCTCCTGATTGATGTGAAAAGGGGAGACCACTTTAGGCAGAAATTTTGGGTGAGTCCGTAGGACTACCCTATTCTTGTAGAACCTAGTGTAAGGGGGATCAGACACGAGGGCCTGCAATTCACTTACGCGTCTAGCGGAAGTGAGGGCTATCAAGAACAGAGTTTTCCAAGACAGAAAACGGAGAGAACAGGTAGCCATAGGTTCAAAAGGCGGACAGGTGATCCGCTGTAAAACCACATTCAGGTCCCAGTCAGGCGCTGGCGGGCGCAGAGGTGGTTTAAGTAGAAGGAGACCTCGGAGAAACCTCGCTACGAGAGGGTCATTGGAGAGAGGTCTGCCGTCCACCGGCACATGATGTGCTGAGAGAGCACTGAGGTGAACTTTGACGGAGTTGGACTTAAGTCCCAGATTAGAGAGGTGCGGCAAGTACTGCAAGATCACCGACACCGGGCAGGAGAAGGGATCCTGAGACTGTTGGGTACACCAGACTGCAAAGCGACGCCATTTAAGGGCGTAGCATTTGCGGGTAGAAGGCCGTCGCGAAGCCAAGACGACCTCCTCCACCTCCGCCGGCAGGA
Source organism: Ichthyophis bannanicus (assembly GCA_033557465.1). Lineage (NCBI taxonomy): Eukaryota > Metazoa > Chordata > Amphibia > Gymnophiona > Ichthyophiidae > Ichthyophis > Ichthyophis bannanicus. The sequence goes on along the minus strand of CM066036.1, from coordinate 350,460,240 downwards.
GAAGGGGAGCAAGGACTACCCTCTCAGCAGCCAGGCCATGAGGTTGAGAGACCTGAGGTTGGGGTGTAGCAGGGACCCCTGATCCTGAGTGAGGAGATCCGGTTGTACCCCCAGAGGGATCGGATCCTCCACCGCCAGTTGCAGCAGGAGCGGAAACCACGGCTGCCTGGGCCAGCGAGGGGCCACCAGGATCATGAAGGCTTTGTCTCGGAGAACCTTGTAAAGTGTCCGAGAGACTAGCGGGATGGGAGGGAAAGCGTACAGAAGGCTCCCCGACCACGAGATCAGAAAGGCGTCCGCCGCAACCCGAAGGGGGTGTGGCTGACGAGAGCAGAAGCGAGGAAGCTGCCGGTTGTGAGGACTGGCAAAGAGATCCACCGTGGGGAGACCCCACTTGAGGAAAAGCTTCTGAACTACCAAGGGATCCAGACGCCACTCGTGCGGCTGGAGGACCCTGCTGAGTTTGTCTGCAAGGCAATTTTCTTGGCCCGGGAGATAAACTGCCTTGAGGAGAATGCCGTGACTGACGGCCCAAGAGCAGAGCTTCTGTGCCTCCCGACAGAGGAGGAAGGAGCCCGTGCCCCCCTGCTTGTTCACGGTAGAACATGGCAACTTGATTGTCCGTCTGGACAAGGACGGACTGTTGGGAAGTCAGGTGGGAGAAGGCCTTGAGAGCTAGGCGGATCGCCCTGAGCTCCAGGAAGTTGATCTGCTGAGCCGACTCCCACGTGGTCCAGAGGCCCTGAGTACGTGCCTCTTGGCAATGTGCTCCCCAGCCCAGGAGGGATGCATCGGTGGTCAGCACCCGGGTCGGCAGAGGTGACTGGAAAGGCATTCCGAATATCAGGTTCGGCTGCCGGAGCCACCACCGGAGAGACGAGACCAGTGGCTCGGAAACGCGCACCAGGTCTGCTAGGCCGCCCGTGGCTTGTCGCCACTGCTGGTGGAGACACCATTGAGCAGACCGCATATTCAGGCGGGCATTGGGGGTCACATGGACGGTGGAAGCCATATGGCCGAGCAGTCTCAGGAAGCGCCTGGCGGAGACCAGGGGCTGGCTGCGAAAAACGGTCGGCTAGGTCCATGAGCCGTTGAGCCCTGTCGAGCGGTAGGTATGCTCGCGCCTGCGGAGTGTGCAGCCTTGCGCCGATGAACTCGAGATCCTGTGAGGGGAGCAAAGTGGACTTTGCGAAGTTTATAACTAAGCCCAAGTGCTGCAGCAGAGTCACCGTGCGGCACGTGGCGCTGGTGACCTCCTGAGCCGACGCTGCTCTGATGAGCCAGTCGTCGAGGTACGGAAAGACATAGAGGCCGTGAAGCCGGAGATGGGCTGCCACGACCGCGAGACATTTTGTGAAGACTCGCGGTGCGGAGGACAGGCCAAAGGGCAGTACTCTGTACTGGTAATGATTTCCTGCTACCACAAACCTTAGGTATTGGCGGTGGCTTGGGTGGATGAGGATGTGCGTGTAGGCATCCTTTAGATCCAAGGAGCATAGCCAATCTCCCTGCTGGAGGTAGGGCAGAAGGATTCCAAGGGTAAGCATTTTGAACTTCTCCCGCACAAGGAACTTGTTGAGGTTGCGCAAGTCCAGGATGGGTCTGAGGCCCCCTGTTCTCTTTGGTATCAGGAAATACCTTGAATAAAAGCCTTGACCTCTCAGGTGGTGTGGCACCGGTTCCACCGCCTGTTCCTGCAGAAGACCTGCTAACTCCTGAAGGAGCAACTCCCTGTGCAGAGGGGGGCGCGGAGGTTCTCCCGGAAAATAGGAGGGAGGGACCTGATGGAAGTGGAGAAGGTAACCTTCTCGCACGACCTGAAGCACCCAGGCATCTGCGGTGATGCTGGACCACCTGTGGGCGAAGTGAACCAGCCGGCCTCCGGTGCTGGGAGGAACCAGCGGGGGGGGAGAGGCTATGCTGAGCGAGTCAAAAGCCCCCACCCTGCTGAGCAGGGGCTGGTGGTGCAGGCTTGGGGGCTTGCTGCCTACGGGACCCGTTACCCCGTCCCTTGGCCTGCTGGCCCTGTTGGGGAGCTGCAGGGGCCTGATAATGGGGGTATTGTTTGTAGGCAGCCGCCTTCCTCGGGTAAAAGGACTTTTTCCCCGAGCCCTTCTTTTTCTGGGAAGGGGCGGAGGTCTTCCTAGAAAGCCTGGTCCTGGTGAGAGTCTCAGTCTCAATTTGTGCAGCCTTTTCCGCCATGGGCTTGCCAAAGAGGTTTTCGCCTCGGCAGGGGACATCGACCAACTTGTCCTGTACCCAGGGCTCAAGGTCTGACGACTGAAGCCAAGCCTGTCGGCGGGCACCGATGCCGGCTGCGGCCACTCGAGCCGAGGCTTCAAAGCCATCATAGGCTGCTCGGGACATGAACTTTGAGCATTCCCGAATGCCCGTGGACAAGGCTAGGAACCTCCGCAAGGGCTCCTCGGAGAGAGACCAGCGGAGAATCCGGCTAGCTCTTTAGCCAGATCCCGGAGATACATGCCCATGTATAGCTGGTAAGTCTGGACACGACATGCGAGCATAGAGCCCTGGAAGCACTTCTTGCCAAGGCCATCCAGGTTACGGGCCTCCCTTCCAGGAGGCACCGAGGAGTGCATCTTCTGGCTCTTAAGACGATGCATGGCCGATTCCACTACCATGGAATGGTGTGGCAGCTGTGCCTTTTGAAAGCCAGGGCTCTTGCAGACCCGATAGATAGAATCGACCCGCTTGCTCAGGACCGGCGAGGAGGCCGGACTCTCCCACATGCGGGAAGAGTAGTCGTTCCAGCATAGGAGGAACCGGCACAGTAAAGTGTTCCCTCGCGGGAGAGTCATACTGGAGGGCGTCGAGCTCTTCGGCTCGAGGCTCCTCCTCGGGATCCGCAGGGAAGGCCAAAGCCTTGGCCATATCCCTAACGAAGTCCGAGAACCGGCATCCTCCGGGGGGGACTGCTTCCGAGGCTCGGACTCCGGTGAGTCCGATGGGACACACCGAGTCCGGAAAGAATCAGGTGACTCTTCCTCCTCAGACTCCCAGACCGACTCCGACGAGGACTCGGTGGGGTCGGCCCGGGCAGGGCGCGGCGCCAGCCGCCCCGACGCCGAGGGAGTCGGCGTCGGCGACCTCGGTCCCGAACGGGAGGCCGAGGGTGACCTCGACCGAGGATCGACTCGAGTTCTCATCGACTCGAGGATCGGCTCGGTCTCCGGGGTCGACTTGGACGTCGACGTCCCGGCGGTCGGGGCAGCGGCGCCAGCGAGGCCAGCGAGCAGTGCCCGCTGCTGGTCCATGAAGGCAGACAGTCTGCTCTCCAAGGCCGTCAACCTGAGTCCGAGCTCAGGTGACCAGCAGCCCCCGACTCGGGCCCCGACGGCGTCGGGCCCGACGTCGGCTGTCGCGGAGGCGAGTCCAGAAGGACCACAGGACTTACCCGGGCAGGCATCTCCGACTCCAGGCGAGGTCGCTTCGGGATGTGTTCCTTCTCCAAGGACCCCGGGGAGGCTGTCGGGGCTATGCGACCTGGCCCTCGCGGAACCAGGAGCGTCCACCGACGCCGCCCTCGCGGGTTTTTCCTTCCGACGATGGTCCCCGGAGGGAGAACCCCGGTCGGAGGAGCTCCGGCGACGGTCCGAGCTGGAGCCTTTCGACACGGAGGCCTCCGACGAGGTCCGGGTACGGCTGGGGTCAGCGAAGATTCTCTCACGCTGATGCCGCCGACTTCTCAACGCCTTTGAGGACAGTTTGCTGCAGGGCCCACAGATCAGTTCCTCATGATCCGGGCCCAGGCAGCGGAGGCAAAAGTCGTGTGTGTCGGTCAGTGACATATTTCGGTCACACCGACCACACCGCTTAAACCCACTGGCAGCCATCGGGGGAAAAAGGGCCCCTGCGAGGTCAAAGGACCGGGCTGCCAGGGAAAACCGAAAACGAAAGCTGACTAAGTCAGAAAAACCGAAAAAAGTAAGAGGACTCGAGACCGGCGTCGCGAGTCCGGGCGGGAAAACGATCGGCGTCGAACCGAAAGAAAAAAGGATAAAATAAAGAAGAAAATCAACTTTTTCGCGGGGACAAGACGGGGACGTCTGTAGGGCTCCGCGGAAAAAAGAAGACTGGCTAAGATGGCACCCTCGGGCGGGAAGACGACCGCGCATGCGCGCTGCAATTCCCAAAGGCTTTCTTTGAAAGCTGGGGAAAATTGCTCCGCGAGGGCTCCGTCGGCGCCGACGTCACCCATAAGTGAGGACTGACTTCCTGCTTGGTCCTGGAGAATTACAGTGTACCCCAAACCAAGCAAGGATATCACAGTATGCAGCACACACTGAACCAGACCACCATGCGCCAGTCCCCAGACAATTCAACCTTTATAGCCAATCTTTTCCCTCCATTATGATCCTGCCTTACCTCAGCCCACAAATTTCACCCAATTTTAAGCCCCTTCCCCATTCCCTAGAAAACAGACAATTTAGATGCTACTACCATCACGGTTAACCCCAGTTAAAGTTCCTCCAAGCAAGTTCTAGGTATTGTATTTTTTCCTGGAACCCAGTTCTATGTAAACTAGTTCTTTGTAAAGCAATCACTCTGTAAACCATTTTGACTACAAGAGAAAGCAGTATATAAACCAGTATATACATTTGTATATAGTTTACCTGGTTGTTCTTTACCCATTCCACCCTGTATTTATTGTCTCCAGAGTTAGTTACCCTGTTCCATACCACTGCTTCTTATTCATTTGACACTTTCCATGTAAAGCATAGTTACTCACTTGTAACAGGTGATCTCCGGGAACAGCAGGAATTTAGTCTTCACATATGGGTATCATCGGTACCGATGGAGCCTGCGCGGGAACGCTCCCCAGTGTCCAATTAGAAAGCTTTTGGGAGCATCCCACAGCGCCTGCGTACTGCCTTCCCACCTTTCCCAACTGCCTCTCTCCAGTTGCGTTTAAAGCTGAGACAAAGAGAGAGAAGGAAAGAGAGAGAGGGAAAGAGAAAGAGATAGAGAGATACAACTCCTAGGGGAGGTGGGTGGGTTGTGAAGACTAAATTCCTGCTGTTCCCAGAGATCACCTGTTACAGGTGAGCAACTGTGCTATCTCCAGGAACAAGCAGGAATGTAGTCTTCACATATGGGGATTCCCCAGCTTTAGATGCCAGGGAGAGACCCCAGAAGTTGTGGGTCCCTGTGAAAGGGCTCCACTTCCCCCCATGGATCTCTGGCATCCAACCAGGGATGGTGGGTAGGAGTTGATTAGGTATGGAACATAGAAACATAGAAATATGACGACAGAAAAAGACCACATGGCCTATCTAGTCTGTCCTTCCATAACAACTACAACAGTCCACTCTTTGCCTTTAGAGATCCTCTGTGTTGGTCCCATGCTTTCTTGAATTCAGTTACTGTCCTCATCTCTACCACCTCCACTGGGAGACTATTCCACGGATCCACTACTCTTTCCGTAAAGAAATATTTCCGCATATCACTCCTGAATCTATCTCCCTTCACCCTCATCCCATGTCCCCTCGTAGCAGAACTTGCTTTCAATTGAAAGAGGCTCTCTCCCTGAACATTTATGCCACGGAGGTATTTAAACATCTCAATCATATCACCTCTATCCCGCCTTTCCTCTAAGGTGTACATATTAAGATCCTTAAGTCTGTCCTCATATGCTTTATAATGAAGCCCATTAATCATTTTGGTAGCAACCCTCTGCACCGACTCCATCCTGTTCACATCCTTTTGAAGGTGCGGTCTCCAGAATTGCACACCATACTCCAAATGAGGTCGCACCAAAGACTTATACAGAGGCATTATCACCTCCTTTTTTCTGCTAGCCATTCCTCTCCGTATGCACCCAAGCATCCTTCTAGCTTTTGCTGTCGCCTTTTCCACCTGTTTAGCTACTTTAAGATCATCAGACACAACCACGCCTAGGTCCCGCTCTTCTTTAGTGGACAAAAGTACTTCACCTCCTATACTGTATTGCTCCCTTGGATTGCTGCAGCCCAAATGCATGACCTTACATTTTTTAACATTAAATCCCAGCTGCCAAATTCTAGACCATTCTTCAAGCTTAGCTAGATCCCTCCTCATGTTATCTACCCCTTCCTGGGTGTCTACTCTATTGCAGATTTTGGTATCATCCGCAAAGAGGCAAACCTTACCCGACAGCCCTTCTGCTATATCACTAACAAAGATGTTGAAGAACAGCCTGACCAAAAAAATCATCCCGGCGGGAGTCTTTGTCCAAGCAGTAATGGGCTGTAAAGGTATGAACCGAGGCCCAAGTGGCTGCTCGACAGATGTGGTCGATGGACAAAGAGTGCAGATGAGCCATTGAATCTGCCATGGCTCTCACATTGTGAGCTGTGACATGGCCCTCCAGAGGAAGATTCTTACTCTGATAGGCAAAGGAAATACACTGAGCAATCCAGTTAGACAGTGTTCTCTTGGAGACTGGAAGTCCCAAATGAGAAGGATCAAAAGCAACAAAGAGTTGAGAGGACTTCCTATGTTGCTGTGTTTGCAAGTAAAAGGCTAAAGCTCTTTTACAGTCCAAAGTATGAAGATTCCTTTCTGCATTAGATGCATGAGGCCTTGGAAAAAACACAGGCAGGTAGACTGCTTGGTTTAAATGAAAAGGCGAAACCACCTTTGGCATAAAGTGTGAATGAGTCCTAAGGACTACCTTGTCATGATGGAACCCTGTATAAGGTGGATCAACCACTAGTGCCTGCAACTCACTAATGCGACGTGCTGAGGTGATTGCAATGAGAAAGATCACTTTCCAAGAAAGGAATTTCAATGAGGTATTAGCTAAAGGTTTGAAAGGTGGATTCATGAGCTGGCCAAGAACCAGATTTAAGTCCCATGCCACGGGTGGTGGCTTAATGGGAGGCTTAGTTAGAAGAAGGCCTCTCATAAATCTTGCTATGAGAGGATGGGAGGAAATAGGTTGTCCATTTAAAGGCTTGAAAAAAGCCGCAATAGCACTTACATGGACTCTTACTGAGTTAGTTTTGAGTCCTGCATTGGATAAATGAAGGAGATACTCTAGTAATGATTCCAGAGGTATCGCAAGGGGGTTAAGACGTCTCTGCGAGCACCATATGGTAAACCTTTTCCACTTGAAAGCATAAGAGCGTCTTGTGGAAGGTTTTCTAGAAGCAAAAAGGATATCCTTTACTTGCTGAGGAAGGTTAAGATCTTGAAGATCTAGGCCTTCAGCAACCAAGCCCTGAGATGCAGAGACTGGGGATTGGGATGCCATAACATTCCGCCCTCCTGAGACAGGAGATCTGGAGCAGAGCCTAACTCCAGAGAGGGAGCTTGAGAGAGATGTAGAAGCAGAGGGTACCACACTTGCCGTGGCCAATGTGGAGCTATGAGAATCATACGGCCTCTGTCTCTCTGAAGCTTGAACAGGGTTCTGGGGATCAGGGGAATGGGTGGAAAGGCATATAGGAAGTCTTGACCCCAATGAAGGAAGAAAGCATCCTTGGCCTGAGAGCCTTGAGCCGGAATTCTGACAGAGAACCAGGGAAGTTTGGCAATTTGAAAAAATCTTGGCCACCTGGTCTGCATGTAGAGACCATTCGTGTGGAAGCAGAACTCGACTGAGTCTGTCTGCCCAAGAGTTTTGGATATCTGGAAGATACACTGCCAGGAGATGAATCTGATGCTCTCTGGCGAGGGCCCATAGTCACAAAGCTTCGTTGCAAAGCGACAGAGAGCCTGTTCCTCCCTGCTTGTTCACGTAGAACATGGCTACTTGATTGTCTGTATGGATGAGTACTGTCTTGTAGCTGAGCAGGGTGTGGAACATTTGCAGAGCAAGGAAGATTGCTCTGAGCTCCAAGAGATTTATGTGTAGATGAGTCTCCTGTGGAGTCCAAGTGCCTTGGGTGGAGAGGTCTTGCAGATGAGCTCCCCACCCCACTGGAGAAGCATCTGTTGTGAGAGTTGCTTGGGGTAAAGGCTGTTGAAATGGGGACCCCAGCAACAGGTTTCGAGTGGACTGCCACCATTGGAGGGACAAAATAAGGCGATTTGTGTTTGCTATTTTGTCTGACAGGCACCCTGATGCCTGGGTCCATTGAGTGGATAAAGTCCACTGGGCTGCTCTCATGTGGAGGTGAGCATAAGGAACCACATGCACGGTAGATGCCATGTGGCCTAGTAGTTATAACATTTCTCGAGCTGTGAGGTGAGGCTTTAGCACTGCTTAAGAAGCTAACTGCACCATGCGAAGGCAATGGGCCTGGGGAAGATAGGCCCTTGCTTTTCTGGAATCCAGCAAAGCTCCTATGAACTCTAGAGATTGAGTGGAAGTTAGACTGGATTTTGGGATGTTTATGACCAGACCCAAATACTGAAGGATACGCATTGTGCAAGATAGAGAAGTCCTGGCCTCTGACTCTGATGGGGCTCGAATGAGCCAGTCGTCTAAGTAAGGGAAGACGAATATTCCTAGAGTGCGTAGAAATGCTGCTACCACAGCCATGCATTTCGTGAGCACCCTTGGTGCTGAGGCCAGGCCAAAAGGAAGCACCCTGTATTGGTAGTGCTTTCCTTGAAAAAGGAACTGAAGGAACTTTCTGTGAGTTCGATGGATGAGAACGTGAGTGTACGCATCCTTGAGATCTAGAGAACAAAGCCAATCCTGACTCTGAAGGTATGGCAGCAGAGATCCCAGAGAGATCATCCTGAACTTCTCTTTGAACAGGAATTTGTTCAATTCTCTGAGGTCCAAAATAGGTCTGTGTTCCCCTGTTTTCTTTGGGACAAGGAAATAGGGGAAGTAAAACCCTGTACCCTGTTGATGAAAGGGTACTTCTTCTATTGCCCCCTGGGCAAGAAGCATAGTGACCTCTTGATCTAAAAGGTTGATGAGAGAGGTCTGAGAATTGAACTGTCTTACCATTGTGGGAGGGGGCATGCACAGAAAGTGGAGCTTGTACCCCTCTTTTATAATGGAGTGTCTCCAATGTTCTGCTGTTATCTGCCCCCATCTGGGGGCAAAGTGACACAACCTTCCTGGAATGGTGGAAGGCTCTGGTCCATTGAGGGCCAGGAAGGCAAGTTCTCTAGATGAAAGTCAAAGACCTTGTGGAGGCTGAGACTGCTGAGACGGTTGAGGCTTAGCAGTCTTTGCTTTCCTTTGTTTAGGTGGTTGCTGACTCTTCCGGCCAAGCTGACCTGCAGAACGTCCCTAATAAGAGGAATAAAACCTCTTCTTTTTTGAGAAGAATGGTTTCTTGAAAGATTTCTTTCTTGCAGGATAAGCTGTGGCTTTGGACAACCTATCCAAAGTGGAGTTGTCAGCATCCAACTCACTGGCTTTCTCTTGCCAATTTTTGCCGAATAGATTCTCACATGTACAAAGGATATTGCCCAGTTTGTCCTGCACCCAGAGCTCCAAATCGGATGCCTGGAGCCAGGCAATTCTACGTGCACCTATGGCAATGGCAGAGGTTCTGCTTATGCACTCAAAGCAGTCAAAAGCTGCACGATTGACAAACTTAGAAACATCCTGGGCATATTTATTTATTTATTTATTTAACAAGTTTTTTATACCGCCTTTTCCTTCAATCAAAGCGGTCACAAGAAATACAAGGTATAAACAAGGGAAACAAACAGTATAGACATGACAACATATGGTAATGTAGGAAAAATAACAAGGGTTAACAAAATAGTGGATTATTTATAAAATATACAATAGATGATATCTTAGTCATTTGTTGATCCATAGTGCTCAATAAAAAGTAAAGTTTTTAATTGCTTACGAAAGTCACTTAAAACATCAATTGCACGTAAATCAGGGGGGAGAGAGTTCCAAATCAAAGGGGCAGCCAAAGAAATTGCTCGTTGTGATGTACATTTGCGTGATTTAGCGAAGTTTCTTGGGGTATTGAGGGTGTTTGAGGTGGATAATCTTCTAGGTCTGTTGCTGGTATCACGGGATAAGAGGGCATGGAGGCTGGTTGCAGAACTGTTGTGCTTCATTTTGAAGATGTTTATGATTAACTTATACTTTATGCGAAGGGTTATAGGGAGCCAGTGGAGATCTTTAAGGATGGGGGTAATGTGGTCATGATTAGTGGAACCGTTAATTATTCTGGCTGCTGTATTCTGTGCCATTTGAAGAGGTTTGAGAGCATGTTTTGACAGCCCATTGTAGATAGGGTTGCAAAAATCCAGAATGGGGGTAATAAGTGCCTGGCAGACTGTACGAAAGTGTTCATTAGAGATAAGAGGCTTGAGGCGTCTAATTATTTTCATTCGGTAATAAGCACTTTTAACAGTTTTCTTTATGTGAGATCGCAGGTCTAGCTTCTTATCGAGGGTTACCCCGAGGTATCTTACTTCATCCTTAATTAGAATCTCAGTACTGTTGCATGTGATGTACGGTGGGGGATTAAAGTTGGTGTTTCTAGTGACAATAAGTGCTTCAGTCTTCAAGTTTATTGCAAGGTTGTTATTTGACAGCCAAATGGAAATGCTGGTAATGCAGTTTGAAATCTTGTTGTAGTTTGGGCAGTTGATATCAATTGGAGTGTAGATCATAATATCATCTGCGTAAATTGTGTAGTCTATATGATGAGTTGATATTATGTGACATATTGGTTGGATAAATAGGTTAAAAAGAAGTGATGAGAGTGCAGATCCCTGCGGTACGCCTTGTTTGATAACTGTATGATGTGAAGTGTTTAGACCGACTTTAACTTGGAACTGTCTACCAATTAGGTAGGACTCAAACCAGTTTAGGACGGTGCCAGTTAGACCGATGCTCTTTAGTCTGGCTAATAGTATTGAATGGTCCACTGAATCAAAGGCCGCTGAAATATCTAAGAAAATCATTAAGGTTCCTCTATTATAGTTGTCTATGGTTTGAGTGATATCATTAAATAAATAAAGTAGCAGCGTCTCAACTCCATGGTTCGGGCGGAAGCCATGCTGATGTATGTCAAGTGGCGCATGCTCATCAATATGGTCTTGGAGCTGTAGTTGTACTACCTTCTCGATAATTTTTGCCAGGAGTGGTAAGCTGGAAATTGGTCTATATGCAGCTGGATTGTTTTTTTCAAGGTTGGTTTTCTTAAGGATAGGCCTTATTGTGGCTAATTTCAGCTGTTCTGGCATGATTCCTTGATTTAGGGAGTTGGTTACGAGGTGGTGTATAAAATTAATGAAGTTTGACTTAGTAGCTTTGACCCAAGGTACTGGGCAAGGATCTGTGGGTGCGGTACTTTAACCAGCATGAGAAAATCCTGCCTCTTGTCATCAGGAAGGAGAGGGCTTAAAATCTCCAAGTCTCCTGTGACTTCTTTAAGGAACATTCCCATATATAACATATAGGAACAGATCCTGGCAGACAACATGGAAGCCTGGAAAGTACGACGTCCAAAAGCATCCAAAGTTCTACACTCACGTCCTGGAGGATTAGAGGCATGCCTCTTTGCACTTCTGATCCTTCTCATAGCTGATTCCACTACAATAGAGTGGTGAGGCAGCTGAGTTTTCTGGAAACCAGGACAAGGAGGGACTTGATACATGGTATCCAGTCTGCGAGAGTGAGGAGCAGTGGTAAGAGGTGTCTCCCACATTCTCAACATGAGATCATGTAAGATCTCATGGATAGGCAAGGTAGCTGCCTCCTTAGGAGCTTTGGGATATTGTAAAATCTCCAACTCCTTAGCTCTCAGCTCTGTTTCAGAAGTCACAGTAATGGACAGACCTTGAGCCATCTCCCTGAAATCCTGAAAGGAGATATCTTCAGGAGGAGACATCCTACTTTTAGGAGAGGAAGGCTCCTCCGGGAGAAGTATTCCGGTACCAAGAGGGCTGTCAGAATCCTCGGACTCCTCCGAGGATTCGAAGTACCTTCTGTCCAGATGCTCTTGAAGAGCCCGATACCCGTACCGATCGAAGTCAGTACCGGGGGGAATCGGTACCGGTGTATCGGTACCGGTGTATCGGTACCGGAAGGCATCGCATGACTGGGTGCCAGCAAAGCAGACACTGATGTTGATGCTGTCGGTACCAGTAGCAATACCGGTGCTGGCGTCAGCGCTGGTACTGGTTGAACTGTCTGACGCGGTTCCGAGGGTGTCGATGCTACAAGGAGAGCCGCCAGACTGCGTTCAATAGCCAGGACCCTCTGGTCTATCGAAGCTGCCGATGCCTGGGTATCAGTACCGGAGGAAGCAACCGGTACCCCAGAGCATGGCACCAGTAGTTCTGCCGAGGTGGAGACCTCGAGAACATCCTGGAGCCCCGATAATGCTTTGGAAGCCGAAGCCTCCTGCTGGGGCAATTTTGCCGGTACAGAACCCTCAAGGTCAACGCCAGAGGCATCTCGATGTTTGGAACGAGATCTACCCTTTGAGGACTGGCCAGACTTATGTTTAGTTACCTGAGATCCATGGGAGGAAGACGAAGCCCTGGAAGACGTCAATGCCACAGAAGCTACATCAGAGGGAAAAAGGGCGCTGAGCTTAGCAGCTCGGTTTTGTCGACCCCTTTTCAACATCATGGCACAAGCCATACACTCTGAGATGGAGTGGTCAGGACCTAAACATTTAAAACACCAGTCATGGGTGTCGGTGACGGAGATGGTACCGCCACACTTGGTGCACTTTTTGAAACCCGAAGCTGGTTTTTCGATAGTGGAGGAAATTTTGGGCCTAAGGCCCAAAATGGTATGTGGACCTGGAAAAGAAATGTTTGGAAAAACATAGTATATATATATATATATTTTTTTTTTTTTAAGAAAGAAGAACCGGCGGTACCGGTATAGTGTCAAGGAAGCAGACGCGACCACAAAAAAAGAAGGAATAAGGAAAATATTTTCTGCGTTGACAGGAATGTCGACCTGCTGGCTCCGCGGAAAACGAAGAACTGGAGAGAGGCAGTTGGGAAAGGCGGGAAGGCAGCACACAGGTGCTGTGGGATGCTCCCAAAAGCTTTCTAATTGGATGCTGGGGAGCGTTCCCGCGTAGGCTCCGTCGGTACCGACGACAGCCATATGTGAAGACTACATTCCTGCTTGTTCCTGGAGATCTTGAGTTCTTCACTTATCATGTAAATCACTTTGACATGCTGATAAAGTGGTATATAAAAACAGCTAAACAGACACCCATCTCTCTCAATGAAGATACCAAGATGTTTGCAAAACGTTTAGCCAAGATTACAGCGGGTCCTTCCACTTCTGATTCAGCAAGATTAGACTGAGTTTGTCCCAGGGAGACAAGCTAATAACAGTATCAGGAAGATCTTAAATATTATATGGCATGTGCACCAGGAATGTGATAATACCCTGTTAATGGCTGTGGATGCCAAAAAAAAAGGTATTTGAAAGGGTGGAGTGAGGCTTTATGTTCCAGGTGTTGCATACAATAGGGTTAGGGGTGCTGAATAAAGAGCCTAAGGCACGGATTAGAGTTAATGGGGAATATTTGGAGGAATTCAGTTAAGGGAGACGCAACAGGCAGGGCTACCCACTCTCACCACTTTTTCATCATGGTGATAGAACCGCTGGCGGAGAGGATTAGGCATTCCTAACAGGGACTATACATTTCAAGCAAAGATATGAATTTGAGGGGGTTATTTTTTTTTTAATTGTTAGCTCTCTGACTGGGAGCTCTTAAAAGGGCTTTTGGTACATTTTTAAAACAAAGTTACATTCTTTTTGGTGCTTTAGTAGAAATATTTTCTTTAGTGGGGTAGGTTTAAAACTCTGCTTTGGTAACTTTCGCAGCTCTTGGGAGCTGCTGACACCTAATCAGGTGTTTGCTCAGTAGGGGTGGGTGGGAGGGAACTGTCTTGCTTTATAGGGTACCTCCCCATTTAACAAACCACAGGGACTTGGAACAGCACATTTTGAATATAATTAAAGAGATTTAACTGCTTTTTCTCTGAAAGGACAGCTGGGAAACCGGCTGGTACTTTGGTAGATCTCTCTTTTGCTTTAACAGATACCTAAGCTCCACGAACAGAACAATGGCTGGGAAAACTCACATTGTTAAAGCTGTTGCCCCCATTACAGCTTCTGCCTTGGTCCAGACAGAGGTCCCAATGCCAGTTAAAGGACCGGTTCCATGTGCAGGGTGCCTGCATGCTGAAGCTCTCAGGAAACAAGTGGAGAAACTCAGAGAGGAGGTGGTGAGACTGAGGAGCATTCAAGACAGTGAGAAGTACATTGATGAGATGCAGAAGCAGCAACCAAGCTCTCCAGCAGAGGAGATGATGGATGCCTACAGAATAACGAAGGATGGACACAAGTCACCAGGGTCTGCAGAATCACCAATCCAACTTCTACAGCCCTTGAATTGAAGAACCGTTATGCAACCCTGGAAGTGGAGGAGGTGAAAGCATCCTTGGAAAGGGAAGAACCAGAGTTCAAGTACCCCAAAGTTGCAGAATCAGTGACCACAAGGAAGCGAAGGGTAGTGGTGGTTGGTGACTCTCTTCTGAGGGGTACTGAAGCATCCATCTTCGACCAGACTTGATGTCCAGAGAAGTATGCCGTCTGCCTGGTGCCAAAATTCAAGATGTTACGGAGAGTTTGCCAAGACTCATCAAACCCACTGACTATTACCCAATGTTGCTAATCCATCTCGGAACAAATGATACTGCCACGTATCCCTCTGAGCGTATCAACAGTGACTTCATGGCTCTGGGACAGAGGGTGAAGCAGTTAGGTGCACGGGTGGTGTTCTCCTCAATCCTCCCTGTTGAGGGTAAAGGCCAAGGAAGAGAGGCTCGCATCCTGGAGAAGAATGCATGGCTGCGTGGATGGTGTCAGAGAGCGTTTTGGTTTCCTGGACCATGGGATGCTGTTCCAAGGCTTGCAGAGCAGAGACGGCATCCATCTGTCCAATAAAGGTCGACACGTCTTCAGTAGTAGACTGTCTAATCTACTGAAGAGGGCTTTAAACTAGATTTGTTAGGGATGTGTGAAGAAAGCCCCCAGGTAAATGATACATTAAATACCTTTATGGAAATAGGTAAAAGGAATAACATATGGAAAGCAGTGTGTATAAATGCCCGTAGCATGAGAAATAAGATCCCTGATGTTGAAGCTTTGGTGGGAGTGGCCGACTCGGATTTAGTGGCAGTTACAGAAACATGGTTCACATAAAACCATGACTGGGATGTAACTATACCAGGCTATACTTTATTCAGAAAGGACAGAGTAGGAAGAAGGGGAGGAGGAGTGGCACTATATATAAAAACTACTATTAAAGCTTTGGAATTACAGAGCTTAAAAAGGGAGAGAGGAGGCATTGTGAGTTAAACTAGAAAGAGGGAAAGAGAAATCTGTTTGCATTGGCGTGATATATAGACCTCCCTCCCTCACAAGAGGAAGAGGTGGACAGATTTAATTGAAGACATATGCAGCATTGCTAGGAAAGGGGAAGTGCTACTGATAGGGGATTTCAATATGCCCTGCTGCAGTATCATCTAGAAGTAAGGAGATCCTGGATTCTCTACTGGAAGAACTATTCAGGCAATTGGTAACAGACCCCACACTTTAAGGGGCCATACTAGACTTGCTTACCAATGGTGAAAGTGTTTCTGATGTTATAGTGGGAGATTATTTTGCATCCAGTGATCAGCAGATGGTATGGTTCAGTATTAGAACTAGGGCTGTTAGAATCCATTCAAAAGTGAGGGTCTTAGACTTTAGGAAAACTAACTTTACGAAAATCGGCCAATACCTCAGGGAGTCATTAGCAGGATGGGAACAGCAGGTGGATGTAGAAATACAGTGGGCAAAACTGAAAGGGGATATTTTAAGGACAACCAACCTTTTTGTTAAAATGGTAAATAAAGGTAAAAGGAAAAGGAGACCACTATGGCTTTCGAAAGAAGTAGCTGAAAAGGTGAAGAAAAAAAAGAGGGAGGCCTTCATGAAATACGAGAGATCACAGAGGAAAACGGGCATCTATATTTGGAAAAACTTAGAGAAGCTAGCAAAGTAGTCAGGAAAGCAAAGATTCAAAAAGAGGAGGAAATAGCCAATGCAATAAAATGGGGGGGGGGGGGGATAAGAAATTTTTCAGATTTGTTACGGAGAAGAGGAAGGGCAAAAGTGGTATTGTCAGACTCAAGGGTAAAGGGGAGGAATATGTAGAAGCTCATGAGGATAAAGCGGAATTGCTTAACAAATATTTCTGTTCTGTGTTCACAGATGAAGAACCAGGAGCAGGACCTCAAAAAACACCCACAAACAGGAACAGAAGCAAGGGGCATCTTGAACAATTTTCAGAAGACTGTGTTCGTGAGAAACTAGCTAAACTTAAATTAGACAAAGTGATGGGACCGGATGGGATGCACCCTAGAATACTGAGGGAACTTGGGGACGTTCTAGCAGCTCCACTGACTGACCTTTTCAATGCCTCGTTAGAGTCGGGAGTGGTGCCAAAGGACTGGAGAGAGGCTCATGTGGTGCCTTTACACAAAAGCGGAAGTAAGGATGTAGTTGAAAACTACAGCCTGGTTAGTTTAACTTCAGTGGTGAGTAAAGTATTGGAAACACTGCTGAAAGAGAAAATAGTGAGGTTTCTGGAGTCCAGTGGATTACAGGATCGGAGGCAGCATGGATTCACCAGAGGCAGGTCTTGTCAGACAAATCTGATTGATTTCTTTGACCGGGTGACCAGGGAGTTGGACCGAGGGAGAGCCCTAGATGTGGTGTATTTAGATTTCAGTAAACCCTTTGACACCGTTCCTCACAGGTGACTTATAAACAAACTGAGCACCCTAGGGATGGACCCTAAAGTTACTGTTTGGGTTAGAAATTGGTTGTGTGGGAGGCGACAGAGTACAGGTAAATGGAGCTCACTCTGAGGAGAAGGAAGTTACCAGTGGTGTGCCCCAGGGAGCTGTCCTTGGTCCGATTTAACATCTTTGTTAGTGATATAGCGGAAGGGTTGTCAGGTAAGGTTTGCCTCTTTGCGCATGATACCAAAATCTGCAATAGAGTAGACACCCAGAAGGTGTAGATATTATGAGGAGGGATTTAGCTAAACTTGAAGAATGGTCTAGAATTTGGCAGCTGGGATTTAATGTTAGAAAATGTAAGGTCATGCATTTGGGCTGCAGCAATCCGGGGGAACAATATAGTGTAGGGGTGAAGTACTTTTGTCCACTAAAGAAGAGCGGGATCTAGGCGTGGTTGTGTCTGACAATCTTAAAGTAGCTAAACAGGTAGAAAAGGCGACGGCAAAAGCTAGAAGGATGCTTGGGTGCATATGGAGAGGAATGGCTAGCAGAAAAAAAAGGTGGTGATAGTGCATCTGTATAAGCCTTTGGTGCGACCTCATTTGGAATGTAGTGTGCAATTCTGGAGACCGCACCTTCAAAAGGATATAAACAGGATGGAGTCAGTACAGAGGGTGGCTACTAAAATCGTTAGTGGTCTTCATTATAAAGCATATGAGGACAGACTTAAGGATCTTAATATGTACACCTTAGAGGAAAGCTGGAATAGAGGTGATAGGATTGAGACGTTTAAATACCTCTGTGGCATAAATGCACAGGAGGAGAGCCTCTTTCGATTGAAAGCAAGTTCTGCTTCAAGGGGACATGGGATGAGGGTGAAGGGGGATAGATTCAGGAGTGATATGCGGAAATATTTCTTTAAGGAAAGAGTGGTGGATCCATGGAATAGTCTTCCAGTGGAGGTGGTAGAGATGAGGACAGTATCTGAATTCAAAAAAGCATGGGACAAACACAGAGGATCTCTAAAGGAAAAAAGGAGACTGTTGTAGTTGTTGATATGGAAGGACAGACTAGATAGGCCATGTGGTCTTTTTCTGTCGTCATTTTTCTATGTTTCTATGATATCAAGAGCACAGTGATAGGAGGTCAGGAGCACAAAATCTCTGTTTGCAGATGTTATCTATTCCCTGCAGAATCCTTTAATATCACTGCCAGTGTTGATGGGAGAAGGTGGAGGACTATTAACAAGATTTCTAGATGCAAAGCTAACCTTACCAAAATGGAAATATTCAGCATATCTTAGGATATGGATTTAAAAAGAACGCTTACGAGCAGCTTTTCCCTTTAAATGGGTTACAATAATCACTTCGGTACTCGGGGGGGGGGGGGTGCAGGTAGGGCATGATCGGAGGGAGTTGGTTGATTTAAATTATTGGCCCCTTTTGGAGACTTTGTATAGGGACATTGAGCGGTGGTGGAAGGGAAGGGCTTCTTGGCTGGGGAGAATAGCCACTGTAAAGATAAAATATCTTGGGCAAAGTGTTCATGTCACTAATGGTTGTAGCGCCTGAGAGAGTATGTTCCAGAAACTCCAGAGGAAGATGCTATTTGCTTTTATCTGACAAAGGCAGCCACTTTGGGTGGTATGGAGTGTTTTGTACCAGGAAAAAGGGGAGGGGGTTGGGGGTTCCCAATTTCGAAGCTTACTATGAAGCACATAAGTATGAAGTATCTGACTGGAGAGACAAGAGGACTTGGGTAGTCATGGAGCAGTACACAATGAGGGCAAGTAAGTTGAGGTATCTATCTTGATTAAGGTGTTGGAAAGGTGGGGGGGAGGGGATGAGAGCATATAGTCCCTTCACTGCGTATACTCTGAAGGCATAGAGGCAGGTGGGGGAGGGTAATTTCAGAGGAAAGTGCTGAAGAGAGTGAGGGGAGACAAATGACTCCCTTATGGCACAATGGGGATTTTCCTCTGGGGATGAGGAGTCCAATCCTGCGGAGGTGGGATGGCAGGTTGATGAATTTTAAACAAGTGCAGGAAAGATTCAATCTTTACAACACGGATCGGTTTATGTACGTACAGGTGGTACACTACCTGAAAAGTGCAGGACTGTTGGGGGGGGGGATGTGTAGAGGAAGGAGACTGGAAAAGCTATATAGGAACTGCTAGTAGTCTTGGGGCTGTTGTCCAAATTATATAAACTGCAGAATTAGGGGGAGGAGGGGACTTAGGGCTTTCAGGCATCATAGGAAAAGAATCTTGGGGAGTGATCAATGGTTCACTATTTTTGAAAGGATGCGGAGTGTATTGGTGTCTGCATCATTACAAGAGAATAGTTATGAAGTTTTATACAGAATGTTTCCAACACAGTTAAGGATACGCATGGCAATTTGAGGCTACAGCCAATTGTGTTGGAAGAGTTGTGGGCAAGAGGGGGGACATAACATAAGAAATGTCATGAGTCAGACCAAGGTCCATCAAGCCCAGTATCCTGTTTCCAACAGTGGCCAATCCAGATCACAAGTACCTAGCAGCTTCCCAAAAAGACACACTGGTTCCATTAATGCTTGTACTGGAACAAGCAGTGGATTACCTGGTCCCTTTAATAATGGTTTATGGACATTTCTTCAAGGATCTTCTCCAAATCTTTTTTAAACCAAGCTACACTATCACTTTTTACTACATGCTCCAGTAACGAATTCCAGAGATTACGCGTTGAGTGAAAAAATATTTTCTCTTATTAGTCTTAAACGGGTTGCATTGAAGCTTCATTGCATATCCCCTAGTCTTTCTACTTTTTCATGGCATAAAGAATTGATCTAAGTTTACCCGTTCCACTCTATTCATTAATTTATAGACCACTATCGCATCTTCCCTCAGCAGTCTCTTTTCCTGGTTGAAAAACCCTGCCTCTCCTCATAGGGGTATTCTTCCAACCTCTTTACCATTTTGGTGGCTCTTCTCTGTACCTTTTCTAATAACGCTATATCCTTTTTAAGATACAGTGATCAGAATTGCACACAATATTCAAGGTGCGGTCGCACTATGTAACAGAGAGGCATAATATCTTTGGTTTTACTCTCCATTCCTTTCCTTATGATTACTAGCATTCTATTTGCCTTCTTGGCTGCCGCTGCACATTGGGCGGAGAGTTTCAACGTGTTATCCACGATGACGCCTAAATCTTTTTCCTGGATGGTGGTTCCTAATGTGGAACCTTGCATCGTGTAATCATAGTTTGGGTTGTTCTTTCCTAGGTGCATAACTTTGCACTTGTCCACATTAAATTTCATCTGCCATTTGAACGTCTAGTCTTCCAGTTTATGAAAGTCCTCTTGAAATTTTTCACAATCATCTAGGGTTTTAACAACTTTTAATATTTTTGTGTCATCTGCAAATTTGACTACCTCATTTGTTATTCCCATTTGCAGGTCATTTATGAATATGCTAGGTATCATAAGGAAAGGAATGGAAAATAAGAGAGGATATTATAACGCCTCTGTATCGTTCCATGGTGCGAACGCACCTTGAATATTGTGTGCAATTCTGGTCACCGTATCTTAAAAAGGATATAGCGTTATTAGAAAAGGTTCAGAGAAGAGCCACCAAAATGGTAAAGGGGATGGAAGGATACCCCTATGAAGAAAGGCTAAAAAGGTTAGGGCGCTTTAACCTGGAAAAGAGACGGCTGAGGGGAGATATGATAGAAGTATAGAAATTACACTTACCTAGTAATTGTCGTTCCTTGAGTAACTACAGTTTAGCTCTCCACCACTGGATAGTGAACCTCCTCCTGCAGCGTGGAGACTGGGCATGTCAAAATCGTGACATCACTGGATATAGCCTGCTGGTCTCTCCCATCAGCCCCCAGTGAACTACTGACAGAGTAGACTCAAAGGACCAACAAATAAGTAGATATCATAACAAATTGAAATTTCAAATTTAAACTTAAACTGAACGCATAATTATGACACTACCCCCTTCCCGAAAGGAGGAAACAGTTTGTCTTTTTTTTTTTCATACCCTCTATTTCACTCTAGGCCTGACCAAGGATAAGAGAGACACGAAAAAGCAAGAAGAAGAGTAGAGCTCAACAAGACCCAAGTAAAGACTCAGCTCACCTATAATCTTGCACTTCTCCCAAGTGAACCACCACTGCAAACAGCTTAATCCTGGGCGAGAATGAGGACTAAACTGTAGTTACTCAAGAAACAACAATTACCAGGTAAGTGTAATTTCTATTTCCTTATCGTTCCTACAGTTTAGTCCTCCACCACTGGGATGTAACAGAGCAGTAATCATTGGGCGGGACCTTTCCAACCGGAACGCAACACCACCGACCCGAAACAGGCATCGCTTGCCGCCAGCACATCCAGGCAGTAGTACCTACTGAAAAGTATGAAGCGAAGACCAGGTGGCCGCTTTACAAATTTCCACTGGCGGAACCAAACTGTGTTCCGCCCAGGAAGCCGCGCGCGCTCTAGTAGAATGAGCTCTTAAGCCTGCTGGCACCGGGCGACCTTGCAACAGATATGCTGATGCAATTGCTTCCTTAATCCACCTGGAAAGGGAAGCATTCGCAGCCGCCTCCCCTTTGCGAGGACCTCCGAACAACACGAACAGACGGTCCGATTTGCGAAACGTTTCTGAGACTTTTAAATACTGACGTAACACACATTTTATGTCTAAACGGCGTAAACTATGGTCCGAATCGCTTCCGTCCGCCGAACTCAGAGTTGGAAGGGAGACCGTTTGTTTGAGATGAAACAGAGACACCACCTTTGGTAAAAACGACAGCACTGGCTGCACCACCACCTTTTCCCTGGAAAAAGTAAAAAATGGCTCTCGGCATGACAGCGCCTCCAACTCTGAAATGCGCCGCGCCGAACAAATGGCTACCAAAAACACTGTCTTTAAGGTCAAATCTTTTACAGACGCCTGAGATAACGGCTCAAATGGTTCCTTAACTAATGCTCCCAAAACCAAATTGAGATCCCAAGTTGGAACCGTGACTCTACAGAGAAGGTCGCAGTATGGATACTGCCTTAAGAAAACGCAAAACATCCTCATGCGACCCTAGGGCCACTCCCTGGACTTTGCCTCTATAGCACGAAAGTGCTGCTAATTGAACTCTCAAGGAACTGGCTGCCAGACCCTTATCAAACCTGTCTAAAGCTCTCCTTATCTGTTCCTCTAGTGAGCCCAGCACCTAGGCTCACTACGTCCTCCTGCTGCATGGAGACTGGACACATTGGGAGCTGATGGGAGAGACCAGCAGGCTATATCCAATGATGTCATGATTTTGACATGCCCAGTCTCCAACTGCAGGAGGAGGTTCACTATCCAGTGGTGGAGGACTAAACTATAGGAATGATAAGGAACTATAAATTAATGAATGGAGTGGAACAGGTAAACGTAGATCGATTGTTTACGTTATCAGAATATAGGAAGACTAGGGGACATGCAATGAAGCTACAGGATAAACTATTTAAGACTAATAAGAGAAAATATTTTTTCACTCAACATGTAATCAAACTCTGGAATTTGTTATCGAAGGATGTAGTAAAAACTGTTAGTGTAGCTGGGTTTAAAAAAAGGTTTGGACAAGTTCTTGGAGGAAAGGTCCATAAACCATTATTAAAAAGGGACCCAGGATATCACTGCTTGACCCAAATACAAGCATTGTGGAACCTGTGTCTTTTGCAAAAACTGCTAGGTACGTATGACCTAGATTGGCCACTGTTGGATGGACCTTGGTCTGACCCAGTATGGCATCTCTTATGTTCTTAAGCAGCGGACCAAGCACAGATCCCTGGGGTACTCCACTATTCACCTTTCTCCATTGGCAAAATTGGCCATTCAGCTCTACCCTCTGCTGTCTATCTTTTAACCAGTTCCTGATCCACAACAGCACACTGCCTCTCATCCCATGACTTTTTAACTTTGCCAAGAATCTCTCATGAGGGTCCTTGTCAAAGGCTTTCTGAAAATCCAGATACACGATATCGACTGGCTCACCTTTGTAAACCTGCTTATTCAGTCCTTCAAAAAAATATAAACAGATCAGTAAGACAAGACCTTCCTTGGCTAAAGCCATGTTGGCTTTCTCCCATTAAATCATGACTATCTACATGTTCAGTAATTTTGTTCTTTATAATGGTTTCTACCATTTTGCCCAGTACCGATGTCAGGCTCTCCAGCTCGTAGTTTCCCAGATCACCCCTGGAACCCTTTTTAAAAATTGGAGTTATATTGGCCATTTGTCAGTCTTCAGGTACTATAGATGATTTTAATGATAATTCACAGATTACTAATAGTAGGTCTGCAATCTCATATTTCAGTTCTTTCAACACCCACCTGGTCCAGATGATTAGTTATGGTTTAGTTTATCAAATAGTTGTAATATATCTTCCTGGTTTATCGATACTTCACCTTTATATACCGTTTCAGGCATGGGTAAATTCCCTACATCATCTTCAGTGAAGACCGAAGCAAAGAATTCATTCAGTCTCTCCACTATGGCCTTGTCCCCTCTTCGTGCCCCTTTCACCCCTCTATCATCTAATGGTCCAAATGACTCTCCCACAGGTTTCTTGCTATGAATGTACTTGAAAGTCTTTATGCATTTTTGCTTCCATAGCAAGCTTCTTCTCAAATTCTCTCTTTGCCTGCCTTATCAATGCCTTGCATCTAACTTGCCAGTGCTTATGTTTCCAGTTTTCATTATTTGGCTCCTTCTTCCATTTCCTGAAAGATGCTTTTTTGGCTATAACAGCCTCTCTAACCTCACCTTTAAACCATGCTGGCAGTTTTTTGGACATCCTCCCACCTTTTTTAAAGCATGATATACAGCTGGTCTGGGATTTCAAGATGCCCATGCTTGATGTAAATCTTCAACCTTTGCAGATGCTCCTTTTAGTTTTTCTTAACTATTTTCTTAATTTTATCATAGTCTTCCTTTTGAAAATTAGAAGGCAATACTGTGGATTTCCCTGCCCTCCTTTCTCCATTTATGAAATCAAACAAAATCATGCTATGATCAATATTGTCAAGTGGTCCCAACACTCATCTCTTGCACCAGATCTTGTGTTCCACTAAGGACTAGGTCCAAAATGGCTTCCCCTCTCATCTGTTCATGAACCAGCTGCTCCAAGAAGTAGTCATTTATTTCATCTAGAAACTTTCTCTCCCTAGCATGTCCTGCCGTGACACTGAGAATTTCGACCAGGGTAATTGAAATCATCTATTATTACTGTATTGTAACTTCCATTAGCTTCTCTGAATTCTTTGAGCATTTCATCATCTATTTGTTCATTTTGGCCAGGCGGTCAGTAGTACACCCCCACTGCCATTGCCTTCCCCTATTTACATGGAATTTCAATCCAGAGAGAAATTCTATTGTGTATTTTGTTTCTGTGTGACTCAATGCCCTCTCAAATGGAGCGCAACCCCTCCACCAATTTGATCTACTTTATCATTGCAATATAATTTGTACCCAGGTATCACAGTGCCCCACTGGCTGTCCTCCTTCCACCAGATCTCTGAGATACCTGTGGCTATGTGGTGTGGGTGTGTGAAAGTGCACAGTGTGCGCCCAAGGGCTGCTGACCTCTTCCAAGACATGATGGGAATGAAGACTGCATTGGACACTAACAGGCCAATGCAGAAAACCAGCTCTGAAGTCGCACGCTATTAATTATGTATGTCTCTACAGTGCACTTCAGTGCCAGCAGGCAAATTAGCCATGCGTTAAACTGGTAGAGCAAGTCAAAGACATGTGCACAGAAGTCAGCACAAGTTTGACATGTTCTCCTAGAAATACAGGGTCATTTGAGGGGAAGTTTTACACTTCACCTCAGGATGATCCAGGCATCGGGAAATCACCAGATGCCATAAAAATACTGTACCTCCAACAGAAACCAAATTCCTGGTGGCTCCGTGGCCCTGATTTCCCCCCCCCCCCCCACCCAGTACCTTTACGATGGAGTGGAAGTGTTGCCCATGCGTTCCCACCCCTGCGCCACCATCTTGAAAAAAGTCAAGTCTGGCCCCAAACAGTGCATCTTGGGATGTAGTGGGCAGGGTCAGACTGCCATCCTAGGATGCATCACATGGGGCCAGGCGCCACCATTTTTCAAAATGGCAGCACAGGGGAGGGAGCATATGGGCACTACTCCTGCTCAATTGTAAATGTACTGGGTGGGGGGAAGGAAGTTAAAAAATAAATAAATCGGGCCTGCTGGGCCACAGGGATTTGGTTTCTGTAAGGGAGGGGTCAGCACTGGGGGCAGTAGCCCCCAGATAGTATTTTGATGGCATTGGGGGGCTTTCCCCAATGCCTGGCTCATCGGGGGGGGGGAGAAGTATGACACTTCCCCCTCATAGGAATCATCAGCGTGTAAAGCACAGTTACTTACCTGTAACAGGTGATTTCTGGGAACAGCAGGAATAAGTCTTCACATATGGGTACGTCGGTACCGACGGAGTCTGTGCGGGAACGCTTCCCAGCATCCAATCAAGAGCTTTTGGAAGCATCCCAGCACGCCTGCGTGCTGCCTTCCCGCCTTTCCCAACTGCCTCTCCTCAGTTAAGTTTTAAAGCTGAGACAAAGAGAGAGAGAAGAAAGAAAAGATAGAGAGAAAACTCCTGGGGAGGTGGGTGGGTTGTGAAGACTTATTCCTGCTGTTCCCAGAGATCACCTGTTACAGGTAAGTAACTGTGCTATCTCCAGGAACAAGCAGGAATGAGTCTTCACATATGGGGACTCCCAAGCTGAGATGCCTGGAGTCCCAGCATGTCATAGGTTGGAACATGCTATCTCCCAGAACACCAGGCATCCTGAGGATGGAGGGTAGGAGTTGAAGAAGAAAGATGCCGTGGAACAGCTAACCTAGCATAGGACTGCAGAGAAGGAGTCCATGTGTGGATGATGATTGTCATCAATGATATTGGAAAGGATATTGCAATATGGACCTCCCCTGACAGGATTTCACAGAAGTATGGAGGTTCATGGATCTACTGGGAAACCCAGTAGAGGAACCGTGAAGAGGACCTCACTGTAAAGTGGAGGTAATAAACCTGTAGGAAAACAGTGGAGGTCAGAATTCTGAAAGGTAACAGGTAACCCCAGTAGGAAAAACTGGGGTAGTACAAAAACGGTGGGCCTTCAGCGGAAGGCTGTATGACAAAAACCTAACTCTTTTGGCGGCAGAGTGGCTCACTCTTAGGAGCAAAAAGAGAAAGGCTAACCGATTTGGACAAACAGGCACAGTCCTCGTGGGGAGAAAGGGTATGGGAACCCCTTGTATCCCAAAAAGAGAGGACAAATGCCTGAGGCGTTAAAGCCTGTGATTAACTGAAGATCCACAATGTCTCTCCTAACTGGGGTAAGCTAGGAGAGATATTAGGCACAGAGAGCTTCAGAGGTACCTAAACCCTTAGGTTATGGTATAAAATTGTTGACTACCACAGGAGTGGTTGTGTGCGTAGAATCCCAAACCTGCTGGATAGCATAGGTATGGGTAAATCTCCTCTGTCAGAAACATATAGCTATATGAACATAGACAGTCAGATAGATATGTTTCCACATAGCACAGTTACTTACCTGTAACAGGTGATCTCTGGGAACAGCAGGAATTAGTCATCACATATGGGTACGTCGGTACCGACGGAGCCCGCGCGGGAAAGCTCCCCAGCTTTTCAGATTAAAAGCTTTTGGGGCCTCCCACTGCACATGCGCGCTGCCTTCCCGCCTTCCTGAGCAGCTCTCGTCAGTTCGAGTTTAAAGCTGAGACAATAGAGAGAGGACAGGAAGATAGATAGAGATACAACTCCTAGGGGAGGTGGGTGGGTTGTGATGACTAATTCCTGCTGTTCCCAGAGATCACCTGTTACAGGTAAGTAACTGTGCTATCTCCAGGAACAAGCAGGAATACGTCATCACATATGGGGACTCCCTAGCTAAGATGCCTGGGAGATCCCCCTCCAAGGGTAAACCATCTTCGCATGGATCTCAGGCATCCATCCAGGGAAGGTGGGCAGGAGTTGTTTAAGTATGGAACAGGTGTTTGAGGACAGCCTGACCAAACAAGGCATCCCGGCGGGAGTCCTTGTCCAAGCAGTAATGGGCTGTGAAGGTATGAACCGAGGCCCAAGTGGCTGCTCGACAGATCTGATCTATGGACACAGAGTGA
Source organism: Ichthyophis bannanicus (assembly GCA_033557465.1). NCBI lineage: Eukaryota > Metazoa > Chordata > Amphibia > Gymnophiona > Ichthyophiidae > Ichthyophis > Ichthyophis bannanicus. The sequence goes on along the minus strand of CM066036.1, from coordinate 350,433,327 downwards.
AGATGAGCCATAGAAGTGGCCATGGCCCTCACATTGTGAGCTGTGACATGGCCCTCCATAGAAATGTTCTTACTCTGGTAAGCAAAAGAAATACACTGAGCGATCCAATTGGAAAGTGTACGCTTGGTGACTGGAAGTCCCAAATGAGAAGGATCAAAAGCCACGAAAAGTTGGGAAGACTTTCGATGTGGTTGAGTCCTGTTGAGGTAAAAGGCAAGAGCTCTTTTACAATCCAGAGTATGAAGGTTCCTCTCTGCACTGGATGCATGAGGAGCCGGGAAAAAGACAGGTAGATATACCTCTTGATTAAGATGAAAGGGCGAGACCACTTTGGGCATAAAGTGGGGATTCGTCCTAAGGACCACCTTATCATGATGAAACCTAGTATAAGGTGGATGAGCCACTAAAGCCTGCAGTTCACTGATGCGGCGAGCCGAAGTGACTGCAATAAGGAAAACAACCTTCCAGGAAAGAAATTTGAAGGAGGTAGAGTCCAAAGGCTCAAAAGGTGGCTTCATAAGCTGACCTAGAACTAGGTTCAAATCCCATGCTACCGGAGGAGGTCGGATGGGAGGTTTAGTTAGAGTCAGGCCTCTCATGAAACGTGAAACAAGAGGATGAGAGGAGACAGGTTGTCCATTTATAGGTTTTAAGGATGCTGCAATAGCACTCAAATGGACCCTTACTGAATTCGTCTTAAGTCCTGCATTTGAAAGATGCAGGAGATAGTCCAAGAGGGAATTCAAAGGAAGTGCTAGAGGGTCAAGACCCTGCTGAGCACACCAAATGGAAAAACGTTTCCATTTGAAAGCATAAGAACGCCTCGTGGAAGGTTTCCTAGAGGCATGAAGGATATCTGTCACAGGTTGAGAAAGATTAAAGTCTTGAAGACTTAGGCCTTCAGTAACCAAGCTCTGAGATGTAGGGATTTGGGGTTTGGGTGCCACAAAGTCCCCTCCTCCTGAGACAGAAGGTCTGGCGCAGCTCCCAGGTCCAGGGAGGATCCCTGGGAGAGATGCAGAAGTAGAGGGAACCACACCTGGCGTGGCCAGCGGGGAGCTATGAGGATCATAGTCCCGTGATCCCTCTGGAGCTTGAACAGAGTCTTGGATATTAGAGGAATGGGTGGAAAGGCATAGAGGAATTCCTGACCCCAATGCAGGAGGAAGGCATCGTGGGCCTGAGCTCCCTGACACTGAGTTCTGGAACAGAACCGGGGAAGTTTGGCATTCCACGGACTTGCAAAGAGGTCTATGTCCGGGGTCCCCCATTCCTGAAAGATTCTGCGTATCTGGTCCATATGTAGGGACCATTCGTGTGGAAGCAGAACTCGACTGAGTCTGTCTGCACGAGAGTTTTGAACTCCTGGAAGATACACTGCAAGAAGGTGAATTTGATGCTCTCTGGCGAAGGCCCATATTCTGAGAGCTTCGTTGCAAAGCGACAGAGAGCCTGTCCCTCCTTGTTTGTTTATATAGAACATGGCTACCTGATTGTCTGTCTGAACTAGGACAGTCAGGTTGACAAGGAGGGTATAGAAGACCTTGAGGGCAAGGTAAATTGCTCGCAGTTCCAGGAGGTTGATATGAAGGGTGGCCTCCTGTGGAGACCAAGTGCCCTGAGTGGAGAGGTTCTGAAGATGAGCTCCCCACCCTGTCTGGGAGGCATCTGTTGTGAGGGTTGCTTGGGACAACAAAGGTTGGAAGGGGGCCCCCAACAACAGATTCTTGGTGGATGTCCACCATTGGAGGGACCAAAATAGACGGCTTGAGGTGAGTATTTGGTCGGAGAGCGCTCCAGATGCTTGAGTCCACTGGGTGGCCAAGGTCCATTGAGCTGCTCTCATATGCAGACGAGCGTAGGGCACCACATGTACCGTGGAGGCCATGTGGCCCAGAAGTCGCAGCATTTCCCGGGCTGTCAAATGACTGCTGGACTGAGCTTGGAAGGCCAAACTCAGCAGGCGTTGGGCCCTGACCTGAGGCAGGTAGGCCCTTGCAGTGATGGTGTCTAACTGGGCCCCTATGAACTCGAGAGACTGAGTAGGGATTAGTTGAGACTTGGGAAGGTTTACTACCAGTCCTAGATACTGCAGAAGACGCCTTGTGCGGTCCAGGGAAATTTGGGCCTGGGACTGAGAGGGAGCTCGGATGAGCCAGTCGTCCAGGTATGGGAATATGAAAATTCCCAGGCCTCTTAGAAAGGCAGCTACGACTGCCATGCATTTGGTGAACACTCTTGGAGCAGAGGCTAGACCGAAGGGGAGTACTCTGTACTGGAAATGTTTTCCCTGAAACAGAAATCGAAGGTATTTTCTGTGGGATGGGTGGATGAGTATGTGTGTATACGCATCCTTTAGATCTAGAGAACAAAGCCAATCCTGACTCTGAAGGTATGGAAGGAGAATGCCCAGAGAAAGCATTTTGAATTTCTCCTTGAAAAGAAATTTGTTCAATTCTCTCAGATCCAGAATTGGTCTGAAGCCCTCTGTCTTCTTTGGTATTAGAAAATAAGGGGAGTAGAATCCCGTCCCCTGTTGAAGAAGAGGGACCTCCTCTATTGCCCCCTGGGCAAGGAGGGAGGAGACTTCCTGACCCAAGAGGGCCAGGAGAGATGGGGGAGAATTGAACTGCCTCACCATAGTATAAGGAGGAAGGTCGGAAAAATGGAGTTTGTAACCCTCTCTGATGATAGAGAGGGTCCATTGCTCTGATGTAATTTGCTCCCATCTGGGAGCAAAGTGAGCTAACCTTCCGGGTATGGTGAGGGGCTCTGGTTGCTCTAGAGCCAGAAAAGTTAAGTTCTCTAGGGGCAAGTCAAAACCCCTGAGGGGGTGGAGCCTGCTGAGGCGTAGCAGACGCCGCAGGCTTTGACCTTGCCTGTTTAGGTTGCTGACGTTTAGCAGCAAAACGAGGCTGAGAGGATTGTTGGCCAGTATTTGTAGAAAATCTGGACTTCTTGTAATAAGGCCTCTTAAAAGACTTCTTCTTGGCAGGAGTGGAGGTAGACTTAGAAAGTCTATCTAAGGTGGCATTTTCTGCATCCATTTGAGTGGCCTTAATTTGCCACTCCTCACCAAATAAGTTCTCACCTGTACAGGGCAGATTTCTTAAGCCATCTAGGACCCAAGGTTCTAGATCAGAAGCCTGGAGCCAAGCAAGACGTCGGGCTGCTATAGCAATGCCCGAAGCCCTACCAGCACCCTCAAAGGAATCAAAAGCTGCCCTGTTGGAGAACTTTGAAATATCCAAAAGGTGTTTCACCAAGGAAATGAACTGCTCCCTCTTATCCTCAGGGAGAAAGGGGGCAAAATGCCGAACTTTTAGAGCGATTTCACTGAGAAACATGCCCATGTAAAGACTATAGGAATTAATCCTGGCTATAAGCATAGTAGCCTGGAAAATTTTCCTGCCAAAAGAGTCTAGAGTCTTACATTCTCGCCCTGGAGGAGTAGAAGAGTGCCTTTTGGTACTCTTTATCTTCTTCATTGCAGACTTCACCACAATAGAATGGTGAGGCAACTGGGTTTTTTGGAAACCAGGAGAAGGGGGGACACGGTACATGGTGTCCAACCTGCGAGAAGAAGGAGACAATGTTAGAGGAGCCTCCCATAAGTCCATCAAGTGTTCTTGAAGGATTTCATGGATAGGCAGGGTGACTGCCTCTTTAGGAGACTTAGAGTATCCTAAAATATCCAGTTTCTTTGATCTGGGTTCCTTTTCAGAGGATGAAGCAATAGAAAGACCTTTAGCCATTTCTATGATGAAGTCCTGAAAGGACAAATCCTCTGGTGGAGACATTCTCCTGTTAGGAGAAGAAGGCTCCTCAGGAAGATCAAGGGAGAACTCATCAGAATCATCAGAGGAGTTAAAATCCTCTGAAGAAGCAGAGTATCCTCTATGTGCTTCCAACGCACGATACGCATACCGTTCGGTATCGACATCGGGCGTACCGGGTATGGGATCGGTACCGGGCAAAAGCCCGGATCCGGCATGCGGAACCGATCTGCGTTTGGAAGACGATGGCCTCGGTTCCGGTATGGAAGCCATTACCGGAACCGGACCCGGTACCGCTGGCTGCGGTACCGAGGGCGTAGCAGCATTAATAAAAGCCAGAATGGCCTGCTGCATGACTTGGACAGTAGTGCCCATAGACGCCACTGCTGCCTGGATGTCGGTACCGGTATGGGCCGGTACCCCAGAGCAGTACAACAGGTGATCTGTCGAGGCCGCGCCATCGATGTCAACCTGTGACCCCATGATTGCTTTGGAGGCTGGAACCTCCCGCCGGGGTTTTTTGGCCTGGGCAGAATCCTCGAACTCAGAATTGAGAGCCTCTCGATCTTTAGAAAGAGATTTGCTTTTAGAGGATTTGCCCACTGGAGTTTTGGTTACCTGAGATCCATCCGGAGAGGAAGATCTGTAAGAGGAATGACAGCACTGCACTTGGTACACTTTTTAAAACCAGGAACTGGCTTCTCCATGAGGAGAAATTGTGTAGGCCTGAAGGCCTAACAAAGTACCAAGCTGTGCTGAAGAAAAGAAAAATATTTTTATTTATTTATTTTTTTTAAAAGAAAGAAAGAGAGACCGGTAGTACCGGTTTCAGAATGGGGAAGGCAGGTACGCGGTCTAAAGAAAACAATAAAATTAACAATTTCTTCAGCGGTGACAGGAACACGACCTGCTGGCTCCGCGGAAAAAAAGAAACTGACGAGAGCTGCTCAGGAAGGCGGGAAGGCAGCGCGCATGTGCAGTGGGAGGCCCCAAAAGCTTTTAATCTGAAAAGCTGGGGAGCTTTCCCGCGCGGGCTCCGTCGGTACCGACGTACCCATATGTGATGACGTATTCCTGCTTGTTCCTGGAGATACTTATCTATCTATAACGAAATATCTCGAGATTATATATATATATATATATACACACACACACACACATACATACACACACACACACACACACATATATACATACACACACACATATACATATAAGAATATATCTATAGTGAGATATGGAAGGGCATAAAATACACACAAAAGATAAATATGAATATGTAGGCCTAAATATGGGTGTCTGCAATTAAACAGATATATGCCTACAGAATGGTATTCACATAGGATATGTGGAGAGGAAAGATTCATCTAACAACAAGGAGGTAGAACCTACTTGAGAAGACATATAGAGAATCTATTCCTCCTGGTCATGATCTGCAAGAATGCTAGTTAGTGCAAAAGAACCAGGATTGTTACGTGAAAAACCCAGGACAATGTCAATGTGCGGCCAGCAAGTTCGAGTCTTCCAGGACTCTGGCATGGTAAGTAGACAGAAGACGCCTAGAGATGAGATACCATGTTGACCTGGTTAAGGGCAAAGGTATCATGCGTTCTTACCATGAGGACGAGCATATCCCCGATTGGGAATACTATGGACCAAAGCAGGGAACTGGCAACTCCTTGAGTCTTCACGTAAGAGAAGGCCTATGTCCTTTATATCAAAAAAGGAGATAGAAAAGAAGGGGGACCCTTCTAGTCATGGGAGACATGACTGAAAAGCCTTTCCTAACCAGTTAGGATAGCTGTTGGAGAAAAAAAAAAACCATGCTCTCTAGCAAGGGCCCATAGTGGAAAGCTTCTCTGTAGATTGCAGAGAGCATGATGCAGGAGAATGAGGGGAGAGAACTGGCTGGTAGAGAGCCAGTATCTCAGTCAACTATGCTGCCAAACTCAAGAAATGAAGATGTCAGAATAGAAGACAATCTAGAAAGCTTGTAGTGAGATGATCTCCAAGAGAGATGAAGTACTGACTTGGAGCCCACTACGAAGACTAGACAGAATGTTAGTGGAGGACAATCTGGTAGTTTGTGGATAAGAACCAGTGGTCCAAACATTAAAGCTCCTGCATGGGCAGCTGTTGGCAAGACAGCAGAAGAATCTTACTGTTCAAAAACAGAAAGAAACAGACAGAACAGGAGGAGGAACTCTGGACATGTCTGATAAGCTGCCCCAAAGCAAGATTAAAATAGAGGAGGTAACTCAGAGAGGAAAACTCCACACTGGAAAGTGAGAAAAATAGAGAGGCTGAAGAGAAAGCCTCCCAGTAAGTAATTCCGCTCTTACAGAGGAAAAACCTGGTAAGAGGGTGAAGAGAATGGAGCTGAAGAAGACTTACAAAGTAGTAAGTCTATAGAAAGGAAAAAATACATGCTGGCACAGGAAGTAATCATCTGATAGTGGTTAGACCTCTTTCCCTAGCAGGAAAAAGAGGAGAAACCTGTGACTTATAGGCATGAACAACCTGACAGCTCATAGAAATATAGAAAAAATGGATATCTTTTGGAAAGAGATCCCTGTGTAGGGGTTAGAATAAAGCGGTGGATTGCCTCTATTGAGAAGAAGCAACTGTAGATTCTAACCCCAAGAGTCACAAGCATCTGATGATGAATGATCAGAAACCCTGCAGGTGCTGGGTTTGCTGAGCCTGGTGAGAGGTTGGATTCTTTAGACCAGGACGATGCTTTCCCTGTTGGGGAACATCTGTATGATGGGCAAGTGATGAATAAAACCTTCTTCTCCTGTGGGAAGAAAGTTTGGTAGGACATTTCCTACGTACTGGGACAGAGGAAGGGGTAGAACAACCCCCTAGGAACAGGTAAATCAGTGGACAACTGAGTAACCTGACGTAAAGACTCCTTGTTGAAAAGATTTTCTCCAGTGCAAGGAGTATGTCCCAGCCTTTGTTGTGCCCATTTATTTATTTATTTATTACAGTTTCTTATATACCGCGCTATTTAGGATCAGCGCGGTTTACATCATAACATAACGACAACTGTCAGGTTTTTACAATGAACAGGAGTACAAACTTGGATAACCGGATTAACTATATACATAAGCTATCTACACTGCAGATAAAAATTGTAATTGTCCAAGTCTGAAGCTTGGAGCCAGGCTCTATGCCGTGCCCCTATAGCTATAGCAGAAGTCCTGCTAACAGACTCAAAAGAGTCTAGGGAAGCACGAGAAAGAAACCAAGAGATATTCTGGATATGCTTAAGCAGTGAGGAATAGTCTGTACTCCTGGAATCTGAAAGGAAAGGAGACAAAAGATGTATTTGCTTTGTGACCTCCTCAAGAGAAAGACTCATATAAAATATATATGAGAGAATTCTTGCAGAAAGCATAGATGTCTGGAAGGTTTGACGTCCAAAGTCATCTAGTGTTTTAGACTCACGACCTGGCGGATAGGAAGAGTGCTTTTTCTTACTCTTTACCCGCCTCATTGCTGATTCCACTACTAGGGAATGATGAGGAAGTTGAGTCTTTTGAAACCCTGGAGAGGGGGCACCTGATATAACAGATCAGTTGCCCTGGGAGGTGGGGGTACCCGGAAAGGTGTTTCCCACATTCCTAGAAGGAGATCCTGCAAGGAATGATGCAAAGGAAGCATTATGTTCCCCTTTGCTTTGGTAGAAAGAGAGCCTTGTGCAGGATCATGTCCTGGGATAGGAATGGCAAGAGATCTTGCTATATCCCAGAGGAAACTCTGAAAAGAGGGATCCCTAACAGGAATCTCTCTTGGACGGGTTAGATTTAAAGAACTAGCCTGAGCATCCACAGAGGTATCCAAATATATAGGAATAGAAGATCCTGCACAGTGCAGTGTGGAATGCTTAAGGGATGGTTGCTGGTACTGGGTATCATGAGCAGCAGCCGTCCTTACCACAGTGTCCATGCCAGGTATCGACTCCAAGCTTGGTATAGAATGGAGCGATCCTGTTGAAAAAAGCATGGTAGAAGTTGGCCACGATGCTACTGTGGATACCGGTACCGATGTCAATACCGGTACCGATGTCAGAGTCAAGCCCGACAAAGACATCGGAGTAGTCATCGGTGACAGTTCAAATCAGTACCGAGGTGACCAAACCCATCCGGCCACTATCCCCAGTACCGAAGCACCGGTATCGATCGATGTCGGTACCAAAAGCTATTGGTACCGAGTCTTCTAGACTAGAGATCGATTCCAAACTCTGCATCGAGGGCAGAGACCCTGATAAGCAAAGCATGGAAGGCACCGACCGCAAAGGTAATGAGGTTGTCGGTACCGATTTTGGTACCGTGTCTGACACCGGTGAAGGAAGGTCAACCAGTGGCAACTCAATCGGCCTCAAAGGAACCGAACGCTGTGGATCCGAATCATCGGAACCAAGCCTTCGGTACTGCCGAGAGCCAGTACCAAGGCAAGTCAGTACCCAGTCCTCCAGACTGGAGATCGATTCCAGACTCGGCATCGAAGGGAGTCTATTGATGCACGTCTGGAGGGTACCGACAGCAGTGGTAGTATCGGTGCTAGTACCGATAATGGAAAGTCAGTCTGGGGTGTATCCAGCGGTCCCGAAGGTACCAAGGACGCCAGATGACGATCCCTGGTGAGGAGTGTTTCATCCAACACCAGTACCGATGCCGGGTACTGGTAGCGCTCGAAGCGGATGCCACCACCGGACACGGCTGAGATATGTTCTGTGAGGGGTGAACCCCAGGAACAACCTGAAACCCCTTATTTGCTTTGGAGACCGAAGACTCCCGCCGGGGTTTTGAAGCCAGTGGGCCCTCGAGGGCAAGGCCGGAGCCGTCTTCATGCAGTGCATGAGACCTACCACTCGAGGACTGGCTAGTCTTAACAGACTGTTTGTGGGTTACCTGATCCTGTGTGGAAGAAGAAGGGGACGGTGCCCCGAAGTTGGAGGGCAACCGTGTATCGAGGGAATCTCGATGTTGAAAACCTCTTCTCACCAAACTGTTGTCAGGACCCAAGCAGGTTAGACACCGACTTTGAGGGTCTAAAAATAAAGTTGTACCGCCACAGTGTGAACATTTCTTGGAGAAAGTGCCTGGCGGTTCCATGAAGGAAAAAGAAGAGGCCTAAAAGGCCTAAGAGACCGTGGGATACTATGAAGGAAAAATATCCCGTGGAAAAGGAACAATTTTTCAGGAAAAGAAAAGAAAACACCGGTGGTACCGGTGGCGTCGGGAAGACAGCCGCGACCACAAGAAAAATAAAAAATAAAAACAAGAATTTTCTGCGGTGACAGGGGGATGTCCTGCCGGCTCCGCAGAAAAACGAAAACTGAGGAGAGGCAGTTGGGAAAGGCGGGAAGGCAGCACGCAGGCATGCTGGGATGCTTCCAAAAGCTCTTGATTGGATGCTGGGAAGCGTTCCCGCACAGACTCCGTCGGTACCGACGTACCCATATGTGAAGACTCATTCCTGCTTGTTCCTGGAGATAGGTTGTTACAATATGGTTGCCATATGTTAATTTGCAAAAGAAAAGTTTGATTTTGCCATGAAGTTACGGGGGGGGGGGGACGGGTAATGGGACAATTGCTCCTAGATATACAATGTACACTGTTGTTCCTTTACAATGCTCCCCACCATCACTACACATCACCAGAGTAGATTTGTTAGAGCTGTATATCAGAGTTATGTATAAAATGATAAAAATTTAAAAAAAAACCCTACAAATTACAAAAAAAAAAAAAAAAAAAAGAAGAAACCCACACCCTTTTCCTTATCCTGCTAGATCAATCCAGATGAGTAGAAATATCCAAGCAGTCAGGAACCAAGGTGGGAGGAAGACCATATTCAAGAGAGACAGACTACCCCATCAAAGGAATCATCTGAATAACCTCCACAAGTCCACTACAGGGCCTCACAAGGTGATCACAGTAAAAGCCAGGAAGCATCAGAACTGTCCTGTGGGGACACTCAAGCGGATTCCACCCAAGAGGGTTGGGTTCTGTGGCGTGAACTGCAACACAGAACTATGACACACTACTGAATGCACTTACCAAGCAGAATGCACCCTGCCCCAAACAATCTCTAGGGATGAACAGGCAACAGAGGACTTTACTTCTGCCAGCATTTCCCTCAAACTGCTGAGAATGCAGAAGGTCAGATCGGTGGGAGACATAAGGAATTGCGATGAACTCTAGCAACAACCTCTGCCTGTCCAGAAACAGTGAAGGGACAGGACAATAATTCAATCAAAATGAGAAAGGAGAGAGGCAGCCTCCTTGAAAGCTATACGGCATTAGCTTCACAGCAAAAGGAGCCATCCAAAGAACCAGAAAGCGTAGTTACTCACCTGTAACAAGTATTCTCCGGGGACAGCAGAAATCAGTCCTCACTTATCGGTGACGTCAGCACCAACGGAGCCCGTGCGGAGCAATTCCCCAGCTTTCAAAAAAAGTCTTTGGGATTGCTGCCACACATGCGCGGTCCCCTTCCCACCCAAGGGTGCCATCTTGCTCAGTCAGGTCCCATAGCTAGAGCCCTACTAAGCAGATGGCAAGGGAAGCAAATTAAATATAGGGGAGGTAGGAGAGTAGTGATGACTGATTCCTGCTGTCCCTGAGAACACCTGTTACAGGTGAGTAACTATGCTTTCTCCAGCAACCAGCCCTCACTTATGGGACTCCCCAGCTAAAGGCTACTGAAACTGTAATCTAAAAAAATGCCTCTGCAAGGCCGTGAGCAGAAACCAATGCCCGAAGGAGCCCGAGTACTTGGGTCCTCGGGGCAAGCTCTCGGTAGCCGCAGAAGAAGGGTCGGAGGGTAGGAGTTGCTCATACCCCGAATAGACTATAGAGTACAGTCTGGCCGAAGGCGCTGTCCCGGCAGGACTCCCTCTCCGGGCAGTAGTGCAAGGCGAAAAGTATTCACCGAAGACCAGGTCGCAGCTCAGCAGATGTCTGCTAGAGGCACTGAACACAGTGAAGCCACTGAAGCCGCCTTGACGCGGACCCAGCCTTTGCCTGGGTGAAAGTGATGCAGTCCGCCACCCAGATGGAGAGGGTGAACTTGGTGACTGCCAGCCCCAGACGACTAGGATCGTAGGTGACAAAGAGCCAGTCGGACATGTGGCGAAACCAAGTATGCTGCAGGTAGAAGGTGAGAGCCCTCTTGCAGTCCAATGTGTGTAGGATCGCCAATGCTCGGTCGGCATGAGGTCTCAGGAAGAAAGTCGGCAGGACTATCTCCTGGTTGAGGTGGAAATCTGAGACAACTTTCGGCAGGAACTTGGGGTGGGTACAGAGGACCACCCTGTTCCCGTAGAACCTGGTATAGGGGGCCTCAGCCATGAGGGCTCGGAGCTCGCTGACTTGCCGAGCCAAGGTCAGAGCCACCAGGAAGACAACCTTCCAATGGAGGTGCCGGAGCAAGCAGGTCGCCATCGGCTCGAATGGTGGCTGCATGAGCACGATGTTCAGGTCCCACTCCACCGGCAGGGGCTGGACGGGTGGCTTGGAGAGGAGGCCCCGCATGAAGCAGGAGACCAGAGCCTGTCCCGAGAGGAGTTTGCCCTGGACGGAGAGGTGATTAGTTGAGATGGCGCTGATGTGCACCCTAACCGATTTGGATTTCAGCCCCACCTGTGATAGATGGAGGTAATGGAGAACCCACCTGGTAGAACAGGAGAACGGGTTGATCTGGAGCTCTGAGCACCAGACTGAGAAGCGCCGCCATTTGAAGGCATAGGCCCGCCTCGTCAAGTCCTTCCTCGACGCCAGGAGGATCTCCTCAACCTCCCCAGGGAGATGCAGTGGAGCTAAAGCGACCCATTCAGCCGCCAGGCTGTGAGGGATAGCGAGGAGAGATTCGGGTGTAGCACCCACCCTTCCTCCTGTGTTAGCATGTCTGGGGCGCAGCCTAGGGGAAACCAGAGGAGAGCCGGAGCCAAGGCTGGCGAGGCCATGAGGATCACCGAGGCTTGGTCTCGCTGGATCTTGTGGAGAGTCCTCGCAATGAGGTGGGTGGGAGGGAACACATACAGCAGCTTGGAGGTCCAGTCCAGGTGGAAGGCATCCAGGGCTACCCTGTCGGGATGTGGGACTGGCCCGCAGAAGTGGGAAAGCTGCGTATTCACCGGGCTGGCGAACAAGTCCAGAGACTGAGTCCCCCACCATTGAAACAGGAGGAGAGCTACCTCCGGGTTTAGGTGCCATTCGTGAGGGTGAAGAAGCCTGCTGAGTCTGTCTGCGAGGACATTGTCCTGGCTAGGGAGGTAAACTGCTCTGAGGGTCATACCTCAGCGCACAGCGAAGGAGCAGAGGAGGACTGCCTCCTGGCAGAGGAGGCGAGAGCCTGTCTCTCCCTCCTTGTTCATGTAGAACATCGCAAACCTGTTGTCAGCCTATACTAGTATCGACTTCCCCTTGAGGTGGGGCTCAAAGACTTTCAGGACCCACCGGAATGCTCGGAGTTCAAGCAGGTTGATCTGCTGCTAGGATTCTGAGGGACCATTGTACCTAGGTGCATAGGTTGCCACAGTGGGCTCCCCAGCCCAACAGCGAGGCATCCGTTGTCAGGATGAGCTTGTGTGGTGTGGTGTGGTGTGGTGGGGCCTGGAAGGGCATGCCTCAGAGAAGACTCTGGGGGTTCTGCCACCACTCCAGGGAGCTGTGGCAGCTCGCGAGAGATGAGGTCCCAAAAGCAGCCGGAGGCTTGGGTCCACTGCGTTTTCAGGCACCACTGGGTGGCCCGCATGTGCATGCGGGCATGGGGAACGACGTGGACCGTTGAGGCCATGTGCCTTAAGAGGCACAGCATGGTCCGCACCGTCACCCTCACCTTGCTTTGGACCTCGGCAGCCAGGGTGCAGAGACTATCCACGCGGGTTTACGGGAGGAAGGCAGTCGCCCGACCGGTGTCGAGGAGGGTGCTGATGAACTCCAGAGTCTGCACTAGCTGGAGGTGGGACTTGGCGTTTTTGATCAGGAAGCTGAGATGTTCGAGTTGAAGGACCATACGGGACGCCCCAAGGCGAGCTTCCTCCATGGACCCCCCCATGACGAGCCAATCGTCTAGATAGGGGAAGACAGGTATGCCCTGCTGCCAGAGGTGTGCCGTGGCCATGGATAAGTACTTTGTGAAGACCCGCAGAGTGTATACGAGCCCAAAAGGGGAACACCCTGTACTGGTAGTGCTCCCCTTGCACCCTGAAGCACAGGTACTGCCTGTACCTGGGGTGGATCAGTATGTGAATGTAAGCATCCCTGAGGTCCAAGGAGCATAGCCAATCGCCCTGCCGGAGGAAGGGCAGTAGGACGCCAAGAGATAACATTCTGAACTTCTCCCGCACAGGAATTTGTTCAGGTTCCAGAGGTCGAGGATGGGGAGCGCCTGCTGACCGAGGAGGTTGTCCAACTCTTGCTTTAAGCAAACCTGGTGCACGGGAAACCAGGAAGGCTTCGCTGGGGAGAACGTGGGAGGAGGCCCAGCTAGGTGAAGACTGTAACTGTCCCGGATCACCTGGATAACCCAGTTGTCTGATGTGATCAACGCCCATTCGGGTGCGAAGAGGAACAGGCGTCCTCCCACAGACGGCGGTGCCATGGGGGGGGGGGGGAAGAGGCTATGTACTCGGCGTCAAAAACCTTGGATTGGTTGGGGCGGTGCCGGTGGTTGGGTCTTGGGCCCTTTCGACTTGCAATGGCCCCAAGTTCCCCACCTGTGCAGCCGGTGCAGGAGTGGGTGGGTACCCTTGGTAGGGGAGCCCCTTCCATTGGTAGAGGGGACTTTTTGGTCTGTTGCTTATTCCGCGGCAGAGAAGAAGTCTTCCGCGAGAGACGTGTGCGGGTTACGAACTCTGCCTCTATCTCAGCTGCCTTATCTTCCATGGGCTTGCCTAACAGTTGTTCACCAAGGCAGGGCACGTCCAGGAGTTTCTCCTGGATCTACTGCTCCAAGTCCAAAGACTGGAGCCATGCCCGACACCAGGCCCCAATGCCGGCGGCTGCTACATGGGCTGAGGATTCAAACCCGTCGTATGCAGCACAGGAGAGGTACTTTGAATAATCCACAACCAACCTCAGCAGTGTCTAGAATCTGAGAAGGTGGTCGCCCCCGAGGCCTGCCAAGAAGCCGTTGAGTTCTCAGGCAAGGTCACACAGGAACATGTCCCTATAAAGTTGGTAAGCCTGGCTCAAGGCCGTATCGAGTGTAAATCGCACCCTGTGCGACTTGAACATTGGGCGCGTCCCCCCCTCCCCCCCAGCGGAAGAGAAGAGGCATGCCCGATGTGCAAGTCGCCGGCATGCTAAGCATGCCGGTGAGAAGGCTTAAGGGGCGCATTTTAGCTGTCTTCCGTTGCCTGTCACCGCTGAGAGAAGAAAAAGTGGCGGCAGCAGACAACAGCAGACAGCTAAAATGCGTCCCTTAAACCTTTGCGCCCTGTGCGGCCGCACCGCTCGCACAGGGCTAGGTATGGGCCTGGCCTGGATGCAGCTTGCAGCATGGACCCTTGGTAGGCCTTGCACCCAAGGGCATCAAGGGCATGGGATTCCCTGCTGGGTGGGACTGAAGAATGCAACTTCAGACTCTTGTTTCCACATAGCGGGCTCGACTACCATCAAGGTGTGGGGAAGCTGAGTCTTCCGGAACCCCAGGGCTCGCTGAACCCGGTACATGGCATCGAGCCTCTTGCTGACAAAGGGGACCGAAGCGGGTGTTTCCCACATGCGGAGAAGCAGCCATGCCAGGATGGGTGGCACTGGGACCGTGAGAGATTCCAGGAGGCGGGGACTCATACTGCAGGATGTCCAATTCCTCGGCTCTCGGTTCCTCCTCAGTCTGCGTCTGCAGGTTGAAGGCCCGCGCCATGTCACGCACGAACACTAGAAAGGTGGTGTCCTCTGGAGGCGAATGCCTCTGCAAAGTGGGGGGAGATGGATCCGAGGGCAGATTCCCGTGGGCACAGGTCTCAAGGGAAGTATCTCCATCCAATTCCCAGCCTGAAAGGTCTGAGTAGGACTAAGAATCGGGCTGGTCGCCCTGTTCCTCAGCCGAGGCCCATCTGGAGCTGTAGGCGCTGGCCTTGGAAGACCTCACCCCCAAAGAACGGGATGGTGAGCGAGACCGGTGCAGAGGACCTGCGCAAGGGCCGCGGCTCTCGGGGGTTTCCAGTGCAGAACTAGGTCCCTCCTTCGAGGGGCCCTGGGTCTCAAGGTGCAGGCCAGCCATGCTGGGCGGAAGTGCCTGCTGGGCAGCTAGGAAGGCAGAAACGCTGCGCTCCAGTGCCAGCATTCAGGACTCCCACTCAGGCGTGGGACCCTGCTAATCTGATGCCAGGGTTACTGGGTCTGGCTTAGAGAAGAGTGGGTCCTCACCGGGACGACCTTCCGGAGACCAGGCTCCATTGCCAGAGGCCTCCGCATCTGTACACGGTACCTTTCGAGGCCACTCCTTGTCCGACTCTCGGGAACACCGAGGAGGGCTCAGAGACCGAGCACAAGAATGCTCATACTTGTCCGGTGCCCCCGACAGCGACTTTGAGGTCATTTTCTTGCGTCGCTGCACTTCAGGGGAGCCCTGGTCCGTGTGCCGCCTTGGGCGCGGGGTCTCAACTGGGGATCTGATGAGCGGTGGGACGGCTTGGGGTACCACCGGGAATCCTTGGGTTGCCTTATGGAAAATGTCATCGGACTTCTGCTTACGACTTAGCAAGGCCAATGGCGGACATTTTCTTACACAATGAGCAGAGCTGCAGGTTATGGTCAGCCCCCAGGCACCAAAGACAGCAGTCATGGGTGTCTGTGAGTGACATGTTTTTGGAGAATCTAATCACATTTCTTGAAACCAGTGGCCACTGGGGCAAAAAGGGCCCCGCGAAGTCAAAGACCCTCGAGGCCAGCAATTGGGAGAAAAAAGGGCGCAAAAAGGGGCCCGAGAGGGAAAAATCCTAAAAAACCCCACCACACACACACAAAAAAGGATGAAAAGGGATCCCCTCATCCACAGAAAGCAGGGGCAAGGGAATGGATGGGTAGAGGACTGGTGCAATCGGAAAAAAAACACAGGCCAGAGGCCAAAAAAATGAACACTTTTTCAGAGGGACGAGGACATGTGTCCAAAGGGCTCCACAGAAAAAGGGAGACTGAGCAAGATGGCACCCTTGGGCGGAAAGAGGACCACACATGCGTGGCAGGAATCCCAAAGGAATTGCTCCGCGCGGGCTCTGTCGGTGCCGACATAACCCATAAGTGAGGGCCGACTTCCTGCTGGTTTCTGGAGAAAGGTGTATTTGAAGCCAAGGGCTGCAGCACAGACACCATACAGAGTACATCAGAGTCCCCGAAATAGATTATAAGGAACCAACACATCAAGAAGGCCCTACACATGGACCCAAAGAAGGGCTCCTGTGGTAGAGGCTCTGGAAGGACCTCTACCACAGGAGCCCACTGCGATCCAACAGGCAGACAAGACTGCTACACCCCTGCTAAAGAAGGCTGTGCAGAGATACCTCCCAAGGAATCCCTTTGGAGGCGATTCCTCAAGCAAAGCAGGTCACCAAACTATGAGGGTTCAGGGCCAAGTCAGAGTCCATATCAAACTGCACAAAGGCTGCAACATCTGCTAAGGTCATAGACTAACCAATTCCCAAGCAGGGAAGTTACCAAACAGCACAAACCAGCCAGCACACAGCTACAACAGCTAAGACCTAAGTGAGAAGGAACCGAGAAACTGCCCTACCTGGAGTCCCTACCATGTTTCTCTTGTAGGCCTGCATCTTGAGGTGTAAGAGAAAAGCCACACCACTTTGGACCAAGTGCCCATGAAACACTTTGCACAAGTTCAAACCATGGCCCCTAAGATCACCAGGACCAGATGGGCCAATAACCTGTGCAAAAGATGGCTCACCCAGGGCCAGGAAGGAAGCCAAACAGCATTGCTTCCCTAGATCACTTCAAAGGAAGGACCACCCAGCCTGCCTTCTGCAGAAATCTCTCTGCATCTGAACTATAGCTGTTACCAACATTATTGGCACCCTTGCATTTTAAGTATGTTGTATATAATATCTTTAGAAATAATTGGAAATATTCCAACTGTACATCATAATATTTTATTATAATATATTTTAATAGTATGTTCAAAGGTATGCAGAAAAAAAAAATTAGATGTCTGTGCAACTGAATGTTCACCACTTTGACCCGGTGAAAAGCGGTACATAAGCATCGCTAAATAAATAAAACTTAGACGTAGTAATTTCTGAGAAAACAAAATATATGACCTGGACAGGACAGAGTAGTTACTCACCTGTAACAGGGGTTCTCCAGGAGCAGCAGGAATCAGTCCTCACATATGGGTGACATCGACGTCGATGGAGCCCCTTGCGTAGCATTTCCCCAGCTTTCCATGAGAGCCTTTGTGAATACTGCACGCATGCGTGGTCCCCTTCCCGCCTAAAGATGCCATCTTGCTCAGTCTTTCTTTTTCCGAGGAGCCTGACGGACGACCGTCCTAGTCACCCGGAGTAAAGTTAGATTTTTCTTGCGATTTCATCGCGGTTCTTGTCCGGTTCGACGCCGGTTCCCCTTCCCACCGGGTTCGGTACACCGGTATCGAGCACGTCCTCACTTTTTCGTTTTTTGTCCTTAGTGGCTGGCGTTCGTGCCCTTTTTTCTTTTTCCCTGGAAGGCCGGTCTTTTGACCTCGCAGGGGCTCTTTTTTTTCCCCGATGGCTTCCAGTGGTTTCAAGAAGTGTGATCGGTGCAAGAAACTGATGTCTCTCACCGACACACACGACTGCTGCCTTCGGTGCCTTGGTCTTGATCATGATCCTAAGATCTGTGGGCCATGTGGCAAAATGTCCACTAAGGCACTGCGAAGTCGACAGCATCAGAAGGAAAGGCTTTTTTCTGATTCAGCCTCTGGCCGGGCCCAGACCTCGTCTGAGGCCTCGACGTCTCGGGAGTCTGACCCGAAGCATCGTCGGGGTTCCTCGGACAGGGGGTCCCCCGATCGGGAGCGAAAGAGGAAGAAGCGGCTCGCGAGGGCGGCATCGGGAAATGCTCCGCGAGGGGCTCCATCGACGTCGATGTCACCCATATGTGAGGGCTGACTTCCTGCTTGGTCCTGGAGAATTATGGCACCCTCCACTGATATTTTGTTGCACAACCCTTGGCAGTTATGTCAACCTCCAAACATTTCTTGTAATCATCTATCAGTTTCATACATCTGTCTGCTGGTAGTTTCTCCCACTCTTCGATTGCAATTTGTTCGCTCATGAATGTTTCCAGGATTCCTTTTATCAATGGCAGATTTCAACTCTTTCCAAAGGTTTGCGATTGGATTAAGATCAGGACTCATTGCCGGCCAGTTTAAAACAGTCCATTTGTTCCTTTTTAACAAACCATTCTTTTGTACTTCTGGATGTATGTTTTAGGTCACTGTCCTGCTGCAGGGCCCATGACCTTCGACCCAGACCTAGCACATTTCGCTCTAAAATATCTTGGTAGTCCTCTGACTTCATGATTCCTTTAATAAATTGCAGACCTCCAGTTCCTCAGCAAAGACAGACAATATTATGGAAACTCCACTATATTTAACTGTAGGAAGGATTTTTTTTCCCTTATAAGCTTCATTTCTTTGCCTGTAAATGTATCGCGGTCTGCATTGCCAAAAAGCTCAAAGTTTGGTTTCATCTGTCCAAAAAAATATTTTCCTAGAAAGATTGTGGTTTCTCAAGGTGGGTTTGAGCAAAGATCAAGGGTGCCTTTATGCCAGTCTTTGAGCAGTGGGGTCCTCCTTTGTTTAGTGCGCAGTGTATGGTGCGGGTTGAAACCACTACTCCGGATTGCTCCAGATCAGCCTTAAGCTCTTTGGATGTTGTACATGGTGTTTTACCAACAGTTCACACTAACCTTCACAGATTTATTGGATTAATTTTCCTCTTCCCACCACGTCTTGAAAGGTTCTTGACAGTTCCATGAGCAGAAAATTTCTTAACATTGTGAACTGTAGACACAGGAATCCCAAGTCTTTGGAGATGGCCTTGTACCCCTTTGAAGTTTAATGTTTGGTGATTAGAGCTACCCGAGACCAGCAAAAAAGCCATTGTCTTCACCACTGTGAAAATCGAACAGGAGTTAATGTGGCCATTTTATTTATTTAACATTTCTTATATACCGCCTTTCATGATATCAAGGCGCTTTACATTGAACAAACTGAAATTTACATTGAACAGGGCATTATAATTTGGAGATAACTATTTTACAGGGAACATGGGCAATGGAGGGTTAAGTGGCTTGCCCAAGACCACAAGGAGCACCTGTGGGACTAGAAAACCCAGTCCTTCCGGCCCAAGGTTGCTGTCCTCTAGTGGGATTTGAACCCCTGACCTTCCAGCTTGAGGTAGCTTGCCCCAACCACTAGGTCATCATGCATTGGTTGATTCAAGTCATGTGGGTACTGACAACTGATCACAGGTGTGTCTAATTTTACCCCAATAGAATATGATCTTTCTGTTCAATAGATTTGAATTGTTTATACAAGGGTGCCAATAATCATGTCCTGGCAATGTCCCAGTTTTTATACTATTTCCTACCATTTTCTTTTTTAAATTTGTCTTGTTTTATTGGATTATTGTGTGTGTCAAATGTGTACATACATAGTCCAAAGCCATTTCACTGGCCACTTTTTTTGAGGAGATATTGGACATTAAGGAGTTGAATTGCAAGGTGCCAATAATGTTGACCACAACTGTAGCTCTGCAACCAGCTCCTGCCAGAGTGACCAATAAGTAGAGTACTGGAGGCCACATCTTCGCACTACAAGATCACACATGGGACAGCTGAAATCTCACTTCGCTTGGACTCGCTAAGTTCCAACACAAAGAGGCAAACTGCATATTAACGAAACTTGCAATATGCACTGCTGCTAGGGCAATTAAATGTTCTTCCACTCAATAGCCAGCTGTAGGGCTGCAAGAACTGCATTGAACCCATGTTGTAGCATTAGACGACATGCATGACTTCCAGGGTCATATCCAAGAGCATGATGCCCCCAGTTTCTATTAAACAAGGAAGCACTTTCCTCCCCAGGATCTGTGTGATGGCTCTGGCCTCCAAATGGAAGATCCCCCAGGATATCCAAGGGGGGACAGAGTTCCTGGGCCAACTGGGCTGTGTTTCGCACCTCCAGCCCTAATGGCTGGAAGCCCAACTGACAAGCATTTCCCATAGGTGCTTCCCACACCTTCCCAGTAATGAGATGAAACGGCAACCACTACCTCACCTACTCCTTGATCTCCATGGCTGAGAGGAAAAGCTTGGTTGAATGACAGAACATGGAAAAATTAAGAATGCCTCCGAACTTAGTGCAAATGCATCTTAGACCAGGATCTGGCCCTAAGCACAATACTCTGCATCTGAGTCAGAGGAGACAGGCTTGTCGAGGTGACAGAGAATTACCTGCCCTGAGTCTTGAGCAAACCCTCTGGGGAGAAAAAAGTCAACTCAGGAGAATAGGTACAGATCCCCAGAAGTTCAAAACAGTGGGAGAAAATCAAGCTACTCTCAAGGACAGCCTCTTCCAAACTCCAGCCTTTCCAGGCAAAGCTGCCCCAGCCTGTGTCAGCTTTGGACAACCCAAAAGTCACTAACTAAGCCAGCCTGAAATTCAGGCATGAGCAACCAGGCCTCTGCATGCAGAGGTGCTACTACTCCCCTCATCACCTTGGCTAAAAGGTATGGGGAGCCACTTCTAGGTTTCAAGGCAAGAAGGCCTGGACCCGAAAAGACTGCACAGAACAGTGACATGGAGAAACGGTTAATGCTGTTCACCCTAGAAGGTAAAAAATACCACAGCGAAGTCCAGTGTAAGGGAGAAGTGGCTCAGTGGTTGGGACAGGTTACCTCGGGCTGAAGGCCAGGGGTTCAATTCCCACATGGGGACAAGCAACCTCAGGCCGGAGGGACTGGGGTCTCTAGTCCCATGGCCACTCCTTGTGGCCTTGGGCAAGCCACTTAACCCTCCATTGCCTCAAGTACACTTAGATTGTGAGCCCTTTGGGGACAAGGGAACAAAAAGTACCTGTTAGTATACATGTAAACCGCACTGATTCTAAAGAGCGCGGTATAAAAAAATAAATAAAACAAAACAAAAACAAAACCCTACCTGGCCAATACCACACCAGACCTAAATGGCTCATATGAAGATTAAAGATGGAGTTTGGAGTCTGAAGATCACCGGCTCTAGACCTAGGTGCCCTAAGAGCATGCCAGAACTTCCCTCCATGGTGGGGCCAGAGAGGTTATCCCTGATACATGTGGAGCTGTGAACAGAACAAACAACCTGTTACTGCCAGAAGCATTAAAGAGAACCCCCCAACATAGCCCACCTGAGTGAAGGGCTTCAGGGAGACACTCCCATGAAAACCTTGTAAGCTCTGCTGTAATTCACCTAGTGAGCATCAGAAACCCCAGGCTGGCCTAGACCAGCACCCGAGGGACCAAGAAAAGATTTCCCCACAAGCAGCATCTCCCATTGCCAAGACAGTTATGTGTTGTATTAGCTGCAATAAAGTGGACACCCCATGGGGCCAAAGAGCTAATCCAGACCACCTTGATGGAGGGGAAGTCTAAACAGGACCCGAGAGGCCCAGTTTGAGTGATTTTCTCCCTAAAAGATATATTACCTCATAGGGCTATGGAGACATGGTAACCTAAGAGAGCAGAGGGCCTGCCTGGTATAAAGAAACAGCCTGCTAAACTTGCCTAGAAACCAGCTCTGGCAAATGGAATTCTTTCCATCCCTTCTGTATCTGAGGTATGTATATGTGTATCTCTGTGAGCTGGTATGTCTGTGTATGCTTGCATGTAGGTGTCTGTGCAAGTGTGGACATATTAGTGTGTATATTCATATGTATCTGTTCTGTGTATCTGCAATTGGAAGAAGAGAGGCCTGGTTGACAGGTGCAATTCCATAACTGCTATGTTACTATGAATCAGTGTTAGTATGCTGCAGCTGTTGGAAGTTTTTTGTCTAGAGAAATGCATAAAGCACTTTTTTTTTGGAGACGGGAACTTCAATTCTTTCACTTCCCAGCATATACACACACAAAAGAAACTAAAATTTATACAGCACAAGAACTTCCCTTAAGTCACAATCTCCCTCCCTGTAACTAGAGCAGCCTTCCCAATGACTGGATTCTACCCACGGTCTGTTGCTAGTTGCACTGGAAGCAGGAAGGCCAGGTACCTCATTCAGAGAATTAGAGAATGCAGACAGAAACATGATAGCAGATAAAGATAATATGGCCTATCCAGTCTGCTCTTCCATACCAACTACTACAGATCTCTAAAGGGAAAAAAAAAAAAGGAGAGACAGTGTTTGTCCCAGGCTTTGAATTCAGATACAATACTCGTCTCTACTATCTCCACTGAGACTATCACATGCATCTACCATTCTTTCCATAAGGAAATATTTCTGCATATTACTCCCGAGTTTACCCCCTTCCACCTTCATTTTAAGATTCCTCGTTGCAGAGCTTTCTTTCAATTGAAGGAAGCTCTCTTGAGTATTTATGCCATGGAGGTATTAAACATCTATCGTTTCTCCCCTCTCCCATCTTTCCTCCAAAGTATGCATAATGAGATCTTTAAGTCTGTCCCCATATACCTTATGATGAAGCCCACTGACCATTTTGGTAGCTACCCTCTGCACAGACTATCCTGTTTCTAGCCTTCTTAAAGTACAGCCTACAGAAGTGTACACAATACTTCAAATTAGGTCTCAAAGACTTATACAGGGGCACTATCACCGACTTCTTTAAGCTAAGTGTTCCTCTCCCTATGCACCCAAGAATCCTTCTGGCTTTTGCAGTCACCTTATTTACCCATTTAGCAACCTTAAGCTCAGCAGAAACAATCACCTCCAAGTCCCACTCTTCTTTTGTGGACAGAAGTCCTTCTCCCTCTATATTGTACTGCTCCCTTAGATTTTTGCATCTCAAATGCATGATCCTGCATTATTTTTATAGTGTTAAATATCAGTTGCCAAATTCTCAACCATTCTTCAAGCTTCACCAGATCCCTCCTCATGTTATCTACACCGTCCTGGGTGTTTACTCTATTGCAGATTTTGGTATCATCCACAAAGAGTCAAAATTTACCCAAGAGCCATTACACAATATCACTTACAAAAATAAAGAAAAAAAGAAGAATCAGATCAAGGAAAGATCTCCACGGCACACCACTAGTACCATCCTTCTCAGGGAGCTCCATTTACCTGTACCTTTTATCGCCTCACACTCAACAAATTTCTAACCCAGTCACTTTTGGGACCATCCCTAGGGTGCTGTATTTATTTATAAAGCGCCTGTGCAGAACAGTGTCAAAGGTTTTACGGAAAACTAAGTACACCACATCTAGGGATACCACATTACTGGCTGAAAGTGAAGATGATCTGAAACATTTGCTTCTCACAATCAAAGAACATAGTCTCAAAATGGGCCTGCACCTTAATGTAAAGAAGACAAAGATCATGACAACTGGCATAATCAACAGGTTCATCGTTGAAGGAGAAGAAATTGAAATTGTGAACAACTTTAACCTACTTGGATCAACTATCAATAAAGAAGCAACAAGCAGTCAAGAACTCAGATGACGCATTGCTCTTGGCAGAATGGCTATGAAAGACCTAGATAAGAATCTCAAGAGCAGAGATGTCTCTCTCCATACAAAGATTCGACTTGTTCAAGCCATGGTATTTTCAATAACATCATATGGATGTGAAAGCTGGACAGTGAAAAAGATAGACAGGAAGAAAATTGATGCCTTTGAATTATGGTGCTGGCAGCGAATACTGTGTATACCATGGACTGCCCGAAGAACAAACCAGTCGGTACTAGAGGAGATCAAACCTAAGCTTTCTTTAGAAGCTCAGATGACAAGACTTCGACTTTCATACTTTGGACACATCATGCGAAGAGAGAGATCATTAGAGAAAGACATTATGCTTGGCAAGATAGAAGGTCAACGCAAAAGAGGAAGGCCAGCAATGAGATGGATCAATACAATAACAGCAGCCACGGGTACCAGTCTGTCAACAATGAGCCGCCTGACTGAAGATCGAACACAATTTAGGATAGCTATCCAGAGGGTCGCCATGAGTCGACTCCGACTCGATGGCACTTAACAACAGGGGTATCCCTCAGTCCAACTCTCTGGTCTCTTGGTCAAAGAAATTAATGAGACTTGCCTCTAGTAAACTATGCTGCCTTCGATCCTAGAATCCACTGAATTCCAGAAACCTCGCTATCCTGTTTTAGCAGCGTTTCCATTAATTTATCCACCACAGAGGTCAGACCAACTGGCCTACGATTTCCAACCTCATCCTTACTTCTGCCCTTCTCCAGTCCTCTGGGACCACTCCCGACTCTAAAGCAGCATTGATAAATTCAAGACAATGGAGCCGTAAGAACTTCCAAGTTCCTTCAGTACTGTATCCCATCTAGCCCCATTGCTTCAGCCACTTTTAGTTTAGCTAGCTCCTCAAGAACACAGTCTTCTGAAAATCACTCAAGATCCACCTCGCTTATATTCCTATTTGTGGGTGTTTTGTGGGAGAAGATCGTCCAGCAGCAGCTTCAGGAACACCTGGATGTTAACAACATACTGGACCCTCAACAACACGGCTTCCGCCCGCTACATGGAGTCGAGACCCTCATGACCACGCTGATGAACATCCTCCTCACAGGAATTCAAGGAAGACACTCCAGATACGCCATGATCTTCCTCGATATATCTGCAGCCTTTGACACCATCTCCCACAACATCCTCATACACAGACTACAGACTATTGGGATCAAGGACACCGTGCTGAAGTGGTTTCAATCCTACCTAACAGACAACAACTAATCCGCACCAGCGCCTCAACCTCCCCTCCATTCCAACAACACCAAGGAGTACCCCAAAGATCCACACTATCAGCCATGCTCTTCAATATTTACCTCCAGCCACTCTGCACAGTCATACGCACCCACAACATCAGCTTCCACATCTATGCTGACGATATCATGCTCCACGCCCCCATTACAACCACAAACCCAACAAACACCCACCTATCAGCATGCTTCACCACAGTATCTGCTTGGTTACAAACAACTTATCCATCAACATAAAGAAAACTGAAGCCCTCATAGTGACAAAGGACCCAGACTTCACACCACCCACACACCTCAACATAGGAACTACAAGCATCCAAATACAACCACAGATAAGATACCTGGGCATTATTATTGACCAAGCCCTCACCTTAAAGCAACAGATCACCAAAACCTCTGGAACTATATTTCATAAGGCAAGAACAGTGCAACGTCTCAGACCCCTCCTTGGACATCAAGACTTCCGAACAGTGATGCAAGCCATGACACTCCCACATCTGGACTACTGCAACATAATCTACCATGGCCTTCCAGCCACACACACCAACCCCCTCCGAACTGCATTAAACACCACTGCGAGAATCATTCAGAGCGCAAAGAAAACCGATCATATCACCCCAATTCTGAAAGAACTACACATTCTCCCCCTTGAAGCACGGACAAAATACAAAGCCATCCTACTCACCCACAAAGCTATCCATCAAACACAGGACACCCAGCTTCGCACCCTACTGGCTCGTCCAGCCCACGGCAGATCTACTAGACAAGCCTCCAGCATTTCCCTCACCGTCCCTCACAAAAGAACCAAATGCTCGCAACGGACCTGCAATCGAGCCTTTGAACTTTATGCTCCATCCTTATGGAACTCTCTACCGAGCTATCTCAGAAACAATGCCGACCTACTATCTTTCAGAAAACAGCTAAAAACCATCCTTTTCCAGGAATACTTCAACTCGAATCCCACCGAAAAACCCACAAACCCCTGATCTCACCCACAATGTACCTCTAACTCAAAGCTAACCTAACCTGTCTATGTCCAACGTCTGTCCTATGTCCAAAGACTGTCCTATGTCAAAATCATCAATGTTGCCTCCCCGGTGATGGCCCCACCCTTGTACTTAATTCCCCCACCCCCTATGTAACACCGCTTTGACCCGGTGAAAAGCGGTAGATAAATACAGCTAAATAAATAAATTTTCCCGAGATCCTGCTCCTGGCCCTTCATCTGTGAACACAGAACAAAAATATTTGTTAAGCAATTCCACTTTAGCCTCATCTTCTATATATATTCCCCTCTCTATATATATATTCCCCTAGAGTCCAACAATACCACTTTTCCACTCTCCTCTCACTAACATCTGAAAAATGTTAGGGGGGGGCGAGGAATACTCAAAACGATTAACGCGATTAGCAAACTTCCTAACCACATTAATCGTGCTAACTGGGATATTTAGCAACCTGAACATAGTTAGCACCGCTGAATATCCGCTGCTGCACACCTCTATGCTAGCCAGCGCACATCAGTGCATTCTGGGGGCAGAGCCGAGGTAGCACCTAGCAATAACCAGGCAGTGGCGATATTGAGCCGCTGCCTGATTACCACAAAGTGGCAAATCAGACACCTGAAAGACTGGCCTAACGTTTGCTGCAGAAGCTAACTGGGCAGTGGCTAAATATTGCTGCTGCCCAGTTAACTTCTTTGCTATCCAGCTGACCCAGATAGTCAAAGCAGGTAGCTGGATATGGCCCTGGCACCGAGCATCCAAGTCTTGTTCAGTGGCTAGCCACCGCCCTGAATATCAGACCCATTATCTTCCCCCCTCCCTTTTTATTACACTGGCTATTTTTTTTCAACTTGCATCTTTGTTTTCCTGACTAATTTCCTAGCTTTTTAGCTTTTCCAAATATTGATTCTCACCTTCCTTTCTCTGTGATCTCTTGTATTTTATGAGGGCCACCCTCTTTTCCTTCATCTTTTCAGCTACTTCTTTCTAGAACCAGTGGCCTCCTTTTCTATTTACATTTACTTACCCAACAAAATGTTGTTCCCTTAAAATATCCCCTTTCCATTTTACCTATTGATTTTCTACATCCCCCAGCTGTTCCCATCCTGCTGAACAATTCCTTGAGGTATTGTCCTATCTTGGCAAAATTAGTTTTCCTAAAAAATCTAGGACCCTCACTTTTGAATGGACTATATCAGTCCTAATTTTAATGCTGAACTACACCATCTGGTGGTCACTGGATGCAAGATGATCTCCCACATCAGAAACTCTCCCCATTTGTAAGCACCAGATCCAGTATGGCCCCCTCACATGTGGGTTCTGTTAAGCAGTTGCCAGAATAGTTCTCCCAGTAGATAAGCCAGGATCTCCTTACTTCTGTATGACATTGCAGCAGGAATGTCTCAATCAGCATCAGAAGTACTGTCCAGGTCTTCTACCTGCAAAGGAGGTCTGTATATCACACCAATGCAAATGTATGCTCCATTCCCACTTTCCAGTTTTAACCCACAGTGCCTCTCCCTTCCCTTATATCATCATAGGTTTGCTCAAAGCTGGTAGAACGAAAGATCAGATTCATGCTACAGTATCCGACTAAACTATGCATGCGATGGAGTTGGATGCCAAGAGTGCTGGACACCCCAAAGGAGGTGGTACAATGGCTAGAGCAGTTGGAGCTGGGAGAAGTAAGTGATAATCCTTGAAGGCGCCTAACACAGACTTATATGTTTTTTGTTGGAGGACTTTTCTTCCCTTCTTGATCATCTCTGAAGGAGGCTGGGAAGCTTATTTTTAATTTTTGGATATCGACTTCCTTTGGATGGTAATAAGATCAAGACGATGGGGTTTGGGATGATAAGCAGTGGAGACACTTGATGTGGTTTAGGGGTCAACTTGTGGAGGAAATGACTGGTCAGACTGCATAATATGGAATGGATGATCTCGGAAGGACTATTCAGCACTGATATTTATACTTCAGACTTGTTGGACTGGTTTCTGTAAGCAGTTGTGTGTTTTTTTCTGGGAAGGTCGGAGGGGTGGTGATTAAGTAATTGATGGGAGCTAGATGTTGGGTATACAGTCAATACTGTGGATACAACTCCTTGCCCATGGTGCGCCATGAGGAGTTGGGTGCTGCAGTTCTGTTTTTATTATTCACTTTGTTCTTTTTTAAATTTGTGGGGACTGCATTTCTGTTATGAAATGGTAGAGGTAGTGAGAGGAGAGAGATACAAAAATATAGTCTAGATGTGAAACAGCTTCCTGGGCTCTGGAGAACTGTGTAAATCCCTTTTCTAAGGGATGCAGCATTTTCCAGGCATTCACCAAGCTCAAACTTCTACTTAGGCAGTCCAAGCAATTCATGGACACAAGGCGGAGAAATAGCCAAGGAAGAGTCCATACCCAAGTCAAAATCTTCTGCCATTATTAATCAGTAGGTTCCCCAGCATACAGCACTGCTGTATAATATGCAAACAACAACAACAAAACCGCATGTGCTACTGCATTGGGGGAACAAACATTTGTATCTCAGGAGCAGTTTGCTAGAGTCCAAGCAGCAGAGATTTGGCCCCTGGCTGTATCTGATCACTCTGATTTGGGTAGATCTGAGAGGCCAGGAGGATTTCTTAGGGCACCTACATATTTTTACTTTGAAGCACAATATCAAACTTATTTAATAGATAAATGGCATTATTGCTCTCATAACATAAGTCATCAGGGAGATCTCATCCTGTTTTGGGAAGCTGCAAAAGCGGTACTACATGGGGAAGCGATAGCATATACAGCTAGAAAACTGAAGGAATTGTCACAAAAAATATTCTTCAGTTAGAGAGAGATAGTTGAAGTTTGATAAGAGGCACTTTGAACGGCAGCCCAGCAGAGGACATAAAAATGTTTTATTAGCAATCCAAGTGGGCTTTGAACACATCACTGCATGAAAGGACTCAGAAGGATACATTTATTTATTTATTAGCTTTTATATACCGCACTGTTTAGTATCAGCGCTGTTTACAAGAAACGTAAACAGTCAAGCAACTTTACATAGAAAGCACAGTTACTTACCTGTAACAGGTGATCTCTGGGAACAGCAGGAATAAGTCTTCACATATGGGTACGTCGGTACCGACGGAGCCTGCGCGGGAACGCTTCCCAGCTTCCCAAAAAGGAAAGCTTTTGGGAGCATCCCACAGTGCCTGCGCGCTGCCTTCCCACCTTTCCTAACCGCCTCTCCCCAGTTCGAGTTTTAAAGCTGAGACAAAGAGAGAGAGGAAAGGAAAGATAGATAGAGAGATACAACTCCTAGGGGAGGTGGGTGGGTTATGAAGACTTATTCCTGCTGTTCCCAGAGATCACCTGTTACAGGTAAGTAACTGTGCTATCTCCAGGAACGAGTCTTCACATATGGGGACTCCATAGCTCGAGATGCCTGGGAGATCCCCAAGGTTATGAGACCCTGAGAAGGGCTCTACCTCCTCCTATGGATCTCAGGCATCCATCCAGGGAAGGAGGGCAGGAGTTGATTAAGCATGGAAAAGGTGTTTGAGAACAGCCTGACCAAACAAGGCATCCCGGCGGGAGTCCTTGTCCAAACAGTAATGGGCTGTGAAGGTATGAACCGAGGCCCAGGTGGCCGCTCGACAGATCTGGTCGATGGACACAGAATTTAGATGAGCCATAGAGGTGGCCATGGCCCTCACATTATGAGCTGTGACATGGCCCTCCAGAGAAAGGTTCTTACTCTGGTAGGCGAAAGAAATACACTGAGCAATCCAATTGGACAGTGTCCTCTTAGAGACTGGAAGTCCCAAATGAGAGGGATCAAAAGCAACAAAGAGTTGAGAAGACTTTCTATGTTGCTGTGTCCTTTGTAAGTAAAATGCAAGAGCTCTTACAATCCAGGGTATGAAGATTCCTCTCTGCACTTGATACATGAGGACCTGGAAAAAAGACAGGTAAATACACCTCTTGATTAAGATGAAAAGGTGAGACCACTTTAGGCATAAAGTGTGGATTGGTCCTAAGGACTACCTTATCATGATGGAACCTTGTATAAGGTGGATTAGCCACTAAGGCCTGCAGTTCACTGATGTGGCGAGCTGAGGTGACTGCAATGAGGAAAATAACCTTCCAGGAAAGAAATTTCAAGGAGGTGGTGGCTAAGGGTTCAAAAGGTGGCTTCATAAGCTGACCAAGAACCAGATTTAAAGTCCCATGCCACCGGAGGAGGCCTAATGGGAGATTTAGTTAAAGTTAGGCCTCTCATGAATCTTGCAATAAGAGGATGAGAGGAAATAGGCTGTCCATTGAGAGGCTTAAGGGATGCTGCAATAGCACTCAAATGGACCCTTACTGAATTCGTCTTAAGGCCTGCATTGGAGAGATGCAGGAGATATTCCAATAGAGAATTCAAAGGTAGTGCTAGAGGGTCAAGACCCTTCTCAGTACACCAAATGGAAAACCTTTTCCATTTAAAAGCATAGGAACGTCTAGTAGAAGGTTTTCTGGAAGCATGGAGGATATCCTTCACCTGCTGAAAAAGATTCCAACCTTGAAGGTCTAAGCCTTCAGCAACCAAGCCCTGAGGTGAAGGGACTTGGGGTTTGGGTGCCACAAAGTCCCCTCCTCCTGGGACAGAAGGTCTGGGGCAGCTCCCAAGTCTAGGGAGGGAGCTTGAGAGAGATGTAGAAGAAGAGGGTACCACACTTGGCGTGGCCAGCGTGGAGCTATGGGGATCATAGATCCTTGATCCCTCTGGAGCTTGAACAGAGCCAGAAAGGCTAAGTTCTCTAGCATCAAGTCAAAAGCCCTGAGGGGGCTGGGTCTGCTGAGTTGCAGCAGCCCCTGTAGGCTTAGGCCTGGCCTGTTTAGGTTGCTGACGCTTAGCAGCAAAACAACCTGTAGATGATTGTTGGCCAGAAGCAGGATGGAATCTGCCTTTCTTGAAAAAAAGACTTCTTGAAAGGTTTTTTCTTGGCAGGAATGGAGGTTGACTTTGAAAGTCTATCCAAAGCAGAATTTTCTGCATCCATTTTGAGTGGCTTTTATTTGCCAATCTTTGCCAAACAGGTTTTCTCCTGTACAGGGAAGATTTCCCAAGCCATCCTGGACCCAAGATTCTAGATCAGAAGCTTGGAGCCAAGCAATTCTGCGTGCAGCTATGGCAATGGCCGAAGCTCTGCTGGCACCCTCAAAGAAGTCAAAAGCTGCACGGTTGGAAAACTTTGAAATATCTTGAGTATGCTTAAGCCAAATAAGAAATTCTTCCCTTTTATCCTCTGGAAGAAAAGGGAGGAAAGTGTGCAGCTTAACTGCAACTTCTTTCAGAAAACATTCCCATATAAAGACTATAGGAGCTGATTCTGGCAATGAGCATACTGGCTTGGAAGATTTTCCTACCAAAAGCATCCAAGGTCCTGCATTCTCTTCCTGGAGGAGCAGAGGAGTGTCTTTTTGCACTCTTTATCTTTTTCATAGCTGACTCCACCACAATAGAATGGTGAGGAAGCTGTGTTTTATGAAAACCAGGACAAGGAGGGACACGGTACATAGTGTCCAACCTACGAGAATGAGGAGAGATAGTGAGAGGAGTCTCCCATAAGTCAATCATGTGATCATAAAGAATCTCATGAATTGGCAAGGTGACTGCCTCCTTAGGAGCCTTAGAATAACCTAAAATATCCAATTTTTTAGCTCTAGGCTCTGATTCAGAGGTTACTGAAATAGAGAGCCCTTTAGCCACTTCTCTTATGAAGTCTTGAAAGGACAAGTCTTCTGGAGGAGACATTCTTCTTTTTGGAGAAGAGGGCTCTTCAGGAAGGGCTATGGATACTTCAGCAGATGCCTCCGATGCATCAGAATCTTCGGAGGAATCAAAGTATCGACTGTCAGGGTGCTCTTTCAAAGCTCGATACGCGTACCGAGCCGTATCGACATCGGGCGTTATCGGTACCGGTTCGGTACAGATGGGCATCCCTAGGCATGGAACTGCTGCAGACGACACCATGGCTGATGTCGATGCAGTCGGTACCGGTACCAGCAGTCGGTGCCGGTACCTGGGCCGATATCGACAACGGAGTTTGTTGTGGTATCAGCGGCGTCGCAGCTTGAATGAAGGCCGTGATAGCCTGCTGCATGGATAGAACATTCTGATCCATCGACGCCATGAATGCCTGGAATTCGGTACCGGAAGGTTGTGCCGGTACCCCAGAGCATTCTAACAGGTGATCGGTCGAGGCCGTGCCATCAATGTCAACCTGTAACCCCACAGGTGGAGCTTTGGAAGCCAGAGCTTCCCACCAGGGTAGTTTTGCCGGTGCAGGATCTTCAAGGGCAAGCCCAGAGGCATCTCGATGCTTGGAAGGAGATCTACCCTTCGAGGACCGGCTGGATTTATGTTTGGTTACCTGAGATCCATGGGAGGAAGAAGAAGCCCTGGAAGACGTCGATGCCACTGAAGCTGCATCAGAGGGAAACAGAACATGGAGCTTGGCTGCTCGGTTCTGTAAGCCCCGTTTGGACATCAAGGAGCAGGACGAACAATCCAAAATGGAGTGGTCAGGACCCAAACATTTGAGACACCATTCATGGGTGTCGGTAACAGAAATAGTACCGCTGCACTTAGTGCATTTTTTAAACCCGGAGGCTGGTTTTTCCATGAAGAAAATTTTTCGTGAGGCCTAAGGCCCAAAAGGGGAAAAACACACTAAGTGAGGGAAAAATATGTTCTTTTTTTTTTTTTTTTAAGAAAAGAAAGAAAGACCGGCGATACCGGTCCGACGTCGGAGAAGGCAGACGCGCGACCAAAGAAATAAAATAAAACAAAGAACTTCTTCAGCGGTGACAGGAACACGACCTGCTGGCTCCGCGGAAAAGAAGAACTGGGGAGAGGCGGTTAGGAAAGGCGGGAAGGCAGCACGCAGGCGCTGTGAGATGCTCCCAAAAGCTTTCCTTTTTGGGAAGCTGGGGAGCGTTCCCGCGCATGCTCCGTCGGTACCGACGTACCCATATGTGAAGACTCATTCCTGCTTGTTCCTGGAGATCAGGCATAATCATCAAATCGAAATCTAAAAACATAACAGGTAAGCAGAAGCAAGCAAATATGTCAACATAAGGGGTAAGGTTAAAAAGGGGGTGGGGTAGAGGAAGTAGGGAGGGTTGAGAAAACTACACATAGTTACATGTTGTACAGCCAGGCATTATAAACATAAACATAGTTTGTATAGTTTTGAAAATAAACCCATGAGATTGCCAGACTGACTCACTTATAGCTGGGTGATATGTCGAAGTCATTTGGGGAGGAGGGTGAGAAATGATTCATTGTGATGTGGACACTGCAGGTAAGTTTAAAATACAGCTTTACCAGAGACATAGACAGCCAGTAGACCCTATTCAAACTGATTCCTTTCTCAAGGTGGTTGATTTACCACGATTGTCTGTGGCAGACGTAGAGAATTTAAATGCTCCAATCACTTTACAGGAGATACAGAAAAAGACATACAGTGTCTTAAGCTCCATAAAATATATGGATCTGATGGCCTATCACGCACGTTTTATAACTTTGAATATGCACATATGTGGTCCTTTGGAAAAAAAACCTTACTTTTCTAGTGCAGTGGCCCAAAAGCAGTTTCCCGGAGGGGGGGATGAAGGGGGAGGGAAGGGGGGATGATAAAGCTTTGGTGAATCTAACCTGGGAAAGATGCCTAAAGGATTGAATCTTATCACCCCATTTCTCTGTTAAACTTAGATCTTAAAATTCAAGTAAAAATATTAGCAGAAAGATTGTGAATTAGCTTAGGAAATAACAGCCAAAGAGCAGGTTGGTTTTGTGAAATTTAGATATGCAGTGCACAAATGTGAAGAAAAGCTTATTGGCAATGGAACATTATAGCAGTAAAGACTTTACCAGCTCCGACAATCAGATGTGATACTGAAAAAGAATTCAAGTGTCCTGGCCCTTCTTTTTTTATATATCTTAGAATCTTAAGGAACTACAAGGTTTTCCCTGGATGTGATAAAGACGCTGTTTGCCGATCCTAAGGCAGCAGTTACAGTCCGTGGCGTTACTTCTAATGATTTTATTTTGAAGAGAGGGACAAGGAAAAGGTGCTCCCTGTTGCGCTGCTTTGTGCTCTTTTTTGGAGTCTCCATTTCAAAAACTGAAGGACAACAAAAGGGACTACGATAAGTCAGTCTGAATTTAAATATTCAGTCTTTGCAGATAATGTTTTTTGATGTCAACCAAATCTTTGAGATCTCTACAGTTAGCCCTGCAAGAATTTGAGTTAACTAGCCAGGTTGGATGGTGGGGGTTAAATTAAATATGTAGTCAGAGGCAATTGTGTTTAAATTTAAACAAGGAATTAAGTATGGGGAGAAGATTCACCCTTTAAATGGGTGAGGGAGAAAATGCGGTATCTGGGGGACGCAACTGCCTGTTCATCTGAAAGATTTGATGATGGTGAATTTTAAGACCTTATTAAAACAAACGAAAGACTTGCTATATAATTGGAAGCACCTTCCTATTTCTTTGAGGGGGAAAGTGTTTTTGTCTAAGATGATTATTCTACCTTAACGGCTAGGAAGGATTTTTGTGGGCTGGGAAGAAATTTAATCAGAGTTAAAGCTTTTAATGTCCTGAAGTAAAGCACAGTTACTTACCTGTAACAGGTGATCTCTGGGAACAGCAGGAATTAGTCCTCACATATGGGTACGTCGGAACCGACGGAGCCTGCGCGGGAAAGCTCCCCAGCTTCCCAGAAAGGAAGCTTTTGGGGCCTCCCACTGCACATGCGCGCCGCCTTCCCGCCTTCCTGACCAGCTCTCCTCAGTTCGAGTTTATAGCTGAGACAATAGAGAGAGGAAAGGAAGATAGATAGAAGATACAACTCCTAGGGGAGGTGGGTGGGCTGTGAGGACTAATTCCTGCTGTTCCCAGAGATCACCTGTTACAGGTAAGTAACTGTGCTATCTCCAGGAACAAGCAGGAATAAGTCCTCACATATGGGGACTCCCTAGCTAAGATGCCTGGGAGATCCCCTTCCAAGGGTCCGCCATCTTCGTATGGATCTCAGGCATCCATCCTGGGAAGGTGGGCAGGAGTTGTTCAAGTATGGAACAGGTGTTTGAGGACAGCCTGACCAAACAAGGCATCCCGGCGGGAGTCCTTGTCCAAACAGTAATGGGCTGTGAAGGTATGAACTGAGGCCCAGGTGGCAGCTCGACAGATCTGATCTATGGATACAGAGTGAAGATGAGCCATAGAAGTGGCCATGGCTCTCACATTGTGAGCTGTGACATGGCCTTCCAGAGAAATGTTTTTACTCTGGTAAGCAAAGGAAATACACTGAGCAATCCAATTGGAAAGTGTACGTTTGGAGACTGGAAGTCCCAAATGAGAAGGATCAAAAGCCACAAAAAGTTGGGAAGACTTTCGATGTGGCTGAGTCCTGTTGAGGTAAAAGGCAAGAGCTCTTTTACAATCTAGAGTATGAAGGTTCCTCTCTGCACTGGATGCATGAGGAGCCGGGAAAAAGACAGGTAGATATACCTCTTGATTAAGATGAAAAGGCGAGACCACTTTGGGCAAAAAGTGGGGATTCGTCCTAAGGACCACCTTATCATGATGAAACCTAGTATAAGGTGGATGAGCCACTAAGGCCTGTAGTTCACTGATGCGGCGAGCCGAAGTGACTGCAATAAGGAAAAGGACCTTCCAGGAAAGAAATTTCAAGGAGGTAGAAACCAACGGTTCAAAAGGTGGCTTCATAAGCCGACCTAGAACTAGGTTCAAATCCCATGCTACCGGAGGAGGTCGGATGGGAGGCTTAGTTAGAGTCAGGACTCTCATGAACCTTGCAATAAGAGGATGAGAGGAGACAGGTTGTCCATTTAGAGGTTTTAAGGATGCTGCAATAGCGCTCAAATGGACTCTTACTGAATTCGTCTTAAGGCCTGCATTAGAAAGATGCAGGAGATAGTCTAGTAGAGAATTCAAAGGAAGTGCTAGAGGGTCAAGACCCTGTTGAGCACACCAAATGGAAAAGCGTTTCCATTTGAAAGCATAGGAACGCCTTGTTGAGGGCTTCCTAGAGGCATGAAGGATATCTTTCACTGGTTGAGAAAGATTGAAGTCATGAAGGCTTAGGCCTTCAGTAACCAAGCTCTGAGGTGTAGGGACTTGGGGTTTGGGTGCCACAAAGTCCCCTCCTCCTGAGACAGAAGGTCTGGCGCAGTTCCCAGGTCCAGGGAGGGTACCTGGGAGAGATGCAGAAGTAGAGGGAACCACACTTGGCGTGGCCAGCGTGGAGCTATGAGGATCATCGACCCGTGATCCCTCTGGAGTTTGAACAGAGTCTTGGGAATCAAAGGAATGGGTGGAAAGGCATATAGGAATTCCTGACCCCAATGCAGGAGAAAGGCGTCGCTGGCCTGAGCTCCCTGACACGGAGTCCTGGAACAGAACCGGGGAAGTTTGGCATTCCACGGACTTGCAAAGAGGTCTATGTCCGGGGTTCCCCATTCCTGAAAGATTTTGCGCATCTGGTCCAGATGTAGGGACCATTCGTGTGGAAGCAGAACTCGACTGAGTCTGTCTGCCCGAGAGTTTTGAACCCCTGGAAGATACACTGCCAGAAGATGAATTTGATGCTCTCTGGCGAAGGCCCATAATCTGAGAGCTTCGTTGCAAAGCGACAGAGAGCCTGTCCCTCCTTGTTTGTTTACGTAGAACATGGCCACCTGATTGTCTGTATGAACTAGGACGGTCAGGTTGACAAGGAGGGTATGGAAGACTTTGAGGGCAAGGAAGATTGCTCGCAGTTCCAGGAGGTTGATGTGAAGGGTGGTCTCCTGTGGAGACCAAGTACCCTGAGTGGAGAGGTGTTGAAGATGGGCTCCCCACCCTGTTTGGGAGGCATCTGTTGTGAGGGTTGCTTGGGGCAACAAAGGTTGGAAGGGGGACCCCAACGACAGATTCTTGGTGGATATCCACCATTGGAGGGAACAAAACAGACGTTTTGAGGTGAGTATTTGGTCGGAGAGCGCTCCTGATGCTTGAGTCCACTGGGTGGCCAAGGTCCATTGAGCTGCTCTCATATGAAGACGAGCGTAGGGCACCACGTGTACCGTGGAGGCCATGTGGCCCAGAAGTCGCAGCATTTCCCTGGCTGTCAAGTGAGTGCTGGACTGAGCTTGGGAGGCCAAGCACACCAGACGTTGGCTCCGGACCTGAGGAAGGTAGGCCCTTGCAGTGGTGGTGTCCAACTGGGCCCCTATGAATTCCAGAGACTGAGTAGGGATGAGTTGAGACTTGGGAAGGTTTACCACCAGTCCCAGATACTGCAGAATGTGTCTCGTGCGGTCCAGGGAAATCTGGGCCTCTGACTGAGATGGAGCTCGGATGAGCCAGTCGTCCAGATATGGGAATACAAAAATTCCCAGACCTCTTAGAAATGCGGCTACAACTGCCATGCATTTGGTGAACACTCTTGGAGCAGAGGCTAGACCGAAGGGAAGTACTCTGTACTGGAAATGTTTTCCCTGGAACTGAAATCGTAGATATTTTCTGTGGGATGGGTGGATGAGTATATGTGTGTACGCATCCTTGAGATCTAGAGAACAAAGCCAATCCTGACTCTGAAGGTATGGAAGGAGAATGCCCAGAGAAAGCATTTTGAATTTCTCCTTGTATAGAAATTTGTTCAATTCTCTCAGATCTAGGATAGGTCTGAATCCCCCTGTCTTCTTTGGTATGAGAAAATAAGGGGAGTAGAAACCTGTCCCTTGTTGAAGAAGAGGAACCTCTTCTATTGCCCTTTGGGCAAGGAGGGAAGAGACTTCCTGACCCAACAGGGCCAGGAGAGATGGGGGAGAATTGAAGTGCCTCACCATGGTATGTGGAGGAAGGTTGGAAAAATGAAGTTTGTAGCCCTCTCTGATGATAGAGAGGGTCCAGTGCTCTGATGTAATTTGCTCCCATCTGGGAGCAAAGTGAGCTAACCTTCCGGGAATGGTGAGGGGCTCTGGTTGTTCTAGAGCCAGAAAGGTTAAGTTCTCTAGGGGCAAGTCAAAACCCCTGAGGGGGTTGAGCCTGCTGAGGAGTGGCAGACGCTGCAGGCTTTGACCTTGCCTGTTTAGGTTGCTGACGCTTAGCAGCAAAGCGAGGCTGAGAAGATTCTTGGCCAGTATTTGTGGAAAATCTGGCCTTCTTGTAGTAAGGCCTCTTGAAAGACTTTTTCTTGGCAGGAGTAGAGGTAGACTTAGAAAGTCTATCTAAGGTAGCATTTTCTGCGTCCATTTGAGTGGCTTTAATTTGCCAGTCTTTACCAAATAAGTTCTCACCTGTACAGGGCAGATTCCGTAAGCCATCCAGGACCCAGGGTTCTAGGTCAGAGGCCTGGAGCCAAGCAAGTCGTCGGGCTGCAATAGCAATGCCCGAAGCTGTACCGGCACCCTGAAAGGAATCAAAGGCTGCTCTGTTGGAGAACTTAGAAACATCTAGAAGCTGTTTCACCAGAGAAATGAACTCCTCCTTTCTATCCTCAGGGATAAAGGGGGCAAAATGCCGTACCTTTAGGGCAAGTTCCCTTAGAAACATGCCCATATACAGACTGTATGAATTAATCCTGGCTATAAGCATACTAGCCTGGAAGATTTTCCTACCAAAAGAGTCTAGGGTCTTACATTCTCGCCCTGGAGGGGTAGAAGAGTGCCTTTTGGTACTCTTAATCTTTTTCAGCGCAGACTTCACCACAATGGAATGGTGAGGCAGCTGAGTTTTTGAAAACCAGGAGAAGGAGGGACCCGGTACATGGTGTCCAACCTACGGGAATGAGGAGACAACGTTAGAGGAGCCTCCCATAAGTCCATCAAGTGTTCTTGAAGGATTTCATGGATAGGCAGGGTGACTGCCTCTTTAGGAACCTTAGGGTATCCTAAAATATCCAATTTCTTTGATCTAGGTTCTTTTTCAGAGGATGTAGTAATAGAAAGTCCTTTAGCTACTTCTATAATGAAGTCTTGAAAGGACAAATCCTCTGGTGGAGACATTCTCCTCTTTGGGGAAGAAGGCTCTTCAGGAAGAACAAGAGACAGCTCATCAGAGTCATCAGAGGAGTCAAAATCCTCAGAAGAATCAGAGTATCCTCTATTTGCTTCCAACGCACGATACGCATACCGTTCGGTATCGACATCAGGTGTACCGGCTATGGGATCGGTATCGGGCGAAAACCCGGATCCGGCATGCGGAACCGATCTGCGTTTGGAAGACGATGGTCTCGGTTCCGGTATGGGGGACGGTACCGAAACCGGACCCGGAACCGCTGGATGCGGTACTGAGGGCGTCGCAGCTTTAATAAAAGCCAAAATGGCCTGCTGCATGGTCTGAACAGTATTGTCCATACACGCCACTGCTGCCTGGATATCGGTACCGGCATGGGCCGGTACCCCAGAGCAGTCTAACAGGTGATCGGTCGAGGCCGTGCCATCGATGTCAACCTGTAACCCCATAGATGGAGCTTTGGAAGCCAGAGCTTCCCGCCGGGGTTGTTTGGCTGGGGCAGGGTCCTCCGACTCAAGATTGAGGGCCTCTCGATACTTTGAAGGAGATTTGCCTTTTGAGGACCTGCCCGAAGAAGGTTTGGTTAACTGAGATCCATCCGGAGAGGAAGACCTGGATGACTGTGATGCTGGATTATCTGAAGCAAACAGTACATGGAATTTGTTGGCCCGGTTCTGCAAACCACGTTTAGACATCTGGGAGCAGGACGGGCAGTCCGGAATGGAGTGGTCAGGCCCCAAACATTTAAGACACCAGTCATGGGTGTCTGTGACAGAAATAACAGCACTACACTTGGTACACTTCTTGAAACCAGGGACTGGTTTCTCCATGAGGAGAATTTGTGTAGGCCTGAGGCCTAACCGAAGACACCAAGTTGTGCTAAAATTAAAGTTTTTTGTTTTTTTTTTTAAAAGAAAAGAAAAGAGAGACCGGCGGTACCGGTTTCGGTATGGGGAAGGCAGGTACGCGGTCTAAAGAAACAAACTAAAATAAGAATTTCTTCAGCGGTGACAGGAACACGACCTGCTGGCTCCGCGGAAAAAGAGAAACTGAGGAGAGCTGGTCAGGAAGGCGGGAAGGCAGCGCGCATGTGCAGTGGGAGGCCCCAAAAGCTTCCTTTCTGGGAAGCTGGGGAGCTTTCCCGCGCAGGCTCCGTCGGTTCCGACGTACCCATATGTGAGGACTTATTCCTGCTTGTTCCTGGAGATAAAGAGGGTAGGGGGTTGGCAGTACCCAAATCTACTTTTTTTTTTTTAATATAATAAAAGTTGTGTGATGTATCACATAAGGGGATAGGTCGAGGAACGCTTCTCTTCATACACCTTTAAGGTGGGAGGAGGAGTTTGTTCAACCACTAAGAACATAAGAACATAAGATCATAAGATATGCCATACTGGGTCAGACCAAGGTCCATCAAGCCCAGTATTCTGTTTCCAACAGTGGCCAATCTAGGTCATACGTACCTAGCAGTTTCCCCAAGGGACACAGGTTCCACAATGCTTGTATTGGTTCAAGCATTGATATCCTGGGTCCCTTCTTAATAATGGTTTATGGACCTTTCCTCCAGGAACTTGTCCAAACCTTTTTTAAACCCAGCTACACTAACAGCCTTTACTACATCCTCCGGTAACAAATTCCAGAGTTTGATTACACGTTGAGTGAAAAAATATTTTCTTTTATTAGTCTTAAATAGTTTACCCTGTAGCTTCATTGCATGTCCCCTAGTCTTTCTATATTCTGATAAGGTAAACAATCGATCTACGTTTACCCGTTCCACTCCGTTCATTAATTTATAGACTTCTATCATATCTCCCCTCAGCCGTCTCTTTTCCAGGTTAAAGAGCCCCAACCTTTTTAGCCTTTCTTCATAGGAGTAGCCTTCCATCCCCTTTACCATTTTGGTGGCTCTTCTCTGAACCTTTTCTAAAATTGCTATATCCTTTTTAAGATATGGCGACCAGAATTGCACACAATATTCAAGGTGCGGTCTCACCATGGAACGATATAGAGGCATTATAATATCTTTTGTTTTATTTTCCATTCCTTTCCTTATCATACCTAGCATTCTATTTGCTCTCTTGGCCGCCGCTGCACACTGGGCCGAGGGTTTTAACATGGTATCCACAAGGACGCCTAAATCTTTTTCTTGGGTGGTGGTTCCTAATGTGGAACCTTGCATCGTGTAACCATAGTTTGGGTTGTTCTTCCCTAGGTGCATAACCTTGCACTTCTCCACATTAAAT
Source organism: Ichthyophis bannanicus (assembly GCA_033557465.1). Classification (NCBI taxonomy): domain Eukaryota; kingdom Metazoa; phylum Chordata; class Amphibia; order Gymnophiona; family Ichthyophiidae; genus Ichthyophis; species Ichthyophis bannanicus. Next base: position 350,392,300 of record CM066036.1, on the reverse strand, counting down.
TTCATCTGCCATTTTGATGCCCAGTCTTCCAATTTATCAAGATCCTCTTGCAATTTTCCACAATCCTCCTGGGTTTTAACAACTTTAAATAGTTTTGTGTCATCAGCAAATTTGATAACCTCACTCGTTATTCCACTTTCCAGGTCATTTATGAATATGTCAAAAAGCAGCGGACCCAGCACAGATCCCTGGGGTACACCACTATTCACCTTTCTCCATTGGGAAAATTGGCCATTTAGCCCTACCCTCTGCTTTCTATCTTTTAACCAGTTCCTGATCCACAGTAGTACACTGCCTCCTATCCCATGACTCTTTAGTTTTGCCAAAAGTCTCTCATGAGGGACCTTGTCAAAGGCTTTCTGAAAGTCCAGATACACAATATCAACCGACTCACCTTTGTCCACCTGTTTATTCACTCCTTCAAAAAAACATAACAAATTAGTAAGACAAGATCTTCCTTGTCTAAAGCCATGTTGGCTGTCTCCCATTAGGTCATGACTATCTATATGCTGAGTAATTTTATTCTTTATGATGGTTTCTACCATTTTTCCCGGTACTGATGTCAGGCTCACCGGTCTGTAGTTTCCCGGATCACCCCTCGAACCCTTTTAAAAAATTGGTGTTACATTGGCGATCCTCCAATCCTCAGGTATTAGAGATGATTTTAATGATAGTTCACAGATTACTGATAGCAGGTCTGCAATCTCAAATTTCAGTTCTTTCAACACCCTTGGATGTATACCATCCGGCCCAGGTGATTTGCTACTCTTCAGTTTATCTAATAGTTGTAGGACATCTTCCCGATGTATCGATATTTCCTTCAATTCTTCCACACCTTTAAATACCACTTCAGTCGTGGGTAACATCCCTACATCTTCCTCAGTAAAGACCGAAGCAAAGAATTCATTCAGTCTCTCCGCTATCGCCTTGTCGCCTCTTAGTGCTCCTTTAACCCCTTTATCATCTAATGGACCAACTGACTCTCTCACGGGTTTTTTGCTACGAATGTACTTGAAAAGGTCTTTATTTCGCGTTTTTGCTTCCGCAGCAAGCTTCTTCTCAAATTCTCTCTTTGCCTGCCTTATCAATGCCTTGCATTTGACTTGCCAGTGCTTGTGCTGTTTCCAGGTTTCATCATTTGGCTCTTTTTTCCATTTCTTGAAAGATGCTTTTTTGGCAACAACAGCCTCTCTGACCTCAGCTTTAAACCATGCTGGCAATTTTTTGGACTTCCTTCCACTTTTCTTAAAGCGTGGAATACAGCTGGTCTGGGCTTCCAAGATAGTATTTTTCAACAACACCCAAGCTTGATGTACGTCTTTAACCTTTGCAACTGCTCCTTTTAGTTTTTTCTTAACTGTTTTCCTCATTCTATCATAGTCTCCCTTTCGAAAGTTAAAGGGTAGTACTGTGGATTTCCTTACTATCCCTCCTCCACTAATTAAATCAAAGACGATCATGCTATGATCACTATTGCCAAGTGGCCCCAACACCCTTATCTCTTGCACTACATCTGGTGTTCCACTAAGGACTAGGTCTAATATTGCTTCCCCTCTGGTCGGTTCATGAACCAGCTGCTCCAAGAAGCAGTCATTTATTTCATCTAGGAACTTTATCTCCCTAGCATGTCCTGTTGTGACACTGACCCAGTCGATGCCGGGGTAATTGAAATCACCCATTATTATTACTGCACTGTAACTTTTGCTAGCTTCCTTGATTTCTTTGAGCATTTCATCATCCATTTGTTCATTCTGGCCAGGCGGACGATAGTACACCCCCACTGCCATCGCCTTCCCCTTTTTACATGGAATTTCAATCCATAGAGATTCTACAGCAAATTTTGTTTCTTGCAAAACTTTAATCCTTTCTGACTCAATGCCCTCTCTAACATAGAGCGCAACCCCTCCACCAATTTGATCAGCTCTATCATTTCGATAGATTTAACTTATGTCTTCCATGCCAGTACTAGAAAGTTATCTATTGAGAATAGGCAGTCTGTTAGTTAAACCTCTCTGATGTGTTTAGAGAAGGCTGGCAAAAGTAAAGTGGTTATATATCATCTGTAACCCACTCGTTACCTGTGAGAGGAAATGGTGACTCCATTATGAGATTCATGAGTAAGGTCTTTAGGGATTGGGCAGAGCAGGATTGGTTAATTTTAGTGGATTTTTTGGATAATATTGTTGTATTGTTGCCTTTTCAGGTGTTTATGAAGAAACAGCACAGCTCTAAAAATAAATAAATTTAGCATATTTACAAGTTAGGCACTATGTGCAGATTGAGTTGAAAATCTATGTGAGGAAATGTATGATAAGATGGATGAGCATTATATACTGGAGCACAAGTGGCCATGTAGAATTTCAATTTATTATAAGATCTTGCTCAAGAGGTGGCTGTAGTGGCTTATGCTAGATGAAGAGCAGAGGTGGGTATTCAACTGAACGAAGAGAGAGTAAGTGCATTCCCTTGTTATGGATATCCCGAAATTGACTGAAAATGTTTATCACCCAAGAGATGGTATAAATTTTTTGTTAAGGGAATTTGTATTCCCCCAAGTAAGCAGCTCGATCTGGACTGGCAAGTGATGGGAAATATGTGAAGAATATGGCTGGCAATGAGACATTGGGTCATTTGTTTTGACATTATGTACAATATACAGAGCTTTTTGGGGACAGGTGGCCAGATCCCTGGGGATCTTATTTAAAGTGAGGTGAATCTCAGTGCAGCTCTGTTATTATTTGATGATGTGGATTTTATGAATGGTATGACAGCCAGAAAGTGAAAACTTACCTAAAGCATGTTGTTGGCACTGAAGTATATATTCGTTAATTGGAGGCTGGAATATCCACCAAATCTTACACAATGGAGTAATCTTATTTGGAATGAATGCAGATTTAAAGGGATTCCCAGACTCCATGGGTTGCTTTTCAAATAGATGGAAACTGATTTCATCTACTTTAATTGCCTATGGCCTGCAATTTGATGTCAAATCATTGATAGTTTGAGGGTGCACTCTGGGGGTAAATGTTATAGGTGAGAGAAGATAATCAGTGATTGGGTGATAAGGGGGAAAGGTGGGGGCTTATATATATTTTGTGACCAAATGTTGACGTAAGAGCTAGCAATGGCCCTGCAATTTATGTGGTAGAACTGGGGAGGTGGGGAGTGTAGGGTTAAAATATTGGAAAACAAAGATTATAAAATTACATTTTCATTTAATGTTAAAAATTGATATCAATGGTAATTTAATATTGCTCCTGTTTAAAGAAAGTAGTATCATTAAGAGGTGAATTTCATTTACATAGAAACATAGAAACATAGAAATATGACGACAGAAAAAGACCACATGGCCTATCTAGTCTGTCCTTCCATAACAACTACAACAGTCCACTTTTTGCCTTTAGAGATCCTCTGTGTTGGTCCCATGCTTTCTTGAATTCAGTTACTGTCCTCATCTCTACCACCTCCACTGGGAGACTATTCCACGGATCCACTACTCTTTCCGTAAAGAAATATTTCCGCATATCACTCCTGAATCTATCTCCCTTCACCCTCATCCCATGTCCCCTCGTAGCAGAACTTGCTTTCAATTGAAAGAGGCTCTCTCCCTGAACATTTATGCCACGGAGGTATTTAAACATCTCAATCATATCACCTCTATCCCGCCTTTCCTCTAAGGTGTACATATTAAGATCCTTAAGTCTGTCCTCATATGCTTTATAATGAAGCCCATTAATCATTTTGGTAGCAACCCTCTGCACCGACTCCATCCTGTTCACATCCTTTTGAAGGTGCGGTCTCCAGAATTGCACACCATACTCCAAATGAGGTCGCACCAAAGACTTATACAGAGGCATTATCACCTCCTTTTTTCTGCTAGCCATTCCTCTCCGTATGCACCCAAGCATCCTTCTAGCTTTTTGCTGTCGCCTTTTCCACCTGTTTAGCTACTTTAAGATCATCAGACACAACCACGCCTAGGTCCCGCTCTTCTTTAGTGGACAAAAGTACTTCACCTCCTATACTGTATTGCTCCCTTGGATTGCTGCAGCCCAAATGCATGACCTTACATTTTTTAACATTAAATCCCAGCTGCCAAATTCTAGACCATTCTTCAAGCTTAGCTAGATCCCTCCTCATGTTATCTACCCCTTCCTGGGTGTCTACTCTATTGCAGATTTTGGTATCATCCGCAAAGAGGCAAACCTTACCCGACAGCCCTTCCGCTATATCACTAACAAAGATATTAAAAAGAATTGGACCAAGGACAGATCCCTGGGGCACACCACTGGTAACATCCTTCTCCTCAGAGTGAGCTCCATTTACTTGTACTCTTTGTCGCCTCCCACCCAACCAATTTCTAACCCAAGCAGTAACTTAGGGTCCATCCCTAGGGTGCTCAGTTTGTTTATAAGTCGCCTGTGAGGAACAGTGTCAAAGGCTTTATGGAAATCTAAATACACCACATCTAGAGCTCTCCCTCGGTCCAACTCCCTGGTCACCCAGTCAAAAAAATCAATCAGATTTGTCTGACAAGACCTGCCTCTGGTGAATCCATGCTGCCTCGGATCCTGTAATCCGCTGGACTCCAGAAACCTCACTATTTTCTCTTTCAGCAGCGTTTCCAATAATTTACTCACCACCGAAGTTAAACTAACCGGCCTGTAGTTTTCAACCACATCCTTACTTCCGCTTATACATATCCCTATAATAAGCACATCTCTTAAGAACTTCAACTGCTGAGGACTGAATTACAGAGTCTTGCTGACCCTCTATCTAGCTCCCCCCCTGACTCAGTCTTCTATTGACCAAGCAGCTTATACTAACCAACTAAAAACCTTAAACTTAAACCAATTCCAACAACCCAAGTCTACTTTCACCGAAACTTTAAGAGGCCTTGTATCCCCGCCCTCTCCTTCTAGTCTTAAAGGATTAGAAAAAGGGACTGCTACTTCTGGAGAGAGATCTGCAATTGTGAGTATATACTTCTGGGAATTTTCTGAAAGGACTTATTTGTATTAAAGCTAATTAATCTGTGAACCCAGTGTTTTCTGTTAAATCAGTCAGTGCCTAGTAGCAGCAGATTAAGTTTAAATTTAAAACACAGAAGAGAACTTTCTGGTTAACTTTGGAACCCAGCAGAGATCTTGTAGTTTAAATTTCATAAGTCAGAGCCTAGCAGCAGCAAAGAGCTGTAATTTAAATCAAATCAGAATAAAACTTAGCATAAAAAATCAAAACAGGGTCAGTACTCTGTGAGCAACAAATAAAGTCTTCTAGAGACATTTACAAAGAGGCCTTCTACCTAGGGGGCAAGAGACCTGTGAAACCTTTTCAATAGGTGTTAACACCAGGTGGCAGGTCAAAAGCCATTTTGAAAGACTCCTTCTATCCAAGCAAGGACTGTTAATCACCCAGGAAGTTGGTCACAGCTTACCTCAGAAGCACAGGACAGGGTACTGTGTAACAGCCCTCTTTTAATAAGCGTTATTTCCCTCCCTCCCTAACACCCACCCACCCCTGGGATAATCATAGCTTTATAGGTATTTACACATCTTAAAGGAAAGGAGGTGTTCTCAGGTGACACTTGTTATCCAAATCAGTCATACACTAAGGACCTGAGATTAATTAAGCTTCAGGTGAACAAGGTATATTAAACGTATTAGGTACAGTTTTATTAGTATAAATATCCATAGCACCACTTAGTAAGTAAAGAACTTAAAGATCTAAACAGAAGCTTAAAACTAAGATGCAGACAGCAGTCCAGCAGCGAGATGGGGGCTTTCCAGTCTTTTGCATTGAGTGTCACATGTATGATTTTCACATAGTTGGTGAGAGGTCTTACGTGTGCACTAGGTGCAAGGAGCTCTTTGCTCTAAGGGAACGAGTCCGTTCTCTAGAGGCTAGAGTAGCAGACTTGGAAAACATAAGAAAGACAGAGAGGTACATAGACGAGAACTACAGGGATATAGTCCTGAAGTCCCACCTCCAGTCTGGCAGCATCCCTGTTGCCATGGAGGAGAGAAGTCACGTGACAGGAGAGCATCACCCTGGTGTGGCAGGAAGTGATTCTGTAACTAGGACCTGTCCTCCAGGTGATGTAAAACCCTCTCACACCGAGGAAGTTTCTCCAGGGCCATGTACCCATGAGGGAAGGGTTAGGACAGCTGTTATAGCTGGTGATTCGATCATTAGGCATGTAGGTAGCTGGGTAGCTGGTCGCCTGGTAAGATGCCTGCCTGGTGCTGAGGTAGCGGACCTCACGCGCCACCTAGAGATAAGGTCTTAGATAGTGCTGGGGAGGAGTCTGCTGTCTTCGTATATGTCAGTACCAATGACATAGGAAAATGTGGTAGGGAGGTACTGGAGGCTAAAATTTAGGCTTTTAGGTAGGAAGTTGAAATCTAGAACTTCCAGGGTAGCGTTCTCCGAAATGCTTCCCGTTCCAAGCGCAGGACCCAAAAGGCAGGCAGAGCTCCGGAGTCTCAAAGTGTAGATGAGACAATGGTGCAGAGATGAGGGTTTTGGATTTGTTAGGAACTGGGGAACGTTCTGGGGCAAGGAGGGGCTCTTCCGAAGGGATGGGCTTCACCTTAACCAGGATGGAACCAGGCTGCTGGCATTAACCTTTAAAAAGGAGATAGAGCAGCTTTTAAACTAGATAATAGGGGAAAGCCGACAGTCGCCCAAGAGCGCAGGTTCGGAAGAATGTATCCTTGAAGGATACTACCAAAAGCAGAGAGGTTACAAAAAAAAGAGTAAAGTAGCCCAAATGCCCTCGAGTATGCAGCAAACAGAGCTTAAAGATCCCAAATTACCCATGTCTACCAATAGCCAGATTAATATGAGTAAAATACAGTCTTCTAAAATGCTTGTATGCAAATGCTAGAAGTCTAAAAAATAAGATGGGAGAGTTAGAATATATAGCACTAAATGAGAGGCTAGATATGACTGGAATATCAGAGACATTGTGGAAGGAGGACAACCAGTGGGAAACTGATACCTGGGTACAAACTATATCGTAATGATAGAGCTGATCAAATTGGTGGAGGGGCTGTGCTCTATGTTAGAGAAAGCATCGAGTCAGAAAGGATTAAAGTTCTGCAGGAAACAAAATTTGCTGTAGAATCTCTATGGATTGAAATTCCATGTAAAAAGGGGAAGGCGATGGCAGTGGGGGTGTACTATCGACAGCCTGGCCAGAATGAACAAATGGATGATGAAATACTCAAAAAAATCAAGGAAGCTAACAAAAATTACAGCGCAGTAATAATAATGGGTGATTTCAATTACCCCGGTATCAACTGGGTCATATCGACTGGGTCAGTGTCACGGCAGGACATGCTAGGGAGATAAAGTTCCTAGATGAAATAAATGACCGCTTCTTGGAGCAGCTGGTTCATGAACCAACCAGAGGGGAAGCCATATTGGACCTAGTCCTTAGTGGAACACCAGATCTAGTGCAAGAGATAAGGGTGTTGGGGCCACTTGGCAATAGTGATCATAGCATGATCACGTTTGATTTAATTAGTGGAGGGGGGATAGTAAGGAAATCCACAGTACTACCTTTTAACTTTCAAAAAGGCAGACTATGATAAAATGAGGAAAATAGTTAAGAAAAAACTAAAAAAGGAGCAGTTGCAAAGGTTAAAGACTTACATCACGCTTGGGTGTTGTTGAAAAATATTATCTTGGAAGCCCAGACCAGCTGTATTCCACGCTTTAAGAAAAGTGGAAGGAAGTTCAAAAAACTGCCAGCATGGTTTAAAGGGGAGGTCAGAGAGGCTGTTCCCAAAAAAGGATCTTTCAGGAAATGGAAAAAAAGAGCCTAACGACGAAACCTGGAAACAGCACAAGCACTGGCAAGTCAAATGCAAGGCATTGATAAGGCAGGCAAAGCGAGAATTTGAGAAGAAGCTTGCTACAGAAGCAAAAACGCGAAATAAAGACTTTTTCAAGTACATTTGTAGCAAAAAACCTGAGAGAGAGTCAGTTGGTCCATTAGGTGATAGAGAGGTTAAAGGGGCACTAAGAGGTGACAAGGCGATAGCCGAGAGACTGAATGAATTCTTTGCTTCGGTCTTTACTGAGGAAGATGTAGGGATGTTACCCATGACTGAAGTGGTATTTAAAGGTGTGGAAGAATTGAAGGAAATATCGATACATCGGGAAGATGCATTACAACTATTAGATAAACTGAATAGTAGCAAATCACCTGGGCCGGATGGTATACATCCAAGGGTGTTGAAAGAACTGAAATATGAGATTGCAGACCTGCTATTAGTAATCTGTGAATTTTCATTAAAATCATCTGTAATACCTGAAGATTGGAGGATCGTCAATGTAACAATTTTTAAAAAGGGTTCCAGGGGTGATCCGGGAAACTACAGACCGGTGAGCCTCATGTCAGTTCCGGGAAAAATGGTAGAAACCACCATAAAGAACAAAATTACTCAGCATGTAGATAGTCATGGCCTAATGGTAATGGGAGACAGCCAACATGGCTTTAGACAAGGAAGATCTTGTCTTACTAGTCTGTTATGATTTTTTGAAGGTGTGAATAAACAGGTGGACAAAGGTGAGTCGGTTGATATAGTGTATCTGGACTTTCAGAAAGCCTTTGACAAGGTCCCTCCTCAGAGACTTTTGGCAAAACTAAAGAGTCATGGGATAGGAGGCAGTGTACTATTGTGGATCAGGAACTGGTTAAAAGATAGAAAGCAGAGGGCAGGGCTAAATGGCCAATTTTCCCAATGGAGAAAGGTGAATAGTGGTGTACCCCAGGGATCTGTGCTGGGTCCGCTGCTTTTTGACATATTCATTAATGACCTGGAAAGGGGAATAATGAGTGAGGTTATCAAATTTGCAGATGATACAAAACTATTTAAAGCTGTTAAAACCCAAAGGATTGTGGAAAATTGCAAGAGGATCTTGACAAATTGGAAGACTGGGCATCAAAATGGCAGATGAAATTTAATGTGGACAAGTGCAAAGTTATGCACCTAGGGAAGAACAACCCAAACTATGGTTACACGATGAAAGGTTCCACATTAGGAGCAGCCACCCAGGAAAAAGATTAAGGTGTCATTGTGGATAACATGTTAAAACCAATCATCCCAGTGTGCAGCAGCCGCCAAGAGAGCAAATAGAATGTTAGGTATCATAAGGAAAGGGATGGAAAATAAAACAAAATATTATAATGCCTCTATATCGTTCCATGGTGAGACCGCACCTTGAATATTGTGTGCAATTCTGGTCGCTGTATCTTAAAAAGGATATAGCGTTATTAGAAAAGGTTCAGAGAAGGGCCACCAAAATGGTAAAGGGATGGAAGGATACTCCTATGAAGAAAGGCTAAAAAGGTTAGGGCTCTTTAACCTGGAAAAGAGACGGCTGAGGGGAGATATGATAGAAGTCTATAAATTAATGAACGGAGTGGAACAGGTAAACGTAGATCGATTGTTTACGTTATCAGAATATAGAAAGACTAGGGGACATGCAATGAAGTTACAGGGTAAACTATTTAAGACTAATAAAAGAAAATATTTTTTCACTCAACGTGTAATCAAACTCTGGAATTTGTTACCGGAGGATGTAGTAAAGGCTGTTAGTGTAGCTGGGTTTAAAAAAAGGTTTGGACAAGTTCCTGGAGGAAAGGTCCATAAACCATTATTAAGAAGGGACCCAGGATATCAATGCTTGACCCAGTACAAGCATTGTGGAACCTGTGTCTTTTGGGGAAACTGCTAGGTACATATGACCTAGACTGGCCACTTTTGGAAACAGGATACTGGGCTTGATGGACCTTGGTCTGACCCAGTATGGCATATCTTATGTTCTTGCTTTTCTTCTGTACTCTTTTTAATATAAATACTGAAATTCTCCTCAGAACGGCTGCTATCCCCTCCCCCAGCCCTAAGAAGGGATAGCAGATAAGCAGAGCCGCCCCGAAAAACTCTGCTAGCCTGTCAACACGCCGTGCCTCCAGTTCAAGACAGACTTCCTCACTTCTGAGAACTGTAGCAACGCCTTCTCCAAACTGTCCAACCTCCGTAACAATCCTTCTGAACAGTACCAATTGACAGGGTGGGCCCTGGACTAGCCTGGAGAGAACTCAAAGAAAGACAATTAGCAGGTAAGGCCTAATTTCTCCTTCCTCTTCGTCCCTCCAGGCCAGTACAGGAACAGAAGGGACATAGCAGAGCAGTACCTAAACACAGGTGGGACCCGCAAGCCCGGCCAGGATAGCAGAAGCCCCAACATTGGCATCCCTTCTAGCCTATATATCTAGCCGATAATGCTTCGAAAAGGTATGGAGGAATGACCAAGTTGCCGCCCGACAGATGTCCACCGGTGGAACCAAAGAGCACTCCGTCCAGGAAGCTGCCTGTCCGAGTAGAGTGAGTTCTCAGTCCCCTAGGAGACGACTTTCCATTTGCAGCATACACTGCAGCAATAGCCTGTTTCACCCTCAGGGCCAGTGAGGCTTTGGAAGCCGCTTCCCCTTTACGGGGTCCTCCAAATAAAACAACCGATCCGTCTTATGAAAAGACTCCGTTTTTCTAAGGTATCTCCGAAGCACCTTTCCAAGATCCAGCCGCCGCAGCCTACGATCCATTCCATCCCCTCTAAGGACCAGAAAGGTCGGAAATGAAATTGTTTAATTCAGATGAAAACGTGAAACCATCTTTGGAAGGAAGGACGGCAATGGCCACAAAATCACCTTCTCCGCAGAAAATTGTATAAAAGGGCTCCCTGCATGAGAGCGCTTGCAAATCAGAAATCCGTCTGGCCGATCACACCACCACCAGGAAAACAAACAGTCTTCCAAGAAAAATTCTTCAAACTCGCTGTCGCCACGGGCTCAGATGGTGGTTCCGCCAGCACTTCCAGAACCAAGTTCAGATCCCAGGGAGGAACTACCGGTCGAACAGGCGGACGCACATTCTTAACCGCCCAAAGAAAACTAACTACATCCTGGTGCACTGCCCATGAGCAACCTTGCACTCGGCCCCTATAACAAGCCAGCGCCGCCACCTGCACCTTCAGAGAACCCAGGGCTAGCCCTTTATCCAGGCCACCCTGAAGAAAAAGCAATACATCTAGCAGTGTACACACGAACGGCTGAACGCCCCTTTCTGCACACCAACCTTCAAATATACGCCAAATACGGATATAAGACAAGGATGTGGAATGCTTCTCGGAGCTCAACATGATATTAATAACCGCCACCGAGTACTCACAGCGCCACAAACGCTCCCTCTCAAGAGCTAAGCCATAAGCGAGAACGGCATCAAGACTGGACCTTGGTTCAAAAAAATTGAGTCGACTGGGCAGCCTCCATGGTCAATCCACCAACAGCTGAACCAGATCCGCATACCAAAGTCTCCGTGGCATTCAGCCCCTCCGACATATGTTCTCTGCGCCTGCTGAAGAACCGTGCGGCCTTGGCACTGGAAAGAGTGGCCATCAGATCCATGATCGGCTGCCCCTACTGAACCGTAATGTCGTGAAACACAGCCACGTTTAGCTCCCACTCTCCTGGATCCAAGGCATATAGACTGAGGTAGTCGGCCTGCACGTTGTCCCTTCCAGCTACATGTGCCGCTGACAAGGCTAGCAGATGGCTCTCCACCCACCGCAGCAGCGGCTGACTCTCCTCCGCCAAGGCCACACTGCCCGTGCTGCCTTGCCGGTTGATATTGGAAACCGTTACCGCATTGTCGGAGAAAATGCAAACAGCTTTCCCCCATACCAAGCCTTCGAAATCCTGCAATGCCAACCTCACCACCCTCATTTCCAGGTGATTGATTGACCACGCGGCTTCCTTCGTCGACCAGCAGCCCTGAGCCACCTGAGACAGACAGTGTGCTCCCCAGCCAGAGACTTGCTTCTGTGGTGACCAAAACCCATTCGGGCTGCTCCAAGGGCATGCCTGCTCGAAGGTGACTGGCATCCATCCACCATTCCAAACTGGACGTTACTGCTTCCGGACATACCAGTTTCTGGGACAGTGGGTGCTGTTGGGGCGACTACCATGAGAGCAGAGCCCGCTGAAGCAGACGCATATGGGCCCTGGCCCATGGCACTAGGTCCAAGGCCGCCGCCATCGAACCTAGCAGCTGCATGTATTGTCATGCTGTGGCCAGACCAAACGGCAGTGCCCTGAACTGAAAGTGCTCCATAGGGACGGCAAAGCACAGGAACCTTTGATGTTCCGGCCTGATAGGAATGTGCAGATAAGCCTCTGTGAGGTCTATGGAAGAAGGTACCTCGCCCGATCTTACTGCCAAAATCACTGACCGCAGCGTTTCCATCCGGAAATGTGGCACCCTCAAGCTCCTGTTCACGTGCTTGAGATCGAGAATGGGCCTAAAAGGAACCTTCCTTTTTGGGCACTACAAAATAAATGGAGTATCGACCTAGGCCGCACTGGTCTCGGGGTACCGGAAACACCACTTGCAGATGCAGTAAGCGCTGAAGCGTATCACGCACTGCCTCTCTTCGCCAGTGCGTTGCATGGAGATGCCACAAAAGCTTCTGCCAGAGGCCTGCAGAACTCTAGCGCATAACCTTCACAAACGATCTCTAAAACCCACTAGTTTGTTGTAATTGCGGCCCAGGTGGAGTAGTAAGCGTTCCCCTATTGGCAACTCTGGCTGGGCCTTCCTGACTTCATTGTGACTTTTTGGGCAGGGTCTGCTGGGAAGTGAAATAACCCCGGCCAAACCCTCGAGCCCCTCGAAAGGAATGCGACCCCGATGGTATGGCCAATACCGAGGAGACCGAAACCTGCGGAAATCTCTCGCTTGACCTCTGCAGCCCTCCTAGCCTTGGACCCTTTGGTCGGTCTTCCGGAAGACGGCCTCCCTTAGAATCACCCAAATCCTTTACAATCTTCTCCAATGCCTCCCCAAAGGGGAGCTTACTAAGGCAAGCCTTAGAAGACGCGTCTGCCACCCAGTTCCTCAGCCAGAGGAACCGTCTGGCCGCAACCAGGGATGCCATAGTCTTTGTGGATATTCTCACCAAATCATAGAAGGCATTGGCTAAGTAAGCAGCCGCCGATTCCAATTTTGCACCATCTGAGGGAGCACTCTCTTCCCCATCAGAAGCACCTTCCCTTTGGATCCAACGGATGGAGGGCCCTAGAGACATAAGCCCCACAAATCGAGGCCTGCAAGGCTAGTGCACTCGAGTCAAATGCCTGCTTGAGTATAGACTAACTTCCGATCCTGAAGATCTTTAAGGGCAGCGCCCCTTTCCACCGGAATAGTAGTCTTCTTGGTCACCGCCAAGACCAAGGCATCCACCTTAGGCATCCGCAATAGGTCTCTTTCCTCTTGTGGAACTGGGTACAGACAGCCCATGCAGCGGCCACCCCTTAGGGTAGCCTCCGGACACTCCCATTCCGATTCTACCATTTGTTTGATTACCCTATGAACCGGAAAACACTTCTGCTCCGTCTTAAACCCCTGGAACAGAGAATCCTCCAGTGGTTCCTCCTGAACCACCGGCTGTGCTATATTCAGAGCCGCTAGAGAATGAGCAATGAGAACCCCCAGCTCCTCTCTTCGAAACACCCTGAAACAATCTCTCCTTCTTCCAGCTCCACAGCCCATGGGTCCAGCCCCAACTCCGAGAGGATCTCGCTGTCCTCTGCCACCCATAGCTTGTTGTCCTAACCACTCTGAGCCAGCCTCCATTCCAAACCCCTTCTGGGAAGGCCCTTCCTCCAGGTCTTCATCCAATTTTATCTCTGCTACTAGAGAAGCTGACAACATGGGAGGAGGGCCCCCCCCCCCTCCTAAGCCTGCTTCTTTTAGACAATAGGCTTTGTGCAAAAACAATATAAAATCAGCAGAAAACAGTGGCTCTAAGCCCTCCTGCAGCCCAGATAACACCGGTTCAGGTGATTGCCCTGCCTGCAAAGGCTTTTTTGATTTAGCTTTACTCTTTCCCGGCTTTTTCTGAAGCGCGGGAGAAATGGCTGCCCCCTGTAAAATGGCCACCGTTCCCACCGGCCCACCTACCGCATTGTCCTTAGGTGCCGACCCCTCCTCCATTGAGCCAACAAAAATGCATTCGAGCCTGCTGCCCCGATGGAAGCATGTGCAGCAAAGCCCAGGACTAGATAACCCTGACTGCTCCCAAACTGCGCGCACACTGCCGCGATCGACAGCATGCACGAACAAAACCCCCGGAAAACCCCAACGCCACGAACACCGGCGCCGACAAAACCGCCGAGGAACAAACACCCCTCCAATCGCACTCCCCAGAACCGCTTACCTAACAATGCAGCTGGAAATACTCGCTTCCCCTCCCGCTACTAGTGGGAACTGAATGTCAGCTCAGAAGTCATCAAGGAGTGCTCTGGGGCTCCCAGGCATGTCCTCCAGGCAGTGATAGTGGCTGCGCTCACCCCACGAGACAGGCTCTGCCTCTGCTGCCCCCTCCACGTACCAGCGTTCACTCCAGCGTCTACTGTGGTACTTTACTTACTGGACTTACTGCTCTGCCAGAGCAACCCAGATGGTGAAATTAGACTTACCTGCTAATTGTTGTTCCTGGAGTGGAACCAGTCTAGTCCCGAGACCTCTGGGTTGCCCATCTTATCCAGAAGCTTGGAGACTGAGAAACTCCTCTTTTTTATGACATCACCAGTATATCCCTCCGGTGTCCGCCTCTTGCCATCAGTACCCTATTGACAAAGCAGACTCACCAGAGAAACAAGTAACTATCTACTCCAGAAAACCAAAACTAAGTAGAACTACAGCCACCCACAAACATTGATAGAGGAGAAAAAAAACCCTTAACATCGTGACTGTAAAAATTGAACAGACCACCTCTCACCCTCAAGGAAGGATAGGAGGCCCCAAAGAATAATGTACGTGCCCCTGTAGGTTATTTATTTATTTTTACCATACACTGCGAATTCAAAACATGTCTTACCTGTGAACCACAGCAACACTTCAGGCATCTGTTTGCCAACGTACGCTGGGCGGGATACTGGACTAGACTGGTTCCACTCCAGGAACAACAATTAGCAGGTAACTCTAATTTCACCTTCCTGATCATGTCCCCAGTCTAGTCCCGAGACCTCTGGGTCAGTACCAGAGCAGTGAAGAAATTCAAACACGGGAGGGACCTGGCAAACCAGCCTGAAGGACTGCTGAGCCGAACGAGGTCTCTCCCTCCATTTGCACATCCAGACGATAGTGCCAAACAAAAGAGTTTAAGGACGACCACGTTGCCGCCTTACAAATCTCCACCAGTGACACCAATCGAACCTCCGCCCAGGAAGTAGCCTGAGCTCTCGTGGAATGCGCCCTTAGCCCCTCCGGCAGTACCTTACCTTTCAGCACATAAGCCGACGCAATGGACGCCTTTGACGCCGCTTCTCCCTTTCTCTGCCCTGCAAAGAGAACAAAAAGCTTGTCCGACTTTTGAAAAGTCGCTGTCCGACTCAGATACTTCTTCAAAGCCCGCCGGATATCCAAAAGACGCAGCTTATCCGACGAACGACCATGTTTGCCTTCGGTAAACACCGGTAATGCAATCTCCTGGTTCAAATGGAAGGCGGAGACCACCTTCGGGAGAAAAACCGGCACCGGCCTCAAGACCACCTTAGTTGCAAAGAAGGAAAGGTAGGGCTCTCTACAGGAAAGAGCCTGCAGCTCCGACACTCGCCTAGCCGAGTAGACCGCCACTAAGAACACCACCTTCAGAGTGAGGTCCTTGAGAGACGCACGCGCCAAAGGTTCAAAAGGCTCCCTTTCCAACGCATCCAAAACTAGAGACAGATGCCACTTGGGCACTATCTGCCTGGCCGGAGGTCGAGCAAGAGCCACCGCCCGTAGGAACTGCTTCACATCCTGCTGTGCACCGAGCGGCTGGCCTGCCAATCTTCCTCTGTAACAGGACAAAGCAGCTACCTGAACATGTAATAATGCCGCTGCTAGACCTTTGTCGAAACCATTCTGCAAAAATTCCAAGATCTGGGGAAGAGTAGCCTTCAAAGGCTCCCACTTCCGTTCTGTGCACCACGCCTCGAAGATCCTCCAGACCCGGACATAAGCCAGTGAAGTAGACCGTTTCCTGGATTTTAACAAGGTAGCAATGACTGCCTCCGAGTACCCTCGGGATTTTAACCGAGCCCTCTCAATAGCCAGGCCGTAAGCGAGAACCGATCCACGTGAGGCATGAACAGGGGACCCTGAGCTAACAGATCCACCCTGCAAGGGAGACGCCAGGGCTTTGCCACCAACAACCTCACCAGGTCCCCGTACCAGGGGCGGAGCGGCCAGTCCGGCGCTATCAGAATGATGTGACCTCTGAACCTCTCTATCCTTTGTAGGACTCTTCCTATCAGGACCCACGGGGGAAAGACATACAGTAGTTGCCCCTCCGGCCAGACCTGCATAAGGGCGTCCAAGCCTTCGGACATCCTTTCCCTGCGCCTGCTGAAAAAACGACTGGCCTTCGCAGAGGCGAAGGTCACCATGAGATCCATGACCGGCGATCCCCACCTGCGGATGACCATCTCGAAGACTTCGGGATGCAGGACCCATTCCCCTGGATCCACCCGCACCCGGCTGAGGAAAATCAGCTTCCACATTGTCTACCCCTGCTACATGAGCTGCCGACAGTTCCAAGAGATTTGCTTCCGCCTCGGCCTCTAACGTCACACTGCTGGTGCCCCCTTGCTTGTTGACGTAGGCAACCACGGTCGTGTTGTCGGACAACACCCGGACCGCCTTTCCTACGAGCAACGACCGAAATTCCTGCATTGCTAGATACACGGCTCTTAACTCTAGCCGGTTGATCGCCCACGTCCTCTCCTGAGGGCCCCAACGCCCCTGCGCAAAACTGCCCTGACAATGCTCTCCCCAGCCCAGCAAACTGGCGTCAGTCATCACTGCCACCCAGACTGGCGCCTCCAAGGACTTCCCCCGCTCCAGTGACTGGGGAAGCAACCACCAGAGCAGCGCTTGACGAGTCTCTTCCGGGTAGACCAGTTTCCGGGACAGAGGATCCAGCTGATGCGACCAAAGCAATGCTCTTTGCAAGGGTCTCATGTGAGCCCTCGCCCACGGCACCGTCTCTATCGTTGCAGCCATGGTGCCCAACTGCTGCAGGTAATGCCATGCTGAGGGAGCCTTGATCCTCAGGAAGCCCCCCAGCAGCTTTCGCAGGCCCTGAGCTCGCTGCTGTGTTAAAAAGACCTTCCCGTTCCAAGTGTCGAAGCGAGCTCCTAGGTAACTCCAGATCCTGGGACGGATGCAAGTGACTCTTTGCCATATTGACTATCCATCCAAGGCTTTCCAAGAAAGACACTACCCTGGTCGTGACCCTTTCGCTCTCGGCCTGCGACTTTGCTCGAATCAGCCAGTCATCCAGGTAGAGATGAACGAGGATGCCTTCCTTGCGCAGAGCTGCAGCTACCACCACCATAACTTTGGTGAAAACTCTCAGTTGTGGCTAGCCCGAAGGGTAACGCCTGGAACTGATAATGCCCAAAGGGAACTGCGAACCTGAGAAACTTGTGTTGCTCCTGCCTTATGGGAATATGGAGATAAGCCTCCGACAGATCCAGGGACATGAGATACTCTCCCCGCTGCACTGCCACTATGACGGCTCGCAGGGTTTCCATGTGAAAATGGGGCACTCGCAGACAACGACTGACGCCTTTGAGATCCAGGATCGGCTGAATCCCTCCGTCCTTTTTTGGCACAATGAAGTAAATGGAGTAGAGACCGCAACCAGACTGGTCTGAGGGGACGGGAACTATCGCCCCGAGGTCCAGCAACCTTTGAACCGTCTCCCGCAGCGCAGATCTCCTTGCTGCTGACCTGCCGGGAGACAGTACGAAGGCTTCCCGCCCTGGATACCGGAACTCCAGGGCATAGCCCTCCTGAATGACCTCCAGTACCCATTGATCTGTGGTAATTTGGGCCCAGGCAGAATAAAAAACTCTTGCAAACGTCCTCCTACGGGAAGAAGGGATGACTGGGCCCGCCTCATCTCATTGCGACTTTTTGAAGTTAAGAGAGGAGGAGGAGGAAGAGGGACTGAATCCCCTCCCTGCTCCCCGAAACCCTCAAAACCCCTGGCTTCTATTGGGAAATCGACCCCTTTGACCTGAAGAGAACTTCTGGGATCGAAAATGGCAGAAATCTCGAGACTGGCCTCTGTCTCCTAGAGCCCCCCGGGTGGACTTAGGCTTATCTTCCGGTAACCTCCCCCCCCCCCCCTTTGGACTCAGAGATCTTTAACCAGTTTCTCTAAATCCTCCCCAAACAGCAGCCGGCCCTTGAAGGGCAGCTTACTTAGTCTGGTCTTAGAGGAACTGTCCGCCGCCCAATTGCGTAACCATAGGTACCTTTGCGCTGCTACCGCCGATGCCTTACTTTTAGATAGACCTCGCATAAGGTCATAATGGATGTCCGCTAAGTATGCTGCCCCCGACTCTAAACGGGCAGCCTCCACCGCCGCGGAACTCGCCTGACCCTCTTGCACTTGCTGAGCCCAGCGAAGGCAGGCTCTAGCCACCCATGCTCCGCAAACAGCCGCCTGCAGAGATATGGCATTGACGTCAAAAACTTGCTGTAACAAGACATCCAGCTTCCGGTCTTGGCCGTCCTTGAGAGCCGCACTCCCTTCCACCGGAATCGTCATTTTCTTGGTCACAGCCGAGATGGACGCATCTACCTTGGGAGATTTAAAGACCTCTTTATCCTGATCTAACAAAGGGTACAGACAACCCATAACTCTAGAGCCTTTCAGCGGAGCTTCCGGGACATTCCACTTTTCCTGAATCATCTCCTGAAATACCCTGTGCACAGGGAAGGCCCTCTGCGACTTTTGAAACACCTGTAACAAAGGATCCTCCAACGTTTCCTCTTCCGCTGCACCTGGGACCGGCATATTGAGCGCCTTAAGCGTCTCTGCAATGAGCGCTGGCAGCTCCTCCCTCCTGAAAACTCACAATCCTAGCCTGATCCTCTTTCTCCGATATCTCCCCCTCTTCTAACTCTTCTTCCAACATGCCGCCATGGCTGTCATCATCTGACAAAGGGTCCTCTGAAGCCCCCGAATGCTCCAGCCATTCCTCATGGGTACGAAGCCTTTTACCCCGAGTATGGCAATCCTCACCTCACAGAGAAGCCGGGCGCTTCTTTGTCCCGCTGAGGTCTGTGTTGACAGCCCCTGCTGCAGAGTATTGCCAAAAACTGACTGCTGCAGTAACGCAATAAACTGCTGTGAAAAGATGGAAGAGAGTTCCTTAGGGAAGCCTCCCTGGGGATGAGCTGGAGGAAGGCCCTGCCGCAGGTTCCTCTTGCGGTAATTCAGGCACCAGGGACACCACGGGCCCTGCCACAGAGCCCGGCCCCCCATCCTGCTGTGCTGGGACCAGAGCCTCTGCTGTGCTGGGACCGGAGCCTGATCCGCAGCCTCCCCTACACAGGCTTTGCAGACTCCTGCGCTAGAGCCTTTCCGAGCCCCACACACCACGCACAAAGGCTTGGAAGGCATCGCTGGCGAAAAGAACAGCACCCCTACAGTCAACCCTGCCACCTGGAAGCCCCTAGACAGGAGCAGGATCACAGCCAAGGCCAAATATTTTCAGGAAGCCCTAGACAGAAGTGTCAGGCACGGAGCTCCCGAAAGGCCTGCCAAACAGCACAGCAAGTAAACTAATTAAACTATGCTGCTACTATGTTTTTTTTTTTTGTTTTGGTTTTTTTTAACTGCAACACGGGGAGAAACAAGAAACGGGAACCCCGGATAAATTGGCCTTCAAGGCCTGCAGCCGAGCCATGCCGCCGCCACGCGGCTCAGGAGAAAAAGTCTAATGCGCGCCAAAAATCGCGGCTAGGAAAAATGGTGCGCTGGGGGCAAAAACTCTTACCTTGAGAGCCCTTAAGCGAATTATGAAGATCACTAAGAAAACGGCAGCTGTCTCCGGTCCCGGAACCCTCCAACTGTCCCGGAGCCGATCGCACACACTGCACCAGCAACAAGGAAGCTGCAAATCGTGTGCGGCGGGAAGGAGCCGCCAGGCATGCTGGAAGGCAGGGCTTCTGCGTAGCACCGGCTAGCTCCGTTCCCCGATGTCTGCCCCTGTCGACCTCCGGGTGATACCGGGCTGCCGTGCTTCAGGCTTTCTGAGACAGCAGGCCCCGTTTAGAAGAATAGGCAGTAAGTTACAGGGAGGCAGAGGGAGGAGGGGGGAGGAGGGAAAGAAGAAAGAGCTGGTCTGTTACAAAACTTAAAGCCACAGACCCTCAAATAAAAAGGACTGCTTTAAATAAAATCAAACCCAACTAAACCTGTCCTGTTAAAACTCCACTGTTTCTCTAGTGAGCCCGGACCCCCGGGCTCCCATCTATCCAGCTGCTTGGAGACTGAGGTAACTGATGGCAGGAGGCGGACACTGGTGATGTCATAAAAAAGAGGAGTTTCTCAGTCTCCAAGCTGCTGGATAAGATGGGCAACCCAGAGGTCTCGGGACTAGACTGGGGACACGATCAGGAACCTCCTTTTGCCTTTTTAACTTTTTTTTTTCCCCCCCAATTCGGCTCTCCTGCTCAAGGAGCCTGCCTAAAAATGGTCCCTCCTAGCTGCTGAGGACTGAAAAACTGAGTCGGGGCACTAGGAGAAGCTAGATAGAGGGTCAGCAAGACTCTGTGTAATTCAGTCCTCGGCTGCTGGAGGAGGGTGACTACCCTTCTGTTCCTGGACTAGCCTGGAGAGACAAAGAGTAATGTCCAATTCTTAATCTTTTGACCTTAAGCTCCTATGTTTGTTTTATTTTAATCCATATGGTCTTTATCTGCAGTCATGTTCAATGTTTCTATACTAGAGGTGAGAGAGACAGTATCAGAACTGAAAAAAAGCACAACATAAACAGAGAACTGATAAGAGGAAAGGATTGTAAATCTGAGTAGGGAGCTTGATGGGCTGAATTGTCTTCATCTACCATCATCTTTTGTTTCAGAGTTTTTGCATTAATTTGTAAAGTCACAGGTCCCGTTAAAGAAATAAAGTAGAAAATAATGTATAGATATTGTATCCGAGATGAAGACTCTCTCAGAGTACCATAAAAATACATTTTGGATATAAGGAAGATATTTAAATTATGCATTTTCACATGACTGTTGTGGAATTAGGGTGATCATGATTAATGAATATTGTGCAATACCCTAAATCTCTTGGGGGGGGGAGGGGAGAAGGTAAGGACATAAATGCTAAAGGTTCATCTAGAGCAGGGGTTAACCAGTATATCCATACTCCTTGGAGGTATGGGACTGGATCTCTGAACAATCAAAAAAAAAATAGATGTTAATAACTAATAGATTAAAATTTAGATTATTTAACATAGAATGAGATGGTAAAAAAACATTGCCTGCAGAAATACTTCAGAAGAAGTCAAGAACCATTTGGAAGTCAAGTACAAATTGAGAGTTACTTCTCAGATATTAATGATTTTAGAATGGAATCAGTTTGGATCATGAACCCATTCTCGTTTGACATAGCTATGATGCATGACAACGATTTAGCAAAGGATGGATTTCACTGAATTCCAGAAAGACCCAAGGAAGAAAGCAGATTTCAAAAAGGCAGGGCTAGATATCAGGCAGTTTTGGTGTGAGCAAAATCGCAGCTTACCCTAGCTTAGCGAGGAGGGCAATGAATGTTTTGTTCCATTCACTACTACTTATTTCTATGAAACCGGATTCACTGCATTATTAAACCTGAAATCAAAGTGGAGAAATCGACTTGATGTGTCAGATGACATGAGAGTAACATTGTCAGTAACTGTACCTCTATTCCCTGTTCTGATTGCACAAAAAATGGCAACAAAAATCTCACAAGTTGTAGCTAGCTTGTTATTTGTGATTTGAATAAATATGATAAAATCTTTAAGACTCTCTAAAGTCTTCTGTTTCCAGCTATATATATATGATTTTGACAGTCTGGCAAAGGGGTATAGGGACATACCGGGCGATCCATTGGGGGTCTGTAGTCGCAAAAAAGTTTAAGAACCCCTGATCTAGAGTGCTCGATATCCTGCCACTGGCTCCACATATGTGCCTAGATTATCGCAAACACACACACAAACTGCAGTTCTATGCAGATTATCCCAACCCTCCATGTCTTTTTTTGGGAGTAACAATTTTTCAGTTCAATAGACAATGCATTCCACAATCCTTTTCAAAACCTTAATCTAGCTCTGCTCATTGCAAAAATACTAGCTGGCAGTACATATAGCAACCAATAAAAAAAGCAGTACAACTCAGTAACTTTTACAGTAGAAGTAACAATGAAGAAAATTAAATGTGTCAATGTAAAATTAGGTACATGACAGCTGGGGAATTATTGGCATATGCTATTCTTGTGTTGCCACTTGTGTATGTCTATGTATGTGCACGCTAATCATATGTGCATTTACGTACACTTTCGTTATGTGCTTGCGCATCTGTATTTTATATATAATCTGTTCCGTGCATGTATTTCTGTAAGAGGATGGCTGGGAGTGGTGGGTCATTCCTGAAAAATGTGCTTTTGCAGGCGAGGTAGTTAGCAGGGCAGTGGGACCGTTGCAATAGGAAATTTGGGACTGGGGCATTTGCATGGGAAGAATCTGAGGGTGGGAGTTGTTTTTGGAGTACAGGTTTACATGGGGCAGTTAGCAAGGTGGTGGGACAGGGTTGTTTTTTGTTTTGTTTTGGGGGGTTTTTTTTTGGGGGGGGGGTTGTTTTGTTTTGTTTTTTAAAGGATATGGCAGTTGCGAGGAGGTTGTTTTTGGAAGTATGGGCAATTTGCAGGGCGCTGGTCGAGAGAAGAATGGAGAGCACGGATCAGATGGAGGAAGAAGAAAGACCATTGGACAAGGGAGGAAATGTGGCTGTGAAATGACAGAGGAATCTAGAATGACCCCAAGATAGCGGAGAGAGTGAACAAGGGGAACTGGGGAGTTGGACAGAGAAGGGGCTATTGTGGGTCGTGGGATATTAAAGGTGAGCCATATTGCAAAATATTTGGAGGGATTGGAATGAAGCCAGTCAGAGACAGAGGATAAACAAGCATTTAAGGGGGTCACATCCGGGGAGAGTGTGTTTGTGTGAAAGAGGAGGAGGATATCATCTGCATAAAAAGTAGTCAGAAATACCAAATTGCTGGGTTACTAGTGCAAGGGGGGCTAAGAAAATGTTCAACATCCTTTTATTACTGGCTAATCCCTCTGTTTCCAAGCCTTAGCCACCGCCATTTTACAGGCTATGCAGCCTGCTTTTATTAATACACAATCCACATGTGAACTAGAATACCCCGCTCCCCACACTGCCTCCAGCAAGTCGTCCTCTGTATACCCCTTATATGGGCTCTCTTTTCCGGGGAGAAGTGCCACCACCTAAATAAAATCTTATAATTATGTTTAATCAAGTTGCTTGCTATGATTCCTTTATATGAGCCTTCATACACCTTCCCCCATGTTACCTCAACCCATGTAACTCCAAGGTCAGTTTCCCACTGGCGCTGGAACCCAGCCTCAAGAAATCTTGCTGGGACATATAGGGAGACAACAGCAGACAAGTAATCCGGAACTGTGTCATGAATAATTTTGTGTGTTAGGGTAAGAAGCTTGAAAATGATCCGAGAATTTATAAGTAACCAATGACATTTGACGAATAGTGATGTAATATGATCAAATTTGTGAGCGTGAGCTAGTATGCGAAGAGACGTATTTTGGATGGTATGGAGGCGGCTGCAGAGATGGACCTGTGGAAGGCCTAGATAAAACAATATTGCAATAGTCAAGTCTCTGTATCACAGTGTGTAAAAGCACTGTTATCTGGGTCGGGTGATCCAAAAATTAACGAATGCTACGAAAACGTCATAAGGCCAGGAAAGCCTATTTAGTTACCTGGGCCAGTTGAGGGGAGAAAGACAAATTTCACTCCACAGAGCGAACACCACCCAGTGTGACCACCAGGACAGACGTACACACCAAAACCTGGGGCACATTCTACTCACCCTCAACAGAGCAGCTATCCCACATCATCTCCACAATCAACACGAGCACTGCTCCTACAGACCCGTGCCCAGTGGCATGGGTCAAAGCCACCAAATCAAGCTTTATCCACACCATACACAACATGGTAAACAACTCACTCACTCAAGGACTCATGCCGAAGCAACTAAAGCTCGCCTCAGTAAGACCAATCACAAAGAAAACAACTCTCGACAAAAAAGATCCCGCAGCATACTGACCAATTTCCAGCATACCCTTCCTGGCAAAAATCATCGAAAAAACGGTTCAACTACAACTACAGGAACACATCGACAAACATGAAACACTTGACGACAACCAACACGGCTTTCGTCCCAACCATGGAGTCGAAACGCTACTGATCTACCTCTTCGACAGCATCCTAAAAATAATCGACAACAAGAATGGAGTTATAATGATCTTCATCGACATCTCCTCAGCCTTCGACACAGTGGACCACAACATGCTCCTGGAAAGACTAAAGAACACTGGTATACACGGTACCACATTGAAATGGTTCCACTCATACCTAACCGAAAGACAGCTTCAGGTCAAGGTGGGACATAACACCTCCTGACCCATAAATGTCCGTCAAGGAGTACCTCAAGGATCCGCACTCTCAGCACTCCTATTTAACATCTACATCCAACCTATATGCAACATCATGAAAGAGAACAACATTCAATACACAATATATGCAGACGACATCATGATATACACCTCGATATCAATCGACAACCCGGACTTCTCTAAGATAACAGACTGCCTTACCCAAATGACAAGTTGGTGTCAAAACAACAACCTCGCAATCAACTACAGCAAGACCGAAGCTTTAATCATCACCCTGAACCAGAGCTACATACACCCGCCAAATATAAAGATACAAAGCGCTACAATACCAATAAGATCAGAAGTCAGATACCTCGGAGTTACTCTGGACAATAAACTCAATCTTAAGCCCCACAGACAAAACAATCCAAAAGGCCTACTACAAGATGCGAATCATCAGGAGACTAAAACCACTCCTCGCCCCCAAACACTTCCGTACCGTCTGTCAAGCACTGATAACCCCAATTCTGGACTTCTGCAATCCAATATACCTTGGACTACCGAAACAAGCCCTCAAGCCACTACAACTGGCACAAAACACTGCAGCACGAATAATATCCGGTACCGCAAGACAGGAGCACATCACACCTACCCTGAAGGACTTACACTGGCTCCCGATCAGTGCATGCATCAGATACAAAACTATCATAAACCTATTTAAGATAAACCAGCACACATCAGCCAACAGCCTGCACACTCTTGTACATCCAGACACCAGCGCACATCCTAGAAGAAAACAAACACACAACCGAATCAGTACCCCAAGTGAATACAAACACACTCGCAAGGACACGACAGACAGAGCTCCAACAATATGGAACAAGCTACCGGATGATTTGAGGGCATCTACAGACCTCAAAGACTTTAGGAAACAGCTGAAGACAATGCTGTTCATAGAACATTATGGTCACATCACATAACCTCAGAGAATGTATAACAGCACACGAATCCACTTAACACTGTATGTATAGAAAAGGTTTTATAGCCCCACTGTATATAGCTCACTTTGTAAAGGTTTTATAGCCCCACTGTATATAGCTCACTTTGTACATAGCTCAAACTAATCTAGCACACAAGACAACACACTCAACTAAATTTCACACTCACGGCATGTTTAACACACTCACTTTACCTGATTGTTTGCTGTGATACCACCTTGATTAATAAGATAAGGCGGTTTAGAAATACTGTTAAATAAATAAATAAGGGCCGAATCTAATACAACTCCAAGATATCGAAGGGATGTATGTAATACTAAAGGCAGACCGTCTATCCTAGGGGCAAGTGTAGACAAAATCCGAACCAGTAAACCAGATGGCTGTCGACTTAGTAGGGCTCAGTTTAAGAGTATTCAAAAAACAGGAGGATAGTGTTATTAAATTGTTGTTTAGAGGGGCCAAATCTATTACTGAATAATCAGTAGAGTATAACAATAAGATGTCATCTGCATAAACGTAACAGGAAATGCCTAATCCCTGTATTTGAGTAATTAATGGGTTGAGGAAACTGTTAAATAATAAAAGGCAATAAAATAGAACCCTGGGGGGATGCTGCACAAAAGGTCTCAGGGGGAAGAGATCTCTCTTTAAATATGAGCCTGGAAAGATCTATGATTTAGGAAGGAACGAAACCAGTCAAGCACTGTACCTTGGATCCCTGCCTCGTAGAGGTGGGCCAAAAGTAGGTTGTGATCCACCAGATCAAAGGCCACAGATAAGTCCAACGAAACAGAGTATAATTTCCACGATCAAGTGACCTATAAAGAGAAATTAGACTTACCTGTTAATTGTTGTTCCTTGAGGAACTCCAGTTCAGTCCCTCACCTCTGGATTGTGCACCTCTTTCTGCAGCATGGAGACTGGGCATGTCAGAACTGTGATATCACTGTAGATATCCTGCTGGCATCTCCCATCAGCTACCAGTGATCTAATGAAAAAGCAGACTCAAAGGAGCAACAAATAAGTAGCTATAATATTAAATACAATTTAACTCTAACACGGAACTAAAACCCCATAAATGAGAGGATAACTCTCTCTGTCCTATTTCTGCAAACAGGAGAGGAAGGAGAGAGAAGAAAGAATACAAGGTATACTTTGCCTGAATACAGACCACATTTGCTGAACTTCTCCTTGGATTGTAGTCGCTGCGCATCACAAAACAGGCTCTGCTGAAGCTGACCAAAAATCCCCTGGGCAGGAATCGGGACTGAACTGGAGTTCCTGAAGGAACAACAATTAGCAGGTAAGTCTAATTTCTCTTTCCTTATCGTCCCTCCAGTTCAGTCCCTCACCTCTGGGATGTAACAGAGCAGTAAACTATTGGGAGGGACCTGTACAACCGGACCGCAAAACTGCCGACCTGAAAACAGGCATCTCCCGCCGCTTGAACAACCAGGCAGTAATGTTTACTAAAAGTATGCAAGGAAGACCAAGTGGCTGCTCTGCAAATATCAACCGGTAGAACTAAGCTATGCTCCGCCCACGAAGCCGCTTGTGCTCTAGTAGAATGAGCCCGCAGCCCCAAGGGCACCTGATGACCTTGCAAGATATAAGCTGACACTATTGCTTCACGAACCCATCTGGAAATTGAAGCTTTGGCCGTCGCTTCACCTTTACATGGCCCACCAAAGAGAACAAACAAACAGTCAGACTTGCAGAAGGACTCCGAGACCTTCAAGTATCGCCAAAGTACCCTCTTAAGGTCTAACAAACGCAAACTATGGTCTGACGCGGTCTCCCCCAAAACGGGCAAAGAGACCAACGGATTCACATGAAATGGTGAAACTACCTTTGGTAGGAAAGACAGTACGAGACGCAACACCACGTTTTCCCCAGAAAAAAAAAATAAGAAACGGTTCCCGACAGGACAAAGCCTACAACTCAGAGAGATTCAACGTGCAGAGCAAATGGCTACCAAAAATACTGTCTTCAAAGTCAAATCCTTTAGGGAAGCCTGATGCAAAGGCTCAAAAGGCTCCCTTGTGAAGGCTCCTAAAAACCAGGTTGAGATCCCATGGGAGGAGAAACCACCCTGCGCGAAGGATGTAGATGGGATACCGCTCTCAAGAAATGGACAACATCGGCATGGACCCCCAAAGGAACTCCTTGCACCTTTCCTCGATAACAAGAAATAGCTGCCAACTGCACCTTTAACGAACTGGCAGTCAATCCCTTATCGAACTCGTCTTGCAAGAAACCCAAACACTGTCGGTACAGATACTGAGGCCAGACGAAACTGACGTTGAGCACACCAGTCCTCAAAAACACACCAGACGCACACATATGCTAAGGAAGTGGACCTCTTTCTGGCCAGAAGCAAGGTGTCAATCACCGCCTTGGAATAACCCCTCTTCCTTAACCGAGCCCTTTCAATGGCCAAGCCGTAAGCGAGAACCGATGTACCTGAGGCATTCGTAGAAGAACCTGAAGCAGCAGATCCTCTCTTAGCGGCATCTGCCACTGTTCCCTGTCGAGCAGACGCACCAGATCGGCATACTACGGACAATAAGGCCAATCTGGAGCTACTAGAAGCACTCTTCCCTGATGAGCCTCGATGCGCTGCACCACTCATCCTATGAGCGCCCAAGGGGGAAAAAGAGAGGAGACCGAGTGGGCCATTGCTGGAGTAAGGCCTTCCAACATTCATTCTCATCGTCTGCTGTAAAAGCGACTGGCTTTGGCCGACTGAAAGGTCGCCATGAGATCCATAACCGGAGATCCTCACTTGAGGACAATCTGAACAAACACCTCTGGATGAAGCTCCCATTCTCTGGGATCCACTCAAACCCGGCTGAGAAAGTCTGCTGTCACATCGTCTGTCCCACAATGTGCGCCGCCGACAGATCCTGAAGCTGAGGCTCTACCCAACTGAAGAGACTTTCCGCCTCCATTTCTAGAGCTCCCTTGCTCCCTTGATGATTGAGGTAAGCAACCGTCGCGGCACTGTCAGAGAGCACTCAAACCGCTCGACCCCGTAAGGTGGATTCGAAGGCCCGAAGCGCTAGAGCTACTGCTCGCAACTCCAGCCAATTAATGGGCCATTTGGCTTCCTGCTCGGTCCAGCAGCCTTGCGCGAAGAGCTCTCCGCAATGAGCTCCCCATCCTGCGAGACTGGCATCCGTTAACACTGGCATCCACTGTGGTTGTTCGAGAGGCATGCCCACCACAAGATTCTGCGGACGAAGCCACCATTGAAGAGACTTCCTGACCCACAATGGACAGGGGAGGCGCTTGGACAGAGAGTCGTTCTGGTGAGACCATCAACGGAGCAGTGACCTCTGTAAGGGGCGCATGTGAGCTCTGGCCCACGGAACAACTTCCAGAGTCGCCGCCATTGTCCCTAACATGCGGAGATAATGCCAGGCCGATGGTGCAGGAGTCCTCAAAAAAAAAAATCACACACCAGAAACCACAGGCTCTGGGCTCGGAGATCTGGCAGAAAAACCGATCCCACACGAGTGCCGAAGCAAACTCTCAAATACTCTAGAACTTGCCCCGGAACCAATAGGCTCTTGGCTGTATTGACCACCCAACAGAGACTCTGTAGGAGCTCTACCATTCTGTCTGTCATTCACACTCTCAGCCCTGGACTTTGCCCGAATCAACCAGTCTTCGAGATAGGGATAAAACTAATACTCCCTCCTTCCGAAGAGCCGCCGCCGCTGCCACCACCATAACCTTGGTGAAGGTGCACGGAGCCATCGCCAGACCGAAGGGCAATGCCCCCACGGTAGCACAAATCTTAGAAACCTCTGATCTGGCCTGATGTGTAAATATGCTTCGGTGAGAGAGACATCAAGAACTCCCCTTCACGTACAACCACTATAACCGAGCGTAAGGTCTCCATTCGGAAAAGAGGTACCCGCAAACAGTGGTATACCCTCTTGAGATCCAGAAATCGGGGAGAAGGTCCCGTCTTTCTTTGGCACCATGAAATAAATTGAGTATTGACAGATACCGTAGTGCTCTCACGGAACCGGAACCACTGCTCCCAGCTGCAAAAGACAAGCCAGAGTCTCCTGTACCGCAATTGTCCTTTCTCGCCCCCTGCATGGCGACATGAGAAAAAAGAGTCGACCACCTGATAGGCAAACTAGAGAGAATAACCTTCGCGAACGACTTCCAACACCCACTGACCGGATGTTATCTGGACCTAGGCAGGAAGAAACTCCCGAAGTCGACCCCCTACCGGCTGAATTTCTGCCTAGGTCCACCTCGCTTCATTGTGCTTTCCGAAAAACCCGAGGAAGAGGGACTAGCAAATCCTCTGCCCGCTCCCCGGAATTCTCTAAAAAAAAAAAAAAAAAAAAAACCCAACAAAAAAAAAAAAACACACCAAACTTTGATCTCGAGAGGAAAACCGACCTCTTTGAAAATCTCCCAAATGGGAGGTACGAAAACGTCTGAAATCCCGAAGTTGCCCACGGGAAGGTAACGGGGCTCGTCTCTGCTTCAGTTTATCCTCCAGCAAGCGACCTCCTTTAGAATCCCCCAAATCCTTGACCAGCTTATTAAGATCTTGTCCAAACAGCTTCCCCTTGAAAGGAAGCTTGCTAAGACGTGACTTGGAGGAACTGTCTGCCGCCCAGTTCCTGAGCCAAAGATAGCGGCGTGCGGCTACCAAGGAAGCCATGCTATTCGCCAAACCTCTAATAAGATCATATTGGACATTGGCCAAATATGCGGAACCTGATTCAAGTCTTGTCACATCAGCTAGTTACTCCTGCGTTTGCTGAACTGGCAGCTGCTGCAAACGCTTTGACCAGCGAAGAAGGCATGCTCTCGCAACCCAAGCTCCACAAATAGAGGCCTGCAGAGCCAGAGCATTAACCTCAAAAGCTTGTTTCAACAAGGCGTCCACCTTCTGATCCTGTACGTCCTTCAAAGCCGCACTGCCTTCAACTGGAATGGTAGTCTTTTTTGTGACCGCTGAAACTGCCGCATCTACACGTGGAGAACGAAACACTTCCCGTTCTTGATCTGCCAAGGGATAGAGACAATTCATGGACCTCAGACCACGCAAGCCTGCCTCCGGCACATCCCATTCATCCTGAATCATCTGCTTAACCACACGGTGAACAGGAAAAACCACCTGGGACTTTCATACTGCCTGAATGAGAGGATCCTCCAAACCCTCATCCTCCGCTGGTACCACCGATGACAGGTTGAGAGCCTGAATCTCACCTTCCTCTAAATCCGCCATCCCAGCTTCCGGCTCCAGCTCAAGGTCCTCTGCATCTGGCCAATTCAAACCAAGAGGCTAATCTTCCACTGACGGGGCCCTCTTAATCGGTCTACCATCACTACCACTGAACCTGTCGGTGGCCGCTTGGCCTCCTGCCACCCCAATAAGCAAAAGTATTGAAAAGGTATTATTTGCTCAAATATTCACCACATGAAACTAGTATTGTATTTTCATCTGTGTACAAAGGTCTCAGTTAAAACATCCGCAGCTATTTGTAAAAGGGCTTATTCAAACTCCACCCTTACTTTTCGCTGCTGTTCACATCAATGACCTTTTTTTACTACGTACATCTCGGCAATTTTCATCCTTTATTTTATATATTTTTTTATGTTTTTTCTTATCTTATTTCTTACACTCCATCTCTTAAAATTTCAAAATGTTCTTTAAGTTTTCAAGAACTAGCCCCGTCAGCTGCAACACATAGAATGATTTCTGTAATGTATGATTAATGATTCTGCTGGCACATAACTCTTTGGACCATACATAACATCCTTCGCGATCTTCAAAAATGCTATAATACGGCTTGTGTAAAAAATATGCTACTGGTACTTAGCTTCAGTGCCATATAAGATATATCTTTCACTGTGCTGAGTGGCTGTCTTGGATTTATGCTAGCGTCTGCAGTTCAAATCCCAACGCCGTGCTTCTAAGGCGCCCAAGCGTTTCACACTGTGTGTTTCCTCAGGGGATCTCATATCAACGCAATTAACTTGTGGATTCTCTCCTTTTTGTCTCCATGTGCAAAGGAAACTGTGTCTGCAAACTCTGGTTGAAGCAAAAAAACGCCCCAATAAGCGAGGCATCCGTGACTACCCCCTGCTGCCACAAACAGTAAGCCTGATGAAACAGCAGCACAAAATCTGGGGAGAAACCCTCAAAAGCTGCCACAGACACCATGAGAGTGGCGGAATTACTGGGCAAAGCCAAATTTGAAGTAGGAAGAGCGGACGGAGACTCCCGCTGAGCCTCCCCTTCCGCAGAAGCGGCAGCACCCTGCGCCACCAGAGCAATGCCTTCTTTAGACCGATCCTGCATTTCCTGCTCCATAGTAAGCGCCTCAGATGCGCAGCCACCACATACCCCCCACGTCCGAGACTGAGCCCCTACGGGCGCCACAAACCAGGCATTGTGGCCGCGTAGGCAAGCGCTACGGGATCCGAGAGACTGGATAGTAAAGGAAATGGCTCCCGCAGACCCCCAAAAAGGGCAACAAAACAAGAACGTGCAGAATCTTCTCTTATTTAATTTTTTTACTTTTCTGTACTGGCCCTTTAAGAGCTCCAAAACATTGAAAATTAAAAGTAATCAAAATTAACTTTGAGTAACCAGAAAACTACAAGGATTAAAGAAAGCTGTCAGCAAAGAAAAAGAGCCCTGTGAAGAAAAAACGACGGGAAAAAGGCCCGCCAAGATCCTGAGCTCTGCTAACCCACAGAACATGCTTCACACTCGGCAGCAGGCCTCAAAAACGCTCACAGGACACTAGCAGCAAAGATTTAAACACTCACCTCTTCCACCGAGACCTTCGGATCCTCTCTGCACCCCGTTAAAAATAATGGGCTTCCCGTGAGCAGCACAGCTGAGAAAGGCTGTCAGCCAGCAGCAGCAGCAGAGAAAGAAGGCCCGACGACAATTTCTGACTGGAAATCTACAGCACAGAAAACTGAGCCGGTAAGGAGATGAAAAGCCTGCTAAAGAACTCTCCTCCGTGCCAACAAGGAGGGGAGAGCAGAGAAAATGGACAGAAATAAACGGGAGGGAGAAAAGAGACTCCTCTAAATCCTTTCCGATCCCCTCTCAACCCTTGTTTTTTTTTTGTTTTGTTTTTTTTAACAAGCTTTAATGAGCTTTAAAGCTACAGATTAAAAGAAAAAAAAGTTATAGGGAGAAAAGAAAAACTAAAAACCCTAGCTAAGCTGCCTAAAGCTCCTTATCTGCTCCTCTAGTGAGCCCAGCAGCTAGACTCACTACCTCCAGCTTCATGGAGACTGGACACACACTGGGAGCTGGTGGGAGGTGCCAGCAGGATATCTACAGTGATGTCACAGTTCTGACATACCCAGTCTCCATGCTGCGAGAAGAGGTGCACAACCCAGAAGTGAGGGACTGAACTGGAGGGATGATAAGGAAATATCATTAAGGACTGCCAGGACTGTTTCCATACTGTGGCATGGGCAAAACCCTGATTGACGAGGATGGAGAAAATGAATTTAGTCCACATGATCTGAAAGCTGATGGAAGACAGTTTTTGACTATCTTCGACACGACTGTTAAGTTTGAGATAGGGCCGTAAGATCAAACCAATCTCCATGCTGATTCTTTATTAAAAGATGGAATATAGGAAACATTCTCAGGAAGCAGCATTCTATCACCAGTACCAGGAAAAGAAATCACAGAAGGAAGGGAAGATGGTAAAGGCATAGAAACAGCATCAATCTTGAAAAACGAATCAGGGAGTAAATCCGAATCAAGGCGGTCCACATGTTCCAATTCCGAAGGAGAGGGCGCAGCAAGGCCGCCAGACACAGTTAACCCTTGACTGGGCTGAGTTAAACCCTTAGCGTCAACAGAGGTGGATGGGGAAGCAGTACTCAGTTGACGTTTCCGTTGAATCAGATAGTGAAGATCCAGAGAAGGCCAGAGGGACCCCAACACGAACATGGGCATCCATCGGGCCAGTCACTTTGGTCGCTTTCAACTGCGTAGATTGTAAATGATGCCTCCGCCTCTTCCCCATAACAGGGACACACCTAAGCACCTAGTGCACCGAAGGGGCACCAAAGGGGCAGTACCTGCCCCTTTGGACACGCCCCTTCGGACACACTACTACGGATACGCGCCCGCTAAACGCGTCCCGCGTTGGAGCCGGTCTTATATGGCCCTCCTCCAAACCAGCGCCCCAATAAGAAGCTAGGCAGGCAGGAACGGAGCAACTCGGTAATCAGAAGCAATAGTAGAATAAAGAAGAATGTTTCCTTAAAAGATGTCTGGCTTATTGTTTCTCGAATGGAATTAGCTTTATCAGCTTCATTGCAGAAGGTTTCGGTATTTTCTAAGGAGAGAGCTGGGAAGTTATCTGACCATGAGGCCCGTGTTTCCGCTTTGGAAAGGGCTAATACATCTAATGAGACATTGATTTCTTCTCAACAGTCTCTCTCTGTTAAACTTACTCAGGACTTGGGGTTTCTATACCGTCGAGATGAGTTTAGGGAAAATATTTTACGATCTAAAAATTTACGATTCTTAAATTTTCCGAGGACACATTATCTTTCTCCTTTGTTGTTAATAAAACTTCCTTAAGATATTTTTGTATTTAAGGAACATAAGATATGCCATACTGGGTCAGACCAAGGTCCATCAAGCCCAGTATTCTGTTTCCAACAGTGGCCAATCTAGGTCATATGTACCTAGCAGTTTCCCCAAGAGACACAAGTTCCACAATGCTTGTACTGGGTCAATCATTGATATCTTCGGTCACTTCTTAATAATGGTTTATGGACCTTTCCTCCAGGAACTTGTCCAAACCTTTTTTAAACCCAGCTACACTAACAGCCTTTACTACATCCTCTGGTAACAAATTCCAGAGTTTGATTACACGTTGAGTGAAAAAATATTTTCTTTTGTTAGTCTTAAATAGTTTACCCTGTAGCTTCATTGCATGTCCCCTAGTCTTTCTATTTTCTGATAAGGTAAACAATCGATCTACGTTTACCCGTTCCACTCCGTTCATTAATTTATAGACTTCTATCATATCTCCCCTCAGCCATCTCTTTTCCAGGTTAAAGAGCCCTAACCTTTTTAGCCTTTCTTCATAGGAGTATCCTTCCATCCCCTTTACCATTTTGGTGGCTCTTCTCTGTACCTTTTCTAAAATCGCTATATCCTTTTTAAGATACGGCGACCAGAATTGCACACAGTATTCAAGGTGCAGTCTCACCATGGAACGATATAGAGGCATTATAATATCTTTTGTTTTATTT
Organism: Ichthyophis bannanicus; assembly: GCA_033557465.1. Classification (NCBI taxonomy): domain Eukaryota; kingdom Metazoa; phylum Chordata; class Amphibia; order Gymnophiona; family Ichthyophiidae; genus Ichthyophis; species Ichthyophis bannanicus. Next base: position 350,357,413 of record CM066036.1, on the reverse strand, counting down.
TCCATTCCTTTCCTTATCATACCTAGCATTCTATTTGCTCTCTTGGCCGCCGCTGCACAATGGGCCGAGGGTTTTAACATGGTATCCACAATGACGCCTAAATCATTTTCCTGGGTGGTGGTTCCTAATGTGGAACCTTGCATCGTGTAACCATAATTTGGGTTGTTCTTCCCTAGGTGCATAACCTTGCACTTGCCCACATTAAATTTCATCTGCCATTTTGATGCCCAGTCTTCCAATTTATCAAGATCCTCTTGCAATTTTTCACAATCCTCTTGGGTTTTAACAACTTTAAATAGTTTTGTGTCATCTGCAAATTTGATAACCTTACTCGTTATTCCACTTTCCAGGTCATTTATGAATATGTCAAAAAGCAGCGGACCCAGCACAGATCCCTGGGGTACACCACTATTCACCTTTCTCCATTGGGAAAATTGGCCATTTAGCCCTACCCTCTGCTTTCTATCTTTTAACCAGTTCCTGATCCACAATAGTACACTGCCTCCTATCCCATGACTCTTTAGTTTTGCCAAAAGTCTCTGATGAGGGACCTTGTCAAAGGCTTTCTGAAAGTCCAGATACACAATATCAACCGACTCACCTTTGTCCACCTGTTTATTCACTCCTTCAAAAAAACATAACAGATTAGTAAGACAAGATCTTCCTTGTCTAAAGCCATGTTGGCTGTCTCCCATTAGGTTGTGACTATCTACATGCTGAGTAATTTTATTCTTTATGATGGTTTCTACAAGGAAGTGGCAGATGTCCTAATTTTGCGATTATATTATTTGCCTAAAGGTAAGGTGATTAAAGGTGATTCTGCATCTGTCGGAGGTCAATATGATCAGTTGGCTTCTTCCACACTGGATCTATCTGGCTTTCTTGAATCTTCTTCTGATGATATAGCCACTAGAGATACACTATTAGTCTCCCTTGTTCAGGAGATGGATAAGGATAGGATTTTACGGGCTTATTTTCAGAAGAAGACTGAAAAGGTTTGTGGTCAGAGTATCCAGATATTTCCGGATGTGGCTAAAGCCACACAGGAACGCCGTAAAGCTTTCCTGGAGGTTCGTCCGTGTGTTCTAGCCATTGGTGCTTTATTTTATCTTAAATTTCCCTGTAAATGTCAGATTACATATCAGGGTAAACGTTACTTGTTTTGTGAAGTAGACCAATTGGTGAATTTTCTGGATCAAAGGGAACATTTATAAATTTGCTTTTTATTCTGTTAATTGTTCTCTTGACTTTGTATAATTGAGTTTTTCAGTTTAACTCTCGGTTATTTACTGTTTGTATAAAGTTGCTCCTTGATGTGGACTTGTGATTACGCTTTTGTGTAATGTTGCTTCTGTAATAAGGTTTCATTATTATGAAATGAAGAAACATATAAAGTGAAAAAAAAAAAAAAAGATGGAGTATAGCGTTTTTACAGGCCTCGGGTACCACTCCTGAAAATAGACTTTGGTTGACCAGTGAAAGCAAGATCGGGAGCAGTCCCAAACTGGACTCATTTAGCCATGTCGATGGAATTGGGTCTAAGGAGGAAGTGGTTTTATGAATGGATTACCATACCCTCTCTAAATGGGTGAAGGACACGGGGTAAAATGGGACCAGGAGAGCAGTAGTAGAGAAAAAGTACCTCAGACTTCAGCCGGTGGAGAGAAAGGCAGAAGTGAGGATAGCATAGCCTTGAGTGACCGAACTTTGGTCAAAAGGTAATCCACTACTGTTTCTGGGGTAGGCCCAGACCAGGGCAGATGTCTGAGTCAACATTGCATAGAAAGTTGAGACACAACTGAAAAATGATAATTACACTTACCTGGTAATTGTAGTTCCTTGAGTGACGACAGTTCAGTCCTCTACGTCTGGGTTGTCAACCTCCTCCTGCAGCTTGGAGACTGGTATGTCAGAATCATGACATCACTGGATATAGCCTGCCGAACACTCCCATCAGCCCCAGTGTGAACTATTTAACAAAGCAGACTCAAAGGAGCAACAAATAAGTAGCTCTCTCAATAACAAGGTAAACCAAACTATTGCCTTAACTCAGGGGTCCTCAAACTTTTTAAACAGGGGGCCAGTTCACTGTCCCTCAGACCGTTGAAGGGCCGGACTATAGTTAAAAAAAAACCAACTATGAACAAATTCCTATGCACACTGCACATATCTTATTTTGAAGTAAAAAAACAAAACGGGAACAAATACAATATTTAAAATGAAGAACAAGTAAAGTTAAATCAACAAACTTACCAGTATTTCAATGGGAACTATGGGCCTGCTTTTGCCTAATGAGATGGTCAATGTCCGGTTCCATATTTGTCACTGCTAGTCGTAACAAGTGATGCATCAGTTAGTCTAGATCTGGTTGGAGATTTCAGATGTTTCATTCTGGAAAAAGTCTGTTCACAGACATAAGTGCTGCCAAAGATGGCTGCCATTTTGAGGGCATGATTCCTGAGATTAGGATGTGTCTCAGAGGGGAAAGATGCATAGAAATTAGGAAGGCTGCTTGACTTGAATGAGTCTTTCAGAGAGTCACAATTCTGCAGTTCAGCCAGTTCCATTTGGTAAATTGTATCCACATTTTCAATGCCAATAGAAAATGGGTTATGGAAAAGCTGTATGTCCTGTTCATGGAGATGAAGCTCTATAAATCTAAATTGGAACTCCTTTTGCAACTTTTCCAGTGAATCCACACATGTTTTGTTTGGGAATGCAACCAATGGTTTTTCCGCTAACAGATTTTGAGCTGTGGGGGGTGTAGGGCTGGTACCCCTGCAATTCTACATGCAAATCTCCGGCCTGCTCAGCAACTCAGGCCTGAACCAAACTGAACAGACAAGATGGATTCTTCACTACACTTTTGCTGTGTTCAGCTGCTAACCTGACCTCCAAGCAACTGCTTGCGCAGCGTTTCTAAGTGTGCATACATACAGAAGCTATTGTCCGTGGCTAATTCACTGCCCACATGCAAGAACATCTGCTCCTCTGGTGCTTATCTGTAGCTAGTTTTACTGGCCTTGGACACTTGTACATGCCCAGAAGTTACATACTGTTGCTTCTGCATGACTTCTTACTATGGATCCTTTGTTTGCAAGAAGATGCCAATCATATACCTCCTGATTCGCTGAGAACACCTCAGACTGCCTGGTGCCAACCAATCATCGGACCTATGACGGAGGATTCTTACAGAGAATAATGCAGTCTGCACTGGAACTTTAGTAAGAAGGGTTGGGGGCTTGGCCCACCTGTTCATACAGACTTCTGCACCGGTTCCTTCCTGCTATGCACTGCGTACCCGATTCCTGCGACCTGAGCCTTCCGCAAGACGGCCACTACGTGTGGGCTAGGCCGTCCTCCAAAGGTCTGAGATAAGACTTTCACAGATACCTCCGGTTCGGACTTACAGCAGCTAGCCCCTGACGGGGCTGGAGCCTGCATTAGCCAGCAGCCGCCTCCTTGGACTGTGCTGTTCCTGAGTGCCCGACGAAGCTAAGGTACTGACTTATCTCTCCTCCCCCGGATGGGCAAGGGGTTAGCAATATATTTCATGCCTTTCCTCAGTGCAGAGCGAATCAGTGACGTCTGGTTACTAATTAGTGATTTATTACGTTATCCAATTGTACATCTGTACTATAACAAATTTCTACCTCATGTTTCTAATTAGCTATATGTATGTTTCTATATTTTTCTACTTGGCTGTCCATAATAAAGTCTAATATATATCTGCAGACCAGACTTCTTTCGTGGCTCATTGCCAGAATAACTCACCGAACTTTGGGCTGGGTATTAGTAGCCATTCCCCCTGGAGAACAGAGAGTCTAACTTATTTTTATGCTACTAATAATCCCTACATAATAATGGGGTCTCTTCCAAGGGATGAGTCTTTCTGAATGAGCTACGTCTCTCAGAATTTGTGTACTATTTCTGAATTGTCCTATTGTGGTCCAAGCAGCTGTTTATGCTGAGGTTTGTGGCTAGAGAGGTGTCTGTTGAGACGGGTTTGGAACCCACATTACAGGATCTCTGAATGAGTTGCGTCTTACTGAGTCAGCGTAATTCTAGCAGCTATTCCTGTGTTTGTAACGATGGTTCACACAGAGGGCTGGGTGGATCAGGTTTCCGCTCTCAGGAAGCGGAATGCTCTGGATCAAACGGAATTGCAATTTCTGACAGTTTGTAGAACTGAACTAGCCGCCCAGACCAGGAGACTAACAGATGTCGCTGCTCTTTATGAGCGACGTGAGAGTGCTTTGATAGCCAAGTTAAATGCAGCAGAGACTGCTATAAATGTAGCGACACAGCGAACGGCTGGTCTCCAGAGAGAGCTAGCTGTTGCACGTCAGGAATGTGGGCAGGAAATACAGAGAGTTAACCTCGAAATCCAGCAATTAAGAGCTGATTGTTTTGAATTGGCCTGTGTGTCTACCTCTCAGAGTAATGAGACAGAGTACAGGGATAATTTGATCCCTCTAGGCTTCTCAAATTACCGGAGGGTAGATGACGGCAATTTGCCACTGGAAACCCTGCCCAGTGTAGAAAGGCAGCTTTTCCAGAACAAAGTCAGTTCTCTCCCATCAGCGCATGAGCACAGGAGAGAAACAGGGCGGAGTGAAACACCCTACTCTCAACCCCTCCCCATACAGGGAGCGGTGAAGGGGGGGGGGGGGAAGTCCCCCTAGTGATGGCAAACTGTACCAGCAGCGACCACCAGAGGGAGCTGAAGGCAAGCGAAATCCTCCATGCTCCCGTGCCCTGCAAGGAAAACAAACAAATGAAGGTGCTTCTGTCGCCCAATTGCAAATTATTAAGACCTTGCGGAGCATGGTCACACCTTTTGAGAAAACTGGTCGTGCCACCATAAATGAACATTTAGCTGTAGTCAAAGATGCCTTTCGGGCACTGAACATTACCAGGGGGGAGGACATGGTTCTGTATCTTCCATGGTCCTTTGATGTACCCTGTCAGCAGTTTATCAGGGCCATGGCAGACGATGAAAAGAAGGACATCGTCATCTTTGAACAGGCACTAAAGAAACATTATGGGCCATACCCTGATGATATCGCTGCAGAGCAGGCAGCATTTAGTATGACTCATAGGAAAAATGAAACACCCCGAGAGTTTGCTTACAGACTTAGGCAGACCTTCTTCCAGAGTGACCCTTCTTGGGAAACGATAGAACACCATCAGGAGTTTCGTAATCTTTTCTGTCAGTTGCTCCTTCCATCTATTAAGCCTTATATGTCTGACAAGCGTCACGAACCCCTGTCACGTGTGATAGAACACGCTGAGTCGATTTTTGAAGCTGTTCCTAACATGAGAGCCAACACTTGCGGCAGCACAGTTAAGGCTTCAAGCAAAGCCAAGGAGCCAAAACAGAGTGTTAGTGCTGTAAAATCTACTCTTTCTTTGGAAAGTAACTCTTCTCCTTCTGTTCCACAGAATCCTCCCAGGCCACCCCAGAATAACCAGTCATCAGGGTCTAAGCAACGCTCTGGGAATCAGCGTTTCACTCAGCAGAACCGGAACTGGAAGAGAAAGCCCGGTTTTGACAAATTCCAGGAGCTGGAGAAGAGAATAAGCGAGTTGACAGATATGATGAAGGCTACCATTGCATTCAGCTCCTCACAGGAGGCTTCTGCTAGTAGTGCGCCACCTAAGCCACGAGCAAAGCCTCAGAAGCCAGAGGAGGAACTGGTTGCCTCCTCTTCCCCTTCTAATGAGACTGAATGACTAACCGACTTTGTTTCTGTCCCACAGGTCACTATTGCACAGGTGCAGCCAGTTCAGATATCCAGACCAGCTGGAGATGCCACCCCATGGACACAGAGTGACAGTCCCGCAATGGACAGTGAGGGTCCAGCCTTCGACACCATCAAGAAGCACAAGTACTTTCTGGGTAAACTCAAGCCAAAAGGACAGAGGTACACTGTTCCTGTTACAATTCAGCAGGCTTTTCTCTGTGAGGGCCTGATAGATTCAGCCTCTGAGGTTACCCTGATTACCTCGAGTCTCTTTGATAGACTCACTGCTTCCTTGGGGAGTCAGCGGACCCTACACATCACACCCAGTGATTTGTCACTCGCAGCTTATGGAAATCAGCCCACAGAGTCTGGCTTAACCTCCAAATTGGAAAATTACAGGTGAAACATCCTGTCATCATTACTAAGTGCCCTGGGGAAGAATTCTTGATTGGCAATGAGCTCCTGAAACGGTTACGCCCCATTCTGGACTACGTCCAGGAAGTGATTTGGACACGGGTCACACATCCCATACCTTATGCTAGGGTAAAACATGACAGCAGAGTCAGTGGTCCTTGTTCGGTGGAACGCACAAACAAGTCCATCAGGATTAATTTCCAGAGGTCAGCTGATCCCCAAATCCTTCAGCTCCAGTATGAAAGGGCTGGAGATGAGGATCCGGGCATCAGCGACGTGGTTGCCATTGCAGTAGGTTCAGTAGCTAACATTGTCCTTGATAATGCCTGCCTGCAGATATTCCTGAAGGAACCTGTGGAAGGTTGTGAGGTGCAAACCCCTCCTCCATCCCATCCCTGCCTAGATCACCCTAGGAGACTGACGGACATATTCTCGGCTGAGAAAGGTCCCTTTATATATGTGCAGGTGGGCATGGCCCAAAAGGAAAGGGCCTACCTTTTACCCCACTGTGACCACTCCCTCATCAGTGAGACTCTTTTCTATCGGTTCAAACAGCTTACCCTTGATTGGGTAATGGGAGCGAAGACTTTGTTCCAAGTGCCTGGGGAAGGGCTCAAGACATTAATGGGCTACTGCAATCTCCCCTTGCAAGTTGGGGTCAAAGGTTTTCGGCACACCTTCTCCATCATCAGAGGACTTGAGGTGCCCCTCTCCTTAGGCTCAGATTGCCTTGTTCGACTGGGTACTTATGTGGATTTCGTGAACATCCTCTGGAGTAGGATGGAAGGAGATCCGGTGGATTTCTCTGGTGCCCGCCCATCCCTACGGGCTGGTCAAACTATTCCTCAAGTCTGTGAAGTTGTCAGTGCAGAAGACACCCACATACCTGGGAGGGTACAGGATTGACCCCTGCCGATACAGGTGACCCGAGGACATGTGGTCTCAGACACCTTGGTCTTCTTCAGTCCAAATTCCCGTTTTGAGGAGCTGGGCCTAGCCATGGGTCCCATACCCTGCATGGAGGCAACAACTCCCTCCTTACACTTATTGCTCACCAATCCAAACCCAGATCGCATTTACCTTGTGAAAGGCAAACCCCTGGGATTCCTAGTGGGAGAATCGTTCCCAAGTGTGGCATTGAGTCTCCAGATTATTGGGGAAGCCCCTGTTTCCTGGAACATCTGTGAGGGGGGGGGACCCCTGCGTGTGTACGATCCTCACCCCGAGGCCTCCTCACCTTACAGTTTTGTCTGGCCACATAGTGCTGTGACCTCTCAGGTGGTCCTCGAGTCTGACCATCTGATTTTGTCAAGTAAACTCGATGAGGCTGTTAGTTCCCTCACCCACCAGAGGGGGGAGCCCCATGCTGTCCAAGCCATCCAGGTCTCCTCTCTCCAAGATGAGATTGAGGAGAAGGTTGAAATACCCTCAAACAAACCTGTTCTGGGATTTGACGAAATGGTTGCGGGAAAACTTGCTGAAGCAGACGCCTGCACTGATGAGTCAGAAAAGGCCCAATTAAAAGAACTGCTGTACCGTCACAAGGACCTGTTTGCCACTGACACCTATGACTGTGGTCTCACCGACCTACATGTCACCCGTATTCCTACGGATCCAAACAGTAAACCCGTCTTTGTGAGGCAGTATAAAATCCCATTGGCCTCCTATGAATCCGTTCAGGAAATCATTAATTCCCTGGAACAAAAGGGAATTATACGTCAGTGCAACAGTACTTACAATGCACCACTGTGGCCTGTCATCAAGAAGGATTCTAGCTGGCGCTTAGCTTTGGACTATCGCCAGCTTAATAAAAAGGTACCTCTATCCAGATGGCCTATGGCACATCTGGAACAGAACTTAGCCACCATCAAGGGTGCAAGGTACTTTACAAGCCTGGATCTGGCCTCAGGAGTTTGGACTATACCTGTCCATCCAGAAGATCAGCATATGCTGGCTTTTACCTTTGGGAGGCGACAATATATATTTGAATGCCCCAGCAGACTTCAATATTTTCCTGCATAAGGCTTTGCCTGATGCTGAGACTAGAGGCACCCTCGTCTATGTTGACGACATTCTGGTGAAGAGCACCAGTTTCACTGACCATTTGCAAGAAATAGAGCATGTTTTCCAGCAACTGAAAGCTGCGGGAGCAAAGCTGTCCTTGTCAAAGGGCCAATGGTGCCGGAAATCCCTCAATTATTTGGGTTACGAAGTTTCTGCTGAGGGACTGCGGCCTCAAAGGAAGAGAATTGCGGCCTTGCAACAACTCAAACGTCCGACCAACGTGAGTGAGCTGCGCTCATTCTTGGGCATTTGCAATTATTCCCGCCAATTTGTGGATCAATATGCGGAGGATTTCCCGACCCCTGGTCAAACTCCTCAAAAAAGAGATGAACCTTGGGCATGGAATCCCGACCAAGAGGCAGCTCTAGAAGAGCTGAAGGCAGCTTTGAGTCGAGCTCCCTGTCTTGCCTATCCAGAGAGTGGCAGAGAATTCTTCATGGAACTAGGTTTCACTGATCACTCTATGAGTGCTGTTCTGTACCAGATGCATGACACAGATAGGAAAGTTATTGCCTATGCCAGCAAAGCTTTAACGGAAGTGGAGAAGAAATATTCTGACTGTGAGAAATCCTTGTTGTCCACAGTCTGGGCCCTCCAATATTTCCGCAGTTATATCCAAGGTGAGAGGCTGGTTGTTGAGACTCATCACCAACCCATCAAGTTCCTAGGCAGTGATCGGATTAAATCGGGACAAGTGTCAAACAGTCGCATTGTCTCCTGGACTTTAGCACTTCAGGGCTGGCCCCTAGAGGTAAGGTATACTCAAAACCGCAAGGATGCCGCCGCACAGGGCCTGGCTGAATTGCACGATTGCACTGCCAGAGAACCTTTAGTGGGTAATTTAGACACCGAAATGGAGTCATGTACGCCTGAGTCTTCTCGTCATCGTCCTTATGATGAGAACCTCTGTAAAGGCTACCCCAAGGTGTATGTGGACGGTTGTGCTTACCGTCAAGAGCCTGACCATGAACTGGTAGCAGGTATAGGTGTAGTTTGGAACCAGAACCACCCTTGTGAACCCTTCAAGTACCGTCTGGGTACCAAGACTAATCAGTATGCAGAGCTAGCTGCAGCCCTGGCAGCTCTCCAGTCCACTGCTCAGGGAGGGGTTCACACCCTAACCATCTGTACTGATTCAGACTACGTCTGACAGAATTTTGTTTCCCACTTACCCATTTGGAAATCTAACAATATGCTGAATTCCAAAGGGAAACCTGTCAAACATGCCGGATTGATTCTGGCCTTGGACAAGGTAGTTCATGAAAATGACATGACCATCTACTGGAAGAAAGTGAAAGGTCATTCCCGTGTTGATAATCCTGACAAGATTGGAAATGGTCTAGCTGATCAGCTTTTCAAGGAGGGTGCTGTCTCTGGAGACCTCTGGCAGTTGGAGGCCCCCGAGACCAATGGGCTTCGAATTGTGACGGCGGTTACCCGGCGACAAGCTCAATTATCCACCATGCCCCCTGTGGTTCAATGGTGTGGCGAGAGCACAGATCTCGACCTCGTGCAAGCCCAGAAACAAGATCCTACTCTTGGACGTTTCTACCTTTTTCTGCAGAACCCCCAGGAACACCCATTAACTCTGGAGGATTGTCAGGATGATGAGGAACTGAGGATCCTCTACATCTCCAAGGACATGTTCCATCTCCAGAAAGATCTGTTGATACGGACGAGTAAGCATGGTATTGTGCAATGGGTGGTACCTCGGGCCTTCCGAGGAGTTATGTTACAGCACGCTCATGATGAACCTTGTGCCGGTCATAGAGGTGACCGAATAACCTATGAAACGTTGAAACAAGTGGCCTATTGGCCCCACATGTACCAAGATGTCCAATTGTATACTAAAGGTTGTCTGACCTGTTGCAGATTTCAACCTGCAGCTCCTTCTCATAGAGCACCTCTGAGAAACAGAGGTCTGACCATGCCTTGGTCTGATCTCCAGATTGATTGGATCGGCCCCGTGCCCCGATCCTCTCGAGGCAACAAATATATGTTGACAGTTACCTGCTTATTTACTAAGTGGGTCGAGTGCATCCCAGCACCCAACTGTACCACCGAGACCACGGCCACCTTGTTGTTAAACCATGTTTTCAGCAGGTGGGGCCTCCCCATGCGAGTGGAATCCGACCAGGGTTCCCACTTCACGGGACAAGTCATTAAGCATCTGTGGAAGGTACTAGGTGTGAAGGCCAAAGTCCACATTGCTCTCTCCACTTGTCCAGAGGATTGTGGACGATAAGCAAACAAAACTATCATCAGTATCTTGAAAAAGTATGTTTCTTCCTCTGGGAAGGACTGGGACATCAAACTGCCCTTGGTCCTGATGGCTATCAGAGCCACGCGTCATCGTGCTACTGGTGTGTCCCCTTTTGAGATGATGACAGGTAGGGACATGGTTTTACCCCTTCATCTTCTTTACAGGACTAATGATGTGAATCTCGCTGCTGCTACAACTGCTCATGAATATGTTGCCCATTTAAGACAACACTTGCAAAGTGCCTTTGCCTTTGCCCAAAAGAATTTGGACACTGCTGCTAGGGGTAGGAAGGCCTACTATGATTTGAGGACTACCTCTAACGAATACCAGATTGGCGATAAGGTATTCTACTACAATTTTGGTAAGAATAAGGTCAGAGACTGTAAATTTCTACCTAGCTGGAACGGTCCATTTCCTATTGTGGATAAAGCCTCCCCTGTTGCTTATCAAATTCAAATGAAGTCAGGTATTGAGAGGGAAGGCTCCCTTAAATGGGTCCACATTAATCAGCTTAGACCGTGTCATCCCAGTAAGCTCCTTCCTGAAGAACCTCTTGATGAAGTGAGTGATACTAACCTTGAGGCAGGATAGCCTGTTTGTTTTCTTTTCCAGATGGAGTCACGGACTTTGAAGGTCCTGTTCCTGATTTTGCTGTTAGCGGGATCCGAGGTTGCCAGATTGATTGAGCCTGGCCCACTTTCTGGTGTCGTGCTACAGGATGCGCCTGGTTTCCTGATTACCCAGTCCCAGACTGGCACACAGAAAGTTTTTGTGTACCTGATAATGTGTACCAGTTGAAGCAGGTGATTAATGTTGGTACTTGGTCTGAGAATGTTTATCTACGGGTCGACACTCCCGAATACCTCGCTTACCACTATGATGATCCACGTCAATACCTGGTACCTAATCTCGGCATGTGCCAACGCTCTAAAAGACATTCATTGGTTGTGTCCTGGTAAACCTTTTCTGAAGGACACTTCTGTGGCTCTTTGTGGGTTGTCTGCTGAAAATGTGAAAGAACAATGTAAAGTTACCATGACCAAGTACGATGACTTTTCAGAGACGAAAGTTGCTGTTGTCAACAATGTTTGGCTGATGCTGACCCTGTTTCGACAGAGCTCCAGATATTGGATGTGTTTCGCGGTCATGAGATTGACTTCACTGCAGCCTTGACCTATCTTTTGGACTATAAGGACTCTCACACAGTTGAACTGTCTATTGACCAGGACGACCTTGCCATTGCTGATTATAACTTTGATTCACGTGATGTGGACATTTTACAAACTGATTTTATGTCACATGTCATTGTGCCTGGTCTTTTCTCTCTGTTGGTGCTCCAGTTTCTTATCTCTTTGTATCAACAGAGACAGATTCGTACTCTTTGTCGCTCTATGCATCCTGCACCTCTGCTGCCTGCCATGCATCTGCAGGATTTGCTGGAACGCCATACTTTTGAATAAGTGTCACCATTTTCTTTGAAAGTTATCCATTACTCTTACTTGAGTTGTTTTTTCATAGCTAGCATGTGTTTACTTTACTAACACAGTTACACATTGCTTCTCATTACATTTGAGTGTTCACCTTGGTGTTACACTAACACATTATATTGCATTATTGATATTCCTTTTTGGTTAAGGTCCCCTATATACTCTTGAGTTTGAAGTTACCATGCATTATATTGATTGCATTGCCGTGACTGTATCTATGTCATTTTAACTTCTTTTATTGCTTGAGTATATTCACTGTATTATTCCTCATGCAGTATTGCTTTCATGCATCTTTTGTGCTTGATGTATTGTCCACTTGTCATGCATTAGTCAATCATTTGTCATTTGGTTCTGACCTGCACGGTATTACTGCTAGTTAGGCTTTGTATGATGGAGTGTACTCCCTTGTAGCATCCTCCATCTTACAAGGGGGGGGAGATGTAGGGCTGGTACCCCTGCAATTCTACATGCAAATCTCCGGCCTGCTCAGCAACTCAGGCCTGAACCAAACTGAACAGACAAGATGGATTCTTCACTACACTTTTGCTGTGTTCAGCTGCTAACCTGACCTCCAAGCAACTGCTTGTGCAGCGTTTCTAAGTGTGCATACATACAGAAACTATTGTCCGTGGCTAATTCACTGCCCACATGCAAGAACATCTGCTCCTCTGGTGCTTATCTGTAGCTAGTTCTACTGGCCTTGGACACTTGTACATGCCCAGAAGTTACATACTGTTGCTTCTGCATGACTTCTTACTATGGATCCTTTGTTTGCAAGAAGATGCCCATCATATACCTCCTGATTCGCCGAGAACACCTCAGACTGCCTGGTGCCAACCAATCATTGGACCTATGACGGAGGATTCTTACAGAGAATAATGCAGTCTGCACTGGAACTTTAGTAAGAAGGGTTGGGGGCTTGGCCCACCTGTTCATACAGACTTCTGCACCGGTTCCTTCCTGCTATGCACTGCGTGCCCGATTCCTGCGACCTGAGCCTTCCGCAAGACGGCCACTACGTGTGGGCTAGGCCGTCCTCCAAAGGTCTGAGATAAGACTTTCACAGATACCTCCGGTTCAGACTTACTGCGGCTCGCCCCTGACGGGGCTGGAGCCTGCATTAGCCAGCAGCCGCCTCCTTGGACTGTGCTGTTCCTGAGTGCCCAACGAAGCTAAGGTACTGGACTTATCTCTCCTCCCCCGGATGGGCAAGGGGTTAGCAATATTTTTCATGCCCTTCCTCAGTGCAGAGCGAATCAGTGACGTCTGGTTACTAATTAGTGATTTATTACCTTATCCAATTGTACATCTGTACTATAACAAATTTCTACCTCATGTTTCTAATTAGCTATATGTATGTTTCTATATTTTTCTACTTGGCTGTCCATAATAAAGTCTAATATATATCTGCAGACCAGACTTCTTTCGTGGCTCATTGCCAGAATAACTCACCGAACTTTGGGCTGGGTATTAGTAGCCATTCCCCCTGGACAACAGAGAGTCTAACTTATTTTTATGCTACTAATAATCCCTACAGGAGATGGCAGAAATTTTCCTCCTTCACTTGTTTGACGAGGAGGCCTAATTTTACTTCAAATGCTTTCACATGTGATTGCACATCACAGATGAGCTTCCCCTTTCCTTGAAGTTGCACATTGAAACTGTTGAGTAGCTCTGTTACATCTGTCAGAAAGGCAAGGTGCCATTTCCATTCTGCATCATTGAGCTCTGGTACTTCTTTGTTTTTTGAAAGCAGAAAAGCTGTAATCTGTGGAAGTCAGTCATAGAAATGTTTCAAAACTCTCCCTCGACTCAGCCAACGGACTTCTGTGTGGTACAGAACATCTTCATAGGCAACATTTAGCTCAGACAGAAATTCCTGAAATTGTCTGTGGTTTAGTGCATTAGCTCTAATGAAGTTAACACAAGATACCACAATTTTCATAACAGAGTCCCACTTCAGTGATTTACTACACAGCGCTTGTTGGTGGAGGAGGCAGTGTATGGCTATTGGATGAGAATGGTTATGTTTGTCCATCTCTTGGTTAATGCGAGCAATTACTCCTTTCTTAGACCCCACCATGCTAGGAGCACCATCAGTTGTCACACTGGCTAGTTTAGCCCAGTCCAGCTCCAAACCATTCACAGTTTGGCAAACCTTTTCATAGATATCCTCTCCTGTAGTTGTTCCTTTGATGCTTTGCAGTGCAACAAGCTCTTCTGTGACTTCAAAATAGTCATTCATCCCACGAATAAAAATTAGAAGTTGTGCAGAATCACGAACATCATTGCTTTCGTCAAGTGCCAAGGAAAAATAGGAACGTTTTTTTGCGGAGTTTTGCAAATGCTGATGCAAATTGTCTCCAATTTCTTCAATCCTTCGTGTAATTGTAGGTCCTGAAAGACTCACTGTACTAAATAAAATCGGCCTTTTCTGGACACAACTCTTTGGCAACAGAAAGAAGGCATTCTTTAAACAAATTCTCCCTCCACGAATGGTCTGCCAGTGCACGCTATTAGCTTGGCAACTTGAAAACTTGCTCGCAGTGATGAAATATTTAGCTGCTTCTGCTTCACAAAAGTATTTTGCTGAGTTGTCAATGTATTTTTCAGTTTTAATAATTTATCTTTTCTCACTTCTCCGACCAAACAATCATTTATCTTTATGTTGAGTTTCATAGTGTTGACGCAAATTGTATTCTTTGAACACAGACACTATATCCTGGCATATCAAACACACAGCTCTTTCCTTGTACTGCATGAAAAAGTAATCATAAGTCCACTGATCTTTGAATATCCTACGCTCCGAGTCAATTTTTCTCTTTCTTGATATCATTGTTTCCTAGGGATTCCAAATTGCTATTAGTAAAATGCCAATATATATATACAGCACTACAAAAATATACCAGCAATAACTTTGCCCACACAGAGACATACAGACTGCACTGCCCATCAATGCAGTCTGATCAGTGCCCATCAATGCAGCCTTGTTCTTACCTCAGTCCTCAGGCAGCAGCAGGCTCTGCACACCCCCCTCCCCCCATACCTCCGTCCAGCGCTGCGTCCTATCCCCCTTCAGCCCACTTCCAGTCATAACCCCCCCTATCAGCCCATTACCAGTCCTAAACACCCCCCCCCATCAGCCCACTTCCAGTTCTAACCCCCCCATCAGCCCACTTCCAGTTCTAACCCCCCCATCAGCCCACTCAGTCCATTACCAGTCCTAAACACCTAGCGACATCAACTTAAACACAAAGTAAAACCGGTGCAGACTGCGGAGCCTTCACGTGCAGTGGCGTCCCGCCCCCAAAGGAAGTAACTTCCTTTGCATACAACTTCCTTTGGGGGCGGGATGGAGTTTGATTATTTTTTTAGAAGTTGAAGTGAGGCGGCTACTTTGGGGGCAAAAATGTTGCCATTGACATTTCTCCACCTGAGGCAGCCGCCTCACTTCGCCTCATGGTAGAGCCGCCCCTGAGGACAAGCAGCGGCGGCAAAAACACCCGGCGGGCCATAGTTTGAGGACCCCTGCCTTAACTAGTAAACCTTTCTTACACTCTTCCCCTGCGCCTCCCTGAAACTGAGCAAGGAAATAGTGCCAAGAAAACAATGCATAAATGCAACTTACCAGTAATTCCTGTCACTGTGTCAGTGCACCGCTACCATCAAACATACCTGGGTGGGAATGAAGACTGAACTGTCGTCACTCAAGGAACTACAATTACCAGGTAAGTGTAATTATCATTTTCTTATCGTTCCTCCAGTTCAGTCCTTTAAGTCTGGGATGTACCAGAGCAGTAATCAGTGGGAGGGACCCTTCCAGTCAGCACGTAACACCGTCGAAACGAAACTGGCATCACTCGTCGCTGCTACGTCTAGCCGGTAATGCTTACTGAATGTATGCAACAACGACCATGTCGCCGCCCTACAAATGTCCCCTGCCGGAACCAATCCGTGCTCCGTCCAGGAAGATGCCTGCGCCCTATAGTAGGAATGAGCTCGTAAACCCACAGGAACTGCTCGACCTTGAAGAAGATAGGCAGAAGCAATCACCTCCCAAATCCATCTCGCAATGGAAGCCTTCGCCGCCGCTTCGCCTCTGCGCACTCCTCCGAACAGTACGAATAACCGATCAGACTTCCTGAACTTCTCCGTCACCTTCAAGTACCGCCGCAACACCCTCTTCACATCCAAAGGGCGCAAATTGCAGTCGGGAATGCCCCCGTCCACAACACTGGCAAACACACCATTTGATTCACATGAAAGGGCGAAACCACCTTAGGTAAAAGTGACGGCACTGGATGTAGTACCACCTTCTCTCTAGAAAAAGGACAAAAACGGTTCCCTGCATGACAAAGCTTGCAACTTCGAGATCCGCCGGGACCGAACAGATGGCCACTAGAAACACGGTCTTCACCGTTAAGTCTTTCACCGAAGCCCACTGCAGCGGCTCAAAGGGAAGTTAGGACAGCGCCGCCAACACCAAATTAAGATCCCAAGGCGGAACCAGCACTCTACGCAGCGATCGTAACCAAGAGACCACCTTGAAAAAACGCAACACATCAACATGAGCGCTGAGACCAACGCCTTGTATCTTGCCACGATAACAGGAAAGAGCTGCCAACTGCACTCGCAAGGAGCTGGCCGCAAGGCCTTTATCAAAACCATCCTGCAGAAAACTCAAAATCGAAGAGAGACTGACACTGTAGACGCCCGAATCTGTCAACGTGAACACCAGTCCTCAAATATACGCCAGATACTAACATATGCTAGAGAAGTGGAGCGCTTCCTAGCTTTGAGCAGCGTAGCCACCACTGCCGGGGAATAACCTTTCTTCTTTAACCGAGCCTTTTCAATGGCCATACTGTAAGCGAAAACCAATCCACTTGTGGCACGAAGAGAGGCCCCTGCACCAATAGGTCCGCCCTGGCCGGCTACCGCCAGGGCTCCCCGTCCAGGCAACGCACCAGATCCGCGTACCACGGATGCCTTGGCCAATCGGGCGCCACCAGAAGCACTCTCCCCGGATGCGCCTCGATCCACTGAATCACTTGACCGATTAACGCCCACAGAGGAAAAACATACAGAAGACCTGAGACCGGCCACAGATACAATAGTGCATCTATGCCCTCCGACATCCTTTCTCGCCTTCTGCTGAAGAAACGTCTGGCCTTTGCCAAGTGGAAGGTCGCCATAAGATCCATTATGGGACTCCCCCAACGGCAAACTATTTGTGCAAAGACTTCCGGATGCAGCTCCCACTCTCCTGCATCCACCCCGACTCTGCTGAGAAAATCGGCCATCATGTTGTCCTTTCCAGCGATGTGCGCTGCCGAAAATCGCCGATAGCCAACTCTCCACCCAGGCGAACAACTAGTCCACCTCTTCCTCCATGGCCGCACTTCCCGTGCCGCCCTGGTGATTGATGTAGGCAACCGCCGCCAAGTTGTCGGACAACACTCGGACTGCTGACCCATCACCAACGTCTCGAACGCTTGTAGAGCTCTGAAAATTACACGGAGCTCTAGGCGGTTGATCGACCAGGAGCTCTCCAGGAGAGTCCACCACCCCTGCGTGAATCTGCTCTCGCAGTGGGCTCCCCAACCCCTGAGACTGGCATCCATCAACAACGGAAGCCATTCCGGCTGTTCCAGCGGCATACCCGCCGCTAGGGACATCGGGAGCAACCACCACCGAAGCGACTGTCTGACCTTGAAGGGGCACGGAAGACGCTTGTTCAATGAATCCGACTGGTGCGACCACCGGCGAAGAAGGGACCTTTGCAGAGGCCGCATATGGACCTTGGCCCACGGTACCGCCTCCAGCATCGCCGCCATGGTCCCTAGCACACGCAGGTAAGACCAAGCCGAGGGAGACGGCGAGGCCCAGAACGAGCGAAGCAACCGCCCGAGTCCCTGAGCTCGCCCCTCCAGCAAAAAGACTTTGCCGTTCTGTGTGTCGAAACGGACCGTTAAGTATTCTAGGTTTTGAGATGGTTTTAACCGGCTCTTGGCCGGGTTGACCACCCCACCCAGACTCTGGAGAAACCGCACTACTCTTTCACCTGCACACTCTCTGCCTCGGACTTGGCCCGAATCAACCAATCGTCGAGATAAGGATGTACCAAAATTCCCTCTCTGCGCAACGCCGCCGCCACCACCACCATGATTTTGGTGAAAGCTTGTGGTGCCGTTGCCAATCCAAAGGGCAGCGCTTGAAACTGGTAGTGTCCCCAAGGAAAGGCGAACCTCAGAAACTTTTGATTGTCCGCCTTAATGGGAATATGCAAGTACGCTTTGGTAATGTCGAGCGACGTCAAGTATTCCCCTGGACGCACTGCCACAATGACGGACCGTAACATCTCCATCCGGAAATGCGGCACCCGCAGACAACGATTGACGCCCTTCAGATCCAATATGGGCCACAACGCACCGCCCTTCTTTGGCACCACAAAATAAATGGAGTACCAACCCACACCGTACTCGGCCTCCGGCACCCTCTACCACCGCTCCTAAGTGAATGAGCCGCCGTAGAGAAGCATGAATCACCAACGCCTTCTTTGAATCTCTGCAAGGAGACATGACGAACGAATCCCGCATGGGCCGCGCCAACTCCAGTGCATAACCCTGACGGACTGAATGACTGACCGACTGACCGACCGACTCCTGCACCCACTGGTCAGTCGGGATTTGGGTCCAAGCCAGCAGAAACTCCCGAAGCCTCCTGCCAATCGGAGTTTCGCCCACCGGAACCCGCCTCACTTCACTGCGGCTTTCGTGTCGCCGAAGCAGAGCTTGCGGAGAAACCTCTATTCGCTCCCCGAAAGCCCTGGCCCCCCGGAGAGAGCCCGTCCTCTCTGAAAACCTCCGAAACATGCCGCGCGAAATCTGCGAAAGTCTCGAAACTGCCCCCGAAAGCGCAGCCCGGACGTCCCCTGTTTCGGCTTATCTTTCGGCAGGCGACCAGTCTTGGTCCCTCCGAGGTCCTTAACTAATTTCTCTAGATCCTCTCCAAATAGCAAACGCCCTCTAAATGGCAATTTCCCCAGACGGGACTTAGACGAACCGTCCGCAGCCCAACTGCACAACCACACCAACCTGCGGGCTGCTACTACGGACGCTGTACTATTCGCTAGGGCCCTTATCAAATCGTAATGGACGTCCGCTAAATACGCCGTTCCGGACTCCAAGCAGCCGAGCTCCTTGAGCTCCTCCTGGTCTAGATGAGGCAAAAGGCGAAAGGCGAAAGGCGCTGAACCCATCGCAGGCACGCCCGTGCCACCCAAGCTCCACAAATGGATGCCTGCAATGAACACGCGTCCTCCTCAAATACCTGCTTTAGCAAACCGTCCACCTTACGGTCCTGTGCATCCTTCAACGACGCAGCACCCTCCACTGGGATAGTGGTCTTTTTTGTAACTGCCGCCACCGCTGCATCCACCCGTGGCGACTGAAACCTCTCCCTATCCTTTTCGGCGAGGGGATAAAACCTATTCATGGTACGCATCCCTCAAAGCCCCGCTTCCGGATGGTCCCATTCGTCCTGGATCATTTTGTCAACCACTCTGTGCACCGGAACCACCACCTGCGTTTGCCTCACTGCCTGAATAACCGGATCCTCGACCTCCTCTTCACTTACTGACTAAGACGCTAGATTCAACATTTGTAGAGCCTCAGTAATTAACGCGGGCAGCTCCTCTCTCCGGAAGATCCTAATGATCTTAGCCTGATCCTCAGGCTCAGGGATCTCCCCTTCCTCGAGATCCACCGACTCCGCTTCTTGCTCCCAGTCGGAAACGTCAACCTTCGTCCAATCATTCTCCGTGGCTGACAGAACTTCAGTCCGCAGTCTCTTAGGTGCCGATGGCCCGGCCCCGCCCCTCCCCCCTCAGCTACATCAATATGCTGAGCAAGGGAAGAAAGCTGCCCCGGTCCAGGCAGCTTGCCCTGCCGCCGCAAGCAAAATGCCTGGTGCATTAGCAAAACGAAATCAGGGCAAAATTCCCCGAGATCCAAAGACCCCGAGGCTGACACCCCTGCTGCCTCCACTGACGGAGACTCCTGCTCGGCCAACTGCTGCAAGCCAGGCATTGGGATCCCCGACACCCCTTGCGCCCCCAGAAGCTCTTTGCAGTCCATCTGTTGTTCAACCATGGAGGAAAGAACTGCACAGCCACGGCAAGCTCCGGACTCGGCCACTGTGCCCCTACAGGTTCCGCACACCACACACTGCGGGCGAGTAGCCATCAGGGTAAGCCAGATATAAAACCTTTGAGACCTGTGAACCAGTTCTTCTATCTTATGTGCTTATTCTTATTTTATTTTATTTTTAAAGGAATCCCTGCAAATGAAAGTGCTATCCACCTTCAATTAGAAACTGTAAATTAAAAGCCTACTCAGATGAGAACTATATTGTGAGCGCGAGAGAATTCCCCCTCCCCCCGGGAGGTTACTCTCCGGTGCAAGCGAGAAGAAACCGAAGGGATCAAACAACTCAATCAAAGAAGTAAAGAAGTGAAATTGCTAGGAGACAAGCCGTCGACAAAAAAACCCAAAATAAAATTTAGCCGGTAGAGCTCCCGCCGCCGAGACATCCCAGGTCCCGGTTCCCGGCTTACCAGTGAGTCTGCCCCCTTCGCGGCTGCCTCTCTGCAACGCACGGCACCCTGAAAAGTCCTAGAGTGCTGCCGGCAAATACTCACTGTGTTTATGTATATTCTCCCGCTTTTGCTCCGCTCTCCAGCCGGAACACCGCAGCCGCGAACCTTGCTTGCCGTGCGGTGCCGGCGGCGGGTAATGGTCAGCCAGGGAGCTCTCCCCCGACAAGTCAGGGAGGAGAGAGTGCCCCAAGACAGTAATAGCACTAGTCTGAACCAATATTGCTAGGCTGGGAGCAATAATGAAAGGTCCGTTCTCACTTTAAACCTTGGGGTTTTTTTTGGGGTTTTTTTGTTTTGTTTTTTTAAAGGCACAAAGCCCCAAACAGGAAAAGAAAAGAAACCAAACTAAAATTGCCTAACTAATCAGCACTACTACACTATGCTCCTTATCCGTCCTCCTGCTACATGTTGACTGGTCACACTGGGGATGATGGGAGTGTTCGGCAGGCTATATCCAGTGATGTCATGATTCTGACATACCAGTCTCCAAGCTGCAGGAGGAGGTTGACAACCCAGACGTAGAGGACTGAACTGGAGAAACTATAAGGAAAAATAGCTTTAAAATTGTAGATGGAGAATTGGTGATGAGAATGGAAAAGTAATCTCTCCTTGCCTCAAATATTTTACGATGATAGAAAAGCTGGCAGGTCTTAAACCTCTGTAGGGTTTGAGTTGATTTAGCCTTCCTCCAAGATCTTTCTGCAGCTCGAGTTTGTCATTTGAGCAATTGGAGACCTGCATGATACCATGTGTGTGATACTCTGGGAGCACGAGTCTTAATCTGCAGCAATACTAGTTTATTTAATTCTGAGGAGAGTGTGGCATGCCATATATAAGCCTGCTCAGCTACAGGCAAATCAGAGAAATTTTCAGAAAATAAGTTGTCAGCAGTCGGAAAAGCTGCAAGAGTAGCCAGAGTGATGGATCTATAGGAAAAAGTCACAGGAGAGGAGTTGGTCGAACCAGCAGAGAGGGACAGTTTCAGGTAAATCAAATCAAAGAGCAATAAGGTATGATCGGACCAGGGCAAAAGGGGTCGTATTCGTGCATTTGAAAGATTGAGTATAAGATCAAGAGTATGCCCCGCAGAGGGGTTGGAAGATGGACATGCTGTAGGATATCATAGTCAGAAAGACCCGTGATCGCAGTGGGTCATCATAATGGATATTAAAATCTCCTAATATAAGAAGATCTGGGCAAGACACAAACAAATCAGGTATTAGCTGCTGAATGTCTGCCCAATCAGCTTGCAATAGGGAGGGAGGGCGAGCAATACAAGAATAGTAAGGAAATTTCTACGGTGGAGCCGAATTTCACCAATAAAGACTCAGCTGTTAAAGATAATGGTATAGGCAGTTCAGACAATGTCAAGGTGGATTTGTAAATTATGGCCACTCCTCCTCTTACAGGAAGATTGAGGGGCTGAAGCTGCCAGGTAGTCAGGTGGGAGACAGTAGAACAAATACACCTCTCCTCCCCCTCCCAAAGCCATGTTTCCGTGAGGCAAAGAATATCCAACGAGTGGGACAGAACTGTATCAGTTATAAGTGGGGATTTTGTTTTAAGCGACCGGAAATTCAAGAGAGTAATACAGAGCGGTTGCACCTGCCTCTGTGAGATGCAGGAGGTATTACTGCCTGCTCGGAGGCCTGAGAGAACCGTATGCAATTCACAGGTAATAATGTGCCAGAAAGAACAAGAATTGTTGACGTACCTGAAAGCTATAAAAGTGGTTTCAGGTCAGTGGGACCAAAAGACCAGAATCGGTGCCATAAGAATCCTAAAAGGAGTATACAGAATCAGATCAAGCAATGATGTGATGACCGCAGTGAAAAGAAGCCAGAACATACTGTATAGAAGGGGGAAAATGGCGTCTTGACTAAAAAAGCAACACTTGTCAGATCTACGGGAAACACAAAACTCAGTCAGACACACAGCAAGTACTGTACATTAATAGTAGCAGGGTAGAGTGACAAATAACTAGCAAACTATGTGGCACAAACCAGCAGCGTGCTTATAATACTAATGCTATGAGGCAAATTCTCCTGGTTGTGTATTTAGGCCCCTGCCTGAGGGCTATGCCTAAGGGCCCTCTGGAGAGGTCTTCTAGTGCAGGCCCACCAGACATGGACGCATCCGCTGATGCTCTTTAAAAGTGCAGGGAACTGGAATAGCCATAGCCTTAATCTTCCACTTCCCCTTCCCCTTCCTTCATTCGGTATATGGTTGAGACAGCTCCCTTAATCTGATTTTTGGAGCCCTTTCAACAGACACCCTGCTTTACACAGGTGACAAGATAGTGTGTCATTTGTAAGTATGGAAAGTGGTCAACCTCTGTCAAACTAAATTCCTCTTTCAGTTCTTCAAACCCAATAAATTTCCTCCTCCTCTAGACACAGACCCACCCATCTGTCCAAGAAAGGTCGACATGTCTTCAGTAGCAGACTGGCTAATCTACTGAAGAGGGCTTTAAACTAGGTTTGTTGGGGATGGGTGAAGAAAGCCCCCAGGTAAGTGAAAGTCCCCAGTAAGGTTAAATTAGACTTACCTGCTAATTGTTGTGCCTTAAGGAACTCCAGTCTAGTCCTGAAAATCTGGGGTTTAAGCACCTCCTCCTGCAGCTTGGAGACTGAGCATGTCACCCTTTTTGGTGACACCAGTATAAATAGTCCAGAGACCACCCACATCCTTCAGTAACCTATTGACAAAGCAGACTCACCAGAGCAATAAGTAAGTAGACATGGTTAATAAACTTTTATATAAAACTTTTCAACTCAATAAAAGCGTAGCTGTACATAACTAGGTACCCGGTCATTGAGCCAGGCCACTCCTTTGAAACTTCCTGCTTAGGCTTGCGTCCCCCCCTCTGACAAACCCCTTAGCAGGTACTTCACAGCCCGTTAGTTCTTTTCATCCCCCCCCCCCCCGTCCTCCCAGCAAAGGCCGCAGCCAATTCAGCCGCTCCCACAGCCAAATAATCAATTTTATCGTACTTCAGGCTACTGTCCCACATACTACAGCAGGGAGGGATACGGGACTAGACTGGAGTTCCTTAAGGAACAACAATTAGCAGGTAAGTCTAATTTAACCTTCCTTAGCGGCCCTCCAGTCTAGTCCCGAACATCTGGGGATGTAACAGAGCAGTAACAACAATCAATGGGAGGGACCTGCTAGACCAGCCTGAAGTACTGCCGATCCAAACCCAGCGTCCCCGTCCGCTTCCACATCAATCCGATAGTGCTTGACAAAAAACAACAATGACCACATCGCCACCTTACAAATCTCAACCGCAGGCACTAGACTGCACTCCGCCCAGGAAGCCGCCTGTGCCCTAGTCGAATGGGCTCGCAACCCCTTTGGAACTGCCTTGCCCTTTAGGATATATGCCGACGCAATAGCCTCCTGCAGCCACCTTGCAATAGAGGACTTTGCCGCTGGCTCCCCTTGTTTCGGCCCCCCAAACAAAACAAACAATCTATCCGTCTTGCGGAAGACAGCTGTTCTCTTCAAATATGCCTTTAATACTCGACTAACATCCAAGCGATGTAATCGACCATTGGACGTATCCTTGGCAGAGTTCGGGAACACAGGCAAAGACACCACCTGATTCAAATGAAACACTGACATTACCTTGGGTAAGAATGAAGGCACTGTTCGCAGTACCACCTTGTTTTCATAGAAGGACAAGAATGGCTCCCGAAATGATAAAGCCTGCAATTCCGAGATCCTCCTTGCCGAAGAAATCGTGACCAAACACACCACTTTTAGCGTAAGATCTTTCAATGTCGCTTTTGCCAACAGCTCAAAAGGTTCCTGCACCAAACAGTCCAACACCACGTTGAGATCCCATATCGGTACTGGAGTCCTGCACGGTGGTCTCAAAAGAGTCGTCGCTCTCAAAAACCTCCTAACATCTGGATGAGACCCCAGCACCTTTCCCTGCACTTTCCCGTGATAACAAGAGAGTGCTGCTAAGTGAACCCGTAGAGACACTGCCGCCAGCCCTTTATCAAAACCAGCCTGAAGAAAAGCCAGAATTTGCGGTATCGCGGCTCTCAATGCCTGTACTCGCCTCTCGGTACACCATGAACAGCCACCAAATTCGCACATACGCCATTGAGGTGGACCTATGCCTTGATCGCAATAAGGTAGCAACGACCACTGACAAGTAACCCCTTGCCGTCAACCTTGCCCTTTCAAGAGCCAAGCCGTAAGAGAGAACCGATCCACCTGAGGCATATGCAGCGGACCCTGCATTAGGAGATCCTTCCTAGCAGGCAGCTTCCACGGCGACTCCACCAGGAGCCGTACTAGATCGGCATACCATGGACTTCTTGGCCAATCTGGTGCAATTAAGATCACCTGACCCCTGTGTCTCTCTATGCGCTGCAGAACACGACCTATTAACACCCACGGTGGAAACACATACAGCAGCTGATCCTCTGGCCACCTCTGTATTAGCGCGTCCAGGCCTTCAGACAGACATCCTTTCTCTTCTTCTGCTGTAAAACCTTCCTACCTTCGCCAACTCGAACGTCGCCATCAGATCAGTCACCGGAGACCCCCAGCACTGAACCAACAAACCGAACACCTCCGGATGAAGGACCCACTTCCCTGGGTCCACCTTGACACGGCTCAAGAAGTCGGCTGTGACACTGTCCACTCCTGCTACATGCGCTGCCGATAGTGCCTCCAGATGCATTTCGGCCCAACCGAGAAGCTCCTCTGCTTCCTCCGAGAGCCATACTGCTGGTGCCTCCTTGCCGATTGATGTAGGCCACCGCTGTGGCGTTGTCTGACAGTACTCTGATTGCTTTGCCCTGCAACAGCTGCTAGAAGGCTCTTCGCGCTAGAGTTACCGCCCTTAATTCCAACCTGTTGATCGACCACCTCTTTTCCAGGTCTGACCACTGGCCTTGGGCGAACTCCCGCTCAAAGTGTGCCCCTCAGCCGAACAGACTTGCATCCATCATCAGCGGCCGCCAATCTGGCACTTCCTACGGCATTCCTTTCTCCAGCCAACCCGGAGCGAGCCACCACTACAGTGCCTGTCTTATCCTCAACGGACAAACCAGCTTCTGGGACAACTGATCTGACTGATGCGACCATCTCCTGAGTAGCGCCCTCTGCAACGGCCTCATATGCGCTCTGGCCCACTGCACCACCTCGAGCGTAGCTGCCACTGTCCCCAATAGCTGCAGATAATGCCACGCCGAAGGGGTCCTCTTTTCTAAGAAGCCACGCACCAGCTGCCTGAGCCTTGGGATCCTGCAGTGCAGAAGAAACACCCAGCCTCTCTTCGTGTCGAACCGGGCCCCTAGGTACTCCAACTCCTGAGCCGAGACCAACTTGCTCTTTGCTATATTCACTACCCACCCTAGGCTCCGCAGAAACTGCACCACCCAGCGGGTAGCTGCCTCGCTTTTGCTCTTTGACTTCGCCCGAATTAGCCAATCGTCCAGGTAAGAGTGCACCAACACTCCTCCTCTGCGCAATGTCGCCACTACCACCACCATCACACCTTGGTGAAAGTGCGCGGCGCGGTCGCCAAGCCGAATGGCAAGGCCTGAAACTGAAAATGCCCCATGGGCACTGCAAAGCGAAGGTACTGCTGATGCTCCACGTGAATTCGGATATGCAGATACGCTTCCGAGAGGTCCAAAGAAGTGAGAAACTCTCCCTGTCAGACTGCCACTATGACTGATCTCAACGTTTCCATGCAAAAATGTGACACCCTGAGACACTTGTTTACCCCCTTTAGATCCAAGATAGGGACAGGGCTCTGAGGCCATTTTGGCACTACAAAATATATTGAATATCGACCGCATCCGTACTGGTCTACCGGAACCAGCCTTACTGCCTTGAGGGCTATTAGTCTTTCCAGAGTCTGCTGCACCGCTCGTCGTCTGGAAAGTGTCCTGCATGGAGACTGTACAAAGGCATCGGACACCGGACACTGGAAATCGACAGCATAACCCTTCTGAATAACCTCCAAAACCCACTGATCCGACGTAATTTGGGCCCAGGCCAGATAAAAATTCCTCAGTCGCCCTCCTATGGGTTCTAATCCCGCCTGGGCCCACCTCGCTTCATTGTGACTTTTTGAAGTTTGAGGAAGCGGAGGCTCCAAAACCTCTTCCTGCTCCTCTGAATCCTCAATACCCCTGGGATCTATATTGGAAACATCCCCTTTGAAACTGGCCATATCTTGATGGACGAAATCTATGAAACTCCCTTTGCTGGCTCTTAGAGGGAGCTAGAGGATGACCCTGCTTCGGCTTATCCTCCGGCAATCGTCCTCCTTTGGACTCCCCAAGATCCTTGACCAACTTGTCCAGGTCCTCCCCAAAAAGGAGTTTACCCCGAAAGGACAGCTTCACTAGCTGTGCTTTAGAAGCAGCATTTGCTGCCCAGTTCCAGAGCCATAGGTATCTGCGCAGCGCTATCACAGATGCCATACTTTTTGCCAACTCTCGAATCAGGTCATACTGTATATCTGCCAAATAAGCTGCACCCGATTCCAGCCGGGCCGGCTCCTCGCTCGTCTCGTCTTACCAGTTCCCCTTCATCTTTTGGGACCTACGCAGGCACGCTCTTGCCACCCATGCTCCACAAACGGCAGCCTGCATGGAGGTGGCACTGACATAAAAAACCTGTTTCAACAAGGTATCTAATCTCCTATCCTGTGCATCTTTAAGAGCGGCACTGCCTTCCACTGGGATAGTTGTTTTCTTAGTAACTGCTGACACAGCTGCATCTACCTTAGGAGACTTGAACAGCTCCTTATCCGGATCCTGCAATGGGTAAAGACGCGCCATAACTCTGGAGCTCTTCATTCCTACCTCTGGCACATCCCATTCCTCCTGAATCCTCTCTCTAAATACTCTATGGACCGGGAAGGCTCTCTGGGACTTTCGAACCACCTGTAATAAAGGATCCTCCAAAGAGGAATCCC
Organism: Ichthyophis bannanicus; assembly: GCA_033557465.1. NCBI lineage: Eukaryota > Metazoa > Chordata > Amphibia > Gymnophiona > Ichthyophiidae > Ichthyophis > Ichthyophis bannanicus. The sequence continues at coordinate 350,329,824 of CM066036.1, read as the reverse complement.
CCATTTGTTCCGTTACCGGCATGTTTAATGATTTCATCGTTTCGGAGATAAGAACTGAAAGCTCCTCTCGCCTAAACACCCTGACAATCCTTGCCTGGTCCTCATGCTCCGCTATCTCGCCCTCTTCTAGGTCTACGTCAGCTTCCGAGTCGTCTAAATCTTCTGACTGATCATCGGAGACCACCAGCTCTACCTTGTCTTTCCCTAGCCTAGACTTTTTACAAGGTACGCTATCCCCTACTCCGTCCAGGGGAGCCCCAGGGCGCTTGAGACCAAACACTCCCTCTGCTTCAGCAGACCCTCTTTTCCCCCCCAAGTGCCTGCTCTAACAGAGCCATAAAATCATGAGAGAATATTGCTGCCAGTCCCACCGGTAGCAAAGGTGGGGAAGTGGCGGCCTCTGGCGCCAAGAACGGACCTGGCGCCAGCTCCGAAGGTGGCAAGGCCGGAGAGGGACTCCGGAGAGACCGAAGCCTCCCCCTGATGCACTTCGCCTTCCACCTCTGCACTCCCTGCCGAAGCCTCCTGCGCACAGCTCCGGCACACACCATCCTCGGAGACCGATCCTCTTCTGGCCCCACACATTAAACACAGAGGCTTGGGGGCATAATGCTGTCAGTCAGGCACCACTCAAGACCTACTGCGCCGTTCAAGGAATAAACCTGATTCTGTTATATTCTCCTTTCCTTTCCCCCCCCCCCCCCAATATACTTGGCCCAAAAAAACGCAGTAGCAGCCTGCCTACAAAAGCACCACTAAAACTGCCTCTGAAACTAAAGCCCGAACCAGGAACTGCAGGACGAGACTCGCGCTGCTTCCCGCGCTGACTCCACATGCCCGGGGCCTGTCGGCGTGCTCCAGCCTGTGCTCTCAATTTAGAGGCGCCGTGCGGCCTATGTGTCTGTCCGCATGTTCGTCCCGTCAGAGAGAAGCAGCCCCGGCAGCAACCCGCGCTCAGCCCTTCTCACCTCAGCCTTCTCCACCGCCTCGGAGCCGTCCGCTCCAGTACCTGTACTGTCCCGGTCGAATCCGCAGCTGCAGGAGACTGACCGACTCAACCTCTGTCTGCCTCTGACTCAGTCAGTGCCGTAGCTGCCCTCAACGTTTCTCACCTGAAGAGCGGGTTCGGGAGTCGGAGGCCCCTACACCTCTCCCACACGCTACCCTGCTCTCAGCACCTCCAGGGCGGGGGAAGGGGGGGGGGATACCTGCAGCCTCAGGAAATACAAAAGCCCTTCTGAGAACCAACTCTGCTTTGAAATTAATTTAATTTAAAGGGGTATACCCCTGTTTCTTTTCTCAGCTTTTTTTTTAAATCAATTAAATTAGTATCCCAACTAACTAAACTATATTAAAAGAAAACCTTCTTAATTATTCCTCTCAGTGAGCCCCGAACCTCTAGGCTCACGCCTCTCCAGCTGCTTGGAGACTGAGATTACTGAAGGATGTGGGCGGTCTCTGGACTATCTATACTGGTGTCACCAAAAAGTCTCCAAGCTGCAGGAGGAGGTGCTTAGACCCCAGATGTTCGGGACTAGACTGGAGGGCCGCTAAGGAAGTGAAAAACATTAAATATCTTTATGGAAATGGGTAAAAGGGGCAACATATGGAAAGCGGTGTGTATAAATGCCCATAACATGGGAAATAAGATCCCAGATTTTGAAGCTTTAATGGGAGAGGCTGACTTGGATTTAGTGGCAGTTACAGAAACATGGTTCACAGAAAACCATGACTGGGATATAAACTATATATCAGGCTATACTTTCTTCAGAAAGGACAGGGTAGGAAGAAGGGGAGGAGGAGTGGCACTATATGTAAAAAATATTAAAGTTTTGGAACTACAGAGCTTAAAAGGGAGAGAGGAGGCACTGTGGGTTAAACTAGAAAGAGAGAAAAATCTATTTGCGTTGCCTGATATACAGACGTCCCTCACAGGAGGAAGAGGTGGACAGAGAGTGAATTGAAGACATACACAGCATTGCTAAGAAAGGAGAAGTGATACTGATAGGGGGTTTCAATATACCAGATGTTGATTGGCACATTCCGGCTGCAGTATCATCTAGAAGTAAGAAGATCCTGGATTCTCTACAGGGAGAACTATTCAGGCAATTGGTAATAGAACCCACACGTGAAGGGGCCATACCAATGGTGAAAGTGTTTCTGATGTTGCAGTGGGAGATCATTTTTGTATCCAGTGATCACCAGATGGTGTGGTTCAGTATTAGGAGTAGGGCTGTTTGAATTCATTCAAAAGCAAGGGTCAGACTTTTGGAAAACTAACTTTGCCAAGATGGGCCAATACCTCAGGGAGTCATTAGCGAAATGAGAACAGCTGGGGATGTAGAAAAACAGTGGGCAAAACTGAAAGGGGATATTTTAAGGGCAACCAACCTTTCTGTTAAAATGCTAAATAAAGGTAAAAAGGAGACCGCTATGGTTTTCAAAAGAAGTAGCTGAAAAGGTGAAGAAAAAGAGGGAGGTCTTCATGAAATACAAGAGATCACAGAGAGAGGAAGACAGGCATCTATATTTGGAAAAAAAACTTAGAGAAGCTAGCAAAATAGTCAGGAAAGCAAAGATTCAAAAGGAGGAGGAAATCCCCCCCCCCCCCATTTTATTGCACTGGCTAAGACATTTTTCAGATATGTTAGTGAGAAGAGGAAGGGCAAAAGTGGTATTGTCAGACTCAAGGGTGAAGGGGAAGAATATGTAGAAGCTGATGATAAAGCGGAATTTCTTTCCTTCAAGGACCATATCTCTTGCCTTACAAAAACCTCCTACTTCTTCTTATGCCAAATACGTTCTATACGTCCTTTTCTCTCTCCCTCTCCCTGACTGCCCTCACCTTATCTACTGTACTTTCTCGTCTTGCTTATTGCAACTCCGTTTTCACAGGTATCACCCGCACTCAGCTACAGTCGCCTACAATTATTACAGAACACCGCAGCCCATATTATCACCTGTTCATCCCATAGGGATCATGTCACACCACTTCTGATCCACCTGCACTGGCTTCCCATTGAGTTCTGTATTCACTTTAAAAATCGTACTTTTAGTTCACCAAGCCATCTATACTCATATGCCACAGTACCTCACCAACCTCCTTCAGTTTCACACTCCCACTCGTTCCCTCTGCTCAATCCATGTCAATCGCCTTCATCTCCCCTCACCTTAAATCTACCCATCACTCTGCTTTCTTCTTCCACAGTCCAGCCCTGTGGAACTCCCTGCCCACCACACTCCGACTTGAAAACAAACTATTCCTCCTCCTGTAAGTCACAGTTGAAAACCCATCTCTTCAGCACAGCTTACAATCTCCCAGTCTCTCAAACATGACCTGGCTGATTTATGTTTGTCTAAATCTTCCTATGTCACATCTTCTTTATTATTTCCTCTTTTCTGTCAAAAATTGTAGTTCTTTTCCCTTTTCTGGTCTTGTGTCTCTTTCTGATTGTTAAATAATTGTGAACCACCCTAATGTAACATAGGCCCTATATCAAATGCAAATAAAATTAAACTAAATATTTCTGTTCTGTGTTCACAGATGAATAACCAGGAGCAGGACCTCAGAAAACACCCACAAAGGAACAGAAGCGAGGGGCATCTTGAACAATTTTCAGAAGACTGAGAACCTAGCTAAACTTAAAGTAAACAAAGTGATGGGACCAGATGGGATACACCCTAGAATACTAAGGGAACTTGGGGACATTCTAGCAGCTCCACTAACTCACCTTTTCAATGCCTCGTTGGAGTCTGGAGTGGTGCCAAAGGACTGGAGAGAGACTCATGTGATCCCTTTACACAAAAGCAGAAGTAAGGATGTGGTTGAAAACTACAGGTAGGTTAACTTCAGTGGTAAGTAAGTAAATTATTGGAAACGCTGATGAAAGAAAATAGTGAGATTTCTAGAGTCCAGCGGATTACAAGATCTGAGGCAGCATGGATTCACCAGAGGCAGGTCTTGTCAGACAAATCGGATTGATTTCTTTGACTGGGTGACCAGGGAGTTGGACAGAGGGAGAGCCCTAGATGTGGTGTATTTAGATTTCAGTAAAGCCTTTGACACCGTTCCTCACAGGCGACTTAAACTGAGCACCTTAGGGATGGACCCTAAAGTAACTGCTTGGGTTGGAAATTGGTTGAGTGGGAGGCGACAGAGGGTACAGGTAAATGGAGCTCACTCTGAGGAGAAGGAGATTACCAGTGGTGTGCCCCAGAGATCTGTCCTTAGTCTGATTCTTTTTAACATCTTTGTTAGCGATAAAGCAAGGGCTGTCGGGTAAGGTTTGCCTCTTTGCAGATGATACCAAAATCTGCAATAGAGTAGACACCCAGGAAGGTGTAGATAACTTGAGGCGGGATCTAGCTAAGCTTGAAGAATGGTCTAGAATTTGGCAGCTGAGATTTAATGTTAAAAAATGCAAGGTCATGCATTTGGGCTGCAGCAATCCAAGGGAACAATAAAGTACTTTCATCCACTAAAGAAGAGCAGGACCTAGGTGTGATTGTGTCTGATGATCTTAAAGTAGCTAAACAGGTAGAAAAGGCAACAGCAAAAGCTAGAAGGATGCTTGGATGCATAGGGAGAGGAATTGCCAGCAGAAGAAAGGAGGTGATAGTGCCTTTGTATAAGTCTTTTGTGCGACCTCATTTGGAGTATAGTGTGCAATTCTGTAGACCGCACCTTCAAAAGGATATAAACAGGCTGGAGTCAGTACAGAGGGTGGCTACTAAAATGGTTAGTGGTCTTCATTATAAAGCATATGAGGACAGACTTAAGGATCTTAATATGTACACCTTAGAAGTGATATGATTGAGACATTTAAATACCTCTGTGCCATAAATGCACAGGAGGAGAGCCTCTTTCGATTGAAAGCAAGCTCTGCTACGAGGGGACATGGGATGAGGGTGAAAGGGGATAAATTCAGGCATGATATGCAGAAATATTTCTTTACGGAAAGAGTGGTGGATCCGTGGAATAGTCTCCCAGTGGAAGTGGTAGAGATGAGGACAGTATTTGAATTCAAAGCAGCATGGGACAAACACAGGAGGATCTCTAAAGGAAAAAAGGGGACTGTTGTAGTGGTTGATATGGAAGGACAGACTAGATAGAAACATGACGACAGAAAAAGACCACATGGTCTATGTTTCTATTTAAGACCTTTCAATTCCCAACTAGAGAATACCCTTCCCCTGGTTGAAAATCCCCATTTCCTACTATAGGAGTGAATTTTGAGTAGCCATGTGGGCCCAACCAGAGATTTTCCTCCACTTCCACCATAGTTGGCAGGTTAACTCTTCCCCCTTTCGCTGGATTCCATAATCACTTAATCAAAGCTTCCTCTTCTTTCCATCATTTCTTCTATATGCACCCATTCCCTCTCCCTTTTTAACCACCATTCTAGGGACGCTCCCAGCCTTGCCGCTTCATAATATCGGCCTAAGTGTGGGACTGCAAGGCCTCACCTTTCTTTACACCTCCATAGAATAGATCGTGCTATCCTGGGATATTTCTGGGCCCAAATAAAGTGCACCACTTTCCTCAGAGTCATCTCCTAAAAGCTTCTAGGTACCCAGATAGGAAGAGTCAAACAGGTATAGAGGTTTCGGGAGCACCATCATTTTAATTATTTCCATACGCCCTATCCAACTAAAGCACCCTCTACTCAATAGCACCAGATCTCATACTATCTGCCTCCATACTGGAGGATAATTAGCTCTGAATAGATCCCTTATCTTTGGGGTGAGATTTACTCTCAAGTATTGTATGCTCTCCCTTACCCACTTAAAGGGTAGCTGTCTTTGGATTTTTATCTTGTATATCTTTGGATAGGAATATATTAAGAACTTCAGATTTTGTGGCACTCTTTTTAAAACCAGCCACTTACCCATATTTCTCAAGAACTGTAATCAGCTCTGGCAAGGATTTTTCCAGATCTCTTACTGTAAACAGTAAATCATCCGCAAAACATGGAGAGTTTATATTCTTCCTTGCCTACTCGAATTCCCTGTATAGCAGGGTCACCCGAACACTTTGAGCTAGTGGTTCCATGGCCAGGACAAAGAGTAAAGGTGAGAAGGGGCATCCCTAGCATGTACCTCTATGGAGTTCAAATGCTTCAGAATATTTACCATTAATATTAATGCCTGCCAAAGGAGTTCTGTATAGAATCTGCACCCACTGCAAAAAGGATCCCTCAAATCCCATCTTCCTCAATGTTTGAATCAAGAATGGCCAATACACCCGGTCAAACGCTTTTTCAGCATCCACCGCTAATAGAACCATCCCAGTTTTGTCTTTCCATCAATGCCAAACCAGTACTTTTCTAATATTGTCAGAAGCTTGCTGGCCCAGGGTAAATCCAGATTTGTTACGTGTACTAGCTTAGGTATGACTTGCAGAATTCTATTAGCTAGAATTCTTGTGAAGATCTTCAAATCCATTCCCAATAGGGGTATGGGACAATAGGATCCACATTGACTAGGGTCTTTATCCTCCTTAGGAAGGATAGTAATCCCTGCTACTCTCATTGCTTCGGGCATTTTTTCAGCTTTGGCAAAAGAATTATATAGTCTTGTCAATAATTCTACAAATCACTCTCACTCACACCTTGTAAAACCTGTTAGAAAAGCCATCCAGCCCATGGGCCTTATGGGGAGGTAATCCCTTTACGACTTCCAATATTTCCTGCGGATCAATAGGCTGCGACAAACAGTTCTCTCTTAGATGCTGACAATTTGGGTAGGGAAGTGTTCTTTAGGTATTGACCTTCCTGAGTCAGGTTGGCTGGTGTCTCAGGGGTATTCAGTTCCCTATAGAATTCCACAAACCTTTTCACCAAACATCCGTTCTCCTCTCAGCTCTTGGCCCTTAGCATCCCGAATTTTCAGAATATGATTTTTAGATTGGCACTTTTTAAATTCAAAGACAATACCCAACTAGCTTTGTTTCCAAGTTTGAATGTTCTGTTGTAGTAACTTCTTTATATTGTGTTTAATATCTTCTAATTGCCTAATAGGTTTTAGTGACTTTGTTCACCTCAAGATTAAAATTAAAGCCCTAAAATTAATCAATCTATTCCTGATGAGGATAACTAGCTGAACCTGAAAGTAAAATTTGACCACCTCTTTCCCTTTAATAGGTTTAAGAGCCTATAAAGCTAAGAGATGGGAGGAAAAGAAACACTATAACAAGACAGCTTTTTTAACAGTGCCCTGACCTGTGTTTCTAAGGCAATGTCTTAATTTCTTGGGCGATTCACACAGCCCTTAGTTTGGTAGAGGGAGCCTTTCAAATTGCCCCTTAGATCTGTCACTTGGTTTTAACAACTATTTAAAACAATCTTACAGGTCTCTTGCTACCTAACTAGAAGGCCGCTTTGTAAAGTTCTCTAGAAACAATTTCTTTCTACTCAAAGAATATTTACCTTATTCTACCTTCTATGCTAAGCTATACTCTGATTTTGATTTAAATGAAAAGCTCTCTGGTAGTACTAAGCCTTAACCGACTTAAAACCACAAATTCTCTTAAGATTTAGAGAATTTCCTAGCAGGTAAATACTTACAAGTACAGATTTCTTCCCAGCAATAACAGTCCCTTTTAGTAATCCTTCAAGACTCAAAACAATCTTTGTTTAGTTTATGGTGTGATGTGGCCATCTTCTGGTCATTTTTTCAGATTGCAACAATCTATGAGGCATTTATACAGGCAGAGACATATTTATTTCGCCAACACCTTTCTAGTAGATCAAAGTAAGTTACACACAATTGTATTCCCATCCCCAGAGGGCTTACCATCTAAAGTTGTACCCGAGGCAATGGAGGGTTAAGTGACTTGCCCAACCGTACTCTGATAACAAGTTGCTGCCCTAACCACTAGGCTACTCCACTCCCCTTAGAGCAGAGATGGCATGGTTTTAAGGATGTCCCTAATGAATATTCATGAGATATATTTGCATACAATGGGAGGCAGTGGATGCAAATATACCTCATGAATATTCATTAGGGACATCTTGAAAACCATACTGGATTGTGGTGCACCAGGATTGGAGCTGGCCACCCTTGCCTTAGAGGATGGAGACCACCAAAGTGAAGCCCTCTGTAGGGGGCACATATGAGCCCATGCCCATGGGATGAGATCTATCATGGATGCCTTAGAGCATCCCAAACCCTGGGGGAAGGGCAACTGCGAAAGGCTTTGAGTCGAGTGGAAAACTTATTCCACTTTTCCTCGGTAAGAAAAACCTTGCCCAACCAAGTATCAAAATTCACACCAAGAAACTCTAGGGTTTGAGAGGGAACAAAGCAAATCGTTGCTCTGTTCGCTACTCACCAGAGGCTTTCCAGAAACACTACGAAAAACAGCTATGATATAAAGATTTTGCCCTGATGAGTCAATCGTCTGGATAGGGATGAACGCATAATGCCTTCTATCCCCAAGGGCAGTAGTCACTACCACTACCACCTTGGAGAAAGTCCTTGGCACTATAGCTAGCCCAAAGGACAGGGCACAAAACTGAAAATGCTCACCCATGATGACAAAGTGAAGATATCAGTGCTGATCCTCCTGGATGGGAATATGAAAGTAGGCCTTGGCAAGCTCTAGAGATGCTAGGAACTCTCCCTGGAGGTCAGTGATACAGCTGCATGGAAAAAAAAGTCTCCATTCAAAAATGGGTTACCTTCAAACTCACATTGATGCCCTTGAGAATAGGATGAAAGGAGCCATCCTTTTTGGCACCACAAAATAAATGGAATGCCTTCTCTTCCCTTTTTCAGATACTGGAACAATCACCTGGAGACCCTTAAGGCGTTGTGGAGTTGATCTTACTGCTGCATTCTTTGATGCAGAACTGCACGGAGAGACTATGAATGTGTCTGATGTGTTCTCCACACTAGAACATAACCTTGACGCGTGAACTGTGTTGAGAACCCAGCAATCTAATATAATACAGGCACACTGCAGATTAAAAAAAAAAAAATGTGAAGATGGCCGCCCACTTGAGGAACCGAGGAACGGACCCCATCGCATCATTGGGAAGAATGGGAGGCAGTAGGTCTGCCAGAGGAGGAGGGAGCTTGCTGAGCTTGACAGGTTCCATGAAAGGGTTGTAACCTCACCTGTGGCTTCAAAAAGGAATCCAACTGCTTGCCGCATCAGTAACGCTTGACGTCCCAAAAGCGAGAACAGGAGAAGAAAAAAGGAAGAGCATCACTCGGAGGAAGACCCAGGCCTATTCTCAGGTAAACACTGTGGCTTAACCTTTCCAAGATCCTTCACCAACTTCAAGATCTTTCCCAAACAGAAGCTTACCCTTAAATGGACAATCTAGCTTTAGAAGAGATGTCTGCTGACCAATGGTGAAGTCAAAGCCACCTTCTAGCCACTGTAGCAGCCGCAGTCACCCAAGTGGCCAGACACAAGGGGTCACACATGGCATTATCCAGAAAGGCTGCAACCGATTCCAGATGCACAGCTAAAGAATCTTTTGGCAAGAGCTGAATCCAGCATAAAGGGACCTGGCCACCCATGCCCTAATAGGCCGAACCAGAAGATGTTTTCAGGACAGCCTCCACTTTCCTATCTTGCTGATCCCGGAGAGCTGCTCTGCCCTCCAACGGATTAGTGGTCCACTTAGTAAAGAGAAGTTAGACTTACCTGCTAATTGTTGTTCCTTGAGGAACTCCAGTTCAGTCCTACACCTCTCGGTAGTGTACCTCTTCCAGCAGCTTGGAGACTGAGCATGTCATCTTTTGATGACACCAGTGTATTAATGCAGCTCACCAGTCCCAGTAACCTATTGACAAAGCAGACTCACAGGAACAACAAATAAGTAGTGAAACATGAACAAACAACTCTACACCTAACTAACTTGTCGCCCCCCTCACTGGAGAAGGACTCCCCCCTTTCCTTCCAGAATGAGGAGGCTTACCTGAAAAACACCTGGGCGACGATGTTCGGCCTGGAGCATGAGACAGCCAGCTCTCCCGGCCCGCTTCCAATGGCATCTGCATCCTAAATACCCCTGACCTCCCAGCACCTTCCACCACCAGGGAGCAAAGACCACGTTGCCGCCCTGCAGATCTATACCGGCAGCAACAAACTATACTCCACCAACGAGGCCACCTGAATCCTCGTGGAATGTGCATGCAAACCTACCAGCACCGACTTATCCATCAAGATGTACGCCGACGCAATCGCTTCTCTGAACCACCTGGAAATGGAGGCCTTGGCCGCCACCTCTCCCCTGTGCGGCCCCCCCCCCCCCAAAACAGCACAAACAAGCAATCTGATTTCTGAACGGGTGCCATCCTCTTCAAATAATGTCTCAGGACTCGAACATCCAAGAGGCAGAGCTGTGGGTTGAAAGAATCGAACCCTGCATTCGCCAGAACCTGTAGGGAAACAGATCGATTCAAATGGAAAGCAGATACCACCTTGGGCAAAAAAGGCGGCACCGGATATAAGACCACCTTCTCCCTGGAGAAAGAAAGGAATAGCTCCTGGCAAGCTAAGACTTGCAGCTCCAAAATCCTGTTTGCCGAGAATATCGCCACGAGAAATACCGTCTTAAGAATCAAGTCCTTCAGCAAAGCCCAGCTCAACGTCTCAAAAGGCTGCTAATTCCAAATTGAGATCCAAAGCGGAACCACTGACCTCTGTGGAGGATGAAGGCGGGTCACTGCCCTCAGGAATTGCACTACGTCTGGGTGCGTACCCAATGCTAACTCTTGAACCCTTCCTGGATAGCAGGAAATCACTGCATTGCACCCTCAAGGAACTAGCGGCTAAGCCCTTATCAAAACCGGCCTGTAGGAATGCTAGGATGTCCGGAATGGAAGTTGTGGACGGGCAAGACTGCCCATCTCTAGTGGAGTGGAGGAGTAGCCTAGTGGTTGGGGCAAGGTACTTCAGGCCGGAAGGTCGGGGGTTCAAATCCCACTAGAGGACAGCAACCTTGGGCTGGAAGGACTGGGGTTTCTAGTCCCACAGGTGCTCCTTGTGGTCTTGGGCAAGCCACTTAACTATTTTACAGGGAATATGGGCTATGGAGGGTTATCTCCAAGTTATAATGCCCTGTTCAATGTAATTTCAGTTTGTTCAATGTAAACCGCACTGATGCAGAATAGCGTGGTGTATAAGAGAATATAAATAAATCTCTACATCATGCCTAGAAAAAAAACAAAAAAAAAACCCCACACACACCATACCCGGATATATGCCAGACTGGTGGACCTCCTCCATGCCTTTAGCAAGGTCAATATCACTGGACCCAAGTAGCCTTTCTTCAGCTGCACCCTTTCAAGAGCCATGCCATAAGCAAGAATCATGCCACCTGAGGCATGCGCACCAGCCCCTGCGTTAGAAGATCCTCTCAAGCCGGAAGCCACTATGGCCATTCCGCCTGGATCTAGACCAAGTGGGCATACCACAGGTGTCTTGCTCAGTCCAGGGCGATCAGGATGACGAGACTCCGATGAGCCTCAATCCACTGCACGACCCAGCCTATGAGCACCCATGGAGGAAAAAACATACAGAAGTCTCTCCGCAGGCCACCTTTTCACTAGAGCGTCCAGGCCCACCGACATTCTCTCTCTTCCCCTGCTGAAGAAGTGGTTCACCTTGGCAGACTAACATTGCCATAAGGTCCATGACTGGTGTGCCCCACCTGTGCACCACCTGTGAAAACATCTCCTGGCTAAGCACCCACTCTCCGGGGTCCATGTGCACCCAGCTTAGGTAGTCCACTGTCACGTTGTCAACTCCCGCCATGTGTGCCGCCAATAATGCCCGTAGATGACTTGTGACACAGCAGCTGGTACAGAGCCCATGGAGTTAGGGGAAAGTAAGGAACTTACCTCAGAATCAGCTGGGCAGCAGACAAACTCAGCTCATGTAGAATTAGCTGAGCAGCAAACGAACCCAGCTCATGTAGAATTAGCTGAGCAGCAGACACTCAGCACAAGACAAGCAAAAAGGCATTAGAGTAAAATGTCCTTGCACTAGTCCTGACGTAGCTAGAAGCAGGAAGGCTAATCAGGAACACCTGTTCTCAGAAACCCAGGCAGCATGCAAAGAGAACAAGGATAAAAGCTGCAGGATAGAACCAGGGAAAGCCAGTAGGGGCAGCGACCTGGGAGGACTAAGCCAGCTTCCAGTGAACACACGTCATGCTGGAGGAAATCCACTGAGGGAAGGAAGCAGTAGGTGTGGCAGCAGAGCAGGAAACAGCCAGCACCGTGCCCAGGACCCTGCTAGGATTCCTGGTAGTTGGAGAGCCCAGGAGAGAGCTGCCAGAAGCCCAGATATAAGAGACAGAACCACAGCTAAGAGGTGGGAACCTAGCTTTGCTAAAGAAAAGGCAAGAAGTTCTGTTTGGTTTGAAAGGCAAGGGCGTGGCACCAGAAGTAACTTTGACACTGAAAGTTACCCAGTAATTCCACCAGCGTGGAGAAGGGAAAGCCAGAAGGAAGCTTTTAATGTACCAGGCGTTCAGAGCCCTGGATTTAAAGAGCCCTTTCTAGAAAAGTTAGCCCATGACTCATAGGAGAGTTTTAAGAAAGACAGCAGCTGTGAAGAGTGTGACCCATATGCAATCGTAAGTGACTGAGTTAATGCAGTGGGAGAACAGCAGCTATAACTCTGACCCTGTGTCCATGGATTGCACAATTTGTTTATCTGACGATATTGTATCTTTATGTTGAACGTGTGCAAAGCAACCAGCTGATGGTGCCTAAAAGAAAGAAGATATTTTTCTGTGCTACAGTTCTTTTGTTTCATATCGTTTGTTTTATCCCAGGAATATCCCATCAGGGCAGGGAATAAAGCCCTAATATTATTTTGCCTTACCACTTAGATACAAAAAGAGTCTTGTAGTCAAGGCAACTTAAATCTTAACACCCTAGGCAGTCACCTAATAGGGTTATATGAGGTAGCTATCACTCACTATCTCTCACAGACTTTATGCCCAACTTAACAGAGAGTTTTGGCTTCTTCCTCTAAGGCCGCGCTGCTCATGCCTCCCTGGCGATTGATGTAGGCTACTGTAGTCATTTTGTCCGAGAAGACCCGGACCGTCTTCCCCTGACAGTGCAAAGCTCCGGAGTGCCAGGGCCACCACACACATCTCCAGCCTATTAATAGACCAAAGGGTCTCCTGCGGGCTCCATCGTCCCTGAGCAAAGTGATCTTCACAATGGGCCCCCCAACCAGATAGGTGGGGGTCAGTCATTAGCGGGATCCACTGTGGAGACGCGAGGGGTATTCCCCCTTCTAGATTCCCTGGGTGAAGCCACCACTTGAGCTCCCTCCTGGTCCCCCGCAGACATGGGAATTTCTGAGACAAGGGATGCCGCTGGTGGGACCACTGGCGGAGCAGAGCCCTCTGCAACGGCCGCATGTGCACTCTTGCCCATGGGACGAGTTTGAGAGTGGCTGCCATGGTCTCCAGGACTTGCAGATAATGCCAGGCCATCGGCTCCGCCATCCTCAAACTAGCACACCAATCATCGCAGCCCCTGCGCCCATTGTTCTGGCAGGAAGATTCTCCCCCCATGTGGGTGTCGAAGTGCGCGCCTAGATACTCCAGCTCCTGGGATGGGATCAAATGACTCTTGGCCACGTTGACCACCCAGCCGAGACTGCAGGAACTGCACCACTCGTGCCAGTGCTCATTCGCTTTCAGCCCTGGACTTTGCCTGAATCAGCCAGTCAATGAGGTAGGGGTGTACCAAAACTGCTTCCTTGCAGAGTGCCGCCGCTACCACCACCTTGACCTTGGTGAAAATACAAGGCACCATTGTTAGAGTAAATGGCAATGCCCAAAACTGGAAGTGCTCCATCGGCACCGCAAACCAGAGGAACTGCTGATGTTCTGGTCAGATGGTGATGTACAGATACGCCTCCATGAGATCTAGAGACATCAAAAACTCCCCACTTCTTACCGCTACTATGACAAATTGCAACATTTCTATGTGAAAATGCGGTACCCTCAGACAACGGTTCACGGGCTTGAGATCGAGAACTGGATGAAAGGAGTCGTCCTTTTTGGGCACCACAAAGTAAATGGTGTACCGACCGTAGCAGTCTAGTTTTGGGGAACAGGCACCACAGCCCTTAGTTGCAGAAGCCATATCAAGGTGTCCTTTACCGCTGCCGCTTTGCCTCGCACCTTGCAGGGAGGCTGAACAAAAGGAGTGGCCCACTGGATGGACCAACTCGAGGGCACAGCCCTCCTGGATGACCTCCAGGACCCATTAGTCAGACGTGATCTGGACCCACGCAGGGTAGAACTCCTGCAGCCATCTTTCTACAGGCTGCACCGCCACCTGGGCCGCCCCCTCCCCCCCCTCACGTCATTGGGCTTTCTTGGGTCTCGAGGACAAGGCAGCTCCAAATCCCGTCTGCTCCTCGAAAACCTTGAAACCTATGTCCCTAGAGGGGAATTTTCCCTTCAGGTAAGGTGCAAAAGCATGTTGTACAAAAACGTCAGACGTCCCTTGGCTGGCCACGAGCCGAAGGTGGGTTGCAGCTCTGCTTCTACTTATCCTCAGGCAGACATCCTCCTTTGGATTCTCCCTTCACCAACTTGTCTAACTCCTCACCAAAAAGAAGTTTCCCTTTAAAAGGGAGCTTGCTGAAGCAGGACTTGGAGGAGCTACTGGCCACCCAGTTTCAGAGCCAAAGATAGTGGCGGGTTGCTACTATTGAAGCCATGCTTTTAGAGAGTTCTCTAATGAGATCGTAGTGAGTATCCACGAGATAGGCAGCTCCCAATTACAATTTGGTTGCCTCCCCCGATGGGTCAGTCGCCAGCTCTCCCAGCCGTTGAACCCATTGCAACCAGTGGAGGCAGGCTCTCATGACCCAGGCCACGCAAATGGAAGCCTTCAGCAATAGGGCGTTGATATCAAAAGCCTGTTTTAACAAGGTGTCCAACTTCCTATCCTGGACACCCTTGAGCACCGCACTATCTTTAACCGGTGTCTTTTTGATAATTGACGAAACCACCTTAGAGGACTGAAGCAGCTCAGTTTTGATGCGGCAACGGGTACAGGCGTGTTATGGTCCGCACCCCACTAAGTCCAGCTTCCGCAGATCCCACTCATCCTGGATCATCTGCCTGACCACTCTATGTATCAAGAAAACGTTTTGCATCTTCCACACCGCCTGGAGCAGTAGGTCCTCTAGCGTTTCATCTTCCGCAGGCAGGCTAGTGGGCATATTAAGGGCCTTCAAAGACTCCACGATGAGCGCCGCCAATTCTTCCTGGCGGAACAACTGTACAATCCGGGACTGTTTCTCCTGTTCTGGGATCTCTTCTTCTTCCAGCTCTTCGCCTTCCAAATCTAACTCCGTGTCTAAGTAATTCAGACTCCAGGAACTGTCCTTGCCACTCCTCCAAGGGCCTAGCCCTCTTTAAAGTTGCCGCCCCCCGGCTCGCCCTCTTTTTATATCTGCTGTTCTTTTCATACTATGCTCTGGCACAACCTGTTGACCCCTGCTGGCACAAGGAGAGTGCCTTATGGAGAAGCAGGACAAACTCCGGTGAAAAATCACCCGGGATGCCCACCTCCCCCAGGCCTTGAGATGTGAAGGGTCTGGGAATGGCCGGGGAGCAGGAAGCTGTCTTTAGTGGAGGCAGCGGAAGACCCACTGAGTCCTGGGCCTCCGATGACAGATTGAGTCCTCTCTTGCACTGCCTTGTCCTGCAGGTTCTGTTCCAACGAGGTGGTCTCTTGCGTGCAACCATGACAAATGCCTGCCTCCGAGACCATTCCCCCTACAGACTCTGCATGAGAGGCACTGCAGTCTGGTGGAAATGTCCATGGACTGGCCCCTGGATTGCCTCTGACCCCTATCTGGGTGAACAGGAGACCCCCTATCTCCACCAAAACCAATGAGCTCCAAAACAATTTAAAGCCAAAACAGGACCTCTATTCCTACTACGGCAGCCTTTTTTTTTTTTTTTTAAACTAGGGGAGTCTAGGCTGAGTCTCTATTTCCCACCAGCTCCTGAAAGAAAGGAAAATGCCCTGTGGAGATGCAAGCCTCTAGAGCAAGGACACCAGAGAGAGAGACCTCTTTTTCCCATGCAGCAGAACAGGAAACCCCGACCACACGGCACTAGGCCGAAGCCAAGCAAGCCAGGCCTCCGGTGCACTTACTGTGCCTGCACTGTCCGGCTCTGGCAAAAGCTCCAGACACCAGCATTTACCTTTTTAATTTTATTTCTCCCCTTCGTGCCTCAGGCCGCCATGCGTTTTGTCTCATTTTCTCTCCAACCACCTCACACTCAGTCACTCTCGCCAGCTTCAGCATCTAGGGACTGCCCGGGAAACCAACTGCCAGCTCGGGTCTATATGTATGCATGTTGGCTCCTCATCCGATGACAGGTTCAGGAAGAGGTAATTAGACCTTACCTGCTAATTAGTGTTCCTGAAGGATATCAAGTCCAGTCCCTTAATGCTGGGTTGTGCTCCTATTCCTGCAGCTTGGAGACTAAGTAAATCCAACTCTTGATGACATCAGGATATATATAGACCTGGCACAGCTCACCAGCCTCAGTATCCTGTTGACAAAGCAAACTAACGGAGAGACACTAACTATAATACCGATAATACTTATAATACCTATAATCCCATACACCCCCAATCGAGGGGGAAGAGGCTTACCTGTCAGCGCGCGCTGCCGCTACTGAACTAGCTTTGCAGCACTACGGCCCAGAGGACTCTGCTTCGGTCCCAAACCGCCCCAAGCGCGGAGCTGCCAGAGAACCCGGCACCCCTTGCGGCAATTACTCCCCGAAAAAATGCTTCGAACCGGCAGCAACACCGGGTGGGTCCAGGGACTGGACTAGATATCCTTCAGGAACACTAATTAGCAGGTACGGTCTAATTACCTCTTCCTAGTCGTCTATCTAGTCCAGTCCCTTAATGCTGGGATGTAACAGAGTAGTTCAGGCTTGGGAGGGCCCTGCCAAACCGGCTCAAAGCACCCCTCTCCCAAAACCTGCATCCGCCGCGGCCTGCACATCCAACCTATAGTGCTTAGCAAAGGTGTGCAACGAAGACCAAGTCGCCGCTCTGCAAATGTCCAAAGGAGGAACCAAGCTAAACTCCGCCCAGGACGACGCCCGAGCTCGAGTGGAATGGGCTCTTAAACCCCCCGGAACCTGCCTGCCCTTTAGGACATACGCGGACGCAATGGCCTCCCTAATCCACCTGGAAATCGTGGCCTTAGAAGCCGCCTCCCCCCTGCGCGGTCCACCGAACAAAATAAACAGATGCTCGGACTTGCAGAAGGCCTTAGTGCGTTTCAGGTAACGCCTCAACACGCGACACACATCCAAAAGACACAGCTGAACATCACCCCTGCCCTGCTCTGACCCAGCAAAGACCAGCAGGGACACCGACTGATTGACATGAAAAGGAGATACTACCTTGGGCAGGAAGGACGGAACCGTCCGCAACACCACCTTCTCCGCGGAAAGAAACAGAAAGGGAGGACAAGAAAAGAAAAGGCCTGTAACTCCGAAACCTGCCTGGCGGAACAAATGGCCACCAAGAACACCGCCTTGAGAGTCAAATCCTTAAGAGACGACTGATCGAGGGGCTCGAAGGGAGCCGCGACTAGAGATTCCAACACCAAATTAAGGTCCCAAGAAGGAACTACGACACTCCTATGTGGCCGGAGACGCCTGACCGCTTTGAGAAAACGAATCACATCGGGATGATGGCCTACGGCTGTGCCCTTCACTTTGCCCCTGTAGCAGGCGATAGTCACCAGCTGCACCCTCAAGGAACTGACTGCCAGCCCCTTCTCCAGGCCCGCCTGCAAAAAATCCAATACATCAGAAACCCCCACCAACAAGGGCTTCTTGCACCGCTCCTCACACCAGACCTCAAAAATGCGCCACACCCTCACATAAGCTAAGCAGGTGGAGCGCTTGCGGACCTTCAGCAAAGTGGAAATCACTGCTCCCGAATAACCTCTCTTAAGGAGCCTTGCCCTTTCAATAGCCATGCTGTAAGCGAGAACCGACCCACCTGTGGCATCCTTACCGGACCCTGCCTGAGAAGGTCCGCCCTTACCGGAAGCCGCCAGGGACAATCCGCCAAGAGTCGAACTAGATCGGCGTACCACGGCCGCCTCGGCCAATCCTGAGCGATCAGGATCACCAACCCCTGATGAGCTTCTATCCTCTGCAGAACTCTGCCGATGAGAGCCCAAGGAGGGAACACATAAAGCAACCCCTCCGAGGGCCACCGCTGACTTAGGGCGTCCAGCCCTTCCGACATCCTTTCCCTTCTCCTGCTGAAGAACCTGCTCGTCTTGGCAGACTCCCATCGCGCCATCAGATCCATGACCGGAGGCCCCCAACGGAGGACGAACGGCTCGAAAACCTCCTGGCTGAGCTCCCACTCGCCTGGGTCTATCTTGTACCTGCTGAGATAAATCGGCCGTGACGTTCGCCACTCCAGCGACATGCTGTGCTGAGAGGGCTACGAGATGGCCCTCGGCCCATTCCATGAGAGCTTCCGTCTCCTCCTCCAACAGAAGGCTGCCCGTTCCTCCTTGCCGATTGATGTAGGCCACTGCCGTCATGTTGTCGGACAGGATCCTGACCGCCTTGCCGACGACCTGACTCCAGAACGCTCCGAGGGCCATCACTACGGCCCGCAACTCCAAACGGTTGATGGGCCATCGAGACTCCTGTACGCTCCAGCTTCCCTGGGCAAAGTGTCCCTCGCAGTGCGCCTCCCAACCCGACAGGCATCCGTCGTCACTTGCATCCACCGAGGGGCGTCCAGAGGCATTCCCTTTTCCAGACTCCCGGGGGAGAGCCACCACTGCAGCGACGCCCTGGCTGCCGCCATACACGGAAGAGCCATAGACAGAGCCTGATGCTGATGAGACCACCGGCGCAACAAGACCCGCTGGAGCGGCCGCATATGAGCCCTGGCCCAGGGGACCAGGTCCAGCATCACCGCCATCGTTCCCAGAACCTGTAAGTAGTGCCATGCTGTCGGACTCTCCCGAGCCAGGAACTCTCGGACCAGAAGGCGTAGGCTCTCCGCCCTCTGCGCAGGCAAGACGAGGCCCAACTGGGTGTCGAACCTTGCCCCCAAATTCTCGATCTCCTGAGAGGGCACCAACCTGCTCTTTGCCTGGTTGATCACCCACCCCAGACTCTGCAGAAGAGCCACTACCCTGGCCGTTGGCGTTAAGCTCTCCTCCCTGGACTTGGCCCTGATCAACCAATCGTCCAGGTACGGATGCACGAGGATGCCTTCTTCGCGGAGGGCCGCTGCCACCACCACCATGACCTTGGTGAAAGTGCGAGGAGCTGTCGCCAAGCCGAACGGCAAGGCTCGAAACTGAAAGTGACCCTGCAGCACCGCGAAGCGCAGAAACTGCTGATGAGCCTCTCTGATGGGAATATGAAGATACGCCTCGGTGAGGTCGAGAGAAGTTAGAAACTCTCCCGGCCGTACCGCCACTATTACTGACCTCAGCGTCTCCATAAGAAAGTGCGGGACCCGGAGACACCGGTTGACCTGCTTGAGATCCAGAATGGGCCGCCAAGAGCCTTCCTTCTTTGGCACTACAAAATAAATTTGAGTACCGACTGCCGCCGAGTTGATCCCTTGGCACCGGGACCACCGCACCTAATGCCAACAGCCTTACCAAGGTTTCTTCCACCGCTGGCCGCCGTCCTGCAAGGTGACTGGACGAACGAGGGAAGGACAGGTCTCGCAAATTCTAGGGCATAACCGGATTCTACGACTTCCAGAACCCACCTGTCTGAAGTTACCCGGGCCCAGGCGGAGAGAAACTGCCGCAAGCGACCCCCGACCGGCAGCACCTCCACCCGAGCCCCTTGTATCTCATTGTGGCTTTTTCTGGGCCGGGGAGGCCGAGGAGGCCCCAAAACCTCTGCCGGCCCCTCGAAACCCCCGGAAGGCCTGGCCTCTGGCGGGGACCCTACCCTTCTGAAAGGAGCTCTGCCTACCCGACCGAGGTCTCCGAAACTCCCTCTGCTGCGAGCACCCCTGAGAGGAAGGGCGCCCCTGCTTAGACTTATCCTCCGGAAGTCTGCCCCCCCTTAGATTCTCCTAAGTCCTTTACCAACTTGTCTAAGTCCTCACCAAAAAGCAGCTTCCCCTAAACGGGAGCCTGCCAAGGCGAGACTTGGAGGAAGAGTCCGCTGCCCAGTTACGGAGCCAAAGATACCGGCGAGCCACCACCAGGGAAGCCATATTCTTTGACAAGCTACGAATAAGGTCATACTGACTATCAGCCAGATAGGCCGCTCCAGACTCAAGACGAGCCGCATTCCCCGGGGGCTCCACCTGCGGCCCTCCGGCCGACTGTAGCTGTTGAGACCACCTCAGACACGCACGGGCCACCCACGCCCCGCATACCAAGGCCTGAAGGGCCATAGCGCTAATGTCGAAGGCCTGCTTTAGCAAAGTGTCAACCTTCTTGTCCTGGCCATCCTTCAGTGTCGCACTGCCCTCCACCGGGATGGTAGTCTTCTTGGTAACTGCCGCTACCGCCACATCCACCCTGGGAGGCTTTAGCAGCTCCTTTTCCGCCTCCGGCCACAGGTAAAAATGTGCCATAGAGCGTACCCCCCGCAAACCGGCCTCCGGCTGATCCCACTCCTCCTGAATCATTTGCCGGACTACCCTGTGGACCGGGAAGACCCTGAGACTTCCGGACTGCCAGAATCAATGGGTCCTCCAGGGCCTCTTCATTCTCCTGTTCTCCCGTGGGCATATTAAGCACCTTCAATGATTCCCCAATCAAAGCAGGTAACTCCTCACAGCGAAAAACTCACAATTCTCGCCTGTTCCTCCGGGATCTCACCTTCCTCGAGCTCTTCCTCTTCCCCCAGATCCCTGTCGGAGTCTAGCAGCTCAGACTCCGGGGAAAAGGGCTCCTCGTCAGCTGTTCTCGCCTTCTTGGCTGGCAGGTCTGGAACCAACAGCTTGCCCTCCGCCCCCCTCTTGCAAGGGACTTGGGCCTCCTGCTGTCGCATGCAGAAAGCTTTGTGCAACAACAGTACAAACTCCGGGGAAAAACCGCCGGGACTTCCTTCTCCCGAGAAAGTGCCCGGCAAAGCCTGGGAGGATACCTGCTGTTCCGCCGACAAGGAGGGCAGCGAAACCTCCCCAAGGATCCCTTCCAAAACTTCCTCTGCATCTCCAGACCCAGGAGCTGGAAGAGACTGCTTAACACTGCCCTGGAGCTCCTGCTCCAAAGGCCGCCTCCAGCGAACAGCCCCTGCACACTCCAGCGTCGGACACCGCACCCCTGCGGGCTCACACACAAGGCACTGCGGACGCGCAGGCATGGTACACCTTGCCTTGTTTCCACTCTCTCTTTTTTTTTTTTTCGTCTTTATTAGCTAAGCAAGAAGAACAAACCAAAACAGGGAACTTAAACGTTCTAAATATATACTAAACGATATAGAATGTAAAACAGAAAAACAATGTCAAGAAAAGCTTGCCGTCCGGCTCCTACCGTGCTCTGCACCGTGTCCCCTCACCTCCCGGAGGCAAGGAATGGAAAAGCTGAAAAGCACGCGCCAGCCAGAGCGGGAAAACTCCTCCGCACCAGGCCGCAACGCGCTGCCCGAGGCCGCGGGCCACGCTGCCACTCCCTCCCTCCCCCCCCCCCCACAAGCAGCAAAAATTATCTTCGGCAGGGCTCCACGCTGTCATCCCTCGCCGCTTCTCTGCCCAGCTAGGCGGTCCGAGGGGAAAGGAGGATGCGAACTTCCTGCCCCCGCGCTCAGCCGCCTAAGTGGTTTCCGACACGAGGCGGGAGACCGAAGCAGAGGTCCTTCGCCGCAGGAGAACCGGCCGCAAATAACAAGGCCGGTCTCCGCTGCCCCAAACGCCGCTGCTCTTCTTTTTTTTTTTTTTTTTTAAAAACTTGCTATATTAGCCTTTGAGAAATGGCAGGCTCGCTGTAAGCCTTCTCCGCCGGATGGGGGGGGGGGGGTGGAGGGGAGCGGGCCCCAAAATAACTCACTGAAGGAACCCAAAGGAAATTAAATCAAACAAATTGCCCCAAAAGCAAGCAACAAAAAACCTTCCTATGTCTCTCCTAATCTGCCAGCTTGCTGCTTCACTCCAGCTGCTTGGAGACTAAGTAAAAACTGAGGCTGGTGGGCTGTGCCAGGTCTATGTATATCCTGACGTCATCAAGAGTTGGATTGACTTAGTCTCCAAGCTGCAGGAATAGGAGCACAACCCAGCATTAAGGGACTGGACTAGATAGACGACTAGGAACCACCAATAGCCTGGGATGCAGGGGAGCCCGAAACCCCCTCTCAAACAGCCAGGGGGGGGAGGGTGTCGTCCTCCATTTCAGTTGTCTGCGGGAGCCTTTTTTTTTGTAACTATAGCAAACGAAAATAAAAACAGCACACCCTGCCATGAAAGGAAAGTAAAGAAAGGAAATTAAAGAAAAAACTAGCCTATGCTCCTTCGTCATCCCTTCAGCGAGTCCAGCACTCTGGCTCACTACCTCCTCCAGCTGCTTGGAGACTGAGCATACTGGGGCTGGTGGGCGGTGCCTGCTGCATTAGTACACTGGTGTCATCAAAAGATGACATGCTCAGTCTCCAAGCTGCTAGAAGAGCTACACTACCCAGAGGTGCGGGACTAGTCTGGAGGAACGATAAGGAACAGCCGTTACTAAAGCATCAACTTTGGGAAAATGTTGCCATTTGTCCAGAACATCTGGATACTAGGCATAAATCTTCTCCAACTGCCTCCCAGAAAGGCATCTGGAGAGTCTCACTCAACCTGAACCATCTTCTGCATTTCCAGCAGAAAAGGGAAGCCTTAGGCCTTTTAATACCCACAAGAATAGAATTTGACTGCGACTTTTCTTCTCCTCTGAAAGATCATCTATACGGAGATTAA
Source organism: Ichthyophis bannanicus (assembly GCA_033557465.1). Lineage (NCBI taxonomy): Eukaryota > Metazoa > Chordata > Amphibia > Gymnophiona > Ichthyophiidae > Ichthyophis > Ichthyophis bannanicus. The sequence continues at coordinate 350,306,880 of CM066036.1, read as the reverse complement.
TGGTGATCTGAGAGGTTAAGGCAGGGATCTCTTCCCTGCGCAACAGACATCAGAATAATCATCCTCAAGAAGGGACAAATTCTCCTTCTCTACTTGACAAACTATGTAAACTATCAAGAAAATCCGTGTCAGAACTCCATCAAATCCCTCCTTGGACAAGCGATCTCCCAGAGATTATAGGGAACATTATTTTGGAAGCTTTCCACAGCTAATCTTGCCATCACGGAACAACTCTCAGGAAGAGAAAGTTGGTTTAGTGAGTCCCTGAGAGGAAGAGACACCAACAGAGAAGTCTGCTCGCAAAAGGTCTTTTCTCCAGAAAGACCATGCATGCCTAAATAAAAAGGAATTCAAAAGCAGCAGGGACCTCCAAACCCTGAGGAACAACTTCATCTGGATCAAAAATTTCTCGAAGTTGAGGTGGACCCAGCTGGAGACCGGGAGACAAAATGGCAGCTGTTCCCAGCATTTGAGGAGACCTAAGAGAAGGACGAGAAGCAGCCCCTGAAGATGCTGCCAGTAGGGAAGGACCCTCAGAGGAAATACCCAAAGGTTCCCCCTTATTGGCAGCACAAATGTTTTTAAACAGGAACCACCACCATTTACCACAAGTCAAGCAATGTTGAGAGCACTTCGGCATGAAGAAACAAAAACAACAACAACAACAAATAGATGATCCCAGCCATGAAGGAACTGAAAGAAACAAAAGGCGCTGAACAAGATCCCACTTGCCAGAAAGTGCTGATAAACTGTGGCGGGACTCAGCTGCGAGCCGCAAATGTCCCCCTTCAGCGGAAGAGAAAACGGCAAGAAGATATACACAAAAAACGGACTCATTATGGCTGCAGGTGCCCTGGAGCTGCAAAACTTACAGTTAGCTGCGAAGAAAAGGGACTTCTTTCTAGCCATCAGAAAGAAAAGCTCCTGGGAATATTGAAGGTGGCTGGGTCGGGGAGGAGTGTAAGGAAAAAGAAAGAAGACAAAAAAAACCCCCACACTAAACAGGACAGAGTTTTGCACTACAGTAACCCTCTCCACCTCCCTTTTTTATTCTTTTTTAAAAGAAATTAAGAGAATTCCAAGGTTCGAAACCCCCTATATAAGGAGGAACACTAGAAGAGTTCAACCTGACCATGGTGACAGAGAACCAAACCCCCCCCAACCTTTGCAGAGTAGGAAACTACAGAGGGGCATTGAAAAATATGCCCTGAAGACATACGCTAACTGGGTTCAACTGGAGGCACCCCCAAGGATAGCTACCAGGAGCCCAAAATCCTAAGCACCAGACCATCTGCTGAAGACAGAATTAACACAAGAGGGTGCCCTGGCTGCACCAGCCTTTATACCAATGATAGAAACATTGGAATCTTTGTTCTCTGTTTCCATCATCTGCTGACTGGGGAACATAACCCACTGGTCTAGCAGGATGATATGGAGAGGAGCATTATAATATTCTCCGTTTTGCTCTCTATTTAAAAGTGACATTATGGCTCTGGGAAAGAGTGAAGCAGATGGGGGTGTGGTCCTCAATCCTCCCATTCAGTGATAAAAGCCAAGGCAGATACTCGTACATTCTGGAAATAAATGCATGGCTGTGCAAATTGTTCTCAAGAATATTTTGGCTTCCTTGCTATGATAGTCCAAAGACTACTAAGCATAGATGGGCTCCATCTGTCAAAGAAGGGATGGAATGTCCTCAAGAATATATTGGCAAACCTACTGAATTGTCAAGGTCAAGGTCTGATGGACAAAACCTTCAAGTAAGTAAAATATTAAACACTTGCAAAAGAAATGAGAACAGGTTGAAAAGTGCATGCTCTAAACCAGGAGGTGGCCAACTCCAGCCCTGGTGCACCACAATACAGCTTGGCTTTCAGGATGTCCCTAATAAATATTCATGAGGTCCCACTGTATGCAAATATCTCTCATGAATATTCATTATGAACAGCATCAAGGGACTGAAAACCAGGCTGGATTGTGGTGCACCAGGACTGGAGCTGGGCACCCCTGCTCTAAACCAAGGCACGACATACCCTGGTTGCGAGGTCATGATGGCACCTAGAAATTGCACCCTGGTGCTCATGATTTTATACTGCAGAGTGGGGTGGGGGGGGGGGTTGGCTGCTGGGGGGGAAAAAAAAACCAAAAAACAAACAAAAACAAAAAAACCCACCACCCACACCCCACTGCATTTCCAACTTTTCCACTGTAATCAGCTCTCCGCATGCTTGAGCTGCACGACGGGGAAGCTCAAACTAATCTCACAATTTCAAGCATCCTGAGAGTATATAGTTTGATAACTATCATGTAAATTGTTTTATGTTAAACGTTTCTATGTATATAGTTAAATGTTCTCTGTAACTGTTAGTTCGATGTAAACCGCCCCTGATCTTTTGGAAGGGCGGTATAGAAAAAAACATTCAAATAAAATATATAATAAAATAAATTGCAAGATTAGCGCCAAAACCTTATGTGGCTCAAGCATACAGAGAACTGACCACAATCTTAAAGTAGCTGCAGCAAAGTAGAATTGGTGAGTGAAAGAGACTGGGGGAAGGCTTAAGGGAGAGGGTATGAGAGACTTAGAAGGGAGGGAGGGTGTTCAGAGAGAGATTGGGTGAAGGCAAGGTGTGGGAGCATAAGATGTTTGCTTCACATATCACCAGGCCATGGCAATATATGAAGAAAAGCAAAAAAGATCACAGAGGGTAATGGGAGGGGGGACATGGAAAGGTGGCATTCCCTTCTGTTGGCACTATACAGCATACATTAAGGGCCTGACTTTTTAAGCTCTTTCCCCCCCCCCCCCCCCATAGAAAACGGAAAAACAGTCTTAGTAAACCAGGCCCTAAAAATGAATTGCAATACACCTTTGGGGTGAGGATGGGGGGGGAGCACAGTGTAACATAGGTCTCAGTCAACTTCTAAGTCTTTAGACTGCCTCCTAGATGTCAAGAACATTTGTCAAGGATTGCTCTAAAGCTCTGCACATAAGATGTGTTTCACATTGGGGCAGCAACAGAAAAACTAAGGGGTTTACTGCCTTAATTGTAAAGCCCCCCCTCCCAGACTCCCTCCTCTAGAGCACTAGTTCTTAACCCAGTCCTCAAAGCACACTAGCCAGTTTGTTTTTCAAGATTCCCACAATGAATATGCATGAGAGAGATTTGCATGCACTGCCTCCACTGTATGTAAATCTCTCTCATATGTATTCTTTTTGGAAGCTCTATTCATGCATTGGATATAAAAAAAAAAAACACAACCAAAAACACGGGCACAGAGACGTCCAAAGCACCGAGACGTCTCCAGAGCCTTTAGAAGCCAGCTCTAGGGACATCCAGGTCTGAACAGGGCTGTGGTAGAGGCATGGCAAGGGCATTCCCAGGAACATGGACATCTGGTGTCACATCTAAGTTTAGACCTACTCCAGGCACAAACAAGCTCTGAAAAGTGCTTGTTTTGGCTAAAAAACATACAAGAGGATGTAGAGAAAAATAGCACTCCATCATCTCCAGTACTCAGCACAGTGTCAACGATAGCAGCGGTGGGATTTCAACCCTGGCTACCCTGTTCCTAGTCCACTACTCTGGCCAAAATTTTATGTATTATGCATTTTATTTATTTTATGTATTTTATTATTGTACACCGCCTTGATTGTTACAGAAAGGCGGTTTTTATCAAATGATTAAACCTTAAACCTTATTAGGCTATCCTAGACATCCAGGTCCTGAAATACTGCTCTGGGGACATCTATGTAGACAGCCCCAAAGACGTCCATGATAGAGCACGTCCACGTTTGTGAAATTGTGTCTGCACCTAGACATGCCTGCTTTTCCTCCCACCAGACGTTCTGGCTTAGCCATCCCAGATTGCACTTGGACGTCCCTTCTAAAATTCCCCTCCATGGATATCTTGAAAACCTGACTGACAGGGTATGCCCCAGAGACTGGGTTGAAAGTCATTGCTTTTGAGTGACCTTCAATCCATGGTGGTCAGTAAGCCCGACACATCCTCACCACAATCCCAATACCAGAATACAGAAGAGTTGCCTACTTGCCCCCCACTAAAGCCCTGCCCCTTATATAGAGTATGGTCAACCTATCCCCACTCCTCTCAGGGTCCCCAACTCACCCTTAGAAGTCAAGGAGAATGGCAAAGGGAACAGGAATGATCCCCACTTTTTCCTGCTCTGGCAGCTACCTATACTACTCCTGCTCGAATTCTGCACACAAAATTCAAAAAAGTGCGTCAAAAGATCTGAATTATTCAAAATTCTGTTTTGTCTGTCAAATTAACAAAATTATTTTAGTAATTTTTTTCTTCATTGTATTTTAAATTAAGTATCACAAAAAAGTACAAAATTTGAATTGTGTGCAGAATTCCAGTAGGGGTACTAAACAAATATGATGCCAGTTGACACCCAGACAAGGTTCAAATCCCACTAATACGCCTTGTGGGCCTGGGCAAGTCACTGAACCCTCAAATACAAACTTAGATTGTAAGCCTCTGGGAACAGGGAAATACCTACTGTACCTAAATGTAACTTGCCTTGAATTACTACTGGAAAGCCATGAGCTAAATAAAATAAATTCTACTAGGTATTATACTTCCAAATAAGGGTGGACCTCCAAGTCCTTGTAGTCGAGTGGGCTCAATGGCCCTCCTCTCCAGATCCGGTGGGACTAAAAATAGAAAGTCCTCCACCAGCCAAAGCCTAGCCCTACCCCTACAGAGGGTAGGGTAGGGCATGGTAGAACAGTCAGGTCAGTCTGCCCCTCCCCCCCTCCTTCCCCAAGACTCCATCTCACCAAGAGGAGTCCAAGGAAAGCATGACTGGGCAGGAGTGATTCCCATCACTTCTGCCCCAACGACTGCCTATAGAAATGTGCTGCTGGCTGACTCCTAGCAGTAGTCTTGTGGCACTACCGTTTTCACTTCCAAATAAAAGGGAACCTCCAAACCCTAAAGGTCCAGTGGGCCAGACACCCTCCCTCACCATTTCCAGTGTGGGTCCAAAATGCAAAATAGTCTCCCCACACACTCAAAGCCCCACCTCTGAATTAGGTTAGGGTAAAGTTAGGTCATTCTGGCTAACTCTCCTCCCCAGGACCCCGACTCATCCCTAGGAATCCAAAGGAGGGATGATGGCGGGGAGATCATGCCAGGTCCCTTCCCCTGTGGTTGCCTATACAAATAAAAGAAGCCAGCTGCCATAACTAACTAACCGACAAATAAAGCAATGGGACCATATGGAACGCATCCAGTTAAGATAACTTAGGAAGATCTGGTAACGCCACTGTTTGATGTTTTCAGTGCTTCTTTAGAATCAAGAGTTGTTCCAAAGACATGGAGACAGGTAGAGAAGAGGCTGGCAACTACAAGCAGATTACTCACTACTGAGGCAAGACTAAATTAATGGACTCACTACAAGAACAGAGGATAGTACTGCTTCTAAAATCCAATGGATTACAAAATCCAAGCCAGCATGATTTTACCTGGAACTGATCTTGGGGGATAAATCTGACTACGTAACCAAAGAGCGGAATTAGGATATAATCTATTTCAATTTCACCAAAGCCTTTCACACGGTTCCACGGATGGTTTGGTATGCCATAGGGAATAGTCCTTGGTCTGGTTCTTTTAAACCATTTATAAGCATTATAGAAGGGCTATCAAGAAAGTTTTGCCTTTTCAGAAATATCAGATCTGCAACAGGGTGGACACCCTGAAAGGTTTGGAAAATATGATCACGAATCTAGCAAAGTTTGAGGAATGGTCTAGATCTTGGCAGCTGAGAAGTAATGATCAAAAATGCTAGGACATGCATGTGGGTTGCAAAATCCCAATGGAGTGGTACAGTAGGTGGGTTGAAACTCTTTTCTATACAAAAGAATAGGATCCTATCTGACAAGCAATCTCAAGATGACCAAGCAGGCAGATAAAGTAAAAACAAAAGCCAGAAGGATACTTGGGTGCACAGGGAAAACAGGTCACCTTTGTACATGTCTCTGTTGTCACATCATTTGGATGACTACAGCTTGTAAAGAACATAAACCGATTATAGTAACTGTTCACTAGACCAATTTCAATGGAGATAGCCTTAAAGAAATAAAAGTAGTGCAGTTACAGTGTTACTTTCCTGATATGTGAAGAGGATTTTAGCTGCTAAAAAAAATCTTTTTTTTACCTTTATTTCTATATATTAAAGATCTAAACACGTGCCCTAGAAGAGAGACAGAAAAGAGGAGCTAAGATAATTACATTTAAATACCTCCAAGATCTGAAAATTGGAAAGGAGATGCTGAAACAAAGGACCATGGGATGAATGTGTTGTCTGTCTTGACTAGATTGTAAACTCTGATTAGCATGGGTCTGTACAGTGCTGTGTATGCCTTGTAGCGCTATACAAATGATCAGTAGTAGTAGAAGAATGTGAAAGAGGTAATCTCAGAGACAAATGTTTATATAAGCAGGCCTTGACAAATTTTCTTAGAATCTAGGAGCCAGATTAAAAATTTAAGATCCAGATGCTAAGACTTGTCACAGTGCTCCCTCCCCCCTCAAAGTCTCACAGTCCTTCAAGATCTTGATTTACTGTTTTCCTATTTTTTATGGGAAAAGAAAAAAAAATAAAATCAGACCCTTATTGTGCCATTACACAATGTCAACTGAAGGCAGCAACCCTTCTCCTCCTTCCACCAACCCCAATGAATATGTTGTCAGCAGCATACTGGTGACCCTTGTAGCTGCACCTAATTTCTCCCCTTTTTGGACTTCACATAGCCATGGCCAATAATACGTGAACAGCAAAAGTCTCCTATAGCCTCCCCCCCCCCCAGTACCCCGACCACATTCTCTTATTAGCCCTTCCCCCATCATCTTGACTCTCTCATTCCACCCACCCCCATATCAAACCAGATCTCTTTCCATTCCCACTGTATTGCACAGAAATAACTCTGCTTCCTCTCCACTGCAATCAGCTCTCTATAAAAACTTCCAACCATGCAATAGAGGAAGCTCTACTGAGCTCACAGTTTTAAGTCTTGCAAAGTAAGTGGGAACTTCTTCCACTGTATGGCTCCAGCTTTTTGCAGAAAGCCGATTAGAGGGCAAGGAGGAAGCACTGAACCAAAAACTCTCAGGACCTTCAAATCCTGGGCACCAGGGTGTAATTTGTAGTTGCCATGTTGACCTGGCACCCAGGATTTGTCGAGCCTTGTTTTACAGAAATAATGGATGCATGGAACAGCCTGCCAATGGAAGTGGTGAAGAAGAGTTCCTGTATTAAAGACAGGAAAGCGAAAGGTATAGCAGAACTAAGCAGGTGGTGTGGCTTAAATGGGCTATATGGTCTTTGCCATCATATTTTATGATTCTGTTTCTTTATAAATAATTGCTAAAATTCCATTTGCTTTCGGACTACCACCACACACTGATCTGAGAATTTCAACCTGTTATCTACAGTCCTCTATAGATATCTAGTACTGTGTATCTGTGGTTACGATTAATTTTTCCCCTTTGTGTACCTGACCATATTAAAATTTACTGTTTATATACCCAGTTCCTCAGTCCTGCAAGGGTCTTCTGCAGTTCCTCAGTCTGAATATTTCTGTCATATGCCAAATCTGATCATTTCTATTCACTGCTCCCTTTTCCAGATCGTTAATGATTAAGTTAAACAAGGCTGGCACTATTTACTTCTCTCTATTGGGAAAACTAACCATTTAGTTTTATTTAGCCATCACCCCAAAACGCGGAAAAGGTCTGCCCTCACGTCATCATCCCTACTACATGTGAGAAGAGTAGTTTATTCATATATATATATATATATACACACACACACATCACCTTTCCACTCCCTTTGCCGAAAGGAGTGGGAATTTTTCGTTACCCCAATCATCCTGCTCTCACCTCCAGAGCCTCCAGACTGACGAAACTGGCAATGGCAAAGCCGTCGATGATCTCCTCCTCACAGGAGCTGGCCGCCTCTTTCCGCCGCCGACGCGGCGGCCTTGGTCGGGCCGCACCGCTGGGAACCGTGTTCTGCTCCTGTTCTGAGCCTGATGAAGCTGAAACGGCGAGAGCGCCCCGGGCCTGGTTAGCGCTCAGTAGAAACCCCGATGCCAAAGGTTGTGGCTGACCTAATAGTGGTGGAGTCTGGGCACTTAGCCGCCTCCTATCGCGATCCCGCTGGGACTTGGAACGGCGCTGTTGACGGACATTACTCCGACTACAAGCAGGGGCCTCCATGGTTTTTCTGTTTGTGTATGTATGTGTATATATATATGTGTGTGTGTGTATGTCCGGGGGCCTTCGTCTTACGTCACTTTCCGGATCCTCCCCTGGCGCAGCCAGGCACCCTAAACCTTCCGTTCCAACCTCTGCTCCTGCTGTCACCCACCGGACCACATCTCCAAGACCCGCCTCCCAGCCGCCCTACTATAGGTCCAACAAGAAACCCTCGACTTCTACGGATTGGATCAAGCTGCGCACCAGTAAATCAACAGCGCTCTCTTCTCCCTACCCTTGAGTGTGCTTCAATTGGTAGACATTTAGTGTGTCTTTCTTTCCGTGCTTGGATTGGTCAGACATATAGCCACCAGAGTTCTGAAGGACCGGTAAAGAAGCCTCGCGACAATCCCTTTAAAAAAAACTAAAAGGCCAACCTAGATTTTAAAAGGACATTTAAATCCGTCCCGACAGCTGAAACAGAGCGCTCTTTCATATGGCCATTTCGAAATCGGCGTGCTTTACCAGTTATCACAAGACAAAGAATAATTTTAATTAACTAGAACGGTTCCTCGCAGAGTCGCAGTTCACGCAATATTAACACGCGTCCCATGGTTACCTACAAAAAGGAAGCTATGTGAATAATACAAAAATAATGGAGGGGAGGAGGAAGAAGAGGCTAACGATCTGTCTTCCACGACAGGAAAGAACCGGGAACGGGAATAAAACAAAGCGATGAAAGAGGCAAAGGGACAGTGTCACTCAACAGACCACCAACCTTCAAAATCTCACCCGGATAAAGTAAAAAACTAGCTGAGAAAGAACATTGCCGTTAGTCTGTAGCCCGCCCCCGCATCGCGTTCACTTTGGAGCTTCAAATAAAGCAATAAGCACCACTAGTTGGTTGGAGAGTGAAGGATAGTGATGTACACCTGGCAACTACCCTCCTGCAAATAGAAACGCAATTAACTCATTGTGGCTGCTATCCTTACTCCCACGCGCAACAAACTTAAAGCCACCATCCGCCTGGTCCTAGACAAGGCATCCTGTCCACTAAAAGCCCGTTTAAGGATATGAGGTAGAAGTGACTACCTTACTGCTGCTATTTATCTCCCCCCCCACCAAGTCAAACCGGTCGATTTTCTGTCTCGCTGCATGCATAGATTTGTAATTCTGCTATTTTATCATTGATTTTGTTTAAGAAAACATACCACTCTATTGAAAGCAAAACTCTAAATCCATGTGTGCAGTGGGGAAAATCATGACTAGATCGACTTGTCTGGTTGACTGAGTTAAGTGGCAACCCTACTACCAAATGCTCTAAAACCACAGCCTCCAGGGCCTTCTCACTGTTTGCACCTAGGGCCTGGAATGCCCTCCCACCCGAACTCAGATCCATCACTAGCCTCACTACATTCAGAAAGGCATTAAAATACCACCTGTTTCTAGCATACTACTCTGAAACAACCGCAAATGAACACAGCTCATATACTGATCTTTCCCAGTTATCCCCGGTAGAAAATGGCTAATTCTGCTGATCCTTTCAGTCACACTCTAATAATATTCTACTTATATTTATACTGTACTATAATATTCTCTGTCACTGCTACCATGTAGTTACCTAAAAATTGCCATTTCATAGTTAACCCTATTCACATTTTGTATATAGTTAACCCTATACCTTGTATACAGTTAACACTATATTTTGTAGATAGTTAACCTGTTTACCTCCTAGTTTTTGCACCCTGTTAAATGTAAAAAAAAACCAATGCTGATTGTACCATTGCGTTTAACTTGTTCATTTGTAAACCGCACTGATTAAAAGAGCGCGGTATATAAGAAATAAAAATAAATAAATAAAATACTACCTCTTAACATCCCTCTAATTCTGCTCTCATTGTCCCCTTTGCACTCAGATTCATATTATAGGTACAGTATAAAAGCCTCTCATAAACTTCCTTCCATTTGTTGTCTGCCATCATTTACCTGCAGTGTTTTTAGGAAGATGCAATAAGACTATGCTAAATGTATGGAGAGGCTCTTTGATCCCTCTGCCCTGGGACTTTCTGGCCCAGACACCTAAGCTGGGACCCCAGAGACAAACTCTGACCACTTGAACCCTTCCTCCACTGTCACAGCAATATTTAAGTGGACTACAGGCCATCTTGGCAAATGGCAATGGTTCAACTAATGTCAATGACAGGTAGTTGGACAGCTCTGGTTTGAGTGTTTCCTAGTATCAGGGTACCCAGGCCAGGGGTATCAAGGAGCTGTTAGACTCAAATTTGTGGATCCCATCTTTAGGAAGAAGGGGAGGAGGAGTGGCACTATATGTAAAAACTACTATTAAAGCTTTGGAATTACAGAGCTTAAAAGGGAGAGAGGAGGCATAGTGGGTTAAACTAGAAAGAGGGAAAGAGAAATCTATTTACATTGGTGTGATATACAGACCTCCCTCACAAGAGGAAGAGGTGGACAGAGAGTTAATTGAAGACATACGCAGCATTGCTAGGAAAGGGGAAGTACTACTGATAGGAGATTTCAATATGCCAGATGTTGATTGGCACAATCCTGCTGCCGTATCATCTAGAAGTAAGGAGATCCTGGATTTCTATAGGAAGAACTATTCAAGCAATTGGTAACAGACCCCACACGTGAAGGGGCCATACTGGACTTGGTGCTTACCAATGGTGAAAGTGTTTCTGATGTAGTGGGAGATCATTTTGCATCCAGTGATCACCAGATGGTGTGATTCAGTATTAGGACTAGGGCTGTTAGAATCCATTCAAAGGTGAGGATCTTAGACTTTAGGAAGACTAACTTTGCCAAGATGGGCCAATACCTCAGGGAGTCGTTAGCGGGATGGGAACAGCTGGGGGATGTAGAAAAACAGTGGGCAAAACTGAAAGGGGATATTTTAAGGGCAACCAACCTTTTTGTTAAAATGGTAAATAAGGGTAAAAGGAAAAGGAGACCGCTATGGCTTTCGAAAGAAGTAGCTGAAAAAGTGAAGAAAAAGAGAAAGGCCTTCATGAAATACAAGAGATCACAGAGAGAGGAAGACAGGCATCTATATTTGGAAAAACTTGGAGAAGCTAGAAAAGTAATCAGGAAGGCAAAGATTCAAAAGGAGGAGGAAATAGCCAATGCAATAAAATGGGGGGATAAAGCGTAGTTACTCACCTGTAACAGGTGATCTCCGGGAACAGCAGGAATTTAGTCTTCATGTATGGGTATTGTCGGTACTGACGGAGCCTGCGCGGGAACACTCCCCAGCATCCAATAGGAACGCTTTTGGGAGCATCCCTCAGCACATGCGCGCTGCCTTCCCACCTTTCCAACTGTCCCTCTTCAGTTAAGTTTGCAGCTGAGTGAAAGGACAGGGAGAGAGAAAAGAGACAGAGAGATAGAGAGACAACTCCTGGGGGAGGTGGGTGGGTTGTGAGGACTAAATTCCTGCTGTTCCCGGAGATCACCTGTTACAGGTGAGTAACTACGCTATCTCCAGGAACAAGCAGGAATGTAGTCTTCACATATGGGGACTCCCTAGCTGAAGATGCCAGGGAGATAGCCCCAGGAAGGTGCCAACCCAGAAAGATAGGCATCCTTCCTCCCATGGATCTCTGGCATTCCACCAGGGTTGGTGGGTAGGAGTTGAATTAGGTCTGAAAGAGATTTTGAAGAACAGCTTGGCCAAAGAAGGCATCCCAACAGGAGGCTTTATCCAGGCAGTAGTGAACTGTGAAGGTGTGTACCGAAGCCCATGTGGCTGCTCGACAAATGTCATCAATAGACACAGAGTGGAGATTAGCCGTGGAAGTAGCCATGGCTCTCACATTATGAGCTGTGACATGGTCCTGAAGAGGAAGACCCTTACTCTCATAAGCAAAGGATATGCATTGGGCAATCAATTTAGATAAAGTTCTTTTGGAGACTGGAAGTCCCAAATGACTAGGGTCAAAAGCTATAAAAAGTTAAGAGGACTTTCTATGTTGCTGTGTTCTTTGTATGTAAAAGGCTAAGGCCCTTTTACAATCCAAAATATTAAGGTTTCTTTCTGCATTAGAGGCATGAGGCCTCGGAAAAAATGCAGGAAGATAAATTGATTGATTCAAATGAAAAGGCGAAACCACCTTTGGCATAAAGTGTGGATGAGTTCTAAGAACAACCTTATCATGATGAAACCTAGTATAAAGAGGATCAGCCACTAAAGCTTGCAATTCACTAATGCGACATGCAGAGGTGATTGCAATTAGGAAGATGACCTGCCAGGTCAAAAACATAAGGGCTGTAGTGGCTAAAGGCTCAAAAGGCGGCTTCATAAGCTGCCCGAGAAGTAGGCTTAGATCCCATGCCACCGGAGGTGGCTTGATGGGAGGTTTGGTTAATAGAAGGCCTCTCATAAATCTTGATATGAGTGGATGAGAGGAAATTGGTTGTCCATTCAGAGGCTTATAAGAAGCTGCAATTGCACTCTTACTGAATTGGTCTTTAGACCAGAATTTGATAAGTGAAGGAGATACTCTAGTATCAATTCCAAGAGTATGCCAAGGGGGTTTAATCCCTTCTTGCAGCACCATATAGTAAAACATTTCCTCTTGAAGGCATAAGATCTTCTTGTGGAAGGTTTCCTAGAAGCCTGAAGGATATCTTTTACCTGTTGGGACAGATTGAGATCCTGGAGGTTTAAGCCTTCAGCAACCAGGCCGGTGAGGTGCAGGGACTGGGGATTCGGGTGCCATAGCGCCCCGTTCTCTTGAGAAAGGAGATCTGGAGCATGCCCTAACTCCAGAGGTGCAGCTTGAGAGAGATGTAGAAGCAGGGGATACTACGCTTGGCGTGGCCATCGTGGCACTATGAGAATCATGCGACCCTTGTCTCTCTGAAGCTTGAAGAGTGTTTTGGGGATGAGGGGAATGGGTGGGAAGGCATAAAGGAAGCCCTGACCCCAGTGAAGGAGGAAGGCATCCCTTGTCTGACAACTGTGAGCCGGAATCCTGGAACAGAACCAGGGAAGTTTGGCATTCAGTGGACTTGCAAAGAGGTCTATGTCTGGAGTGCCCCAGAGATGAAATATCTTTGCCACCTGGTCCAGGTGGAGGGACCAATCATGAGGCAGCAGTACTCGACTGAGTTTGTCTGCCCAAAGGTTTTGAATGCCTGGAAGATATACCACTAGAAGGTGAATTTGATACTCTCTGGTGAGGGCCCACAGTCGTAAAGCTTCGTTGCATAACGACAGAGAGCCTGTCCTGCCCTGCTTGTTGACATAGAACATTGCTACTTGATTGTCCATCTGGACTAGGACTGTCTTGTAGCTGAGCTGGGCGTGGAATACTCGAAGAGCTAAATAGATTGCTCTTAATTCCAGGAGGTTTATGTGTAAACCAGCCTCCTGTGGCGTCCAGGTTCCCTGGGTAGAGAGATGATTCAGGTGTGCTCCCCAACCCACCTGTGATGCATCTGTCATCAGGGTGGCCTGAAAAAGGGGTTGATGAAAGGGAGACCCCACTGTCAGGTTTTCTAGTGATTGCCACCATTGGAGGGACAAAATTAGTCGGTGAGAGTTTATTATTTTGTCCGACAAATGACCTGTGGCCTGTGTCCACTGTGTGGATAGGGTCCACTGAGCGGCTCGCATGTGGAGGCGAGCATATGGGACTACATGAACTGTGGATGCCATATGTCCCAGCAACTGTAGTAGCTCTCGAGCAGTTAGGGAGGATTTCCCTGCTGCTTGAGAAGCTAGTTGCATTATGCGAAGACACCGAGCCTGTGGAAGGAAAGTCTTTGCCTGTCTGGTATCTAGACAGGCCCCTATGAATTCCAGGCACTGGGAAGGAACAAGTTGGGATTTTAGGAAGTTTATTACCAACCCCAAGTATTGGAGGATTCGCATTGTGCGAGACAGTGCAGTGCTGGCTTCTGCAACTGTAGGGGCTCAAATGAGCCAGTAAGGGAAGACGAATATCCCCAGGGTTCGTAGAAATGCAGCTACTACTGCCATGCATTTCGTGAATACCCTTGGTGCTGAAGCCAGACCAAAGGGAAGAACCCTGTACTGGAAATGTTTTCCCCTGAAAAGGAATCACAAGAATTTCCTGTGATCTGGATGGATCAGAATGTGAGTGTATGCATCCTTTAAGTCTAGAGAGCAAAGCCAATCCTGGCTTTGAAGGTATGACAGAAGAGTTCCTAGAGAAATCATTTTGAACTTCTCTCGAAACAGGTATTTGTTCAATTCTCTGAGGTCTAAAATGGGTCTGCGTCCTCCTGTTTTCTTTGGAATAAGAAAATAGGGGGAGTAGAACCCTGCACCCCGTTGAAGAATGGGTACCTCCTCTATTGCCCCTTGGGCAAGAAGTGTTGAGACCTTGTGATCTAGCAGATTTTCTGCAGAGGTTTGAGAATTGAATTGCTTTAGAATTGTAGGAGGGGGCATGCTGTGAAAAAGAAGCTTGTACCCTTCTCCTACAATGGACAAGGTCCAATCTTCTGCTGTTATCTGATGCCATCTGTTGGCAAAGTGGCATAACCTGCCTGGGATGTTGGGGGGTTGGGACCCCTCAGAGGCAGGAAGGCTAAGCTCTCTAGGAAGGAGTCAAAGCCCTTGAGGGGGCTGAACCTGCAGAGCTGGTTGGGCTCTTGGACCTTTTGGCTTTTTTTGTTGTCTAGTTTGTCCCTTTTGGGCAACCTGACCCTGGGATTGACTTTGCTGGGTATAGGAAGGATAAAACTTCCTCTTTTTGCTGAAAGAGGGTTTTTTATAAGGCTTCTTTTTTGCTGGAATGGCTGTAGACTTTGACAATCTATCTAAAGTAGTACTGTCAGCATCTAACTCGTTAGCCTTTTCCTGCCAATTCTTGCCGAAGAGATTCTCCCCCGTGCAAGGAATGTTGCCTAACTTGTCCTGTACCCAAGTCTCCAAGTCTGATGCCTGTAGCCAGGCAATCCGTCGTGTGCCAATGGCAATAGCAGAGGTTCTGCTGATGTATTCGAAGCAGTCAAAGGCTGCACGATTAACAAACTTGGAGACATCTTGAGCATGCTTAACTAGAGCAAGAAAATCTTGTCTCTTGTCATCTGGGAGAAATGGGCTCATAAGTTCCAAGTCTCCTGTGACTTCCTTGAGGAACATTCCCATATATAGGATATATGAACTGATCCTAGCTGAAAGCATGGAAGCTTGAAAAGTTCTGCGCCCAAAAGCATCCAGAGTCCTGCATTCACGACCTGGAGGATTGGATGCATGCCTCTTTGCACTTTTCATCCTACGCATGGCTGATTCCACTACCATTGAATGGTGTGGCAGCTGAGTTTTCTGAAATCCAGGACATGGCGGAACTCGATACATAGTATCAAGTCTCCTAGAGTGAGGAGAAGTAGTCAGAGGTGTCTCCCACATTCTGAGCATCAAGTTATGCAGAATTTCATGGATAGGCAGAGTGGCTGCCTCCTTAGGAGCTTTAGGATATTGGAGAATTTCCAATTCCTTTGCTCTGGGTTCCTCTTCAGGAGCTACTGTGATTGAAAGACCTTTGGCCATATCACGGATGAAATCCTGAAAAGACATGTCCTCTGGAGGTGACATTCTGTGTTGGGGAGAAGAGGGATCTTCTGGGAGAATTGTCAGAGTCTTTGGAATCGGAGGAATCGAAGTATTCCTGACCCCGATGCTCCTGCAAAGCACGGTCCCCGTACCCATCGAAGGCGGTACCGAGCTGACCCGATACCGATCTGTCGATTCCAGCCAGAGATGGCATTGGAAGAATTCCCACTGAGGCCGGTACCGTTGGTACCGGTATCGTCGGTGTCTGTACCAGTGTCTGTACCGGTGTCAGTACCGGCATCGGTGTCGATGTCGGTACCGGTGCCCGTTGGACCACCGGTACCGCAGCTGAAAGAAGAGCTGCGATGCTGCGCTCGATAGCGAAGAACCTCTGGTCTATCGACTCTGCCGATGCCTGGGTGTCGGTACCGGTAAAAACGTCCGGAACCCCTGAGCATGGCACAGATAGTTCTTGCGAGGTTGAGGCCTCGAGAACATCCTGAAACCCCATCGATGCTTTGGAAGCCGAAGCCTCCCGCCGGGGCTGTTTTGCCGTTGTGGTTTCCTCAAGGGCAATGCCAATGGCCTCTCGATGCTTAGCAGGAGAGCTACCCTTTGAGGACCGGCTTTTATGTTTAGTTACCTGAGATCCATGGGAGGAAGAAGAGGCCCTTGATGATGTCAATGCAATGGATCTGGCATCCGAAGAAAAGAGGGTACCGAGCTTTGCAGCCCGATTCTGTCTTCCTCTTTTAGTCATCCCCATACAGGAGAGACATTCAGTTGGAGAATGTTCAGGTCCTAAACATTTAAGACACCAATCATGGGTGTCAGTGACGGAGATGGTACCGCCACACTTAGTACATTTTTTTAAAACCACTAGTTGGCTTTTCCATGTTTTAGGAATATGAGGTCTAGTGCCCAAAATGGCTCCTAGCACCAAAGAGAAAAGTTTCTGAAGAGAAACAGTCTAACGCCTAATTTTTTTTTTTTTTTTAATGAAAAGAAAAGTACTGGCGGTACCGGTAAGTGTCGTGTGGTAGGCAAACGCGACCACAAGAAAGAAATTTAAAGACGGAATTTTCTGCGGTGACAGGGAATAGATCCTGTCGGCTCTGTGGAAAATGAAGAACTGAAGAGGGACAATTGGAAAGGTGGGAAGGCAGTGCGCATGTGCTGAGGGATGCTCCCAAAAGCATTCCTATTGGACGCTGGGGAGCATTCCTGCGCAGGCTCCGTCGGTACCAACGATACCCATATGTGAAGACTAAATTCCTGCTTGTTCCTGGAGATGACATTTTTCAGATATGTTAGTGAGAAGAGGAAGGGCAAAAGTGGTATTGTCAGACTCAAGGGTGCAGGGGAGGAATATGTAGAAGCTGATAAGGATAAAGCGGAATTGCTTAACAAATATTTCTGTTCTGTGTTCACAGATGAAGAATCAGGAGCAGGACCTCAGAAAACACCCACAAACAGGAACAGAAGCGAGGGACATCTTGAACAATTTTCAGAAGACTGTGTTCATGAGAAGCTAGCTCAACTTAAAGTAGACAAAGCGATAGGACCGGATGGGATACACCCTAGAATACTGAGGGAACTTGGGGACGTTCTAGCAACTCCACTGACTGACCTTTTCAATGCCTCGCTGGAGTCGGAAGTGGTGCCAAAGGACTGGAGAGAGGCTTTACACAAAAGCGGAAGTAAGGATGTGGTTGAAAACTACAAGCTGTTTAGTTTAACTTCAGTGGTGAGTAAATTATTGGAAACATTGCTGAAAGAGAAAATAGTGAGGTTTCTGGAGTCCAGCGGATTACAGGATCCGAGGCAGCATGGATTCACCAGAGGCAGGTCTTGTCAGACAAATCTGATTGATTTCTTTGACTGGGTGACCAGGGAGTTGGACCGAGGGAGAGCCCTAGATGTGGTGTATTTAGATTTCAGTAAAGCCTTAAACACTGTTCCTCACAGGCGACTTATAAACAAACTGAGCACCCTAGGGATGGACCCTAAAGTTACTGCTTGGGTTAGAAATTGGTTGGGTAGGAGGCGACAAAGAGTACAGGTAAATGGAGCTCACTCTGAGGAGAAGGATGTTACCAGTGGTGTGCCCCAGGGATCTGTCCTTGGTCCGATTCTTTAACATCTTTGTTAGTGATATAGTGGAAGGGCTGTCGGGTAAGGTTTGCCTCTTTGCGGATGATACCAAAATCTGCAATACAGTAGACACCCAGGAAGGTGTAGATAACATGAGGCAGGATCTAGCTAAGCTTGAAGAATAGTCTAGAATTTGGCAGCTGGGATTTAATGTTAAAAAATGTAAGGTCATGTATTTGGGCTGCAGCAATCCAAGGGAGCAATATAGTACAGGGGGTGAAGTACTTTTGTCCACTAAGGAAGAGCGGGACCTAGGCGTGGTTGTGTCTGATGATCTTAAAGTAGCTAAACAGGTAGAAAAGGCGACGGCAAAAGCTAGAAGGATGCTTGGGTGCATATGGAGAGGAATGGCTAGCAGAAAAAAGGAGGTGATAATGCCTCTGTATAAGTCTTTGGTGTGACCTCATTTGGAGTATAGTGTGCAATTCTGGAGACCGCACCTTCAAAAGGATGTGCACAGGATGGAGTCGGTGCAGAGGGTAGCTACTAAAATGATTAGTGGGCTTCATTATAAAGCATATGAGGACAGACTTAAGGATCTTAATATGTACACCTTAGAGCAGAGGTACTCAAATCCAGTCCTGGAGGGCCGCAAACCAGTCAGGTTTTTGGGATATTCCTAATGAATATGCATGAGATATATTTGCATGCACTGCCTCCATTGTATTTGACTCTATCTCATGCATATTCATTAGGGATATCCCGAAAACCTGACTGGTTTGCGGCCCTCCAGGACTGGATTTGAGTACCTCTGCCTTAGAGGAAAGACGGGATAGAGGTGATTTATTTATTTAACAGTATTTCTATACCGCCTTATCCTATAATCAAGGCGGTGTAACAACAATACAATCAAAAGGAGTGGACGTGTATTTCATGCAATGAAAGAAGTGTCATGATTGCGTGTAAGAAGTTAGTGTATTGGATTAGGTTGAGCTATGTACATTGTGCGCTATTGTACAGCATGAGCTATAATACATTGTTCTATACACTTAGGGGTTAAGATATATCATGTGCCGTTGTACAATTTCTTATCAGGGTTGGAAGGGGTAAGTTGGTAGTTCCTGTTAGTACGGTTAGGTGACGTGTCCATAGTGTTCTATGAACAGTGTTGTCTTCAGCTGTTTGCGAAAGTCTTTGAGGTCCGTTGTCGATCTCAGTTCGTCTGGGAGGGAGTTCCATATTGTTGGGGCAGCCAGGGAGAGAGCTCTCTCTGTGGTGTCCTTGCGTGTTTTTCTGAAGTCACTCGGGGTGTTGACTCTGTTGGAGGTTCCTTTTCTTCTTGGGCGAGTGCTGGTGTCTGGTTGTATGAGGGTGTGCAGGCTGTTGGCTGAAGTGTGGTGTTTGATCTTGAATATGTTTATGATTGTTTTGTATTTGATGCGTGAACTGATTGGGAGCCAGTGTAGGTCTTTTAGAACAGGGGTAATGTGTTCATGTCTTGTTGATCCAGATATTATGCAGGCTGCAGTGTTTTGTGCTAGTTGTAGTGGTTTGAGTGTTTGTTTTGCTAGCCCAAGGTAGATGGGGTTGCATAAATCCAGTAAGGGAGTAAGGCTTCAACGATCCTGTGAGCAGTGAGTGAGAATCAGCTGTGCCTACTTAGTTGGGAACTGTGTGTGAGAGAAAACTGCAGCCAATCTGAGCATTTTTCAAATCATTTAGAATCCCTTCAGCAAAGGCTTCAACGATCCTGTGAGCAGTGAGTGAGAATCAGCTGTGCCTACTTAGTTGGGAACTGTGTGTGAGAGAAAACTGCAGCCAATCTGAGCACTTTTCAAATCATTTAGAATCCCTTCAGCAATGGCGCGCCCGTGCCTGAGGGCCTCGCAAGAGGGCCCTTTGGCGTGGCCCTTAGGCGGTGGACCGTGCGGGACCCACTATCTGCTGCTATATGCTTATTCTATATGCTCATTCTGTTCAGCGATATGCTGTTTGTAGTTAATGTAAGGTAATGTAATGTAAGTTATGTACTGTGTTCCCTGTTTGTACTCCTAGTGTTTTGTTGTGATGTAATGATAATGCAATGTATGTTTCCCTCACCTTTGTTTAACTCTGTGCTGTATTAACCGCTTTGATTGAAGGAAAAGGCGGGATACAAAACATGTTAAATAAATAAATAAAATAATTAGAGCTTGGCATACTGTACGGCAGTGTTCTGTGGCGAGGAGGGGTTTAAGTCTTCTGATGATTCTCATCCTGTGGTATGCATTTTTGATTGTTTTGCTTATGTGTGTTTTGAGATTCAGTTCGTTGTCCAGGGTCACTCCGAGGTATTTTACTTCCGATTTCATTGGTATGGTTGTGTTTTGTACTCTGATGTCTGGTGGGTGGATGAAATCTTGGTTGCGAGTGATTATTAGTGCCTCAGTCTTGTTGTAGTTGATTGCGAGGTTGTTGTCTTTACACCATCTTGTCATTTGTGTGAGGCAGTCAGTTATTTTAGAGTAGTCAGGGTTGTCAGTTGAGATAGGCGTGTATATCATAATATCATCTGCATAGATTGCATATTGGATGCTGTTCGCTTTCAGGATGTCGCATATTGGCTGGATGTATATGTTGAACAGTAGTGCCGAGAGGGCGGACCCTTGAGGCACTCCTTGGAGGACTTTTATGGGTTGAGAGGTGTTGTGGCCTACCTTGACCTGTATCTGCCTGTCGGTTAGGTATGATTGGAACCATTTTAGTGTGGTACCATGAAGCCCAATGTTCTTTAGTCTTTCCAGGAGAGTGTGGTGGGCTACTGTGTCGAATGCTGAAGAGATGTCAATGAAGATCATTAGGATACCTTTTTTGGTGTTGTCTATGATTCGGAGGATGTTGTCGAAGAGGTAGATCAGCAGTGTTTCGACTCCATGGTTGGGGCGAAAGCCGTGTTGGTTGTCATCTAGAGGAGCATGGTTGTCGATGTGTTCCTGTAGTTGTTGTACTGATTTTTCTATGATTTTTGCTAGAAAGGGTATGATTGAGATGTTTAAATACCTTCGTGGCATAAATGTTTAGGGAGAGAGCCCCTTTCAGTTGAAAGCAAGTTCTGCTATGAGGGGACATGGGATGAGGGTGAAGGGAGATAGATTCAGGAGTGATATGCGGAAATAGTTTTTTACGGAAAGAGTAGTGGATCCGTGGAATAGTCTCCCAGTGGAGGTGGTAGAGATGAGGACAGTAACTGAATTCAAAAAAGCATGGGACAAACACAGAGGATCTCTAAAGGTAAAAAGGGGACTGTTGTAGTTGTTGATATGGAAGGACAGACTAGACCATGTTGTCTTTTTCTGTCATCATATTTCTATGTTTCTATGTTTCAGCTTAGAGAAACATCTGTACCTGCTGATTATTTTAACTTCCCATTGACTTGTATTGGTTACTGTTGAATCCAGACATTCAGCACTGGCCACTATTCAGATACGGGTGCTGAATACTCTGATTTTTAATAGCCACGATGGCTGGCGTTCAAAAAGAACGCCGACCACTGAGGCTGGCTATTGGCCCCAAAAGCTTCAGTGCAGGAAAAGCTGCACTAATCTTTAGTGCAGATTACTGAAATAAAAGTAATTTGATATGTAGATCATTAGCATGCATTTCCATTCTAATTGTGCTAAGAATAGCACAGCAATTTATTTCTAGTTTAGTGCCGATTTCTTCATGTGGTACTATCCTTGCAACATAAGAAGTAATCCTACACAAACAAAACTAAGCGCCAGAAGTAAACTGCTGCACTGACCTAGCCTTGGCCAAGTCAGCACCTGCTGTAAGCATTTCATCCACGGCCCCTGGTGGGATGAGTGATTAGGGGTATAGAACAGCACCTGGGCAGGATTCTTCTGGTGGTGCTGGGTTGGCAGAGGAGAGTGTGGTTTGACGACCTGATGCGGCTTCTGCAGGCGCCTCCTCTTAGTTTGCTTCCATCTTGAGGCCTATGGCAGCAGGGACCGATGGTCCTGGAGGATCCGGCTCCCCTCTTGAAGACACAGCTAGTGCATAAGGGTTGCTCTCCAGAGGTGGGTCTCTATTCTGCTCAGAGCCTGGAGGAGATCTCCCAAGCAAGCATACGTGTGGATCTGGTTCCTGTTTGAGCAATGGTGCAGCGCATAGCAGTTGACTCCTGAGATGGCTAAAAGGTGCCCTCCCTGCTGGCCTTTCTGCAGGCTGTCCCACAGAAAAGCCTTTCCTTTAGCTCCTTGAAAGTTCAGGTGGCAGCTTTGGCTCATTTCTGAGGTTCGGTGGATGGTAAGTCTCTGGCCTTACACCTGGACATCTTGTGTTTCTCCAGAGGGGTTCAGCATCTATGTCCTCTCTTTCGGTCTGTGTTCTCTTCCTGGGATCTGTGTCTGGTGCTGTCGGGTATATTCGTAGCACAAAAATAAGTTAGACTCTCTGTTGTTGTCTAGGGGAGATAGCTACTAATATACAGCCCAAGGTTCGGAAGTTATTCTGGCAATGAGCCACGAAAGAATTCTGGTCTGCAGATATATTAGACTTTATTATAGGCAACCAAATAGAAAAATATACACACACACATATCGCTAATTAGAAAAATGAGGTAGACATTTGTTATGGTACAGATGTACACTTGGACAACGTAAGAATTACAGACTAGTAAACCAGACGTCACTGATTCGCTCTGCACTTAGGAAAAGTAAGAAATATATTGCTAACCCCTTTGCCCTTCCAGGAGAGGAGAGATAAGCCGGTACCTTAGCTCCGTCGGCAGAGACAGCTTCGTCCAAGGATGCAGCTGTTAGCTAATGCCAGCTCCAGCCCCTTCAGAGGCGAGCCGCAGTAAGTCCGAACCGGAGGGATCAGTGAAAGTCTTATCTCAGACCTGTGAAGGACGGCCTAGCCCACACGTCTGGCGAAAGGCTCAGGGCTCAGGAATCAGGTACGCAGTGCACAGCAGCAGGACCGGTGCAGAAGTCTATGTCCAGGTGGGGAGAAAAACCCCCAACTCCTTCTCTCACCGCTACTTAGAACTCAGAACTTTTCCAGCGCAGAATGCAGAATTCTGTGTGAGAATCCTCCGTCATAGGTCCGATGATTGGTTGGCAGCAGGCAGTCTGAGGTGTTCTCAGCGAATCAGGAGGTCGATGATGAGCAGCGTCTTGCAAACAAAGGAGCCATGGTAAAAGTCAGGCAGAAGCAACAGTATGTAACTTCTGGGCATGTACAAGTGTCCAAGGCCAGCCACGGACAATAGCCTCTGTATGCATGCACACTTAGAAACGCTGATCCAGCATTTGCTTGGAAGACAGGCTTATAGCTGACCACAGCAAAAGTGAAGTGAACAATCCATCTTGTTTGGTTCAGTTTGGTTCAGGCCTGAGTTGCTGAGCAGGCCAGAGATTTGCATGTAGAATTGCAGGGGTACCAGCCCTACAGTGCCCAGGGCCCTGATGATGGCACCCTTGAGCCATTGAACTGCATTACCTTAAAAAGGATTTGATGCTCAAGACTGTCTTCTTGATTACAATTTATTCTGCAAGGCAGATTTCTAAGTTGCAGGCCCTGTCTTGCCAGGATATTTATCTGTCCCCCTCCCCCAAAGGAAGCTGTTTCCCTTTAGCCTGTGCCTTCTTTCTTGCCTAACGTACTTTCTCCTTTCATGTGAGCCAGATGGTTTGCCTACCCTCCTTTTCTAAGGAGCAGTATGGGGGAAAAGGATAAAGATCTTCGCCTTGTGGATGTCCAGAGGGTGCTTCTCTGGTACTTGGAGGTTACGGATTCCTTTCATAAGTCTGACCATCTTTTTGTGTTGTTTGCTGGCCAATGCAAGGGTGACGCAGCAGCTGTCAACTCTTGGGCACTGAATTAAGGAGGCCATTGCCTCTGCATATCTGTTGTGGAACTGGCCGGTTCCAGAAGGTTTGTGTGCACATTCTACCTGAGCATGAGTGTCCTCGTAGGTGGAGTAAAACTCAGTGGCCTCTGCAGACATTGTTGGGCAGCAACCTGGGCATCACTTTTCCCCTTGTCAAGCATTGGATGTCCATGCGTGGGTGGACATGGGCTTTGGCTCATGGGTTTCGCAAGCTGCTGTTTCTTCCTGCCCAGTGGTATTGTAGCTTTGGTATATCCCACTTGTCTGGACTTGTCTAGCAGGACAATATGGACGGTAACATTTTACTTACTAGACAAAGTCCTTTCCTTGAGTCCTGCTAGTTCTTCTGCTGTGGTACCGTTGGGTCCACTATGATTTTTATACTTGGCTCTGCAGGTTCATCTTTCACTGACAACCTTCTGTTTATGCTTTCCTGCATATCATTCTCTACTGTTGATTACTCTTAGTTGCCCACTATTGAGGTTGTGTGAGGTCTGCCATGTTTCTCCCATATGCTTTGGGACCTCTGGTGGCTGATGCAAATAGAGGCACAAGAGTGATCTCATTGAAACCTAGGCTTTTCATTGGTTCTTTTTGTCTCCACCAATCTGCAGGTAGGGGAACACAACCCACTTGTCTGGACTAGTCTCGCAGGACTCAAGGAAAGGACATCAACTGGTAAATAAAATGCACCTTCTGCCTGGCTCAAACAGCAGTTGTGGGGGCTGGCAAATCCTGAGGTAAGACTCAGATGGCTTGCTTGGAAATAGGTCAGTTCAAGATTCAGTTAGTTCAGACAACGTATCAGTAGTAAACCTTGGGGCTTTGCTGCAATGGCTTACAAAATAAACAGTCTATGCACAAAGCCAAGGCACAGATCCGAGTACAAGGGAAGAGTAAAAGCCCAAAAGCTCTTTTTCGTTCTAGTAAGAATTTTTAGAAGCGCCTCTGTCCCTATCAAAAGGAACATAACATAAGAACATAAATACTAATATACTGGGTCAGACCAAAAAAGGTCCATGAAGCCCAGTATCCTTTTTGCAACAGTGGCGAATCTAGTTCACAAGTACCTGGCATATCCCAAAAGCGGCATCAGGCCTTAAAGTGCCCGTGCGATAACGCTCCTACCCCCCCTCCCCCCGATGAAACTTTCTTGGAAAGCCGACAGACCAGAACTGTGCAAACATGTGCAGGCATTTTAAAGCTGCCATGTTGCTGAAGCAGCAGTTCAGCTGCCACTTCCTAGGGGGTTGGGTTAGTGATGCCGCCCATGGTGACTGCCTACTGGTGGACGGGCCGACCCTACATGCTACTTATCCCCAGGGATAAGCAATGGGTCCCCAAGTCTACCTTAATTTATGGACTTTTCTTCTAGGAATTTGCCCAAAGCTTTTAAACCCAGCAATGCTAACTACTTTTACCACATCATCTGACAATAAGTCAAAAAGCTTAATTAAGCAATGAGAGAAAATATATTTTCTCTTATTTTAAATATACTACTATGTAAATTCATGGCAAGTGTCTAGTCTTTGTACTTTATGAAAGAGTAAATAAATATTCCTTATCGTCTCTCCGGGCCCGTCCAGGAACAAGTGGGTGATCAACCTTCTCCAGCAACTGAGGACTGAAATCTCAAACTTTGAAGAGCTGGCATCTGGCTCCCTCTGCTGGCCACTGTCAGTCTTTTCAGTCCTCAGCAGCTGAAGGACGTGTTCCTGGCTGGCTCCCCCCTTCAGATGTTTAAGCTTTAGCAATTTTAATTTCTTTCGGTTTCTTTTTGTGTTTACGGAACCAGGGGTCCTAGCAGGGTCCCTTCCAGTAGCGATTGCAGCCGACAACTTTTTAACGGCGCTCAGAGGCACAGAGCTGAAGAGGCAGAGCCTGTCTCAAATTTCAGCTCCGTATAGTAGAGCAGAGAGCAGTGCGGTGCTGGGAGCCCCAGATACCTGCCTGCTGCCTCCGGTGCTTAGCTTCCTTCCCCGCTAGCAGTGGGTGCCAAGAGCTGAAGGAGAAGATTCATTTCTTCTTAAGGTTGGTCATTTTTTCAGCTTGTTCGTAGTTTTGTGGGTGCCGGCGGCCATTTTTCTTTCTCCTCTGTTGGCTTTGTTTTTCCCGCGGCGGTTCTGACGGGCCGGTTTGACGATGGTTTTTCATCCTCCGATTTTGCTGGGTATTAAAGTTTGCTTCGAGTTGCTCCGCTTGGCGTAAGGGCCTCTCGAGCATAGAGCCGGCCTTCACAGCAGGCCTTCAAAGCGGTTCGTTTTTGGCGGGAACGGCAGCCCGGGCTGCTGCAGCTCCAATAGCCTGGGCTCTTCAGGTTAGATAACAGATGACATGAGGACAGGGGCGAAGGCTCTCCTATTCCTGGGTACAGTGAGGAAATCTTTCCCTCTGGCACCCTTTTATCTGTCCTAGCTGGGCAGTTGGAAAAACTACATAAATAAATAAATCAATAAAAACAGGGCACGGATTACCATTATCATAATACTACCATTGGCGATTAAAGGGCAGCTCTAGTGCTGTACACCTCCGGTGTTGTAGCCGTTTTGCTTCCTTTGGTTTCTGGAGGCAGAGCCTGCCTCACAAGGGAATTAGTCTCCGGAGCAGAGGGCTCATCCCTGGCAGTCCCAGTGTCCTCCTTTCCTTTCATGTATAACCCTCTCACAGTAGCCATATGTTCTAACACATGCTCATCTACCCCATGCGCTGTGTTTTTATTTATATACGTACACATTTTTTCTCTCATGTTCCCCTTCCTGTTCACCCTTGCTGTCTTATCAGCATTTTTTATAGTTTCCACCAATGTATCTGCCTTTAACTTCTTTGGTTGATGCCTATGGATTGTTTTCCAGTTGTATTTCTATGGTTACTTCCCTCCTTTCATTTTGGTGTGAAATGGATCTTTAAATGGCTCTCCTTATGGCTCTTGCCTTGGCCATAACATTCTTTCAAATGAATCTGACACTTTCAGTGTTTCAGCAGAATCAGCTACTCCATTTCATAGTTTTTTTATATGGTATTTTATTTTGCATTAAGTGGCCCTTCACTTTGCCACGTTTGCTGTCCCCTTTTAGGCATTGACAGTTTCCTGGGTGAACCCTGAGTCTCTTACTTTCAGCTAGCTTCCTTGCACAGGATAGTGCATTTTTTGTTTGAATTTTTACTTTGTGTGTTCTTCATGAGTATATTCACATACCTATTTCCATTTGTGTGTGTTCTTAGCAGGATGTGTGACTATGGTTTATGTACCCTTTGTTGGTCTGCCCAATGCAGTTTTTGGCATTGGTTCCTTACATTATTACTTGGTCTATGGGGTTTATTGCCTTCCTTCCTTTTCTGGGCATACTTACACGGTTTGTGTACTTTTACTATGGACCTTTCTATGGTCCAGTTCTGTATAGGTGGGGTCAATTTAATTGTTCCATGCTAGAGTTGACCACTACTGGCCTTTACAAGATACATGACTCGAGTCAGAACCCCATGGACCTAAAGGTTCACCAAGCCCAAAAGCCATGTACATAGATACCAATAGGTGAACTCAAAACACAGGACAAGTTCCTCGAAAACATTTTTTTTGTCGGACCAATGATCCCCGCACCGAAGTTACCGTCAGTAAAAGCTATGGTAAAGGGGAGACAAAGTCCTTTTTATTCATAAAGCAGTGAGAATTCATAACTGCCAGAACTTCATCTGGTCAGAGAACCTTTTACTTAATTGCAATATTTTGGCAAAAATGCTGGAATAGTTTATCTAGTTTCTGGCCTTCCTGGTGTCCCCGCATGGGCCTTTAGAGGATTCGCTTCTTCAAGGCTTCAAGTCGGGCCACAGGTGCTCCCTGTGCGCGGGATGAAGCGACAGATGGTGGTGTCGGAATCGGAATGCCCGGAGGCTTCCTTGCGTGGGGCACGGATTATGGGTCGCTTGTATCCACTGCCGCAAGAGGAGCTAGACTCTTTTGCGCTTCCCTAAAGTGGATGCATTCGTGGCGGCCGTAGCTAAGTAAATCACTATCCCGGTAGCAGGTGGTGCCGCTCTACAGGACCTGCAGAATAGTAGATTAAAGACTCGCTTGAAGCAGGCTTTTGCGTCTTGTGTTCTGTCGCTGAGGCGGCTGTATGTGCAGCTTCTGTTTCCAGAGGCTCTATTCGGTGGGTTCGGGGGGCTTCACTTCCCTGCTCCAGGCCGGCGGCTAAGGCTCCTCTTGAGTCAGCGGTGGCGTATGTGGCCGATCCTTTCTACGCTCTAGTGCGTTTTGTTAGCAACATCCATAGCGACGGTGTTCGAGATCCGAGTCGGGATTCTTTTCCTGCCGGTAAGCAAGGGGTTGACATCTGGTCATCGATGCGGACCCTCTTGCTTCTCCGAGCGTCGACTGCGTAGCACTATCCGCGGCTCCTCGGTTCCATGGCGACGCACTTCATCCGCGTGCTGTGGGCAAGGGCCCACATGAGGATGTTACAGCGAGCGTTGTTAGCGCGCTGGAATCCTCAAGACTTTCCCCTGGCATACCGGTTGCCCCGATTGACCGCCGTTTTCCGACAGTCTCCAGGGGTGCCTGGTTCCGATTCCTCTAAGTGTGAGTTTCCCTTACGTCAGCCCGACTAGGGGATGGTTATGGCTGATACCAGTCTCGTCCGTTGCGGAGCTCTTTGGCTGGCGACCTTAGCTCAGGGGCCTTCGCCGTCAGAACTCCGGAGTTCTTCCCTACCTCTGGTAGGGTTCCGCGCAGTGTTCTAGCGCTACAAAATTTTTCTTCCTCTGATACCAGTCGAAGCGGTGCGTGTTTTTTCTCGGAATAGGCGGTGGCGGTGTCCTAGCTCTCTCATCCAGGTGGAACTGGCAGCACGGAGATCGTTGCAGCGGAGTCTGCTTCTCATATCAGGGGCAGAAGTGTTTTTTCATAGCCTGTCCGCGGTCCGTATCGCAGGTCGGGACAATGTCCAGGCGGAGTTCCTCAGCAGGCCTGTGGTGGACCCTGGAGTTGGGGCGTTGGCCGCTGCGGTGTTTCACGATTTGGTCCTGCAGCCATTGATAGGTTCTCTTGGTTACCCTTCTGCACTGCCGAAGCTCCTTGGGGTTGCGCAGGTGGCGCAGGTCGGAAGGTCTCGACAGTCTGGTGCAGCCATGGCCACCGGAGGGTCCTCTTTATGTGTTCCCTCCGTGGCCAATGATCGGCATAGTGATTCGGCGAATGGCGGGTCGCTGCGGACTCGTTATTATCATGGCACAGGAGTGGCCCAGTAGGGCATGGTATACGGATCTTGTGCGTCTTCTCGTCGAACAGCCTTGCAGGTTTTCCTTGCGGGAGACTCTTCTGTTTCAGGGGCCTCTGCTCATGCCCAAGGTGGATCGCTTCGCTCTTACGGCTTGGCTCTTCAAAGGGACCAGTTGGCTCTTAATGGGGACCAGTTGATCCGGAACGGTTCTTCCCCTTCGGTCAGCGCCACTGGGTTGCGGGCTCGCTGGCGCTCCACGTCCCTAGCTTCTGTTCGAGTATGGCGTCTTGCTGGGTGTTTGGTGCGCGGAACAGTACTCCGACCTCGCGAGGCCTTGGTTCCGAACGTTCTTCAGGACGGGTTGAGTGCGGGCTTCGTCCTCCGCCCTCTCTGGGGGCACTTAGCGACATTCTCTTCCTTTCAGGGTTTGTCTGGCAGCTCATCCAGCTGGGCTTCGTTTTTTCTTTCAAGCAGTTCAGTACTTTCGTTCCCCTCTTCGCGGTGTGGCTACCCCGTGGCTTTGTTTGGCTGTTTGAGGCATTGCGCGACCTCTTTTTCGCCCAAATAGCGATATCTCCCTCAGGGAACTTCTTGGGAAATGCCCTTCTTGGGGGCGTGTTCCACGTCCTATTGGGTAGGGCTCCCTTTCTGCATTGGTCGGACGACAGGGTGCTGTTGCGGACGGTTCCCTCCTTTCTTCCGAAGCTCTTCTCTACATTCTATGTCGCTCAGTCTATCTCTCCCCTCTTTTTGGCTCGGGGGCGATCCTTCCAGTGTCGACGTTCTCCGCTTGCTCCGGAGATGCCTCCAAAAGACTGCGTCTTTCCGGGAGTCAGGCCGGTTGTTTTCTTTGCCGGGCCTAGGTAGGAAGCAGCCGCATCTCCGTCGTCCCTGGCTAGTTCGGTGAAACACGCGATTGTGGTGTCCTATCAGGACGCGGAGAAGGTCCCTCCGGGGGGGTCTTCGTGCATATTCTACGCGCGGCCAAGCAACGTCTTGGGCGGCGTCTCCTTGAGTAACGCCGGTGACTTTTCTCGGGCAGCTACGTGGTCGTCGCATCTCACGTTTGCGGAACATTGCAGGCTAGATGGCTTGGCCAGGGGACATGCCTGTGTGGAGGCGTCGGCCGTCATAGCGGGCCTGTTCGGTCCCTCCCGTGGTTAGATACTGCTCTGGTACTTCCCACTTGTTTCTGGACGGGCCCGGAGAGACGATAAGGAAACAGAAATTAGACCTTACCTGCTAATTGTCTTTCCTTGAGATCTCTCCGGGCCCGTCCAGGACCCTCCCAGGTTTTTGTCGAATTTCAATGTGGCGCGGGAGTCTACGAATACTCTGTTGATGGCGATGGAGTCCGCGCCACGGTTTCTCGAGTGTTGTTTCTGTTCTCGTTCATGGATTGCCTTTTAACTCGTTGGTTGTTTAAGTGCTAGAAAAAAAAAGCAAAAAAAAAAACCAAACGAACGACCTTGGCGTTTTGACTGTTAAGTCATATAGCAGCGGAGCTGCTGTGGTTTCGTTCTTCCTATCAGCCTCACGGAAAGCTACTGTTTTTTGTTATCTTCCCTATTTTGTCTAGTTTCCTTTCGTTATTGGGCACTACTCTTCATCTGCTTTGTTAAGGTTAGACTGACAGTGGCCAGCAGAGGGAGCCAGATGCCAGCTCTTCAAAGTTTGAGATTTCAGTCCTCAGTTGCTGGAGAAGGTTGATCACCCACTTGTTCCTGGACGGGCCCGGAGAGATCTCAAGGAAAGACAATTAGCAGGTAAGGTCTAATTTCTGTATCAATTCATATTTACCTGTTCCACTTCACTCAGGATTTTATAGACCTTAGTCATCTCTTAGCTGAAGAGCCCTAACCTCTTTAGCTTTTTCTTATAGGATAGTTTAGAGTGGACCAGGAAAATCCACTGCTTACTCCTGTGACAACTTAGCAACATGGAATCTGTCTTCCTTTTCAGAACTTGACAGGTACCTGTGATCTGGATTGGCCACTGTTGGAAACAGGATACTTGGCTTAATGGACCCTTGGTCTGGCCCAATATGGCATCTCTTTTGTTCTCTATTCCTAACATTCACTTTTATTTTTTGACTGCTGTTACACATTGAATAGAAGATTTCAATGTAGTGTCCATGATGACACCTAGATCCTTTTCCTGCATGGCGATGCCTAATGTGGACCTTAATATTGTAGCTATAGTTTAGGTTATTTTTCCCTATGTGCATCACTTTACATTTATCCACATTAAATTTCATCTACCATTTGGATGTCCAGTCGCTCAATTTCTTAAGGTCCACTTGTAATTTTTCACAATCTTGTGATTTAATAACTGAATAACTGTGCTGTCTGCAGATTTGATCATCTCACTTGTTCCTATTTCCAGCTCATTTATAAATATTTTGAAAAGCAGTGTGATCAGTATAGATACCCAGGGTATTCCAACTTCTTCAATCTTGAGAAAATTGGCCATTTAAACTTACTCTCTATTTTTTCTTAACCCAAGCCTTGACAAATTGTGTCAAGATTTAGGAGTCAAGCCAAAATATTAGGATCCAGTGCTTGTGGCCTTTTGCATTCCCCGCCAACTGTTTCTTGCTCTGGTCTCGTGTTCTCAATTCTCACGAGAGCAGTGCCAGAGTTCTTACAGATATATATACGACCCATATAGCTTCAGATAGCAAGTGTCTGTGTGTGTGCATGTGGTGCAAAGGTGGTGTGCCAGTCTGTGCATCGGATGTGGTGTTCAGGGCTGCAGTGCATGTGTGTGTGTAGTGCAGAGGTGGGGTGCCTATATGTGTATATAGAGCAGAGCTGGGATGCATGTGTGCGCAGGGCTGGCACTAGCATTAGGCAATCTAGGTGGTCGCCTAGAGCGCCACCCCTCCGGAGGCACCCACTGTTGCCTGATGCCCCATTCCAACAACAGCAATAGCTGCAAACATCCCCATGACTCTGTACACCATGGTCTGCTAGTAGAACGACTAAAAGAAAAGGGCATAAATGGCATCGCCCTCGATTGGTGCAGGTCATACCTTGAAGACAGATGGCAGCATGTAAAATCAGGATCAGGATCTTCCGAAACCTTCCATCAACGACAGGGCGTCCCCCAAGGATCTTCCCTATCATCTCTCTTATTTAATATTTACATGCAACCCATTTTCAACATTATCGGATCATTCAAGGTCGATTGTCTAATTTACGCTGATGACATCCTCCTCTTCATGCCATTCTTCACAGAGCAAATGGACCTTTCGCCACTGATTGAATGTTTCAACGCAGTTTCCGAATGGCTTCTGTCTCAAAATCTCAGGATACAACACAAAAAGTCTGAGGTGCTATTCATCACCAGAGACCAGAATTTCTGCCCTCCACCTCATATAAAGGTCAAAGAGGCTGAGCTCCAAACCAAATCAACAATTCGGTACTTAGGGGTCACCCTCGATCAACGTTTAGATATGAAAACCCATATATCCAACATAATCAGAGCCATATATTTCAAAATCCGGTCCCTCAGACACCTGCAATCCCTTTTAAACCCTGAAGACTTCCGGACAATATACCAATCCCTGATCTTACCACACTTTGACTTTGCCAACGCTATTCTTCAAGGTCTCCCTCAATCAACACTCAATCCGTTGCAACTTGCCATGAATGCCGCAGCCAGAGTCTTAGTGGGAGCAGCAAGATGCGACCATATAACGCCTATCCTAATACAGCTTCATTGGCTCCCCATACAAGGAAGACTTACATTCAAATCTTTGTTACTCACTTTCAAATCCATCCATGGCATCACCTCCCCTTCATTAACCAACATCATCCAACCCATTCCTCCCAACAGAACAAGGAGATCCCTATCTACAAATGCGCTAGTAATCCCAAAGGCTTCAACAAAGTACACAATCGCAACATCTAACAGGGCATTCAGTATCTATGCCCCAAAATGTTGGAACGCATTACCACCAGGCATCCGTGCAATTACTGACTTAACACAATTCAGAAAGGCTCTCAAATTCCATTTATTTACACAGTACTATCAGATTAACCTAACTCCTACCTAATTGCCTCTCCTCTTACCTCCTCAAGATAACATCTCAACCCTACTATACACATGTAACACCCTATATTCTCAGCACTCAATCTCATTGTACATATGTAATTAGTTCAGTTTGCACCCCCCCGTGTTATCCAAGTTGTTATTCCTGTTCTCTGTAAAGCAAAACATGTTATCCAAGTTGTTACTCCTGTTCTATGTGAAGCCAAGCAATTTGTTATGCTCATTTTGTTTTATGTAAACCGCGCTGACAATAGTGCGGTATATAAGAAATTGTAATAAATAAATAAATAATAATAATAAATGTAACTTACCATCAAGCTTTTGCGCCATGGAGCGGTTTGCTATGCCACTGTCCAACACCTGATGCCGAATTCCCATGCAAAGAAGAAGTCTGCAAGAAGAATCTGAAAGAGGCAGAAGTAAGCCTCCCCACAGTGCCAAAGCTTGAAGGGATAGCAATGGGTGCCACGGTGGGTGGAGGGGGGAGTGTCACAATCCATGTTGATTTTGTCTCATTAAACTATGCCTATGTCTTCAGTCATTTTGTTTTTTATACTAATTTCTGCTAGTTTGCCCAGCCTTGACATCAGGCTCACTGGTCAAGGTTCCTGGATACCTTTTTAAAAACTAACATTATGTTGGCCACCCTCCATTTTTCACATATGGTAGATGGTTTTAATAGAAGGCCACAAATTACACTATATCTGCAATTTCATTTTTGAGATTTGTTTCAGATCCATTAAATACCATTTCTGGGATGGGTAGTTCCCTTACAGCTTCTCCAGTAAAAGACAGAAGCAAAGAATTCATTTAGTCCTTCCTCTATGGCCTCGTCCTCTCCAGGTGCCCCTTTAACTTCATTTCACTCCCTCACAGGCTTTTTACTTCAAAAGAATCTGAAAATATTTTGTTATTGTTTTTTTCCCTCTATAGCAGGTTTTTCAGATTCATTTTGCATTCTTTATCAATGCTTTGCATTGAACTTGCCAGTGCTTATGCCATTAGGTTTCAAAAGAAGAAAACATTTTCCATTTTTGAAAGATGTTCTTTTAGATAAAATTGCCTCTTTCACATCACTTTTTAACAATGGTGCTGTTTGGCTTTCCCTCTATCTTTTTGAATACGTAGAATCTGTGCTTTTTTTTGTCTAGGGGGGAAAAAAAGAAAACGAAAAGCAAACAAAAAGAAAACAAAACAGAGGTACTCGTACTTGCATACAAGGCCAACTTTAGGGGTGGGTGACTTCATGCTCCACCCCCTTACACTAGCCATGCATTTATAGTACCGGTAGCTATGCCCCCTGTAGCCAGCCACAGAGCATATCAGAGGAGGATATATCACCTGGGTTACATATACAGAAAATGGATAGAACCTTACCAAATATTAATGACCACAAATTACAAATAGAAATGGATGGTGAAAGTCTGACTTGGAAACCCCAAGAAGCCAGACTCTAGTGCAACACTGAAAAAATTGAAAGAGAACTACTTTTCTTCCTGTATTATAAAGCAGCCTGCAAATATTATAAAATGCAATGTGTGCCGTCAAGTCAATGCTGACTCCTGGTGAGCCAGCCGCTGGGTTTTCTTCTGCAAGGCGGACCGGAAGTATATTGCCTAGCGTTTCTTCTGTGCAGTGAGCTTACAGTCCCTGATATTCCAGGCTCTAACACCACTACATCGCATGCTGAGAAAACAGAACAAGCATGATTACTACAGATTCCTACATAGAAAGAAGTTACATGCTAGCAGAATCACTCATCTTGGTCTCACACACAAAACAGATCCCAACTAAATAAAGAACCACAGATTAGAATATATGTGCAGACAATAACTTAATTGAAAACCACAATAAGAGATGCACATTTTCTAAAGCCAACCTATGAACGGGGGCTGCTAAATCTCTGGTCTTGTAATGAAACAGAAAGCTAAGGGCACACATCAGTTCCAGAGGTCCAAATGATCTCTCTGAAGTTTCGTTTTATTTGGTACCAAAACTTTTAAAGAAAATGTATTTTCTACCTTTGACTGGACATTTTATTTTTCCAGCTGTGTTAGTCCCCTTCCCTTCCCCAGTTCTCCTGTAGTGCAGCAGCTTCCCTTCTTTTCATTGCCCCCCCCCCTCCTCAGGTGTTCAGCATTTCCCCTTTTCCCAATGTTTCCAGGATATCCTCCTTCACCAAATACAGAAGGAGAGATCACAAATAAGATTGTCTGCAGGTTTCTGCTTCTAACTGAAAACCACAGTAAGAGAGATGCACATTTTTCAAAGCTGACATATCCCAACATTTAAATAAAAGGCATTTTTATCTTTGACTAGGCGTTTTACATAACATAAGAAATCCATACTGGGTCAGACCAAGGTCCATCAAGTCCAGTATCCCGTTTCCAAAAGTGGCCAATCCAAGTCACAAGTTCCTGGCAGGTTCCCAAAAAGGTACATAGGTTCCACAATGCTTGTCCTGGGGTAAGCAGTGGATTTTTTGGGTCCTCTTTAATAATGGTTTATGGACCTTTCCCCCAGGAACTTGTCCAAACCTTTTTTTAAACCCAGCCATACTAACAGCTTTTACTACACCCTCCGATAATAAATTCTAGAGTTTGGTTACGCATTGAGTAAAAAAATATTCTCTTATTAGTCTTAAATGGGTTATATTGTAGCTTCATTGTGTGTCCCCTAGTCTTTCTACCTTTTGATGGCATAAACAACAAATCTACGTTTACCCATTCCACTCCATTCATTAGTTTATAGACCTCTATCATATCTCCCCTCAGCCGTCTTTTATCCATGTTGAAGAGCTCTAACCTTATAAGCCTTTCCTCATAGGGGTATCCTTCCATCCCCTTTACCATTTTGGTGGCTCTTTTCTGTACCTTTTTAATTCTGTTTTATCCTTTTTAAGATATGGCAATCAGAATTACACACAATATTAAAGGTGGAATGATACAGAGGCATTATAACATCCTTGGTTTTATTCTCCATTCCTTTCCTTATGATTCCTAGCATTCTATTTATTATTTATTTATTTGGTATACATTTGTATGCCGCCACTTCCAGTGATCAGCAGCGGACCAATGGTGTAAACTACAAGGGAGTAAAGTATAAAATCAGTTGAAAATACAGTATGATTTGAGGGAGGGGTACACCACAAACACATAGAAATTACAAATATACATTACATTTTGATCACCCAGGTTTGAGCAACAATTGAAATAATAAATATACATTTGATTGATCAGATTATAAATATACATTTGATTGACCAGATAAGTTACAGTTTTATCACCCAGTTTGAGCAACCAGATAAATTACAGGTTTATCAAGAACATAGATTACAGTTGTATAATACATTGCCAGATATGCAATCTTATTAACATTGACATTTGATCTATTTTTCCGCCTCTTGTGCTTCGGGGGGTTAGGCAACTTGGGTAAGGAGGGGATGTTGAATCTGCCTAGGTGATACTGTAATGTGTTTGGAACAGGTGGGTTTTAAGCTTTTTTCTGAAGTCCTGTAGATTGTTGATCAGTCGTATCTCATGAGGTAGTTTGTTCCAAAGCATGGGTGCAGTGTACGTGTATGCCCGGTTGCTCGTTCCCTCTTTGACATCTCTTATACTGCTGGGAACGCAGAGTGTGTTCAGGTTAGTAGTCCTTCGGCATCTGTTGGGGGGCTGTGTGGTTATGAGGTTATCGAGGAATGATGGGGATATCTTGTGAATGATTTTGAAAGTTGTTACCAGTATTTTGTATACTGCTCATGCAGAGATTGGGAGCCAGTGAAGCTCAATCAGTACTGGTGTAATGTGATCTCTCAGTTTCTTATTCAAGATGATCCTGGCTGATACATTTTGCGCCAATTGTAAGATGTTTACGTTTTTTTTTGGTAGACCTTGCAAGATGGCATTACAGTAGTCAAAGTGAGGAATGATGAGCGCTTGAGCTACTGTTCTGAACTCTGTTTGTTTGATTATGTTGCGTAGGGGTTGAAGGACTCTCAGCTTGTGAAATATTGCTCTGTTGGTTAACCGGAGATGTTTGTCCATTTTTAGGTTAGCATCAATGAGAACTCCTAGATATTTGATCTCATTTTTAGATTGATAGGTGTTGTTGTTAAGGGTGATTGAAGCAGGAGGTTTGAAGTCTTGTTTACTTGATACAAACATCACATCAGTTTTTTTGTGGTTTATCGACATGTTGTTATCTTGGAGCCAATTTTGCATTTACTTTCTTGGCCACCGCTGCACACTGGTCAGAGGGTTTCATTGTATTATTCACTATGACGCCTAAGTCTTTTTCCTGGGTGGTGGTTCCTAATATGGAACCTTGCATCATGTGACCGTAGTTTGGGTTGTTCTTTCCTAGGTGCATAACTTTGCACTTGTCCATATTAAATTTCATCTGCCATTTGGATGTCAGTCTTTCAATTTTTCACAATCCTCATGTATTTTAAGAACTTTGAGTATATTTTGTGTCACCTGCAAATTTGACTACCATACTCGTTATTCCCATTTCCAGGTCATTTATGAATATGTTAAAAACAAGCGGGCCCAGCACAGATCCTGGGGTACTCTACTATTCACCTTTCTTCATTGAGAACATTGGCCATTTAGCCCTACTCTCTCCTTTATATCTTTTAACCAGATCCTGATCCACAATAGTACACTGCCTCCTATTGCATGACTTTTTAATCTCGCCAAGAGTCTCTCATGAGAGACCTTGTCAAAGGCTTTCTGAAAATCCAGATACACTATATTCACTGGCTTAACTTTGTCTACCTGTTTATTCACACCTTGAAATATAACCTAACAGATTAGTAAGACAATACTTTCCTTGGCTAAATCCATGTTGGCTTTTTCACATTAAATCATGACTATCTACATTTTCAGTAGTTTTATTCTTTATAATGGTTTCTACCATTTTGCTCAGTACTGCTGTCAGGCTCACCGGTCTGTAGTTTCCCAGATCACCCCTAGAATCCTTTTTAAAAAATGGCATTACATTGGCCGTTCTCCAGTTCAGATGATTTTAATGATAGTAGGTCTGCAATCTGTGAACTATTAGTAATCTCATATTTCAGTTCTTTCAACACCTTTGGATGTATACTATCCAGTCCAGGTGATGTGCTACTGTCCAGTTTATCAAATAGTTGTAATACATTTTCTCGGTTTATAAATATTTCTTTCAATTCTTCTGATACATCACCTATAAATAGAATTTCAGGCATGGGTAACTTCCCTACATCTTCTTCAGTATAGACTGAAACAAAGAATTCAGGCTCTCTGCTATGGCCTTGTCTTCCCTTAGCGCCCCTTTTACCCCTCTATGATCCAATGGTCCAATTGACTCTCACAGGTTTTTTGCTAAGAGTGTACTTGAACAAGTCTGTGGTGTTTGCTTCCACGGCACACTCTTATTTGAATTCTCTCTTTCTCTGCCTCATCAGTGCCTTCCATCTAACTTGCCAGTGCTCATTTTTCCCATTTTTCATCATCTGACTCCTTTTCATTTCCTAAAAGATGGTAAAATAATACTTCTGCTCTGTTTTCACTAGAGAAAATCCTGGAGAAGGACCACCTGTGATTGACAAATATACAAATAGGAATAGAGTAGATACCACGCCATTCACAAAAGATGATGTGCTAGAATAGCTTGCAAAACTGAAAGTGGACAAGTCTATGGGACCAGATGGGATACACCCCAGGATACTGAAAGAGCTCAGAGAGGTTCTTGCAGGGTCTTTGAAGAATGTTTTTAATAGATTCTTGGAGACAGGAGAAGTTCCACAGGACTGGAGAAGGGCTGATGTGGTACCTCTCCACAAAAATGCTAATAGGGAAGAAGTGACAAACTATAGGCCGATAAGCCTTACATCGGTGGCGGGAAAAATAATGGAGGCACTCCTCAAAGAGTGAATAGTGGACTTTCTCGAAACCAACAGGTTGCATAATCCAAGGCAACATGTTTTTACCAAAGGACAATCTTGCCAAACAAATCTGATTAAGTTCTTTGACTGGGTGACCAGAGAACTAGATCAAGGGCATACGATGGATGTGATCTACTTAAATTTCAGCAAAGCCTTTGATACTGTTTCTCATAGGAGGCATATCAATAAACTCAACAGCTTGGGGATGGGTCCCAAGATGGTGAACTGGATTAGAAATTGGTTAACTGACAGATGACAGAAGGTGAAAGTAAACGGAACACACTCGGATGAAAGGAAGGTGATTAGCGGTGTGCCCCGGGTTCGGTCTTGGGACCAGTACTATTCAATATATTCATGAGTGATATTGCCAAAGGGCTGAATGGAAAAGTCTGTCTTTTTACAGATGATACCAAAATTTTCAACAGAGTGGACTCCTCTGAGAGAGCAGGGAACATGAGGAAAGATCTACAAAAGCTGGAAGAATGGTCTAATGCTTGGCAGTTAAGATTTAATGTGAAGAAGTACAGTGTCATGCACTTGGGAAGCAGAAATCCAAGGGAAATGTATGCGATAAGGGGCGAGAGATTGGTGTGCATGGACCAGGAGAAGGACCTCGGTGTGATTGTTTCTGATGATCTCAAGATGGCAAAACAGTGTGACAAGGCAGTGGCAAAAGCCAGAATGATGCTGGGTTGCATACAGAGAGGAATTACCAGCAGAAAGGAAGAGGAACTAATGCCACTGTAGAAGTCGCTGGTGAGGCCTCACTTGGAATATTGTGTTCAGTTTTGGAGACCGTATCTCGCAAAGGATATAAAAAATCTGGAAGCGGTTCAGAGGAAGGCGACCAAAATGATTTTGAGCCTATGTCAGAAGATTTACGAGAAGAAACTTGAAGACCTAAATATGTACACTCTGGAGGAGAGGAGAGACAGGGGAGATATGATTCAGATCTTTAAATACTTAAAGAGTATTAATGGACAAACAAACCTCTTCCAAGACAGGGAAACTGTAAAACTAAAGGGCATAACATGAAACTGCAATGGGGTAAACTGAAAGGTAATGTCAGGAAATACTTTTTCATTGAAAGAGTGGTGGATGCTTGGAATGCCCCCCTGATGGAAGTGGTGGGGGCAAACACAGTGGCAGAATTCAAATGGCATGGGACAGACATTGTGGACCCCTTTATAGCAACAGGATAAAATCAAAATAAGCATAACTACCTCTTATATCTGAACAAATAGGGGTGACCTACATGGAGTGGTGGGTACACCCCTAAACAAAGGAATGGGGAGAGGTGACCTGCACGGAGCGGCAAGTGCACTTACTCTTGCCGTCTTGCTGGGCAGACTAGATGGACCATACTGGTCTTTATCTACCGTCATATACTATGTTACTATATGCTTTTTTTTTTTGCTACAACAGCCTCTCTGACCTCACCTTTAAACCATGCTGGTAGTTTTTGGGCCTTCCTTCCACTTTTCTTAAAGCATGGAATACATCTGGTTTATGCTTCCATGAAAGTATATTTAAACATCTCCCATGCTTGATATAAATCTTTAACCTTTACAGCTGCTCCTTTTTAGTTTCTTAACTATTTTCCTCATTTTATCATAGTCTCCCTTTTGAAAGTTAAAATGTTGTTATTAAGTGCCATCAAGTCGGTGTTGACTCATGGCGACTCTCCAGATAGTTGTCCTAAATTGTTTTCGGTCTTCAGTCAGGCAGCTCATTGTTGACAGACTGACACCCGTAGCTGCTGTTTTTGTATCGATCCATCTCATTGCTGGCCTTTCTCTTTTGTGCTGAGCTTCTACCTTGGCAAACATGATGTCTTTCTCTTTCTCTAATGATCTCTCTCATTGCATGATGTGTCCGAAGTATGAAAGTCAAAGTCTTGTCATCTGAGCTTCTAAAGAAAGTTCAGGTTTGATCTCCTCTAGTACTGACTGTTTTGTTCTTCGAGCAGTCCATGGTATATACAGTATTCGTCGCTAGCACCATAATTCAAAGGCATCAATTTTCTTCCTATCTTTTTCACTGTCCAACTTTCACATCCATATGATGTTATTGAAAATGGCATGGCTTGAACAAGTTGAATCTTTGTATGAAGGGAGACATCTCTGCTCTTGAGAATCTTGTCTAGGTCCT
Source organism: Ichthyophis bannanicus (assembly GCA_033557465.1). Classification (NCBI taxonomy): domain Eukaryota; kingdom Metazoa; phylum Chordata; class Amphibia; order Gymnophiona; family Ichthyophiidae; genus Ichthyophis; species Ichthyophis bannanicus. Next base: position 350,265,784 of record CM066036.1, on the reverse strand, counting down.
TCATAGCAATTCTGCCAAAAGCAATGCACCATCGGATTTCTTGACTGCTTGTTGCTTCTTTATTGATAGTTCATCCAAGTAGATTAATGTTGTCAACTATTTCAATTTCTTCTCCATTAATGATGAACTTATTCATTTTGCCAGTTGTCAGGATCTTTGTCTTAACATTAAGGTGCAGACCCATTTTTATTCCTTGATCTTGAGAAGCAAATGTTTAAAATCATCTTCACTTTCAGCCAGTAAATGTGGTATGATCAGCATAGCGAAGGTTGTTGATGAGTCTTCCATCCTCACACCTCAGTTGTCTTCATACAGTCCTGCTCCTCTGATGATTTGTTCTGCATATAAGAACATAAGAACATAAGATATGCCATACTGGGTCAGACCAAGGTCCATCAAGCCCAGTATTCTGTTTCCAACAGTGGCCAATCTAGGTCATACATACCTAGCAATTAAATTAAAGAGGTAGGGGGAAAGTATGCAACCTTGTCATACACCTTTGCTGATTTTAAACCATTCTGTTTCTCCTAGTTCCATTCGAACTGTTGCTTCTTGATCAACATAAAGGTTGTGCAAGAGAACGATCAGGTGTTCAGGTATACCCATGCTTCTTAATGTGGCCCGGAGTTTCTCATGATTTACACAGTCAAAAGCCTTGTTGTAATCAATAAAATGCATATAGATATCCTTTTGGTATTCTTTTTTCTTTTCAAGGATACATCTCACATCTGCGATAATGTCTCTCGTTCCTCTCCCTTTCCTAAATCCTGCTGGCTCTTCAGGAGGTTCTCATTCCAGGTATGGTTGTAGTCTCTGCTGAATGATCTTGAGTAGAATCTTGCTAGCATGTGGGATCAGAGTGATTGTGCGATAATTTCCACAGTCAGTTGGATCACCTTTCTTTAGTATTGGTATAAACACAGATCTTTTCCCATCAGTTGGCCATGATTTTGTCTTCCAAATTTCCTGGCAGAGCCTTGTAAGTATGGTAACAGCTGCATCAGATTGCTGTAATAATTCTATGGGAATGCCATCAATGCCTGGTGCTTTGTTCTTTAATAAGGCTTTCAATGCTGCTTCAACTTCTTCTTGCATCACCAATGGTTCCTGATCATAAGGTATAGGTTGAAACGGCTGTTGGCCCACTTGATCTTTATGGTATAATGACTCTATATATTCTTTCCACCTTTTCTTGATCTTCTCAGCATCATTCAACATGGATCCTTGAGCATCTTGTAGCATTCCAATTTGAGGCTGGAATTTTTTCTTCAACTCTCATAGTTTTAGAAAAGCTGATCTTGTTCTTCCTCTAATAGCTAGCTTCTGATTCTGTTTCCTTGCATGTGTCATTGTAGTACTTTTCCTTGTCCTGTCTTGCTGCACGTTGGAAATCTCTGAGTTCTGCGATTGCCTCTCTTTCTCCTCTGGTTTAGTTTCCCTTTTTTTCTGGACAATTTTCAGAATTTTTTCAATGCATTTTGGTTGTTTTTGCTTTTTCACCTTATGTAGAGACTTATCGCTTTCTTCCAATACAACCTTCTTGATGTCATCCCGTAACTCTTCTGGAACTCTGTCATTTGTATCTAAAGCAGCAAATTGATTTCTCAGGCAGTCTTTATATTCCAGAGGTATATTCTCAAGGTCATATTTTGCTATATTCATGAATGGCTTGCTCTTTTTCAACTTTAGCTTGAGTTTGCATACTAGGAGTTGGTAATCTGTACCACAGTCAGCTCCAGGTTTTGTCTTTGTTGATGTTATCGAGCTGTCCTTCCTTCATTTATTAAATTAAATGAGATCATGCTATGATCACTATTGTCATGTGACCGCAACACCCTTCTCTTGCACCAGATCCTGTGTTCCACTAAGGACTAGGTCCAAAATAGCTTCCCCTCTTGGTTTGTTTACCAGCTGCTCCAAGAAGCAGTCAGTTTCTAGATAAAATAAATATCTCTCTAGAATGTCCTGCTGTGATACTGACTCAGTCGATACCAGAGTAATTGAAATCACCCATTTATTACTGTGTTATAACTTTTGTTAGCTTCCCCGATTTCTTTTAGCATTTCGTCATCCATCTGTTCATTCTGGTCAGACGGTTGGTAGTACACTCCTCCACATGGAATTTCAATCCATGTGGAGATTCTAGTGTATTTTGTTTCCTGCAAATCTTTAATCCTGTATGACTCACCCTCTCTAACACAGCACAACCCCTCCACCAATTTGATCTACCAAATAATTATAATATAATTTGTACCCAAATATCAGTGTCCCATTGGTTATCCTCCTTCCACCCGATCGCTCTCATTTAGTGCTATATATTCTAACTCTTTCATCTTATATTTTAGACTTCTAGCTTTTGCATACAGGCATTTTAGAGACTGTGTTTTATTCATATTAAATCTGAGTATCAGTTGATGGGGTAATTTTGGAATCTTTCAGTTCTGTACTTATTTTTCCACGTGTGTTAGTCCCCTTCCCCCCCTCTAAGTTCTCCCAAAGTCCACCATCTCCCCTTCCTTTCCCTCTGTCCCAGGTATGCTGAGTCTCCCCTCAGATGTCCTCCTCACCGTCTCTCCCCCCTCCTCAAGTGTGCAGCATACCCTCCTCCCCCCTTATGTGTCCAGCATGTCCTCTTCCCTCCCCCACACCAGGTGTGCAGCATTCCCCCCCCCCTCTTTTTTCACCTGTATCCATCTTCTGTCCTCTCTCTCTCTCCCTGCCCAGATATGCAGCATATCTCTGCTTTTTCACCCCATGAGTCCATCTTCAGTTCCCCTTCTCTCTCCCCCTCCTCTTCAGGCATGTAGCATCTGTGCCACCCCCCTCCCCATGGCTTCTGTTCATCTTTTCCCTGTTTCTATCCTCCTCTTCCGTGTGCAAGCTGGGCACTTACATGAGTAAACAGACTCCAGCATTGCTCTTCTTCAGCCTCTTTCCTGCAGCACTTGCTCTGCTCTGCCTTTTAAGAAGAAAAAGAAAAGATAAAAAGCACCCCATGGCTAGGAGAGTGGGCCTACTGGTCAGCGGCAAGCCAGGTTATGTGGAGGACTTTGCTGTGGTTTGAATAGTCCTTCAAGGCAGGGCTCATACGCTACCAGGCCAGATCAGAAGGTGGGCTGAGAAAAGATCCATGCTTCTGGTTTTAGATGGCTGGGACAATGACACACTGCAAGCAACCCTGCATGTGTTGCAACTGAACATGTGCAAGCTGGTGTAGGGCAGCCTGAGCAGACAAGAAAAGATGCCAGTATGATGTACAGGGGCGTACTGGCATGAAAAAAAAGGTTTGTGTGGAATACAAATGGTCTGGGCTTTCAAGTTGGAATTTTTGAACAGTGCCCATGTCTAATGTAAAAACTTTTAACCTTTGCAGCTGCTCCCTTTATGATAAAATGAGAAAAAAACAGTGGTAAAAGACAGAAACCTAGTTTATGAAAGTTCAGTGCTAGTGCAGTAGATTTCCTCCTTCCAGTTACTAAGTCAAATTTGATCACATTAGGATCATTATTTATTTACATTCTCTTATATACCGTGCTATTTTGCATCAGTGCGGTTTACATTGAACAACCTGAAATTACATTGAACAGGGCATTATAACTTGGAGATAACTATTTATTATTGCCAAGTGGCCCCCAACACCATCACCTCTCGCACCAAATTGTGTGTCTCACTAAGGACTAGGGGCCCAATATTTGAAGGCCTTTACACAGGTAACTTCTTTAGTTACCCGTTTAAAGGCCTTAACCGGGATTTTCGAAGGGCACCTATAAGGGGAGTGCCCTTTGAAAATCCCAGCTAAGTTCCTAACGCTCCCTGATGCTATCTGCATAGCATCGGGGTGTGTTAGGGGTGTTCCGGGGTGGAGCGGAGGTGGAGAAAGGGGCTACATGGGTAGCAGTGATTTTCATTGCTACCTGCGTAGCCCTCTGTGCCTTAAAGATAGGCAAGGAAAAACCTTGCGTATCTTTAAGATGCAAAGGCTATGCAGGTTGTAACGAACATCGCTGCTACTCGTGTAGTTTCTGCGGCTGCTGATATGTCTGGTCTAACCCGGATTTTCACTTCGGTGGACAGGCTATGCGCCACCGCGGCGCATAGCCTGCCCAATTCAATATCAGGCACTAGGTCTAAAATAGTTCTCCCACTTGTCAGTTCCTCAACCAGCTGTACCATGAAGCAGTTATTTCTTTCATCTAGGAACTCTCTAGCATGTCTTGATGTGACATTTATCCAGTGTCACCCACCTATAGGTTCCCAGAGGCATAAAGCATGGGAGCTACAGTGGGGCCTCTTCTTAAACAGCGAGGGTGTCTCAAGCAGGTGTTGAAATGCTCCCTGGGATTTGTAGTCCCACAAGCTAATCTAAGAGTGTAGTTGCAGTCGAGTAGCAAGGCTTCAAAAGAGGTCTTCTTATTTACCCATCCCGGGTGAATTTCAGCACATATGAACAAAGGACAAAAACCATACTTCTGGTATAAAATAAAGGCAAACTACTATAACCAAAATGAATGCTTGTATCTTCAGCCTGACAAAACAAAGGTAATGCAAAACAGTCCTTATTCTTAAAACAAGCACGTTTCTTCACTTCTGTTTCCTTAAACAGATTCTCTCTCTCTGGTCAGTTCAGCACAGTGAAGAAATATCATCTGAAATTATTAGTGTACAATCCATGTAGGATTCAGCAGGTGTTTCATCACAAAAATCACATTGCATATCCTCACATGCTTCCCTGGAGCTATCTTCTATAGGATTGTAACTCAGGCTACTTTTAAACAATCCCTCTTCTCTGTTAAGAGGGCTCCCCTCCTCCTCTCTACCGGAGTAAAATGGGAGGTTACCACACACTGCAGAGTTTCCTTCCTGAGAGCCACACACTCTTGGGTAAGTGTAGGAAAAACTCTGACTTTCAGCTTCCCTTCTATTATGAGGAATAAGCCTACCTTCTGGCTTGGTTTTCACGGAGCTTCTGGGCACAGGGAACTTAACGGAGCTTTTCTCAGAGGAAAGCCTCTCACTGCCTTTCTCTTTCCACTTCTCTTTGGGCACAAAAGTATCCTCCAGATAAAAACTTTTGCCCTCCTGGTACCTGTTCTTAGGAAGATTCTTTCCCACAGCTTTTCTCAGCCTGCCTTCAGAAATACCTCCGTGACTCAGACCACTGGGGTTTTGTTCAGTCCTGCACTGCTCCCTGAAACAAATCCCTGGTATTCTCTCCTGGGCTTCTTCCTGTAGAATTCTGTGTGAGTCTCCGTGTGAAGCTCTGACCTCGTGTCCAGCTCTCTGGTCAAGTTTGCAATCAGCTCTCCTGTTGGCTCCCCAACCAGCTCTTTCCTCGGCTCTCCCATAGGCTCTAACTCTGACCTCTGGTGAGTGATTTTTAACTGCGTCACTCTTGGTGTTTCTCTGAGCCTCGCCTCCCCCCAGCTATCCCTCTTACCTAATGGGCTATGAGGTAATCTATTGCTTGGGTGTGCTCTTACACCTGGTACTTCAGTTTGTGTTCGTTGCCCATAGCAACCCTGGTCCATGTGCTGCTTTAACCTGTCACTATTAGAACTGCTCTGCTCAGTTTTTCCTATTTCCATAGGTACTATTTGATCCACCTCATGACACCAGCCAGTACTGGGGTAATTGTGTTGCTAAATTTGTAAGCTTCTGTATTTTCTATTAACATTTTGTTATTTGCCTGTTCATTCTGGCCAGGGGATGGTAGTATACCCTCATTACTATTCTTTCCCTATACACATGTAATCTCTATCCATAAAGACTGCTCGGTGCATTCCGTTTCCTATAGAATTATTATTTTGTTTAACTCAATGATCTCTTGAATGTACAGCATCACCCTTCCACCTATTTGTTCTACCCTATCATGGCGATGTGTGTACTGTGTCACAGAGCAGACTCATTAGTGACCCCTGTGGAGACAGATGAAATTGCAGTTCAAGAAAATACTGATGTTTGGGGAGAGCACATGATAGAAAGTTGCCATGGGCAACGTAAGCAAGTGAGGTCACGAGCTAGGGGGACACACCCAGCCAGTAGAGAAACCAGGAGATTCTCACCTGACTCTAATCAGCTAGGGGGTGGTGCAGCTAGGAAACACCTAGATAAGCTCAGCTCACAAGCAGTTAGGCAGACCCAGGATAGGACTCAGAACCAGAACCAGGATAAGACTCAGAAGGAGAGACAGCCTAGGTCTCTGAATGGAAACAGAAATAGAAGGAGCTGGATGAATGGAGAGGACGAGAGAAGCTGTGAAGAGAGCAAGTCTAATTACCACTTTGGAAGCCTGAACGGAGGTCTGAGTGAGTCCAGTGAATGCTTGAATGAAAGGTACAGACAGCTTGACACAGAAAGTGAGAGTGAATATAACAGCCCAGATTGGAACAGAGCCAGAAGGAAAAAGGTACAAGCCAGGAAGTTTTATTCTTGTCCAAAAAGGGGAAGCACAGGGCTTGGCTATAAAGGACAGTTTGTTGAAGTCCAGAAGCCATCCAAAGCCAGCTTAAGGGAAGCAGAGAAGCTTCTTTACCCTTATCATACACAAGAGAAAGAGAAAGGCTTTTTACCTTCAGAAGTAAACCACTCTGAGAGATACGTGAGGCACAGAGTTTCAGAAGGGCTGCCGTTAGAAGCTCCAGCTGTTTCCAGGGTCCTAAACAGAGCAGAGCCTAGAGCTGAAGTAATTCCTTCTAAAAGCTGGGCAAGGGAATGTTTTAACTTGCCTAACAGGCAGGCTCTTACCAGGAAAACCTCAGTAAATGTGGTAACAGCAAACAGCTTTACCCTAGTGAAATAAAAGTAGGTCACAGCCAGGACGGACTGTTTGCCAAGCTTCCACAGGAGGAAGATAAAGAGGTGTCAATTCCTGTTGAGGAACCTATGCAATATGAGACATCTATAATAGAAGACACCATTGAACAAATGGACTGTAGCCTTTCTTTGGCAGACAACCTAGTCTCACTGAGATAGAGAGGAATAAGAAGCCTGACAAGGTGAAGGGAAGGCCTTATTCCTGGTTGTTACAGGTCTGTTTTGAATATATTTTGTTTTGTTAAGAAGCTGAAAGAAAGTCATTTTTGTGTTACAGTTTTCTTTCTGTTATACCCCAGAAGGGTTATGTTTCTTTATTTTTGTACATATTGAGACATCCTATTGGGAAAGGGAAATAAAGCCCTATTTAACCTTACATCGGTTTTCCACGACTAATTTGTAACTGGCAGCAACTACAACTACCAGAAGGCCAGTTACACTGAGGCCCAGTGCAGTACCTTGTTTTACCGGCAGGTGCACAGAGAGGGCTCACGACAACTGATATCTTAGTATACCTTTGGTTATCTTCCTCCCACTAGGTCTATGCCCATGATATCTGCATCTTCATTAAGTACTATACAATCTAACCTATCTTATTTTTAGGTTTCTTGCATTTATACACAAACATTTCAAAGTATTGTATGTTTTTTGTTCATATTTATAACATTCTTAGTTATTGACAGGGGTATTTTACATACAAAGTTTCAATTCAGTCTGCTCTTTACTTAAGGGCACCTGGACTACTTTTGCATTTATTGCAACCTCTGTTGGGATACCCTAATTTCACTGTTGCTCAGGAGCACATTTATTTTTTAAAATAATATATTTATAGTTTCAAATAATAACATTTCACAAGATACAAAATCTTAATAGGAAAAGGAGAGAAAATATAGAAGTAAGGAACTGGCGACGGTCCCACTATCTTTGAGCTTACTCTTGTTATATAGAGTCCAGCCAAAAGGAGGAGGCGTACCCAGAAACTAAATTAACAGGAAAAAGGAGGAGGAAAAAGAAAGCGGATAAACAAGCCTCCTTTACTTCAACATAAGCCCAAATAAGGAAGCCAGTGTACTATCTAAACACCTTCCCCAGAAACCAAAGGCTCCTGGCAAAGAACAGGCTTGTCACACAAACAGATGAACATGATGGGTCTATGAATACATATTTAGCATAGCAAACCAAACATTTACAGATACTTTCCAGTCTTTTGCATTGAGTGTCACATGTATGATTTTCTCCCAGTTGGTGAGGGGTCTTATGTGTGCACTAGTTACAAAGAGCTCTTTTCTCTCAGGGAACGGGTCCATTCGCTGGAGGCTAGAATAGCAGACTTGGAGGACATAAGGAAAACAGAGAGGTACAAAGACGAGACCTACAAGGATGTAGTACTGAAGTCCCACCTCCAGTCTGGCAGCATTCCTGTTGCCCTGGAGGAGAGAGGTCACATGATTGGAGAGAACATAAGAACATAAGATATGCCATACTGGGTCAGACCAAGGTCCATCAAGCCCAGTATTCTGTTTCCAACAGTGGCCAATCTAGGTCATATGTACCTAGCAGTTTCCCAAAGGGACACAGGTTCCACAATGCTTGTATTGGTTCAAGCATTGATATCCTGGGTCCCTTCTTAATAATGGTTTATGGACCTTTCCTCCAGGAACTTGTCCAAACCTTTTTTAAACCCAGCTACACTAACAGCCTTTACTACATCCTCCGGTAACAAATTCCAGAGTTTGATTACACGTTGAGTGAAAATTTTTTTTCTTTTATTAGTCTTAAATAGTTTACCCTGTAGCTTCATTGCATGTCCCCTAGTCTTTCTATATTCTGATAAGGTAAACAATCGATCTACGATTACCCGTTCCACTCCATTAATTTATAGACTTCTATCATATCTCCCCTCAGCCGTCTCTTTTCCAGGTTAAAGAGCCCTAACCTTTTTAGCCTTTCTTCATAGGAGTATCCTTCCATCCCCTTTACCATTTTGGTGGCTCTCCTCTGAACCTTTTCTAATATCGCTATATCCTTTTTAAGATACGGCGACCAGAATTGCACACAATATTCAAGGTGCGGTCTCACCATGGAACGATACAGAGGCATTATAATATCTTTTGTTTTATTTTCCATTCCTTTCCTTATCATACCTAGCTTTCTATTTGCTCTCTTGGCCGCTGCTGCACACTGGACCGATGGTTTTAACATGGTATCCACAATGACGCCTAAATCTTTTTCCTGGGTGGTGGTTCCTAATGTGGAACCTTGCATCATGTAACCACAGTTTGGGGGGTTCTTCCCTAGGTGCATAACCTTGCACTTGTCCACATTAAATTTCATCTGCCATTTTGATGCCCAGTCTTCCAATTTATCAAGATCCTCTTGCAACTTTCCACAATCCTCTTGGGTTTTAACAACTTTAAAGAGTTTTGTGTCATCTGCAAATTTGATAACCTCACTCGTTGTTCCACTTTCCGGGTCATTTATGAATATGTCAAAAAGCACGGACCAAGCACAGATCCCTGGGGTACACCACTATTCACCTTTCTCCATTGGGAAAATTGGCCATTTAGCCCTACCCTCTGCTTTCTATCTTTTAACCAGTTCCTGATCCACAATAGTACACTGCCTCCTATCCCATGACTCTTTAGTTTTGCCAAACGTCTCTGATGAGGGACCTTGTCAAAGGCTTTCTGAAAGTCCAGATACACAATATCAACCGACTCACCTTTGTCCACCTGATTATTCACTCCTTCAAAAAAACATAACAGATTAGTAAGACAAGATCTTCCTTGTCTAAAGCCATGTTGGCTGTCTCCCATTAGGTCATGACTATCTACATGCTGAGTAATTTTATTCTTTATGATGGTTTCTACCATTTTTCCCGGTACTGATGTCAGGCTCACCGGTCTGTAGTTTCCCGGATCACCCCTGGAACCTTTTTTAAAAATTGGTGTTACATTGGCGATCCTCCAATCTTCAGGTATTAGAGATGATTTTAATGATAGTTCACAGATTACTAATAGGTCTGCAATCTCATATTTCAGTTCTTTCAACACCCTTGGATGTATACCATCCGGCCCAGGTGATTTGCTACTCTTCAGTTTATCTAATAATTGTAATACATCTTCCCGATGTATCGATATTTCCTTCAATTCTTCCGCACCTTTAAATACCACTTCAGTCATGGGTAACATCCCTACATCTTCCTCAGTAAAGACTGAAGCAAACAATTCATTCAGTCTCTCCGCTATTGCCTTGTCACCTCTTAGTGCTCCTTTAACCCCTTTATCATCTAATGGACTAACTGACTCTCTCACAGGTTTTTTGCTACGAATGTACTTGAAAAGGTCTTTACTTCGCGTTTTTGCTTCCGCAGCAAGCTTCTTCTCAAATTCTCCCTTTGCCTGCCTTATCAATGCCTTGCATTTGACTTGCCAGTGCTTGTGCTGTTTCCAGGTTTCGTCATTTCGCTCTTTTTTCCATTTCCTGAAAGATGCTTTTTTGGCAACAACAGCCTCTCTGACCTCACCTTTAAACCATGCTGGCAGTTTTTTGGACTTCCTTCCACTTTTCTGAAAGCGTGGAATACAGCTGGTCTGGGCTTCCAAGATAGTATTTTTCAACAACAGCCAAGCCTGACGTACGTCTTTAACCTTTGCAACAGCTCCTTTTAGTTTTTTCTTAACTGTTTTCCTCATTTTATCATAGTCTCCCTTTCGAAAGTTAAAAGGTAGTACTGTGGATTTCCTTACTATCCCTCCTCCACTAATTAAATCAAAGGCGATCATGCTATGATCACTATTGCCAAGTGGCCCCAACACCCTTATCTCTTGCACTAGATCTGGTGTTCCACTAAGGATTAGGTCTAATATGGCTTCCCCTCTGGTCGGTTCATGAACCAGCTGCTCCAAGAAGCAGCCATTTATTTCATCTAGGAACTTTATCTCCCTAGCATGTCCTGCCGTGACACTGACCCAGTTGATACCGGGGTAGTTGAAATCACCCATTATTATTACTGTGCTGTAACCTTTGTTAGCTTCCTTGATTTCTTTGAGCATTTCATCATCCATTTGGTCATTCTGGCCAGGCGCTCGATAGTACACCCCCACTGCCATTGCCTTCCCCCTATTACATGGAATTTCAATCCATATAGATTCTACAGCAGATTTTGCTTCCTGCAAAACTTTAATCCTTTCTGACTCAATGCCCTCTCTAACATAGAGAGCAACCCCTCCACCAATTTGATCAGCTCTATCATTTCGATATAGTTTGTACCCAGGTATCACAGTGTCCCACTGGTTGTCCTCCTTCCACCATGTCTCTGATATTCCAATCATATCTAACCTTTCATTTAGTGCTGTATATTCTAACTCTCCCATCTTATTTTTAGACTTCTAGCATTTGCATACAAGCATTTTAGAGGCTGTATTTTATTCGTATTAATTTGGCTATTGTTAGACATGGGTAATTTGGGATCTTTAAGCTCTGTCTGCTCCATAGTTGAGGGCATTTGGGCTACTTTACTCTTTTGTGGAACCTCTCTGCTTTTGGTAGTATCCTGGTGTGGCAGGAAGTGATCCTGTAGCTAGGATCTGTCCTCCAGGTGATGTAAAACCCTCTTGCAATGAGGAGGTTTCTCCAAGGCCATGTGCCCATGAAGGAAGGATTAGGACAGCCATTATAGTTGGTGATTCGAGCTTTAGGCATGTAGATAGCTGGGTGGCTGTTGGATGTGAGGATCACCTGGTGAGAAGGTAGCGGACCTCACATGCCACCTAGACAAAGTCTTAGATAGCCTTGGGGAGGAGTCTGCTGTCTTGGTACATGTTGGTACCAATGACATAGAAAAGTGTGGAAAGGAGGTCTGGGGGCCAAATTTAGTCTTTTAGGTAGGAGGTTGAAATCCAGAATTTCCAGAGTAGCATTCTCTGAAATGCTTCCCATTCCATGCACAGAACCCAAAAGGCAGGCAGAGCTCCGGAGTCCCAATGCGTGGATGAGACAATGGTGCAAGGATGAGGATTTTGGATTTATTAGTAACTGGGCAACATTCTGGGGAAAGGAGAGGGTTTTTACAAAGGGATGGACTCCAACTTAACCAGGATAGAATCAGGCTGCTGGCATTAACCTTTAAGAAGGAGATAGAGCAGTTTTTAAACTACATAATAGGGGAAAGCCGACAGTCGCCCAAGAGCGCATGGTTTGAAAGGGTGTATCCTTAAAGGATACTAGCAAAAGACTGAAGTTAGGGCATATCGACAGGGAAGTTCCAATAAAGACAAAAGTAACCCAAATGCACTTAAGAACAGAGCAGACAGAACTTAAAGATTCCAAATTACCCCTGCCTACCAGTAACCAAATTAATATGAATAAAATACAGCCTCTAAAATGATTGTATGCAAATGCTAGAAGTCTAAAAAATAAGATGGAGAGTTAGAATATATAGCACTATATGAGAAGTTAGATATGATTGGTATCTCAGAGACATGGTGGAAGGAGGACAACCAGTGGGACACTGTAATACCTGGGTACTAATTATATCGCAATGATAGAATAGATCAAATTGGTGGAGGAGTTGCGCTCTGTTAGAGAGGCCATTGAGTCACACAGGATTAAAGTTTTACAGGAAACAAAATAAACTGTAAAATCTCTATGGATTGAAATTCCATGTAAAAAGGGGAAGATAGCAGTGGGGATGTACTATTGATCACATGGCCAGAATGAACAAATGGATGATGAAATGCTCAAAGAAATCATGGAAGTTAACAATCTTTACAGCACAGGAGTAATAATTGGTGATTTCAATTACTCTCATATCAACTGGGTCAGTGTCATGGCAGGACATGCTAGGGAGATAAAGTTTCTAGATGAAATAAATGATTGCTTCTTGGAGCAGCTGGTTCATGAACCAACAAAAGGGGAAGACATCTTGGACAGTCCTTAGTTGAACACAAGATCTGGTGCAATAGATAAGGGTACTGGGGCCACTTGGCTATAGTGATCATAGCATGATCGTGTTTGATTTAATAAATGGAGGAAGGATGGCAAGGAAATCCACAGTACTACCTTTTAACTTTCAAAAGGGAGACTATGATAAAATGAGGAAAACAGTTAAGAAAAAACTAAAAAGGAGCAGCTGCAAAGGTTAAAGATTTACATCAAGCATGGGTGTTTAAAAATACTATCTTGGAAGGCCAGGCCAGCTGTATTCCACACAAAAGGAAAGTAGAAGGAAATCCAAAAAACCGCCAGCATAGTTTAAAGATGAGGTCAGAGAGGCTGTTATGGCTAAAAATAGCATCTTTCAGGAAATGGAAAAAGCAGTCAAATGATGAAAACTGGAAACACAAGCATTGGCAAGTTAGATACAAGACATTGATAAGGTAGGCAAAGAGAATTTGAAGAAAAGCTTGCCATGGAAGTAAAAACATAATAAAAACTTTTTCAAGTACATTCTTAGCAAAAAACCTATGAGAGAGTCATTTGGAACATTGGATGATAGAAGGGTAAAAGGGGCACTAAAAGGAGACAAGGCCATAGTGGAGAGACTGAATGAATTCTTTGCTTCAGTCTTTATGAAGAAGATGTAGGGAAGTTACCCATGCCTGAAACTGTATTTAAAGCTGATGCAGCAGAATAATTGAAAGAAATAATCGATAAACTGAGAAGATTTATCACAACTATTTGATAAACTGAAGAGTAGCAAATTTTCTGGACCGGATAGTATACATTCAAGGGTGTTGAAAGAATTGAAATATGAGATTGCAAACTTAGTATTACTAATCTGTGAACTATCATTAAAATCATCAGTAATACCTGAAGACTGGAGGACAGCCAGTGTAACGCCAATTTTTAAAAAAGGTTCCAGGGATTATCCGGGAAACTACAGAACATTGAGCGTGACATCAGTACTGGGAAAAATGTTAGAAAACAATTATTAAAAACTAAATTTCTGAACATATAGATAGTCATGGTTTAATGGGACGCTAAACAAAAGAGGGGTTTAACTTCGTGAATGACTATTATGAAAAATATGTGTTCCTCATTCAACTCCTAAACAGTGCAACCAGAATCAATGATCCCAAAACTTGGTCCCAGCACAGCCTCAGAAACAACCTTAGGCACTCAATTATTCTGGATTAAGTATGCAATACTTCCAGACTCGTGCCGGTGTTTACATCAATGGCTGAATGTCGTTTTTTATATATCCTATCGTCAGTTCTTATATTTGAGCAATAGTATCAAAAATAATAATGGTAATCCAAAAAATACTTAGCTCATGTTAAGCCATAGGACTGTGCTGGATGTTTCACTCGTTATTTATAAAACTTTCTCTTCTTTTTTCTTCTTTTTGTCGTTTTACTTTTTATATATAAACAACTTTCTTCCACAAGTAATTGATATGAACCGCGTCCCAACGCCAGTTTATTAAGGCGCCCATGCGTTTCGCCAAATGGGTTTTTCAAGGGACTTGAAACTTAACGTGGAATATGTTTCTGTGAATGAAAGCATTAAAAATGGTTGATCTGTGCTAAAACAATTCAATCAAAACATAGTATCACTTCTAAATGTAATGTATCAATTGAAAACAGATTAATGAGAAATTAATGAAGGATTTAGAAAAACCTTATGAATGCGAGCGGCCCGATAACTCAAAACGTGGTCTCCTGCTGATGAACCTGGAAGACTCAATAAACGCCGCGCATGCGAGTTTGCAGCTATAACGTCATGGTTTAAATGTCCCAGACTGGAAGGTCCTATTGGTTGGTCAAGTAATACATGCCGCCCAATCAATACTTTGATTCAAGCCAGTGGGATGCACCGTGGCTAATGTGTAAATCCATCTTTGTTCTTTGTACAAAAGTCGCTGATCAAGGGTTTTGCCTGAAGCAGGTCCAGATAACATTTCTATGCACCAACAGCGAAGCTGTGAAAAAGTATGTTGGTAAGATAAACAATGTTGTACTAGAGGAGCTTCCCTCCGGGCACAGCGAAGCTGGCTGGCATGTTCTTGCATGCGAACCCGAAAACAGCGAATAGTCTTGCCGATGTACAACAAAGCACAAGGGCAACTGATGGCATACACTACCCCAATAGAATCGCAAGTGGTAGCTTGTCGTAGTTTGTAAGTGACACCTTTATGGGTGAAACTTTGACATTCATATGTGATCTCACAAATTGCGCAGCTGCCACATTTTCTGTGTCCTGACTCTTGACACACGCTCTGAACTAATGATGGAACTCGTAACTGAGTGGGCCTCAAATATTCTTTCAAATTCCGACTTCTTTTCCACACGCAGCGAATGGATTTTTCTTGTAAGCCCGGTACTGCGGCTAAGATATTCGCATGTTTTCGAAGGATACGTTGTATACTCGAGCTTACTGGTGAGTAGGTCGTGATGAAATTAACGTGCTGTACATCATCTTTATGTGTTGCACAATTTTTCGGAGTCAGGAGTAGATCTCTATTGCTATAGAGCGCTCGCTGATAAGCACGGTGTACCACCGGAGAAGGGTAACCTCTATGCAAAAAATTGTCCTTTAAGGTTTTAGATGCTGTCTTATAAGTCTTAAGACTGGAACAATTACGGCGATAGCGCAAAAATTGTGATAGAGGAAGACTATCTTTTAAGGTGGGAGGGTGTGCACTGTCGTGATGAAGAAAGGTATTGCAATCAATGGGTTTGCGATAGACAGAGGTATCCCAACCCTCAGCCTGCCACTTGATTTGAACATCCAAAAAGGTGATGGTCTCTTTATGACAAGTACTCGTAAATTGAATATGATGATCCCGAGCATTCAACCACTGGAGAAAATCATTCAACAAGCTTTCCGTTCCTTGCCAAAGCATAAAACACCGTTTGCGATGAAGGAACCGGCGATAGAAGGAGACACTACCGAGTCCCTATGGGCAACATTAGAACAATTGGAAAAACGTCGAATAAGGACTGAGTTACACAGATCTTCCTTATTGGAATACATTAGCCGTCAACAAATTCCTAGGGGCTTACGTGTCTACAAGGAGCCTCGAACTCCTTCCATGGATTCTACCTTTCTTGAAAAATGGAACAGAATATTAAACAAATGTTCTCTGGACTTGATGGTCCTGTTGATTGATTCAGCCAAGACACATGTGGAGGAACTCTCTAAAGATATCTTGACACACACCGTCACTCTTAAAGAGAAAGAATCAGAGGAACAGTTTTCTACTCAACAGAGCTCTCTTAAACAACGTTTGGAGACGGTTCGACAGGAAGTGATGATGAAAAAATTAAAAAAATTAAAACGTGATGGAACAGATTATTCCACTGGCTATGTTTATCCCTGGATGAACGCAAATCGCAAGCCCAGAAAAAATAAACGGCACGTTTCTTTTGAAGACACCACTGAAGATGGGGGAAGTTCAGACTCTAGTAAATCTTCAAAGGAGAATTTTTTAGAGGATGACCGCGAAGGCCGCCCTCGCAGAAAGAAAATTTCACAACCCACTTCAGGTCCCAATCAGGGACAGGGACGGGGTAAGCCGAAATCCAAGGCGAAATAGCCTCTCAAAATCTAGTAGTGAATCTCACAGGTGAACAGCTGACACCTGACATGGCAAGCCTATTGGAGAGGGGTCTATCCTATGTACCTTTTATTCATTTTGATTTTTTTCAGTTTCACATAGATATGGAGGGGTTGATACGTAAGCTACATTTGAAAAACTATTTTTTTCAGTCTGACGATGCGCCCCCAGAGGACTTTTCGGTTTCAAAGAGAGTACAGTTACCTCTTCGTTCTACTTGGACTCCCACAAGTCCATTACATCCAGCTATACAAAGTTTTAAGGATTTGGTATTACGCGAGGTTGAGACATTAGTCACTACTCGTTCCATTCATAACACTCGTCTTTCTCGACTTCAGCAAGACGCATTGAAAACACTCCAAGCTCGAACGGACTGGGTAATTCGTAGAGCCGATAAGGGAGGCGCTATAGTCATACAAACACGCGAATATTATCTTCAGGAAGCCCTAACACAACTTCGGGACCCTATCACTTATACCATTCTTGGAACGGACCCTCTTAGTGAACTTCAAGCTACCATCAAGTCTTTAACATATGGAGCTTTACAAGATAAACTTATATCCAGAAAAGAATACAATTACTTGAATGTTTCTGCTCCCAGGACGGCTCAATTCTACACTGTTCCAAAAATCCACAAATGTTTATTGAGCCCTCTAGGACATCCGATAGTGTCCACGAAGAGTACAGTTCTTGAACCTATTTCCACTTATGTGGATTCTTATTTGCGTCCTTTGTTACAGGATATCCCTTCTTATATCCGTGATACCACTCATTTTTTGGTACTATTACAGGGTTTAGCACATTGGGCTGGAGACAATGACATCCTATTGGTGACTTTAGATGTCCAGTCACTGTATACGAGCATCTCACAAGTGGCGGCCAGTACTATAGTACAACGAACATTGACCGCCCGGGGAGATTTGTCTCCAAATCACTTACAGTTCTTACAAGCTTTGACGGATTTAGCCTTATTTCGCAATTATTTTGAATTTCAAGGAAATTTGTACCATCAGATATCAGGCGTGGCGATGGGCGCTACTTGCGCCCCTTCTGTGGCCAACTTGTATATGGGAACATTTGAAGATCTACATTTTTCTACCGCCCCCTATACAGTTAACATCAAAGCCTGGTATCGCTACATTGACGATATTTTTATGCTTTGGCAAGGAACGGAAAGCTTGTTGAATGATTTTCTCCAGTGGTTGAATGCTCGGGATCATCATATTCAATTTACGAGTACTTGTCATAAAGAGACCATCACCTTTTTGCATGTTCAAATCAAGCGGCAGGCTGAGGGTTGGGATACCTCTGTCTATCGCAAACCCATTGATTGCAATACCTTTCTTCATCACGACAGTGCACACCCTCCCACCTTAAAAGATAGTCTTCCTCTATCACAATTTTTGCGCTATCGCCGTAATTGTTCCAGTCTTAAGACTTATAAGACAGCATCTAAAACCTTAAAGGACAATTTTTTGCATAGAGGTTACCCTTCTCCGGTGGTACACCGTGCTTATCAGCGAGCGCTCTATAGCAATAGAGATCTACTCCTGACTCCGAAAAATTGTGCAACACATAAAGATGATGTACAGCACGTTAATTTCATCACGACCTACTCACCAGTAAGCTCGAGTATACAACGTATCCTTCGAAAACATGCGAATATCTTAGCCGCAGTACCGGGCTTACAAGAAAAATCCATTCGCTGCGTGTGGAAAAGAAGTCGGAATTTGAAAGAATATTTGAGGCCCACTCAGTTACGAGTTCCATCATTAGTTCAGAGCGTGTGTCAAGAGTCAGGACACAGAAAATGTGGCAGCTGCGCAATTTGTGAGATCACATATGAATGTCAAAGTTTCACCCATAAAGGTGTCACTTACAAACTACGACAAGCTACCACTTGCGATTCTATTGGGGTAGTGTATGCCATCAGTTGCCCTTGTGCTTTGTTGTACATCGGCAAGACTATTCGCTGTTTTCGGGTTCGCATGCAAGAACATGCCAGCCGGCTTCGCTGTGCCCGGAGGGAAGCTCCTCTAGTACAACATTGTTTATCTTACCAACATACTTTTTCACAGCTTCGCTGTTGGTGCATAGAAATGTTATCTGGACCTGCTTCAGGCAAAACCCTTGATCAGCGACTTTTGTACAAAGAACAAAGATGGATTTACACATTAGCCACGGTGCATCCCACTGGCTTGAATCAAAGTATTGATTGGGCGGCATGTATTACTTGACCAACCAATAGGACCTTCCAGTCTGGGACATTTAAACCATGACGTTATAGCTGCAAACTCGCATGCGCGGCGTTTATTGAGTCTTCCAGGTTCATCAGCAGGAGACCACGTTTTGAGTTATCGGGCCGCTCGCATTCATAAGGTTTTTCTAAATCCTTCATTAATTTCTCATTAATCTGTTTTCAATTGATACATTACATTTAGAAGTGATACTATGTTTTGATTGAATTGTTTTAGCACAGATCAACCATTTTTAATGCTTTCATTCACAGAAACATATTCCACGTTAAGTTTCAAGTCCCTTGAAAAACCCATTTGGCGAAACGCATGGGCGCCTTAATAAACTGGCGTTGGGACGCGGTTCATATCAATTACTTGTGGAAGAAAGTTGTTTATATATAAAAAGTAAAACGACAAAAAGAAGAAAAAAGAAGAGAGAGTTTTTTTATAAATAACGAGTGAAACGACTTCCGGTCTGGGCAGTGAGCTGATCGGCCGGTTCGCGATCAGCTCCGGGCGATCGCCCTCACAAAACTGCTACAAATCTTTCTAAACAATTCCTCTCTATCACCGGTATTGATTCTCCCCTGACGGGGCTTCGACCCTCGGCCGCTGAAGCGATTCGCGGCCATCCCCACTTAACTGGCGAAGAAAGTTCAGCGAAACAGGGAATGTGCAGAGGCCATTCGGGCACTTCCCCCACCGCCATCGTCAGCTCTCCTTGTGCGGGATCCGGTGTTTGGAGACACGAAAAGACCTGCAACCTTTCATACCTGAACGGAGAAGACCGTGGGCTACTTATCAAGTAAGCCGGGGGTACGATCGGGCATCCTTGCCACTGCCAGCCTCCGTTTCAATCAACACACGGTGGCTTAACTTCGGCGGGAGCAGGCCGGCGGCATCCTCCCACGATCCGGGCAGGCGACTTCTTTTGCTAAGAAGTGGGACGAGGTGCGCCCGGACAGTTCCCCGCCACTACCAGCAACGCCACGCTCACGGAGGGCTGAATTCTCAGGAGAGGTGCGACCAGTGACTGCTTTGTTTGGAGAGGACCAGGGGGGAAGAGCACCGAGACGCACTTGAGCGCCCCTATCCTCTCTCCCGCTTCCGCGGCTAGTTGATCCTTCGGGGGGCACTGTATATCCAGCGGAGCGGAGGCCTGGGATTACTTCTTCCCACTCGGGTGAGAGTAGATGACGCCATAAGCAAAGGAGATCGGACACCTCTTTCGTTGGGGCACAGCGCTCTCCATATTTCTTGCAGGGCCTCGGGCGGCGAGGAGATCTGCGGCCCCCCTGCCTGACAACAGCGAGCACTGGTGTCTAGGAGAAAGTGCGCCAAAGTGTGGTAGGACTTTCTTTTACTGCCCTATCTACTAGATTCCTCCTGGGGTATTGGGTCTGCAGCCCCGCGGCCGTCCCTGCCTGGTTTGGGCAGACAACTCTTCTACAGCGACTTATCATCTTTACAGCGGGGGTTTGCAACTGCACAGCTCTACCTCTGCTATTCCACGGGAGCGGTGCCCTGCGTGGGATGTGGTGCATATAACATTGCTGACCCGATGGCATCTAAAGCTCCGCGAAAAGAGAGACCCCGCCCTATGGAGGGAAAAACGGCAGAAGGCTCACCATCTAGCCCGAAACCGGGCACCCCGCCAGATTTCGTGGCCGAGGTTAGTGCCGCAGTGGTGCAGGCGCTCAGCACACGCTTCCAGGATTTGGTGGAGCAAATTCAAACGCTTGGACAACGTTTCACGACGGTGGAGGAGCGACTGGAGCAAGTGGAGACAAGGGTGTCCGATGTGGAAGACACGCAACACTCGGTGGTGGCCAAAGTGGCCGCTCTAGAGACTTTGGTGAAGCAGCAAGGGGATAAACTCGATGAACTGGAGAACCGAGGTAGGAGAAAAAACCTGCGATTCATCGGTGTTCCTGAGAGTGTCGCTGATAGTGCCCTACTTGAATATTTACAATCATGGATTGGGAGCCTCCTGCCAAATCTGGGAGGAGAATCACTCAAAATAGAGCGGGTACACCGGCTGGGCCAAAGAAGAGAGCAGGCCAGGAAACCACGTGCAGTAATTGCCCGCTTTCTCGACTACAGACAGAAAGAGGAGGTGCTAAAAGCGGCAAGGGGCCGACGGCGGAATCAACAGGACACCGAGCCGATCTTAGTATTCCAGGACTATTCGATCCTCGTCAGTCAACAACGCAGGGCTTTTTCGGGGATCTGTACCCAGCTGTTTAACCGCGGCATTCGCTTCTCACTCCTCTACCCGGCTCGGCTGCGGGTCGATCACCAAGGCCGCACTCGCATTCTAGCGACCCTGGAAGAGGCGGCTACCTTCCTGGACTCTCTGCCAGATCAATCGACTTCCTAACTGCTAAATGACTGTCTGGGAGTGGGGTGTACCTCCCCATGTGTAGTAGGGAGAACTGGAGCCCCCGGGGGCCGACTGGCTCTTGACGGCCTCCCCGCAGCTTCCACTATCATGGGAGAACTCTTGGTTTTGCCTTTCATGTAGTGTACTAGGCTGGGATACAGCATTTCATTACCTTGGTAACATTTCTCATGCCAGGGGAGACATTGTATCCTTGTTATTTTGTTGCAATGGTTACTTTGTTATAATTGCTGCTGCTTTGTTGGCTCCCTGGTTATTTCCCTTATTGCAATGTCTCTGCCCCTGTGTTCCTGCTTGACCCTCCCCCCTCCCTCCCCATCTTTATCCCTCTACAGGGGGGCTACGACTTGAGGCAAGGGGGGCAGTCGGGGGAGTAGAGAGGACTGGCCTCGATAAAGCAGAGACTCAGGTATTCGACGAGGGGGGAGGGCGGGGGAGATGGGAGGTCATCTAGGGGGGGGGGGGGGTGTGTGCAGAGACCTTATGAGAACAGGCGAGTGGAGGGCAATAGCGGCGGGAGTGGGAGCCCCGATACAGGGGTTCGCAGCAGAGACTTTGTGTCTCTTTTTTTATTTTTTTCCTTTTAATTTTCTTGTTAGGGAGGGTGAAGTGTTGGAGGGGTGAACCCGCTGCCATAGGAAGTAGTCCAGGCTATGGCTGGACGGGAGACCTTGGAGGAGAGGGGAGATGGGGGGGGGGCGGGGGGGGGGGAGGGATGGGAGGGGGAGGAGGAGGGAGGGGCCGGGGGTGGGGAGGGGGCACACTCCATTGAATGTTATTAGATGGGATAATTGCCTACTTATAGACGGGGAGGGGTACCAGGCTGGGGGTATTCCTCTGCAGTACTTGGTAGTGATTCTGTGGTGGCACCTTGGCACTGCCCCGGCGCTTTGAAAATAATCACGTGGAATGTCTGTGGGCTGGGAAACCCTATCAAGAGGCATAAGGTATTGCAAGCACTTGCTCGACATAAGTGTGACATTGCGCTCCTTCAAGAGACCCACCAGACGGCCGTTGAACATAGCAAACTCTGTCGGAGCTGGGTGGGCCAAGTGTGGGGGTCCCCCGCCCAAGGGCATAAGGGAGGAGTAGCGATCCTAATTCATAAACGCATACGCTTCGTAGAGGAGACGGTCCTCGCTGATAATACTGGTAGATCCCTGTTGATCTACGGTCACTTAGACGGTAAACCGGTGATTCTGGGAAATCTCGATGGTCCCAATGTGGCTGACCCGGGTTTTTACAATGGCCTGGCATCAAGGGTGGAGCAGCTTCCGGAGTGTCCGGTGATTTTGGGCGGGGACTTTAATGGAGTCCTGGATGTGGATCTGGATACTTCTAGGAGAGGAGGCGGGCGGGAGAGGATAGCGCCCTCCCAGACGTTGTTGCGGTTCTGTCGGAGATTAGGTTTACTTGATCCTTGGCGGGTCCTGCACCCCTCCGAGAGGGACTATACCCATCAATCTCGAGCGCATGGTTCTAGTGCCCGTATTGACTACGTAATGATCTCGGGGATTTTGTTCACACACACCGAGGATGCACAGATTGGTCCTTCCGAAATATCAGACCACGCGATGGTGTGGCTTGCCTTACATTGGGGGCGGGACACACATCGGTCACGCCTGTGGAGATTCCCCCTAGAACTTTATTCAGATGGGCAATTTCGCCAGTTTATCCGCCAGAGATGGGCGGACTTTCTTGCTAATCACCAGGTTCACACAGATGACCCCGAATTAGTCTGGGAAATGGCAAAGGTGGTTCTTCGAGGGGACATCATCGGTTACGCCGCGAGAAGGCGCCGGTTGATGGCAGAACGTATAGTACTACTTGAGCGTCGAGTCACTACTCTACGGCGGAGATGTGCCCACACGCCGACGCTGTCCAATAAGAAGTTGCTATGGGAAGTCCAGACCGAGCTTAACGAGCTTTTACATCAGCGAGCAAAGAAATCGGTTTTGTTTTACCGGTTCCGTTTGCACTGCTATGGTGACAAACCTGGCAAGTTGCTAGCACGATGTCTGCGGGCCCGACGGAGTCCTGCCCACGTAGCAGCATTGAAGGACGGCCAGGGACGTGTGCATAAAGAGAATAAAGAAATCGCAGAGATTTTTCGTACCTTCTTTCAAAGCTTATATAACTCCACGGCTGGTTCCCCGGAGGGGCTGCAGGACTATCTTGAGGACTTGGAGTTGCCTCAACTCACTTCAGCCCAGAGGGAGGTTCTAGATTTACCTATTACTGTGCAGGAAATACAATCCGCAATATCTGCAGCCCAGTGCTATAAATCGCCGGGGCCAGATGGATTCGGGGCTGAAGTTTATAAGATCTTAGGGGACGGGGTAAGCCCACTCTTGCGAGAGGTCTTTGTCACCAGGGCAGAGCAAGGGGCGTTCTGCTGGGGGCGTAATCATGCGTATATCACCCTGATCCCGAAGCCGGGTAAGGACCCGATGCAGGCAGCTTCATATCGACCCATCTCCCTACTAAACTTCGATCTTAAACTTTTGGCGAAAGTTCTAGCTGACCGCCTGGCGGGGGTATTAGGCTATTTAATTCATGACGCACAAGTGGGCTTTGTGAAAGGCCGCCACGCCGTACAAAACCTTCGGAAGATTCTGGCCTCCTTGGAGTGGGTTCATGCTCACAATATTCCGTCGTTGTTGATTAGCTTCGATGCAGAGAAGGCCTTTGATAGAGTGGACTGGCGTTATCTATGGAGGCTGCTACCGTGCTACGGCATTGGGGAGGATTTTTGTAACATGGTGCAAAGTTTGTACATTTCACCGACGGCGGGCATACTGTGCAATGGCCTCATCTCGGACGACTTTACGTTGGGAAGAGGTACAAGACAGGGCTGTCCTCTATCGCCCTTGCTCTTTGTTCTCTCCTTGGACCCGCTGATTCGCACCGTCGTAACTTCGGAAGGGATACAGGGAGTGGGACTGCGGTCGCAAACTTTCCTTATCTCGGCCTTCGCCGATGACTTGTTAGTCCATTTGACGTCTCCGACCACTTCCTTACCATCGCTTTTAGACGAGTTCCAGCGGTTCGGAGCAATTGCAGGCTTGCGCATTAATAAAGATAAGTCTGAAGTAGTGGATGTCTCGGGGCATTTCCGCAGTTCTTGGAGGGGACCCTTCCCTTTGCGGTGGGCAGACAAAGAATTTATCTATCTGGGCATAACATTGACTGGTAATCCCCAGGATTTATACCGACGTAATCTAGACCGGATACTGCGGCAGTTGGTGGTGCAGTTAAGTGCATGGGGACCTCTCCCGTTGTCTCTGGCGGGGAGGATAGCGGCAGTACAAATGATAGTTCTACCCAGAATCTTGTACTGGTTGCAGACTCTGCCGGTCTGGTTGCTTCGACGGGACTTGTGTAAAATGGAGGCTTTGCTTAAGCGCTTTCTTTGGCGGGGGCAGCGGGCGCGGGTCGCATGGAATCGCCTGCTTGGAAAATGGCGAGAGGGCGGTATGGGCCTTCCCGACTTGAAGACTTACGCATTGGCTTGTCAAGCCAGACACCTGGGGGATTGGCTCGGGGGGACGGAAGTATATACGCCTAGGTCTTTAGAGGAGTGTTTGGTGGCCCCTGCGACTCTCCTGGCGTCTTTGCACGGCACATCCACGGATTTCACGGCTACTAGTCGGCAGAGTCCGTTAATGGACTCGGCCCGACGCACATGGCAACTACTTAACAAATATTGGCAGGAAACGTGGAAGGTGTCTTGTTGGTTGCCGCTGCAGGGCAATGCCCACTTCACTCCAGGGTCCGAGACCGCGGTGTTTCGGGACTGGTGGATACGTGGCATCCGGTTGATAGGGCATCTGGTGGACCAAGCGGGAAACTGTAAATCATTCCGAACGCTCAGTCGGGAATACGATCTCCCCGACACGCATTGTTTTGCCTACATACAAATCTCCCACTATGTGGCCGCACTGCCGCGCGCAGCGCTGCAGGCTGAACGCTCAGCCCATATTCTGGAATTTTTTCAGTTGGGAGAGGAGCGCCCGCCGTCGATTTCCAACTTGAAACGTAGTTTGGAGCGTTATCGCTCCCTCCCTGATTATAGTGGAGTCGAAAGAGCTTGGGCGACTGAATTGGGGGTAGACGTACAGCCGGGATTGGTACTGATGGCATTGAAACGGATTAGCCGACTAGTACAAGGAGCGCACTGGCGTGAGATCCAATTTAAGTGCGTGACTAGGGCTCATTTTTCGCCAAGGCGGGCATTGCGCAGTCGGCTGGACACGGATGGCTCCTGCCCACGCTGTTCGGAGCCCTTGGCTACTCTCCTACACATGTGGTGGGGTTGTCGGGGAATACGGACATATTGGGCTCGGATATGCAGATTCCTTGGCATGCTGCTTCAGCGAAGGCTTCATTGGACGGGCCTATTTGTAGCACTTGATCAGTTGCCGACCCCTGGACCTGTGAAAGCCGGTGAGAGTTTGCTTGTGCGGAAGGCCTGTCTGGTGGGTAAAGGGCCGATTCTTCGATTATGGCGGGAACGCCAACTGCCCACTTTTAGTGAATGGCGGAATAACTTTCATCAACTAATGCTAACGGAGCGTTTGGATGGCGCGGGGCAGTGCCAAGCGCTGGACAGTTTTTCTGTCGGTGTGGGAGCCATATATCCAGCAGTTAGGGCCCCACAGCTGTAATGCCACCCTCCAAGGGGGGAGTTGAATGATTGAGGACCTAAGAAGGGGGTAGGCGGTAGCTGCTTTACAGTTTTTGATGATAATTGGTTTATGAAGTTGGTAATGGAGTGAGGGTGGGTTGGTGGGTGGGGGATGGGAGGAGGGGGGTTGGGATATAATGTAAAATGCCCACCTATTGTATTATCTTTCTGTTGGCACCCGGGGGGGTGAAGAGTAAACCCTCCCCGTGGTGCCGTCTGTTGATATGTGTCTGGATTTTATGGTGGACTTAAAGCATTAAAAACAAACAAACAAAAAAAAAAACGAGTGAAACCGCCATTCCACCAGCGTGTTCTGTGAGGGGAGAGCAGCAGCCAGCATCAGAGGTGAGAGTGGGAGCTCCACCTCCCTCCACAGATCCTGCCCACTCCATCGGCTTTTAAACCACCATTCCACCAGCGTGTTCTGTGAGGGGAGAGCAGCAGCCAGCATCAGAGGTGAGAGCGGGAGCTCCACCTCCCTCCACAGATCCTGCCCATTCCATCGGCTTTTAAACCGCCATTCCACCAGCGTGTTCTGTGAGGGGAGAGCAGCAGCCAGCATCAGAGGTGAGAGCGGGAGCTCCACCTCCCTCCACAGAGACTGCCCACTCCATCGGCTTTTAAACCGCCATTCCACCAGCGTGTTCTGTGAGGGGAGAGCAGCAGCCAGCATCAGAGGTGAGAGCGGGAGCTCCACCTCCCTCCACAGAGCCTGCCCACTCCATCGGCTTTTAAACCGCCATTCCACCAGCGTGTTCTGTGAGGGGAGAGCAGCAGCCAGCATCAGAGGTGAGAGCGGGAGCTCCACCTCCCTCCACAGAGCCTGCCCACTCCATCGGCTTTTAAACCGCCATTCCACCAGCGTGTTCTGTGAGGGGAGAGCAGCAGCCAGCATCAGAGGTGAGAGCGGGAGCTCCACCTCCCTCCACAGAGACTGCCCACTCCATCGGCTTTTAAACCGCCATTCCACCAGCGGGCCCGCACCTGAGGGCCTCGCCAGAGAGCCCTTTGGCATGGCCCTTAGGCGTTGGTCCATGGCGTTTGTCCTGAAATGAGCATTGAATATGTCGTCTGGATTGTCATACGCTTATATTATGGTAACCTGCTGTTCCCTTTCTTTTCTTTGCCTATCCTTTTGACTGTTTATCCTCTACTCTTTCCTATCTTACAAATGGCGTTCCTTTCATATTTCCACAAATGATATATTATTGTAAACCGCTCTAATGCTTCGGCCTGAGCGGTATATTGGTTGATTGTGGAGGAGTGGCCTAGTGGTTGGGGCAAGGTACTTCAGGCCGGAAGGTCGGAGGTTCAAATCCCACTAGAGGACAGCAACCTTGGGCCGGAAGGACTGGGGTTTCTAGTCCCACAGGTGCTCCTTGTGGTCTTGGGCAAGCCACTTAACCCTCCATAGCCCATGTTCCCTGTAAAATAGTTATCTCCAAGTTATAATGCCCTGTTCAATGTAATTTCAGTTTGTTCAATGTAAACCGCGCTGATGCAGAATAGCGCGGTATATAAGAGAATGTATGTAAAATGTAAATGTAAATGTATCAAATTCAAATAAACATAACAAACAAACATCCAGCACAGTCCTATGGCTTAACATGAGCTAAGTATTTTTTGGATTACCATTATTATTTTTGATACTATTGCTCAAATATAAGAACTGACGATAGGATATATAAAAAAATGACATTCAGCCATTGATGTAAACACCGGCACGAGTCTGGAAGTATTGCATACTTAATCCAGAATAATTGAGTGCCTAAGGTTGTTTCTGAGGCTGTGCTGGGACCAAGTTTTGGGATCATTGATTCTGGTAGCACTGTTTAGGAGTTGAATGAGGAACACATATTTTTCATGGTTTAATGGGAGACAGCCAACATGGCTTTAGCCAAGGAAGGTCTTGTCTTACTAATCTCTTATGTTTTTTTGAAGGTGTGAATAAAGAGGTAGACAAAGGTGAGTTGGTTGATATAGTGTATCTGTATTTTCAGAAGGCCTTTGACAAGGTCCCTCATGAGAGACTCTTGGCAGAATTAAAAAGTCATAGGATAAGAGGCAGTGCATTACTGTGGATCAGGAACTGGTTGAAAGATAGAGAGCAGAGGGTAGGGCTAAATGGCCAATTTTCCCAATGGAGAAAGGTGAATAGTGGAGTACCCCGGGGATCTGTGCTGGGTCCGCTGCTTTTTAACATACCATAAATGATCTGGAAATGGGAATAACGAGTGAGGTAATCAAACTTGCAGATGACGCAAAATTATTTAAAGTTGTTAAAACCCAAGATGATTGTGAAAAATTGCAAGAGAACCTTAATAAATTGGAAGCCTGGACGTTCAAATGACAGATGAAATCTAATGTGGACAAGTGCAAAGTTGTGCACCTAGGAAAGAACAAACCAAACTATGGTTACACGATGCAAAATTCCACATTAGGAAACACCACCCAGGAAAAAGATTTAGGTGTCATCTTGGATACCACATTGAAACCCTCTGTTCAGTGTGCAGTGGCTGCTAAGAAAGCAAATACCCCTTAAAACCTTTCTTCATAGTAACGACTTCAGAACATTGATGCAAGGAATGTTGTTGTTAAGTGCCATCAAGTTGGTGATGACTCATGGCGACCCTCTGGATAGTTGTCCTAAATTGCGTTCGGTCTTCAGTCAAGCGGCTCATTGTTGACAGATTGGTACCTGTAGCTACTGTTATTGTATCGATCCATCTCATTGCTGGCCTTCCTCTTTTGCATTGACCTTCTATCTTGCCAAGCATGATGTCTTTCTCTAATGATCTCTCTCTTCGCATGATGTGTCCAAAGTATGAAAGTCGAAGTCTTGTCATCTGAGCTTCTAAAAAAAGCTTAGGTTTGATCTCCTCTAGTACTGACGTTTGTTCTTCGGACAGTCCATGGTATAAGCAGTATTCTCCGCCAGCACCATAATTCAAAGGCATCAATGTTTTTCCTGTCTATCTTTTTTACTGTCCAGCTTTCCCATCCATATCATACTATTGAAAATACCATGGCTTGAATGAGTCAAATCTTTGTATGGAGAGAGACATCTCTGCTCTTGAGAATCTTGTCTAGGTCTTTCATAGCCATTCTGCCAAGAGCAATGCATCGTCTGATTTCTTGACTGCTTGTTGCTTCTTTAGTGATAGTTGATCCAGTAGGTTAAAGTTATCCATGATTTCAATTTCTTCTCCTTCAACGATGAACTTATTCATTTTGCCAGTTGTCATGATCTTTGTATTCTTTATATTAAGGTGCAGGCCCATTTTAAGACTATGTTCCTTGATTGTGAGAAGCAAATGTTTCATAACATCTTCACTTTCAGCCAGTAATGTGGTATCTTCAGCATAGCGAAGGTTGTTGACGAGTCTTCCACCAATCTTCACACCTTTGTTGTCTTTATACAATCCTGATTCTCTGATGATTTATTCTGCATATAAATTAAACAGGTAGTGGGAAAGTATGCAGGCTTGTCGTACACCTTTGCTTATTTTAAACCATTCTGTTTCTGCTTATTTATTTTTATTTATTTAACATTTTTATATACTGCCTTTCAGGTTCTCAAGGCGGTTTACATAGAACAGAACTTTGTTTATATAAAACATTTAATCAGAACTATATACAAAGGATGTTAACAGTGCTTACATTTAACAATTTAACTATTTATGTTTAAGCTCTGTGGGTGCCTAGGGATTTCCAGGTCTTTCTGGGGTTATAGTCAATATATTACACAGATGGAGGGTTATAGAAATGTTTGGTGAATAAGTGAGTCTTCAGGAGTTTCCTGAAGTCGGTGATGTCTGTGGTGGTTCTCAGGAGGAGTGGGAGAGAGTTCCATAGTGAGGGGATGTAGAATTCGAATACTCTGCGTAGGACATTCTGGGAGATGCCTGTATGTGATGTAGTGCTTGCAAGGGAGTTTTGGTGCTGGGTTCTCCTTGATCTGTTGTCAGGGGTTCTTCTGATTATGTCTTTTAAGCAGTTGGTGGATAGGTTGTGTTGAATTTTGAATGCCATCATTATGGTTTTATTTTTTTATTCGAGAACTGATGGGGAGCCAATGAAGTGATTCGAGTATTGGAGTGATATGGTCATGTTTGCTGGATCTAGTGATTAGTCGGGCTGCTGCATTTTGGGTTAGTTGTAAGGTTTAGGTTGCACGCTTGGGTGAGCCGTGTAGAATTAAGTTGCAATAATCAAAATGCAGTGTGATTAGCACCTGACAAACGGACCTGAAGTGGTTCTGATCATTGTTCTGTTCGAACTGTTGCTTCTTGATCAATGTACAGATTGTGCAAGAGAACGATCAGGTGTTCTGGTATACCCATGCTTCTTAATGTGGCCCAGAGTTTCTCATGATTTACACAGTCAAAAGGATATCTATTTGTGCTTTATCGCGCAGTACTTGATAAAGCACAAATAGATATCTTTTTGCTATTCTTTAGTCTTTTCAAGGATCCATCTCACATCCGTGATGACGTCTCTCGTTCCTCGCCCTTTCCTGAACCCTGCTTGCACTTCAGGTAGTTCTTGTTCCAGGAATGGTTGTAGTCTCTGTTGAATAATCTTCAGTAGAATCTTGCTGGCATGTGGGATCAGAGCGATTGTGCGATAATTTTCACAGTCAGTTGGATCACCTTTCTTTAGTATTGGTATAAACACAGATCTTTTCCAGTCAGTTGGCCATGATGTTGTCTTCCAAATTTCCTGGCAGAGCCTTGTAAGTATGGTAACAGCTGCATCAGATTGCTGTAATAATTCTATGGGAATGCCATCAATGCCTGGTGCTTTGTTCTTTGATAAGACTTTCAATGCTGCTTTGACTTCTTCTTCTTTCATCACCAATGGTTCTGGATCATAAGATACAGGTTGAAACCACTGTTGGTCCACTTGATCTTTATCATATAAAAACTCTGTATATTCTTTCCACCTTTTCTTGATCGTCTCAACATCATTCAACATAGAACCTTGAGCATCTTGTAACATTCCAATTCGAGGCTGGAATTTTTTCTTTAACTCTCGTAGCTTTAGGAAAGCCGATCTTGTTTTCCCTCTAATAGTTTCTGCTTCTATTTCCTTGCATGTGTCATTGTAATACTTTTCCTTGTTCTGTCTTGCTGCATGTTGGAAATCTCTGAGTTCTGCGATTGTCTTTCTTTCTCCTCTGGCTTTAGCTTCTCTGTGTTTCTGGGCAATTTTCAGAGTTTCTTCCATCATCCATTTTGGCCGTTTTTGCTTTTTCACCTTTTGTAGAGACTTCTCGCTTTCTTCCAACACAATCTTTTTGATGTCATTCCATAACTCTTCTGGAGCTCTGTCATTTGTATCTAAAGCAGCAAATCGATTTTGCAGGCAGTTTTTAAATTCCAGTGGTATATTCTCAAGGTCATATTTTGCTACATTCATGAGTGGCTTGCTCTTTTTCAACTTTAGCTTGAGTTTGCATAATAGTAGTTGGTGATCTGTACCACAGTCAGCTCCAAGTTTTGTCTTTGTTGATATTATAGAGCTTTGACTACATCTTCCACAGATGTAGTCAATGTGATTTTTGTACAATCCTTTGGGTGAAGTCCATGTGTACTGCGACGCTCCTACCTGGGCCCAAGGGCTTACAGGCAGGAGTGACCTTTGGAATGTCCTTTTTGGAATAAAGCTGTGTCAGTTGTCACCAGGAATTCTGGGACCTGTAGTTTGCTTGTCTCCCTTAAGGACTGAGCTGTAGTTATGACTCGAGTAGTAAAGGCTGCAAGAATATTTATTTGTGGGGATTTTTCTCCAGCACAAAGTTCAGTACAACAAACGCAAAAAGGATGCAACTCCAACATAAAGGTTGAAACAGAAACACAGGAAATGCAACAGAAATTAACTCAGCACTATTTGGCTGTTTCACAGTTCCTCTGACTTTCCACTAGGCACTGCCTCATGTGGTCACTCAAGGAAATTACATAAACTGAAACAGCTGCTTTTCTTTACAGCACGGCTTCTTACTTTCAACAGGTGATTAAGCTTGTTAAACAACTTGTAAAGTTTTCCAATGTGGCAGCAGGTATGGCAAACTTACTCTGTATTCCTTCATACAGTTTTCAATGCTCTTTAACCCTGCTGTTTTCTATTAGACATGTTGAACAGTCCATGGCAGAAGGATCATATTCTATTGTAGGCAAACAAACATCCACCTGCATACTTTCTTCAGAGCTAGAGTTAGTGGTATCTTTGTCAGGTTTATTATCTTTCCCTGACTTTCTTTCCAGAAACTCCTGAAGTTGGCTTAAAAGCAATTCAACTTGTCTGTGCACATTTTCATTAGGATAACCATCCTCCTTTTCTGATAAAAGCTTGCTTATGGCTCCCACCCCAGGGGGTTCAGCTGTCCTGCTTTTATCAGAGGGCTAGCTCTCAGCTAGGGTAAGTCCCTTCCCCCACTTGCTATTAGCTGACTGTGCTTGGTTTGTCTTTTGGACGTTAGCATAAGTAAAAGGCTTCTCAAGCAAGGAGTTGAAATAAGAAATATCAGCTTTACCTTTGACAGGGACTTTTAGATAAGTGCTGGTACCTTTTCTCCTGCTATCTCCCAGGCTCTGGAACTCAGCTTTCTTATTGCTATTTCCACTGCCCTTCTGATAATTGTTAGGCTGATAGCTTTCCCCTTGGCTTTCTCTGCTGCCGTTATAGCCTTGACTGCTGTAGGTCCAACTACCGTTACTCCACGTGTTTGCTCTGCTAGCTTTCTTGTTCCCGGGCTCTACCTTGCAGTAACGCTTCTTCCAAGGTTGTTCCTTGCTCCAATGTTCACTGCTCCCAGGTTCTGCTCTGCTCCAAGGTTCTAGCTTGCTTATCCTTCTGGCAGTTCTTCCTGAACTGCTTCCCGTCTCTCTCGTCTCTCCCGTCTCTCTTGTCTCTCTCCTCTCTCTCTGCATTGCTTGAGGATTTAAAAAGGGTTGACTTCCCTGCACTCCCTGACCTTCCCCTGGGCGTGACCAATCAGTGAACAAGCCTGTCTCCTCCTCTGAGCTGAGGTGTGGCCTGAGCTCAGCAGAGAGCTGTGTTTTTTTTCATCTCTGACTTGAAAATCCTGTGTGTCAGTGCAGTGTTATTTACTCCAACAGGATTTTTCCCTATTTCCATCTCTTCTTGAGGGCATTCCTCACTACAGTACAGTCGCCGCTTGTGTTGCTGGAAGAAGGTGTTTGAGATGAATAGATTGTTGGTCTTGCAGAATTCTATCAGTCTTTCTCCAGCTTCATTTCTGTTCCCAAGTCCATATTTTCCAACCACTTTGCCTTCTTCTTTGTTGCCAACCTTTGTGTTCCAGTCACCCATGATTATCAGGATATCCTGTTTGCATGTTCTGTCAATTTCAACTTGTTCTTGTTCATAGAACTCATCAATTTCATTCTCTTCTGCAGCTGTTGTTGGGGCATATACTTGAATTATAGTTGTGTTGATAGGCATTCCTCGTAGATGAATAGAGATAAGCGTTCACTGACTACATTGTATTTCATTACAGTTCTTGCAAGTTTCTTCTTTATTATACATGCAACACCATTTCTTCTTTGTCTTTCATTTCCAGCATAGTAGACCATGTGATCATCTGATGCAAAGTGCCCGATGCCAGTCTATTTCAGTTCGCTGACACCCAACAGATCAAGTTGTACATGTTCCTTCCATTTCATTCTTGACCACCTCCAACTTCCCTTGGTTCATGCTTCGTACATTCCATGTCCCAATATGTAAGACATCTTTACAGCTTCTGACTCTCATTTCATGCGCAACTACATCAGCAGTCAGACGTCCCAAGGGCCTTGATCCAACCACATCATAAATGCTGGCTTTACTCTGAAAAGTCTTCAGCTCCTCCCCAGTAGCTAGTTGAGTGCCTTCCGACCTGGGGGTTTCATCTTCCAACACTATAGTGCCATTTGTATTGTTGTGACTATCCACTGGGTTTTCATGGCAAGATACAGAAGTAGATTGCCAGTCCTTTCCTCCGCGCAGTTTAAGTTTAATGTTGTTGCCGTTGTCACAGAAATGTGATCCTCCATTGCCAACACTGTCCCATACTGCTGCTGCCCAGATGGGTTTTCATGGTAAGATACAGAGATTGCCAGGCCTTTCCTCTGTGCAGTTTAAATTTAGTGTTGTTACCGTTGTCACAGAAATGTGATCTTCCGCTGCCAACACTGTCCCATTCTGCTGCTGGGCCTTATCTGTGATATTCGAAGGGCACCTACACGGGTAGTGCCCTTTGAATATCCCAGTTAAGTCCCTTGCACACCCAGAAGCTATCCGCATAGCATCAGGGCATGTTAGGAGTGTTCTGGGGTGAAGGAAGAGGCTATACTCGCCTATTTTTAGGGCGCAGAGGGCTATGCGGATAGCATCGAAAATCACTGCTACACGTATAGCCTCTGCGGCTGCCAGGGCATGCAGGCTTACCCGGATTTTCACTTCCGCCGGTGTGGAAGTGAAAATCTGGGTTAAAGGAGTCGGTAGGTAGGCTATGCTCCATGTGGCAGCACATAGCCTGCCCAACTCAATATCGGGCCCTGTATATCTATATCTCTCTCTCTATATATATATAAGTAAGTATAAGTATGTATGTAAGTACATGTCTTCCTGTGCCTGTCTTACTGTGCTTCCATGTCTGTCTTGGCCTTCCTTCTTGTTGTCAGGCCTGCTCTTGTGATTCAAGCCTCTGCTGTATTGCAACACTTACCACGCTCGCTGCTGCATGCACAGCTGCTTTATGTTTATGTTTATTAAATTTGATATACCGCTCAGGCCGAAGCATCAGAGCGGTTTACAATAATATATCATTTGAGAAAATATGAAAGGAACGCCATTTGTAAGATAGGACAGAGTAGAGGACAGAAACAGTCAAAAAGATAAGATAAAAAGAAGAAAGGGAAAAGCAGGTTACCATAATATATGCGTATGACAGTCCAGATCTCATCTTCTGTGTTAACTTCAGGGCAAACGCCATGGTCCAACGCCAAAGGGCCCTCTGGCGAGGCCCGCAAGGCGCGGGCGCGCCCCCGAAGCGGCGGTTTAAGCCGTTCTTGCTGGCATCTCATTTGCAGGCACTAGGAGGGAGGAGGAGCTCCTGCTCACAGCTCCGATGGCAAAGGCTGCTCTCCTGCGCGCCCCCGAAGCGGCGGTTTAAGCCGTTCTTGTTGGCATCTCATTTGCAGGCACTAGGAGGGAGGAGGGGCTCCTGCTCACAGCTCCGATGGCAAAGGCTGCTCTCCTGCGCACCCCCGAAGCGGCGGTTTGTGATCAGCTTTTATTTGCTGTGGTTACCTTTAGGACCACTTGGCAAAACTAAAAACATAAAAAATGAAAGTTAAAAGACCTCCTTTCCCCTTGTCTCTTTTTTGCCACTGCTGTCTGCAGCACTCTGCTGGCACTGCTCTCATGTCCTGCCTTGTTGCTGCCTTTAGTTCTTCCCCTTCTGATTTGAGTGGTTCAAGCCACCTTTCTGTCTATATTGTTTTGTGACCAGTGTTTTGGTTTTTTTTTCCAGCCAGTCTTCCACCTCCTTCTGCTTTGCATCTTTGTGGGTGCCTTTGGCTTTTCATTCTACCACTTTCACCCTGTTATGCCTTGGGAGTTTGTTGCTACTCTTGTTGCACTGTTCAGTGATGTCTTAGTAGGCTGAAGCAGTAGTCCTCCCTCATTTTCCTGTTTTGCACCCTTCTTGGTACCTATTATCTGGAGTCTTATTTGCACTGTTATTGCCACTAACATTTTTGCACTGTCCAGGTTGTTCCTCCAACTATTGCTGCAACTTTCTCCCATTCCTACAGTACTGTTTTTCTTCTTTTCAGAGTACCTTCTGAAGAGATATGAGGGGCTTTTCCTTTTCCAATAAAGACGTCCTCAGTGAACCTACTAAGATATCTCTCCTGCCTCTCCACCTGTATCCGATTTACATTCTCTCCTCCCCTCCCACTCCTATGGCACCACATCAGGAAGACAGTGATGTTAACTCTCCCTAATCTTTTCCTCTTATGTCAACAACTCCAAGTCCCTACTCCTTAGCATCCCCACCTCGCCTACCATTTGTCTTCTACCTTATCTGCCCTCTAGCTTCGCCGTTTTCTTCCTCTCATTCAGCCAGCTCCACTCTTGCTGAGAACCCCCCCTTGCTACCTCCTCTCCCCCCCCAAATTTGTTTTATATTTAGCTCATGCCTTTCCAGTAGAAGATCAAGTTAACTATACTGTACCTGAATGTATTTCCGTGTCCCCAGAGGGCTTACAATTTAAGTTTTGTACCTGAGGCAATAGAAGATTAAGTGACTTGCCCAAGGCCACAAGGAGTGTCAGTGGGAACTCCTCTGTTTCTTCTCTCATCTGGAGATCTCAATTTCAACCCTGGTCCCCCTAGACTTTTGTTTCACACTCCCAAGGCAGATCAATGTGCAACATCACTAACCTTATTGATATCCCCTTCTCCTGTCTCCCTTTTTATTTAACAGTTTCTATAGACCGATTTTTCTACAATCAAAGCAGTTTGGGGGTCATTCCATCCTGGACGTACAGGCCCTCTGTTTGCCCAGTTGGAACTGGAGTTGCGATTCTGATCCCGTGGAGCACATCTAGCCCTGCGGGATCAGAATCGCGAACAGGCCTATACGTGCAGGCCGGAACCTGTCATGAGGTAGACAGCACTGAGCCTGGGATAAGAAAAGGAAAAGGAAAAGAAGAGCTTACCTCACAGCCACATGAGCAGTTAAGGCATTCAGGTTGCAGGGAAGCAAGGAATGGAGAAACAAACTTTCCTCATAGCATTGGTGACGCAGTAGAAACTCAGAGTCCTAATCATGCTCACCTGAGGAAAGAATCACATACAACAAGCAGGGAGATAAAACCAGGTGGGAAATCCCACAGAGGGGGCAGAGAGAAGAGCCGAGAGAGGAGGAGACAGATTCAGGAAGAGAGTCAGATTCAGAAGCAGACAAAGAGAGAGACGCTGTCACGAAGAGAGAGGGCAGAGTGGAAGCAAGCTGTTGAACCAGAGAGTGCTGGAAAAGCAGTGCAAGAGACTTCCAAGCCAGAGGGGTCCTCATACCGGGGAAGGCAACCAAGCAGGTAGAGAGCAAACGTCACACTCATGAAAGCTCACTGAGGCCAGGAGGTGATTACAGTTCAGCTAAGCCTAATGCTTGGAACTCCTGGAGAAAAGCAGCTTACACTCCAGAGAAGAAACCCTGGTTAACAGAGGAAGGGCTGGAAACTCTACACCAGAAAGAAAGATAAGTACCCTGTTTTCTCCAGAGGGAAGGAAGTGGGTCCTTTTATAAAGAGCCAAGCTTACAGTGGGTCAGAAAACGCTTATTGGAGTGGGTATTGGGAAGAAGCCCCAAGCACAGCTCCTCATGTCCATGTCTGCACAGAACAGTCTCCTCCCATAGAAGCTGAGGTCTCTCAGGGTCCAGGTGGTGAAACCAGCAATGTTGAAGCATGGTGCCCGTTTACAGGACCAGGTCCTGATTTAATGCAGTGGGAGAGTTCAAACCCAGAGATTGGTCCAGAACCCATGGATTGTGCTCTTTGTTTTTCTGATGAGATAGACTCTTTGGGGTATGTTTACTAAACTGCGTTAATGCAATTCGCGTTAGGAGCCGCGTTAGTGAAAGGAAAGCCAAAAAAGGACATGGGCGGGACATCGTAACCAATAATGCGCGGTATTGCGCGCCACGTAGCAACAATCGTTACAGCGCGTGCTACTGCACACACGCTTAAGACAGCGCGCAGACACCCAAAGACAGAAACAGAGCTGTAGCACAATGGTTACTAAACAGACTGATGGTACAAGAGTCATGGGTTCGATTCCCCAGTGTGCCTAATGAGTAAGGCTGGCTGAGGCATCCTGTGTAACCCTTTGAAAGTCGACCATAATATTTTAATCCGCAGTCTGCAGGCGGGTTACAGTTTGCATATGTCAGGAAAAGTGTACCCTTCCTATGAAATATGTTCCAATAGTGACGTTCTCCCTGACATGGTCATGTATTATATACCAGTTGATATGAATATTTAGGCGCTCCCTATAAGGCGAAGTGTAAGGCGCGCCCTATAGGGAGCGCCTAAATATTCCTTTCAAATGGCATATAATACATATAATATAGGGCAAAGTGTAATGTGCACCCTATAGGGCGGCGCGTAAGTCGCGCCCTATTGGGCGCCGCGTGAATCGTGCCCTATTGGGCGCCACATGAATCGCGCCCTATAGGGCGCCTTTTGAGCTACTCTGAGGTGACAGTACCCTGAGGGTGGTTCTGCTGGCAGCACTAATATACAGTAAAAATAGACAATGCCTAAGACAGCCCTATCAATGAACCCCACTGTGGGTTGTGAACCAATGACCACTGGCTCCATGGGCGGTGAAGTAAACAGTGGGCTAGAGCTACTAATAAACACATGGCTGGCTACAGGAGGACTGCACGGTACCACACCCACATTCTGCTGTGGTTACCAGGGAGATTACATACCACCACCCAACGCACCCTCTAGGGCTCAGGGTGGGGGATAGGATCTCCCGCCCACAGATCCACTTTCAACCCCCTGTAATGGTGGCAGTAGAGGGGACCATCACCCCAGTCCCACTCAGGATCAAACACCCTACAGGGCAGGCAATGCAGAGCAGTACACACCCGTACAGCAAGAGCAGACAGACGGCAGGTCTGGAAATGCTCAGCTGCCCCCCACCATTATCTGACATTCTCCAGCAGCAAGCTTCCAGCCGCTGCAGCCTGCACGGTGTTCCAGCAAGACACATACTAGCTGCAGACAGTCCGCCAGCTAGTCCATAGTGCATGGTCCTGGAGGAGATGCATGTACCCAGAACGGGGATATCAGCATACACACCAAGCAGATAGGTCCGTGATTGGGCCCCATAAGGAGACCCATAAATATCACATAAGAGAAATGCTATATAGCACTATGGTGGAACCTAGCCATGCCATGGTCACTGCTCAGTCAGGGTGAGAGTGACCTCCCAGCAGGACATGCTATGGCCACCCTGTCCGTGCAGGTGGTACCGGGCACTACAATGTCCGGCCATTGCCCTATGCCCTGTGCAGATGTGGACAGGCCAGGCCACCCTAACCAGCCTATTCCCACGGTACCTTGCTCCTCATTATGCACATTGGCAGGCCAATACTGGCAACAGTGCTAGCAGTGTGGGCTGTGGAGGGTGTTGGAAGCCACCACACAATGGATAGACAGACAAGCACTCCCCACACTTATGCAAGCACTGTGCAACACTAGAGGTGTTGGGCAGCCCAGGCCACCACACCAGTCCTGGGCACAGTGCAGGCATGGCTATGGTACGCAATACTGTAGGAGTCACTCCCCAGGTTGGTAAACACTGTTAGACACGGGACCTGTAGCACACTCCAGACATCAGAAAGGTTGCCATGATGCAGCTCACTCAGGAAATTGTACTTAACCTAGGAATTGCTATCTGCAAGTGCTCATAGCAACCTTCTGATAGCTGTGTAACATATTCCCAGGTTTAGGGTGGCATTACTACGGTATGCATGTGCTAGTATTGGGAGATGCACGCAGAGCCCAAAGTCCTGCCTCTCCAGGAGGCTTTGTATAATGGGGCCTGTGGGTGCGGGTTTGTCTGCCCCTGTTGGCTGCTGCTTTACGGCAGAGGTTCCCAACCCCAGTCCTGCATTGCCGAATACTGTTCGGGTTTTCATGCTGTCCCTCATGAATACAAAAATACAAATCTGTGGTCTTCACAGAGTGAATGTCAATCCTAATACTAACGAAGGCACTCCATACAAACAAAAAATTACCTCAGAGGGTAAATTCTTCTTCAACTATTCGTGTCTTCTATATTCAAGTATTTCCTTCATTCCATTGCAAACCCAACTAGCAGAGAATGATTAAAAGCAAAAACTCCAGCAATCTTTCTTTGTTTAAATATACAATGTGGAATATAAAATATAAAGTAGATAAACGACACCAAGAGGTTTCAGACCAGATTCGCGCTCAAACAAGAGCTGATTTTGTCAAACAGCAATAGCGCAATGGTAACATCAATAACCTTCTTGGATTTTGTATAAGTCATTTAAATCTTTTTTATTTTTTATACGTAAATTTGCTGGTGCTTTGTGCTTGAATTTGCTAGTACACACTTCAAATATCTGCCACCAACGGGCTACAAAATTTGAAGATAAAAGTAAAAGTCTTAACTTTGGCGTCCCACGTCTTCTTTGCCTCAACGCTTCCTCCGGTACCTTATTTGCATTTCACTCATACAAGAGTTTCATCAGGAGGATCTAAGAAAATAGACACAAGGGATCTGTAGCTGACAACCCTCACCCACTGTGGTTACTAAAACTCTCATCCAAAACATTCAAAACCAAAAAATCCATCTAATAATGTCAAGAAAACTGTGAATTTAGCAACACGGTCTTCTCACACTTACTGGAAAAAATGCTGCCCGCGTCTTTCGCTCTTTCCTTCTGGTGTCTAAAAAAACGCCGCGCATGTGCGCTGTTGGTATCTAGTCATGTTATATCCTAAACGCTCATTGATAACCAGAAAAGAACCAATGAGAACAGTCCCCTTAGCTTCATTGATGACATTAGTTGAGCCAATGAAAACAGTCCCCTTCACTGCCATTTAAAAACACAACTGCCAATCAATAGAGGAATTCAAACCTTGGGGATGTAAAGTATTGACTGAAAAGATCCATCGCTGTTCATGATAAAACACTGGATTTTTTGATTTTTTGGTTTTGAATGTTTTGGATGGGAGTTTTAGTAACCACAGTGGGTGAGGGTTGTCAGCTACAGATCCCTTGTGTCTATTTTCTTAGATCCTCCTGATGAAACTCTTGTATGAGTGAAATGCAAATAAGGTACCGGAGGAAGCGTTGAGGCAAAGAAGACGTGGGACGCCAAAGTTAAGACTTTTACCTTTATCTTCAAATTTTGTAGCCCGTTGGTGGCAGATATTTGAAGTGTGTACTAGCAAATTCAAGCACAAAGCACCAGCAAATTTACATATAAAAAATAAAAA
The DNA here is from genome assembly GCA_033557465.1 of Ichthyophis bannanicus. Classification (NCBI taxonomy): domain Eukaryota; kingdom Metazoa; phylum Chordata; class Amphibia; order Gymnophiona; family Ichthyophiidae; genus Ichthyophis; species Ichthyophis bannanicus. The sequence continues at coordinate 350,225,028 of CM066036.1, read as the reverse complement.
AGATTTAAACGACTTATACAAAATCCAAGAAGGTTATTGATGTTACCTTTGCGCTATTGCTGTTTGACAAAATCAGCTCGTGTTTGAGCACGAATCTGGTCTGAAACCTCTTGGTGTCGTTTATCTACTTTATATTTTATATTCCACATTGTATATTTAAACAAAGAAAGATTGCTGGAGTTTTTGCTTTTAATCATTCTCTGCTAGTTGGGTTTGCAATGGAATGAAGGAAATACTTGAATATAGAAGACACGAATAGTTGAAGAAGAATTTACCCTCTGAGGTTATTTTTTGTTTGTATGGAGTGCATTCGTTAGTATTAGGGTCCCTCATGAATATGCATGAGATACATCTGCATACCATGGGGGTGGCGCATAGAAATGCAGCACAGGCATCCTTATCAGAGGCAGCATGGAACCGGGATGGTGTTTGGCCCTCCAGGACTACATTTGGGAGGCTCTGCTCTAGGTAATGTGCATGTTTATGGTGTCTGTGCTCTGTAGGGTAAAATTTGGTTGTTTTGGGCATGTTTACGTCATCTGCAAGACCGGTTCTGTCTGTATTAGCCCGTTATAGTAGTGGGTAAAATATGAGGACTGGGTTGGCGGAAACCACAGCTGGGACTTGAACCTGTGACCCTCTGCTTCTGCATACACTGGTTCTGTGCACTGCACCACCATGTTCTCACAGAGATGGTGCGTTCCCTTGTGATACCATGACTGTTGGTCAGACAGGACCTGTCTGTTGTAGTGCACTGCACCCACGTGAAGGGGGCTAGGCCACGGTCTGCTCTGGGCAGCTGCCACTGCCCCCTCCACCACCAGTATCCCTCAGCCACCATGCTGACATGCTCTTCTGCTGGTGGTGCGCGGTCACAAGCCATCCAGTGTGCAGGTAGGCGGCTGCCTATGGTGCGTGTTCTGGGATGAGGGTGCCCGCATAGCTGCCCACGCTTTTCCCCAGCCTGCCAATGTTCCGTGCCATTGGGGGTACCTGCTGGGTACTATTCCCTGTGACACTGTGGGGAGCACACTCTTGCCCATGTTGGGCCCTCAGCAGTTGCTGTCTGGCTGCTCTACTGTTTCAGCATTCCTATGGGCCAGCTAGGCATCACCCTAGTCCCCACTGTGGCCCAGCTGCACCACAGCATGTGCCGCCTGCAGCCCTCTGTATCCCCTTCTCCAGCATCTGACCTGTTGCCCGTTCCGACATGCCCGCCCTGATGTTGCGGGACATGTGCACGCCATAGGGGCCCTGTCTGATGGTGGGGAAGTCCCTGAACAATGCTATTTCACTGTGGGCCCATGCACCTTGTATGGGGACGGGGTATGGACCCTTCCGCGGTTTATAAATACATAACTAAAATAACGAAAGACAAATATCTGTTCAATGGAGCTTACTCGGGGGGGGGGGGGGTTGATGTTTCTCATTGATACCACTATTGGCCAGCTTGGTTGCTGTTGTTTTCCAGTTTGTTGGGGTCATTTTCAGTGTTTCTGTGCCCTTTTGTTTTGTACACATGTATCACACTTATCACCTTTTTTGGTTTCCCTGCCTAGGCTGTACATTGCTGACATTGAAATGGTTTCTCTCCCCTTTATTATGCCTTTAACGGCAGGTTTTCATTCGCGTTGGAATTCAGCTCTGAAATTCAGCGTGTTAGTGTAATGGGAGCCTCTCCCCACCCACTCTCCACCCATTGACCCCTTCTCTCCGCCCTCTGCGTTGTTTTACCGCGCTGCGGAGCATCACACGCATTAGCGCGTGATAACGCGCGCTATAGCACGTTTACGATCGTTAATGCACTACAGCGTGCGCTATAGCGCGCTAACGATCGTTAAAGTCGTACAACATGCGTTATTCACGTTTACCGCAGTTTAGTAAACATACCCCTTCATGTTAAAAAGCAAGAAGAAGCCTTGTCAGTTTGAAAAGCTTTTATTTTTCCTGTGAAGCAACAGTTTATTTTTGTTATCGTTATCTACTGTATCTGGAAGGCAATCCTCAAGGGAAGGGGAATAAAGCCCAGCTTTAATTATACTTGGACACACGACTACAGATTATTCTTTTAAGAAACACAGCTATACCACCTGCTTAGGCAGCTGCCTAAGGAGGGTATAGTCTCACAAATGGCGTAGTTCTTTGGATTCCTTGAAAGAAGGATACCTTAGGAGTGCAGTGGAGTCACCAGCACCAGAGAACAGGACCGGGACTGCAGTGGACCATGCCCAGAGGACTCCAGGGTCTGGAAAGAAAAAGAACATTCTCAAAGCCAGAATCACCACCTGACTCAGGTAAAGGTATCTGGGTACAGCCAGGGTGGGATTCTGTAAGGAGAGATAAGGGGGACTGAAAAACCCCAGCTTAACTGCATTTAGAAAAAAAAAGGGTGCCGTACTTGGTGTGTTTTTTCCTTTATTGTTGTAGGCTTCCAACATGGAGACTCCACAAGACACGCTGTGTTGGATTGGGCTCCAATTCGAAAAACAAAGAGAGCTGGCCCAGCAGTGTCAGTAGCAAGCTTTAGCAGCCATGCAAGCGCAGCAGAAGCCGCTAACAGACTTGGTACAGGCTTTGCTGAAGGAGCAGCTGACAGACAAGATGCCTGAAGGACACTACTGTGGGGTAGGCCCACAAACTTGTGGGGTCTTTATCTTTCGGACAATGGTCAGGCAATGACAATATAGATGACATTCTCGAGGCCTTTGAGCGGGTAGCTCGAGGTGCAGGTTGGCCCGAGAAGCAGTGGGCGGTCCGGTTAGCCACCTCCCTGACGGGAGAAGCCTTGGCGGCTTATAAAGCTATGCCCGCCGCCCAGGCAATGGATTACAAAGAAGTAAAAGCGGCCATACGAGACAGGCTAGGCCTGTCGCCTATGGTGTATCGCCGGATGTTAAGGGCGACAAAAATCCAGCTGGGTGAAACTCCCAAGGCCCTAGGCCAACGGATACGTAGCCTGGTGTGGAAGTGGCTTACTCCAGAAGGGATAAAACAATGAGAGTATTCTTGATATGCTCGTGCTGGAACAATTCTCTGAGGCTGTGCCCGCTGAAGTAAGAACATTCCTCACTCTCCAAAATTGCCAGACTTCAGACGAGGCCGCTCACCTAACCGAAAGGTTCATGGAGGCTCGGTAAGCCCATGAGCCTCCCGGAGGAGCTAGCAACTCGTATGGGGTGGCCAATTTTAGCAGAGTAATGGAAGACCCTAGGTCATGTACACCTGATACAAAGAAATGTATGGGTAGAGGCATGGGAAATGACACCCACATGAAATGTTTTAAATGTGGGAAGAGGGGTCACAGGAGGGATGAATGCATGTCACGCACAGCACTGATGGGTGAAAAGGGAAAATATAGGCAGGAAGGGTTCCGCCTGGATGTGGAGGTACAGGGCGTGTTGGCCAAGGCCCTCCTGGATTCAGGGGCAGACCAAACTATGGTGTCGAAGAAATTCTGGCGCCTCCTACAGGATAGTGGGGTAATTCCCCTGAATCAACCAGAGGGCAGAACTAAGATCCGCTGTATACACGGGTCATCCACTTCCTATCCTCTGTATAGGGTGGCGGTAAAAGGTTTAGGCACACGAATAAAGGTCTTAGTAGCGGTAATACCCCAGTTGCCCTATGATATTGTTTTAGGCCGAGACTGGCCGCCGTTCTGCAAGAGCATTAGGGAGGGCATGCAAGAGAAAAGGGGGCTGGTATCCACAAGGTCACAGGCCCAAAGTTCGAGAGAGAGCATTGGACTCCCGGAGGATATTGACCTCCCTTCAGGGGAAGGGGCAGAACCTCGGTTGGAGGGAGATAGACCCTTAGAGGACCTGTTAGGAGAGCTACCCAAACACGATGATTTAATCAACCCTCCAAAAAAGGCTAGTAAGAAAAGCAAAGGTGATAAACGATGAGAGCACCACCATAGGGCCCAACTGAGGGCAGGAGCAGGGGATGGGCTAGGTTTTCCCTGGGTACCGGCTGAGCTAGTGCAGAGGTTTCCCTCATTCTCGAAAAAACAAAAAAACGGACCCCGCGTTGAAGCATGCATTTGAGTATGCCCAGTCTGATAGAGACTTTCTTCCCAGGTTTTTGCTGGAAGAAGAGAGATACTATATTGGGAAAGTAACGATCCCCAGACTGGCGCTGTTAGAAAACAGCTAGTGGTGCCCACCGCTTTTAAGGCGGTCGTAATGAGATTGGCCCATGACCACCCAGTAGGGGGGCATAAAGGAGTTGTAGGTACCCTGGACCAGATATTGGCCCGCTTCTATTGGCCGGGGGTGTTCAAAGAGACCAAGTGTTTTTGCGAGGCATGCCCTTTGTGTCAGAGGGTCTTTGCCGCAAAACCAAAAGGGGTTCCCATGATACCAACACCCACTATATCTGAACCAGTGCGCCGGATGGCAATGGATATAGTGGGGCCCCTAGTAAAAACCCCTAGGGGGTTTCAATATATTTTGGTCATAATGGATCTGGCCACCCGGTTCCCCTGGGCAATACCGTTGAGGAATATTTCAGCGAAAATAATAGCGGGAGAATTAGTCAAAATATTCTGTGAAGTGGGATTCCCAAAGGAGATGTTAACAGACAGGGGAAGCAATTTCCTATCAAGATATCTAACACAAGTCTGGGACGCCTTCGGGATACGTCACCTAAAAACAGCAGCTTACCATCCACAGTCCAACGGATTAGTGGAACGTTTTAATCAGACCCTAAAACAGATGTTGAGGCGGGGACTAGATGGGGAAAATGGCTGACTGGGACATTATGCTCCCATTTGTTTTATATGCCAGCAGGGAACGCACACAGGCCTCATTGGGAGCCTCCCCATATGAGTTGATGATTGGCCGTGCCCCAAGGGGAGTCCTTGACATTCTAAGGGAGCAATGGGCAGAACCAAAAGGGGAGGAAATAGGAATACCGCAGTTCCTCCAGGAGCTCCGATCGCGGTTACAGAGGACTTCACAAGCTGCTGAACAACATCTGCAAGATAGTCAGCAGCAGCAGAAACGATATTATGACCGGGGGAAGAAACCCCGTCAACTCACCATAGGCGAGAAAGTAGTCATAATGGTAGCAGACCCTGGGCCAAAATTCGAAGCCCAGTGGAGGGGGCCCTACACGGTAGTAGCTCGCAAGGGACCAGTCTCCTATGTGGTTGAGACCGACAAGGGGTGCCGTCAGGTGTATCATGTCAATGTCCTAAAATCCTGGCAGGAGCGGATGGCTGCTATGGGTCTGTTACAGGTAAAGCTGCACCTCAATGCAGACGCATTATCACGTATTCCGTGCTGTGAGGACGTATGTCCCCCAGCCCAAAATAGCTTAAGGGGGGGGGGATATGTCATGAGGTAGACAGCACTGAGCCTGGGATAATAAAAGGAAAAGGAAAAGAAGAGCTTACCTCACAGCCACATGAGCAGTTAAGGCATTCAGGTTGCAGGGAAGCAAGGAATGGAGAAACAAACTTTCCTCATAGCATTGGTGACGCAGTAGAAACTCAGAGTCCTAATCATGCTCACCTGAGGAAAGAATCACGTACAACGTACAACAAGCAGGGAGATAAAACCAGGTGGGAAATCCCACAGAGGGGGCAGAGAGAAGAGCCGACAGAGGAGGAGACAGACTCAGGAAGAGAGTCAGATTCAGAAGCAGACAAAGAGAGAGACGCTGTCACGAAGAGAGAGGGCAGAGTGGAAGCAAGCTGTTGAACCAGAGAGTGCTGGGAAAAGCAGTGCAAGAGACTTCCAAGCCAGAGGGGTCCTCATACCGGGGAAGGCAACCAAGCAGGTAGAGAGCAAACGTCACACTCAAGAAAGCTCACTGAGGCCAGGAGGTGATTACAGTTCAGCTAAGCCTAATGCTTAGAACTCCCGGAGAAAAGCAGCTTACACTCCAGAGAAGAAACCCTGGTTAACAGAGGAAGGGCTGGAAACTCTTTACACCAGAAAGAAAGATAAGTACCCTGTTTTCTCCAGAGGGAAGGAAGTGGGTCCTTTTATAAAGAACCAAGCTTACAGTGGGTCAGAAAACCCTTATTGGAGTGGGTATTGGGAAGAAGCCCCAAGCACAGCTCCTCATGTCCATGTCTGCACAGAACAGTCTCCTCCCATAGAAGCTGAGGTCTCTCAGGGTCCAAGTGGTGAAACCAGCAATGTTGAAGCATGGTGCCCGTTTACAGGACCAGGTCCTGATTTAATGTAGTGGGAAAGTTCAAACCCAGAGATCGGTCCAGAACCCATGGATTGTGCTCTTTGTTTTTCTGATGAGATAGACTCTTTATGTTAAAAAGCAAGAAGAAGCCTTGTCATAGTATGAAAAGCTTTTATTTTTCCTGTGAAGCAACAGTTTATTTTTGTTATCGTTATCTACTGTATCTGGAAGGCAATCCTCAAGGGAAGGGGAATAAAGCCCAGCTTTAATTATACTTGGACACACGACTACAGATTATTCTTTTAAGAAACAAAGCTATACCACCTGCTTAGGCAGCTGCCTAAGGAGGGTATAGTCTCACAAACCACAATTCAGCCCGGTCTGCATGTACAGGCCTTGCCCAGCTAACTCAGTCAGGGCTTTTAAATGCATCCATGGTGCCATGGCGTCTGGTTGCCAAGGCACTGCGGCTCGGTTTAAAAACCTCAATCCCCAGCCGCCGACACCTAAAGTGCTTTTCCCGCAGCCTGACCCCCGATCTGGCCTCCGAGGGCCAGGGCCGGGCTGTGTGGAATGCCCCCTGCCAACCCTTCTCAGCCCCGGTCCTGCCATTTCCTCCGCGTCGGGGAAGTTATTCCACCTCGGAGGTGGAATAACTTCCCTGTTCAAGATGCCAGCCCCGGATGTACAGGGCCGACATTAGAATTGGCCCTGTACGTCCAGGGCCGACGATTGCCTACTGCCCGCCCCTGATCTACTGCTTTCCCACCCCATCTAACTTCCCCGTACAACACGTGGGAAAGGAGGATGGGGCCAGGAAAGGGCACGAATAGCAGGGATGGACGTCCCAACGGGACATCCATCCCTGCTATTCATGGCACAGAATGACCCCCTTTATGTTTAACAATAAAAACTTAAATATTACATAGTGGATTTAATGAGAAAGCATAAGCAGTGCAACACAGATTACATTTACCTATAATAAGTTTAACCTCCTGTAGTACAAGATGCATTTAGAGAGAAAACATGATAAATTTACTATATTAAAATTTAGACATGTTAACGTGTGAGTTTTTATTGATAGAACTTTGCTGCCTAAGACAAGCCTATTAAAATGTGCCTCTGATTATAACCATCTTTTTGATCATAACCCAAGTCATTTTATTAAGTCATCTTTAGGCTTGCCTGGTCAAGTTTCAATTCCAACGTGTTCTTTAAATAAAAATCCTACTAATTCCTTACGAAATGTTGTAAGGCCTCAGTGAAGGAGTAGCCTAATGGTTAGAACCCTAGCTTGGAAACCAAGAGACCAGTATTTAATTCTCACTAGCACTTCTTGTGGCCTTGGGCAAATCTCTTAACCCTCCATTACCTCAGAAAAATCCAAGTTATCATTATCCCTGTTTAAAGTACATTACCAAGTTTAAGTTACAATGTTATAGATATTCTTGTTCGCATCTAATTAACCAAATAACCATGTATATAGCAGCCATGTATATAGTTTTTTGTCTATAGTTACCCTGATTTCCACCAAGTTTATGTACCTTGTTCTATGTAAAAAACCAATGCTGCTTGTACCATTGTGTTTATATTTGTTCATATGTAAACCGCACTGAATTAAGAGCGCGGTATATAAGAGAAATAAATAAATAAATAAATAAATAACCATAAGATCATAAGATATGCCATACTGGGTCAGACCAAGGTCCATCAAGCCCAGTATTCTGTTTCCAACAGTGGCCAATCTAGGTCATATGTACCTAGCAGTTTCCCCAAGGGACACAGGTTCCACAATGCTTGTATTGGTTCAAGCATTGATATCCTGGGTCCCTTCTTAATAATGGTTTATGGACCTTTCCTCCAGGAACTTGTCCAAACCTTTTTTAAACCCAGCTACATTAACATCCTTTACTACATCCTCTGGTAACAAATTCCAGAGTTTGATTACACGTTGAGTGAAAAAATATTTTCTTTTATTAGTCTTAAATAGTTTACCCTGTAGCTTCATTGCATGTCCCCTAGTCTTTCTATATTCTGATAAGGTAAACAATTGATCTACGTTTACCCGTTCCACTCTGTTCATTAATTTATAGACTTCTATCATATCTCCCCTCAGCCGTCTCTTTTCCAGGTTAAAGAGCCCTAACCTTTTTAGCCTTTCTTCATAGGAGTATCCTTCCATCCCCTTTACCATTTTGGTGGCTCTTCTCTGAACCTTTTCTAAAATTGCTATATCCTTTTTAAGATACGGTGACCAGAATTGCACACAATATTCAAGGTGCGGTCTCACCATGGAACGATATAGAGGCATTATAATATCTTTTGTTTTATTTTCCATTCCTTTCCTTATCATACCTAGCATTCTATTTGCTCTCTTGGCCATCGCTGCACACTGGGCCGAGGGTTTTAACATGGTATCCACAATGACGCCTAAATATTTTTCCTGGGTGGTGGTTCCTAATGTGGAACTTTGCATCGTGTAACCATAGTTTGGGTTGTTCTTCCCTAGGTGCACTTGTCCACATTAAATTTCCTTGCACTTGTCCACATAAATTTGAAGACTGGGCATCAAAATGGCAGATAAAATTTAATCAAGATCTTCTTGCAATTTTCCACAATCCTCTTGGGTTTTAACAACTTTAAATAGTTTTGTGTCATCTGCAAATTTGATAACTTCACTCGTTATTCCACTTTCCAGGTCATTTATGAATATGTCAGAAAGCAGCGGACCCAGCACAGATCCCTGGGGTACACCACTATTCACCTTTTCTCCATTGGGAAAATTGGCCATTTAGCCCTACCCTCTGCTTTCTATCTTTTAACCAGTTCCTGATCCACAATAGTACACTGCCTCCTATCCCATGACTCTTTAGTTTTGCCAAAAGTCTCTCATGAGGGACCTTGTCAAAGGCTTTCTGAAAGTCCAGATACACAATATCAACCGACTCACCTTTGTCCATCTGATTATTCACTCCTTCAAAAAAACATAACAGATTAGTAAGACAAGATCTTCCTTGTCTAAAGCCATGTTGGCTGTCTCCCATTAGGTCATGACTATCTACATGCTGAGTAATTTTATTCTTTATGATGGTTTCTATCATTTTTCCCGGTACTGATGTCAGGCTCACCGGTCTGTAGTTTCCCGGATCACCCCTGGAACCTTTTTTAAAAATTGGTGTTACATTGGCGATCCTCCAATCTTCAGGTATTAGAGATGATTTTAATGATAGTTCACAGATTGCAGACCTGCTATTAGTAATCTCGTATTTCAGTTCTTTCAACACCCTTGGATGTATACCATCCGGCCCAGGTGATTTGCTACTCTTCAGTTTATCTAATAGTTGTAATACATCTTCCCGATGTATCGATATTTCCTTCAATTCTTTCGCACCTTTAAATACCACTTCAGTCATGGGTAACATCCCTACATCTTCCTCAGTAAAGACTGAAGCAAACAATTCATTCAGTCTCTCCGCTTTCGCCTTGTCGCCTCTTAGTGCTCCTTTAACCCCTTTATCATCTAATGGACCAACTGACTCTCTCACAGGTTTTCTGCTACGAATGTACTTGAAAAGGTCTTTACTTCGCATTTTTGCTTCCACAGCACGCTTCTTCTCAAATTCTCTCTTTGCCTGCCTTATCAATGCCTTGCATTTGACTTGCCAGTGCTTGTGCTTTTTCCAGGTTTCGTCGTTTGGCTCTTTTTACCATTTCCTGAAGGATGCTTTTTTGGCAACAACAGCCTCTCTGACCTCACCTTTAAACCATGCTGGCAGTTTTTTGGACTTCCTTCCACTTTTCTTAAAGCGTGGAATACAGCTGGTCTGGGCTTCCAAGATAGTATTTTTCAACAACAGCCAAGCCTGATGTACGTCTTTAACCTTTGCAACTGCTCCTTTTAGTTTTTTCTTAACTGTTTTCCTCATTTTATCATAGTCTCCCTTTCGAAAGTTAAAAGGTAGTACTGTGGATTTCCTTACTATCCCTCCTCCACTAATTAAATCAAAGGCGATCATGCTATGATCACTATTGCCAAGTGGCCCCAACACTCTTATCTCTTGCACTAGATCTGGTGTTCCACTAAGGATTAGGTCTAATATGGCTTCCCCTCTGGTCGGTTCATGAACCAGCTGCTCCAAGAAGCAGCCATTTATTTCATCTAGGAACTTTATCTCCCTAGCATGTCCTGCCGTGACACTGACCCAGTTGATACCGGGGTAGTTGAAATCACCCATTATTATTACTGTGCTGTAACCTTTGTTAGCTTCCTTGATTTCTTTGAGCATTTCATCATCCATTTGGTCATTCTGGCCAGGCGCTTGATAGTACACCCCCACTGCCATTGCCTTCCCCCTTTTACATGGAATTTCAATCCATATAGATTCTACAGCAGATTTTGTTTCCTGCAAAACTTTAATCCTTTCCGACTCAATGCCCTCTCTAACATAGAGAGCAACCCCTCCACCAATTTGATCAGCTCTATCATTACGATATAGTTTGTACCCAGGTATCAGTGTCCTCCTTCCACCATGTCTCTGATATTCCAATCATATCTAACCTTTCATTTAGTGCTATATATTCTAACTCTCCCATCTTATTTTTAGACTTCTAGCATTTGCATACAAGCATTTTAGAGAATGTATTTTATTCATATTAATTTGGCTATTGTTAGACATGGGTAATTTAGGATCTTTAAGCTCTGTCTGCTCCATACTTGAGGGCATTTGGGCTACTTTACTCTTTTGTGGAACCTCTCTGCTTTTGGTAGTATCCTTCAAAGATACATTCTTCCGAACCATCCGCTCTTGGGCGACTGTCGGCTTTCCCCTAATATCTAGTTTAAAAGCTGCTCTCTCTCTTTTTTAAAGGTTAATGCCAGCAGCCTGGTTCCATCCCGGTTAAGGTGAAGCCCATCCCTTCGGAAGAGCCCCTCCTTTCCCCAGAATGTTCCCCAGTTCCTAACAAATCCAAAACCCTCATCTCTGCACCATTGTCTCATCCACACATTGAGACTCCGGAGCTCTGCCTGCCTTTTGGGTCCTGCGCGTGGAACAGGAAGCATTTCAGAGAATGCTACCCTGGAAGTTCTGGATTTCAACTTCCTACCTAAAAGCCTAAATTTAGCCTCCAGAACCTCCCTACCACATTTTCCTATGTCATTGGTACCAACATGTACCAAGACAGCAGACTCCTCCCCAGCACTATCTAAGACCTTATCTAGGTGGCATGTGAGATCCGCTACCTTTGCACCAGGCAGGCAGGCATGTTACCAGGCGATCCTCACGTCCACCAGCCACCCAGCTATCTACATGCCTAATGATCGAATCACCAACTATAACGGCTGTCCTAACCCTTCCCTCATGGGCACATGGCCCTGGAGAAACTTCCTCGGTGCGAGAGGGTTTTACATCACCTGGAGGATAGGTCCTAGTTACAGGATCACTTCCTGCCAGACCAGGGTGATGCTCTCCTGTCACGTGACCTCTCTCCTCCATGGCAACAGGGATGCTGCCAGACTGGAGGTGGGACTTCAGGACTATATCCCTGTAGGTCTCGTGTATGTACCTCTCTGTCTGTCTTATGCTTTCCAAGTCTGCTACTTTAGCCTCTAGAGAACGGACTCGTTCCCTGAGAGCAAAGCGCTCCTTGCACCTAGTGCACACGTAAGACCTCTCACCAACTGGGAGAAAATCATACATGTGACACTCAATGCAAAAGACTGGAAAGCCCCCATCCCGCTGCTGGACTGCTGTCTGCATCTTAGTTTTAAGTTTGTGTTTAGATCTAAGTTCTTTACTTACTAAGGGTTGCTATGGATATTTATACTAATAAAAAACTGTACCTAATATGTGTAATATACCTTGTTCACCTGAAGCTTAACTAATCTCAGGTCCTTAGTGTATGACTGATTTGGGTAATGAGCTTCACCTGAGAGCACCTCCTGTCTTGTAAGATGTGTAAGTACCTATAAAGCTATGATTATCCCATGGGAGAGAGGGAAATAACACTTATTAAAAGAGGGCTGCTACATAATACCCTGTCTTGTGCTGCTGAGGTAAGCTATATTCTGATTTGATTTAAATTATAGCTCTTAGCTGCTGCTAGGCTCTAACTTCTTATGAAATTTAAACTACAAGCTCTCTGCTGGGTATGAAATGTAACCAGAAAGTTCTGCTCTGTGTTTTAATTTTAAACTTAAACTGCTGCTATTAGGCCCTGACTGATTTAACAAAAATAATGGGTTCACAGATTAATTAGCTTTAATACAAGGAATTCCTTTTAGAAAATTACCAGAAGTATATACTCACAGTTGCAGATCTCTCTCCAGAAGTAACAGTCCCTTTTTCTAGTCCTTCAAGACTCCACTTTGACTGAAATGATAAAGCGATATAAAACAACCTGTTAAATAAAATTCTCCAGGAGAGCCTTCCAGAGTCCTAGTGCATATAAAGAATGCACACAAGCATGCTGTTTGGTATGATAAAATGTATTGTGTACAGTTTCTCCTGAGTTTGTTTGGCGGTTGTCATAGGATGGACTGTAGATACCATGAGGTTAGATTGTGTGAAATTTTGAAGATGTTATCGGGACTTTATATTTAAGTCAGTTTTGTAGAGGATGCCAGTGGAGCCATTTTAAAGTGGATGTAATGTGATTCATTCTAAAAAACCCTGAAGGATTCAAGCTGCTGTGGCTAGGAAGTATAAAGCACTTTTGGGAATTCCTTGATAAATATTGCAGTACTCAAAGTGTGGGAATATTACTGCCTGAAACACTGTTTGAAAATTATGAGCTTCAAGTAGTAGGCACAAGTGTTGGAGGATTCTTATTTTATTGTAGATGATTCTTGCTGTTTTGCTGATGTGTGACTAATGAAGAAAATCCCTGATCAAGGGTTATTCCTAGATATTGTACTTCTGGTTTTACCTCAAGTTCTGCATCTTTAATCTTTAGGGTTGTTGGTGGGTGGGGGAGAAAAAGCTTTGATTTCTTATTTAAAGAACAATAAATTACAAGAAAACGGAAGTCAGTGATCCGATAACCAAAGTGAGATTGCATTATAGCAATTTATTATTGCTGAGTAATTTGCTTTTGTAGTGGAGAAAGGTGTGTAAATTATGATAACATCTACATATAGGTGATAGTTGACATTATGAGCCCATATGATATTGCAAATTGGCTATATATTTATGATGATAATGCAGATCCCTGGGGAACATCTTGTTTTTGGATATATGGATCAGATTTGAGAAGTCCTATCTTCACATGTTGCTGCCATCCAGTTAGGATGGATTGAAACCAGTCTGTACTTTGAATTCCTATATCTTGTAGTCATGGAAAGTAGAAAGCTATAGCAACTGCATTCATCACAATCTTCAGTATCCAAAAATCAGAATAAAGCCCTGCTTGGGGTTTTTAATGCCTTTTATGACGATCAAAGTGAGATTAGTAGTGTTTCCACTCCATGGTATTGTCTGAATCCAAGCTACTGTAGGTTGAGAGGAGCACGAGTATTGAATTGATCCTGTAACTGGGGTTTGAAAAAAATTGAAAAAATTGATTTATTTTTATTTATTTATTTACATTCTCTTATATACCACGCTATTCTGCATCAGTGCGGTTTACATTGAACAAACTGAAATTACATTGAACAGGCCATTATAACTTGGAGATAACTATTTTACAGGGAACATGGGCTATGGTGGGTTAAGTGGCTTGCCCAAGACCACAAGGAGCACCTGTGGGACTAGAAACCCCAGTCCTTCCGGCCCAAGGTTGCTGTCCTCTAGTAGGATTTGAACCCCCGACCTTCCGGCCTGAAGTACCTTGCCCCAACCACTAGGCCACTCCTCCACTCAATAGTCAATTTTTGTTAGACGGGTAGACTTGAAAGCGGCCTATATGAATTGGGGCTACTTAGTTCTAGGTTGATGCTTTTCAGTATTGGGTGGATAGATGCCATTTTTAGACTGGTGAGCTTGTAGCCTTGTGTGAGCAAGAGATGTATTCTCCTGTTTAAGACTGTAGCTAGCTCAGCTCAGGCAATTTTAGATACTACCTACCAGACAAGGGTGAAGTAGAAATGTTTTCTGTAGTCATCAGGCTGAATGTATGAGGGGCACTGGTATAAGTTCCATCCAAGCAGCCCCCGCAAAGCTGGGGAGCCCAGGCAGAAAGGGGGCCCACACAGCGGTGATGGCAGCAGTGTGGCAGACTTATTTATCATGTTTGCCATGCTGCTCCCCTCTTGTAAGTCTGCCATGGGCCTAGCGGCTGTTCTTCACTAGGCTGAAGTCTCGTGATAAAGGAGCAGCACAGGAAACATGACCAAGTATGTTTGCTGTGCTACTGCCACCTCCACAACAATAGGAGGGACCCCCCTCAGCAAACTTTTGCTTGGGGGCCCCTCATTGTAACTTACACCACTGCTGAAAGGAAAAGTTGGATAACTTAATATATTGTGGTTTCACAGTATTAGGGGGGGAATTATCAAATTTAGATTGGAAGAAGTTGGCCAGTTCTTGCAGTCCTGGGTGTTATCCTTGATAGCTTGGTTACTCTCTTTCACTAAAGATTTCACAATGCCAAATAGTTCTTTAGGTTTGTTTAGAGAATTTATGATTAGCTGTGCAATTATTTTTTTTTGGACTTATTGATCTTTTTACAATACTCTTGTAGGTTGGACATATACCAGTTTTTATCTTTCATGCACCTTGAGGAATGCACGTTCTATCTACAATAAACTTGCCTTCAATCATGACCTCTATTTCTAATACTCTTGTCTTTTGGTTCGTACTGAAACATGGCTCTTCTTCAGTCAGGGAGGCTACCTATTCTCCAGTACACCTCAGCCCATTGGCCACAGCAGTGGTGTTGGGTTTCTCTTAAATTTCTTAAATTTGAACCCCTTCTTCTGCCTCAGTCTAATTTTTCTTCCTTTGAAGTGCACTCCACCCGCCTATTTATTTTGCTGTCTCTCAAGATTGCTGTCATTGATTGACCTCCTGACAAGTCCACCTCTACCTTTCTCACTGACTTGCATCCAGAAAGGAGGAGAGCCAGGAGTGAATCTTCCCTTTTCCTTATTCTTGGGGATATTACATAGAAGCCATGTTGTTGATCCTTCTGACCCTTATGCCTTAAAGCCCCTTTCTCTAACTTCCTCATTCAGTCTTCAGCTGTGCTTTACTGCTCCTACTCACAAGCATGGCTACTGCCTTCATCTTGTATTTTCTTCCAACTGCTTGTCCTCCAACTTCTCCACCTCAGTTCTTCTCTTATCCAAGGATTACCTGATACCCTTCACCGTTAAACCCCAGACTTCACCCTTAACCCCCCCTTCACCCTTAACCTCCCTCCTAACCTCTGTTTCACCTGATCTCCACTTACATGTTTAGGAAGCTTCACATTATCATCCCTTCAGTTCTCTCCACTGTTGTCCTATCACCTCTTTCCTATACTACATTGTCTGGTTTTATCGATGAAACACTGTTTTCATATAAATTTAATGTGGACAAGTACAAAGTTATACACCTAGGAAAGAACAACCCCAACTACGGTTACCTTAGAAACCACCACCCAGGAAAAAAATTTAGGCGGCATCATAGATATGTTGAAACCCTCCGTCCAGTGTGCATCGACAGCCAAGAAAGCAAGTAGAATAGGAATCATAAGGAGAAGAAAATCAAAGGATATTATAATGCCTCTGTATCGTTCCATGGTGCGACTGCACTTTGAATATTGTGTGCAATTCTGGTCGCCGTATCTTTAAAAGGATATAGCAAAATTAGAAAAGGTATAGAGAAGAGCCACCAAAATGGTAAAGGGTGATGGAAGGATACCCCCTATGAGGAGAGGCTTAAAAGGTTAGGGCTTTTCAACCTGGAAACAAGGCAGCTGAGGGGAGATATGATAGAGGTCTATAAATGAATGGAGTGGAATGGATAAAAGTACATTGGTTGTTTATGCCATCAAAAAGTAGAAAGACTAGAGAACATGCAATGAAACTACAATATAAACCATTTAAGATTAATAAGAGAAAATATATTTACACTCAATGCATAATCACACTCTGGAATTTGTTACCAGTGGGTGTAGTAAAAGCAGTTACTGTAGCAGGGTTTAAAAAAGGTTTGGAGAAAGGTCCATAAACCATTATTAAAAAGGACTTGATAAATCCACTGCTTATCCCAGGACGAGCATTGTGAAACTGGTATAGCTTTTTTGCAACCTGCCAGATATTTGTGACTTGGATTGAGTACTGTTGGAAACATGATACTTGGCTTGATGGACCTTGGGCTGACCCAGTATGGCTTTTCTTATGTTCTTATGTACTAAACTCTTCTGTAAGAACATAAGATATGCCATACTGGGTCAGACCAAGGTCCATCAAACCCAGTATCCTGTCTCCAACAGTGGCCAATCTAGGTCATAAATACCTAGCAGTTTCCCCAAAAGACACAGGTTCCTCAATGCTTGTATTGGGTCAAGCGGTGATATCCCGGGTCTCTCTTAATAATGGTTTATGGACCTTTCCTCCAGGAACTTGTCCAAACCTTTTTTAAACCCAGCTACAGAACTTGTCCAAACCTTTTTTAAACCCAGCTACACTAACAGCTTTTACCACATCCTCCAGTAACAAATTCCAGAGTTTGATTACACGTTGAGTAAAAAAATATTTTCTCTTATTAGTCTTAAACAGGTTACCCTGTAGCTTCATTGCATGTCCCCTAGTCTTTTTATATTCTGATGACGTAAAAAATTGATCTACATTTACCTGTTCCACTCCATTAATTAATTTATAGATCTCTATCATATCTCCCCTAAGCCGTCTCTTTTCCAGGTTGAAGTGCCCTAACCTTTTTAGTCTCTCTTCATAGGAGTATCCTTCCATTCCCTTTACCATTTTGGTGGCTCTTCTCTGTACCTTTTCTAATAACGCTATATCCTTTTTAAAATACGGCGACCAGAATTGCACACAATATTCAAGGTGTGGTCGCACCATGGAACGATACAGAGGCATTATAATATCCTTTGTTTTATTTTCCATTCCTTTCCTTATGATACCTAGCATTCTATTTGCTCTCTTGGCTGCCGCTGCACACTGGATGGAGGGTTTTAACATGTTATCCACGATGACACCTAAATCTTTTTCCTGGGTGGTGGTTCCCAGTGTGGAACCTTGCATTGTGTAACCATAGTTTGGGTTGTTCATAACTTTGCACTTTTCCACATTAAATTTCATCTGCCATTTCGATGTCCAGTTTTCCAATTTATCAAGATCCTCTTGCAATTTTCCATAATCCTCTTGGGTTTTAACAACTTTAAATAGTTTTGTGTCATCTGCAAATTTGATAACCTTACTCGTTATTCCCTTTTCCCGGTCATTTATGAATATGTCAAAAAGCAGCGGACCCAGCACAGATCCCTGGGGTACTCCACTAGTCACCTTTTTCCATTGGGAAAATTTGCCATTTAGCCCTACCCTCTGCTTTCTATCTTTTAACCAGTTCCTGATCCACAATAGTACATCACCTCCTTTCCCATGACTCTTTAGTTTTTCCAAAAGTCTCTGATGAGGGACCTTGTCAAAGGCTTTCTGAAAGTCCAGATACACTATATCAACTGACTCACCTTTGTCTACCTGTCTATTCTCTGCTCTGGATGCACTTACTCTTCCCATTCCATGTCCTCTGAGGCTTACTGTACCTCAACCCTGGCTGTCCTTTGTAGCCCGTTACCTATATTCTTGTGCCCACCCAGCTGAGTGCCTTTGTTTAAATCCCATACCTTTGCTGATTTCGTACATTTTAAATTCATGCTAACCTTTTTCCAGTCAGCCATAGCACTCGCCAAGCAAGAGTACTATGTCCATCTGACTAACTCTTGCCTCTGACTCTCACCATCTCTTTGCTTCACTCATCTCTCTTCAAGATGCCTCCCTCCCCAACCCCTCCTTTGCTTTCTGCCAAACTTTGACAGACTATATCCTTGACAAAGTCCACAAGATTAGTCTTGAATTCTCCACAGGGTCACTTCCACCCTGCCTTCCTCCTCTTCAATCTCAAATCCTTCTCTCAACTCCTCTCATATGTTCTTCCTTTTCTAAAATCACCAAGGAAGAAACTGCAGATCTTCTCTCCTCCTCAGAACTCACTACTTGCTCTCCTGATCCCATTCTCACCTTCTAAGCTCCTTTTGTCTTCCGCTGTCATTCCTTCCATCTGTCATATCCTTTACCTAACCGCTTTCCATTGCAACTGTTCCTGTGGCCTTCACACATGCTGGGAGGAGTAGCCTAGTGGTTGGGGCAAGGTACTTCAGGCCGGAAGGTCGGGGGTTCAAATCCCACTAGAGGACAGCAACCTTGGGCCGGAAGGACTGGGGTTTCTAGTCCCACAGGTGCTCCTTGTGGTCTTGGGCAAGCCACTTAACCCTCCATTGCCCATGTTCCCTGTAAGTATTAGTGTGTGTGTGTCTCATATCCCCACGTGTTAAATGTATCCCCCACTTGTGTTGTGACCGCTTTGATTGAAGGATAAGGCGGTATACAAAACTGTCTAAATAAATAAATAAAATAATGCTGTGATTACACCTCTCCTCAAAAAAACTTCTCTAGATCCTACCTCTCCTTCCAGTTATCAGCCTCTCCCTCCTCCCCTTTGTTTCAAAATTTACTTGAATGAGCAGTTCACCACTGCCATTTTGACTTTTTCCTCTCAAGCCTTTCTGGATCCACTATAATCTGGCTTTTGTCTTCTACATTCTATAGAAACGTCTCTTGCCAGAAAGTCTCCAGTGACTTGTTTCTTGCCATATCCAAGGGCCTTTACTCGATCCTCATCTTTTCAGCTTTCTGCGGCTTTTAACACTGTTGGTCACCTTCTCCTCGATGCCCTATCCTCACTTGGATTTAGGGGCTCTGTTCTGTCCTGTTTTTTTCTCTCCCATTGCACTTTTAATGTATGTTTTGCTGGATTCTCTTCTACTGCCACAGTTGGTGAACCTCAGGGCTCCATCTTGGGACTTCTTCTTTTCTCTCTTTACTCTCAGTCCCTCGGTGCACTTCGCCTCCCATGGTTTTCAGTACCATCTTTATGTTGATGACTCTCAGATCTACTTCTATGCACCTGAAATTTCTCCAGGAATATAGGCCCCAGATCTCTGCCTGCTTATCCAGACATTGCTGACTTATGTCTCACCACTGTCTGAAATTGAACATGGCCAAAACTGAGCTCCTTATCTAAACCCATCTCTCCCCTTCTCCATTTCTGTGGATAACACTATACTCCTCAGTTTCCTCAGCTAACAACCTTAGGGTCATCTTTGACTCTCTCTCATTCTCTGCACATATGAGTATCCAACAGATAAAAATAAAAGTGACAGGTTTTAGCCATAAAAATCAGCAAAATTCATTGCTTCCTTTCTGACTACACTACTAAGATCCTTATCCTCTCTCTAGCCACCTCCCTATCTTGACAATTGCAACTTGCTCCTCCTTGGGTCGCCCCCGAATCATCTCTCCCCTTCAATCCGTTCAGAACTCAGCCACACTGCTTATCTTCTGCCAGTGTCTCTATGCTCATTATAACCCTTCTTCTCAAGACAATTCAGTGGCTCCCTATCTATTCTGCATCCAGGTCAAACTTCTCTTATTGACCTAAGTGCATTCATTCTGTGGCACCTCACTACCTTTCCTCTTATTTAACCCTACACCCCTCCCTAGGAACTCCACTCCTCTGGCAGATCCCTTCTATCTATGCCCTTCTCTGCCACTGCCAACTCCAGACTTTGTTAATTCTATCTTGCTGCTCCTTATGCGTGGAACAAGGCTACCTAAGTCAGTACGTCTGTCTCCTTCTCCAACCCTATTCAAATCCAGGCTAAAACCTCACCTTTTTGAGGCTGCTTTTGGATCCCGAGGTCCCTCACTCTTGTTCACCATTTATGCGTATCTCATCAAACTCTAGTCCCCAGTTTTGTAGCGATGTTAGTCTTGATTAGATTGTAAGCCCTGATGAGCAGGGACTGTCTTACATGATATGTATAGCACTGCGTATGTTTTATAGTGCCATACAAATAAGTAGTTACAGCAGCAGCAGCAGCAGTCTTGCTGCTGTTCAGGTATCTTAGGGCCTTCCAGGGTATGTCACTGCTATGTTGTCTTTTTGGGTGTTCTACTACTGGTTTTGTGCTGCAGTTCTAAACAACCTGACTGCAAAAAAAACCTGAACCAAGTGCAGCAGGGAAAGAGACAATGGGCCTAACACCGTTGATGAATCTTAAGTTCTAAGTTCTTTTCAAAATTTCTATTACCGCATTTGTTGGCCCAGCCCCACTATGAAAAAGGTTTTCCTGGTCCATTCAACATGCCTTAGGAAGAGATACTTAGCTTCTCCCTCACCCACATGTCTGCAGTGCATTCCTCAGTTCCTTCAGGTGTTCCTACGTTCATCTTATCTTCCTACTGTGTTGTCTCTCCAAGTTTTTAGGGCCTTGCAGGTGATTTTGGTGATGTGCTGGGCCTCTTTGTGTATTTAACAGACTTACACCTGATAGAGGTGCCTTGATGAGATGAGGGCTCAACTGGCAAGATGGCTGCCTATCAACCCAAGTCACTGGTTCGGTTTGAGACCAACCTCAGAGTGAGAATAAAAAAGGAAGCAGGGTTTTTAGAAGTTTGCCTTCCAGCTCAAGGTTACCAGTTTGAAGTCCACCTGGCCTGTGACAAATCCAAAATGTGTTTTTCTCACCTGTTTGAGAGAGGAGCTACTACTGCTAGGAAGGAATCTGCACTTGTAAGTATTTGCCTGCTAGGAAATTCTCAGTCTTGGGGAAAGAGAATTCTTTGGGTTAAGTTGATAAAATCTGTCTTTTAAAATTGTGTTTATTTGTAGCAGCAAAGCGCAGACAAACCAATGATACCAGGAGTCTGTTCAGAAGGTCCAAATCATTTATTTGTGCACAAGTCTCGAACCAATCAATTTCAAAATGGCTGAGCAAAGTTTTCAAGCATTACAACAACTTTTATAGACTTCTGTTCCATTCTAGGTATAGAAAAACATTTCATTGGTCCCGGTAATCTCCCGTACCTCCCGTACCTCTTCTATTGGTCCCGGTACTGATAAGTTTATCCAGTTATATCCCTCCAGTGGGCATGACACCTGCATACCCCCCTTCTAGTCCCAATTACAATGGTCAGTTCATCAACTTGTTACTTTCACACTTTCAAGGTTATAGAACCAATTTGTACGTGCAGAGGAGCTGGGCTCTGCAACTCATCTGTCAGCACTCCCAATTATTTCTTTGCAGATGTACTTTTTCTTATCAGTAACTTTTAAACATGTTTTTCTGTATTTTTCCATCTTTCAATACTGCAGTTCTGCTTACCTAAGCTAATTCAATACTTCTACTGAGTTCTATCTTACAATAGCAGCATATTGGGGGATGTGCAATCCTATATGCCTCTCCACAGGCCTCATTTACAGGTCAAGCTAGCCATGTTGGCCTGCTTATGTTCGGACACTGTGGGTCACAGGCCTGCACCTGCCACATTCCCCCCTTTGATTAATCTCACCCTATTACTTAATAAGGTGTGAGAATTAAATCACTTTCTGAAGAATCACATCCTGGCTAAAGGATTTCTACCAGGACTGGCTGTATATAAAGCCATGATTTTTGTTGCGGTCTTCCGCTCTACTGTACTATCAATAGTGTTATGAATGGAACGCATACAACATGGGATTAAACATGGTAATAAGAAGATAACAGCAACAAGGATTAGTACCAATACGATGAAAGTCTTAAATCCTCCCACCCATGAAAAGAGGTTAGCAAACCAATTAGGAAATTTCAATGAGTGCCACGTCTGTACTGGCACATAAGCATGTCTTTGCATATCTTTAGCAATTTCTTCAACTACTTGACCTTTATCATCTATTTTCAAACAGCAATTGGTTAAGTTCAGCTTACCACATACGCCTCCTTCAGCTGCTAACAAATAATCAAGTGCTAAGCGGTTCTGATATATCGCAGTGCGCATCTGAGTACTTTGTCTAGCTAAGAGCGTGAGAGCATGACTAGTTTCATTGGTTATTATTTCAACTACTGCTTGTAAGCGAATGATACGATTAATCATATAAATTGGGGTACGATAACCATACATACCATCATCATTCTAAGTGGCGGGTCCATAATACTCAATAATTCTTTCTGGTGGCCAATCATCACCTTGCCATTTCTCCCACTTGCCTATCTGTAAGGCCTCTCTCTTTTGTCTTAGTGCTCTTTTGTGTCGGTGGGTAGTGTAAACTGGGTATCCTAATTGTTCTCCATGTTCAGTGTTTAAAAGAAAGAAAGAAGGTCTGATGGTTCCTAAGACACATGCTCCTCCCCAGTGTGGTGGGAGTTGTGCATATGCTCGGTTTCCACAGATCCAATATAGGCCAGGTGGGGCCTGCCAGGCTTGGACTTCAGCAAGGTTAGTCCATAGACCTGCCAGTTCAGGAAATCTGGCTAATGGGTTAGGAGGTTCAGGATGTCCAATTCCTGACCACCATGCTGTCTTTGTGGTCGTGGCATTATAGTATTTCTGGCTAAGACAGACCAGCTGTCCTACCTTTTGGGTGAACTGGAGTCCAGTTCTGGCATAGCAAAGACGTCCAACGATTGAGTGCGCTAACACCCATTCACTGGTAGTCTTGTGTAATTCAGTCTGATTGTAAATCATGGAATAATTCAATTCTTGGGCTTCCCATGGCCACTGATCTCCCATTTGGGTTCCGCCACAGAAATAACAATCTGTGATTTTAAGACTAGATACTACTGCTCCGGCTAATTCTAGAAATAAATTCTGTGAGGGGTGAGGGATCTCAAACTTATTTACATGCATGGCTTCATAGAAAGTATTATGAAGATGATATTTAGATGACTTGTGGGCTTGGGTATTCAATCTGATATACACAATGGTCCCTGGATCTATTGCTCCTCCAGCAATACGTAAACCAAACTTATATCCCTGTTTCCATGCATGGGGATTGTGTATACGTAAGTGTAAGGGGTTACAAGCATCTTTCTGACATTTATCATTTGTGGTTGGCTTGGTTAAAGTAGCCATTCGTTTATCTATTTTCTCATCAGTTATACCAGTGTTCCAGGTAGCATAAAAAACACATCCCCAATACGGGCAATAGTAGTCTGCTGCTGGGGCAGTACTATAGCCTGGTTCCTTTTTCCCTGTACACTTTCTCCAACCTGTGGCACCTTCTGGACACATGTACTTATGGTCATTTCGATACGCTTTCTCCCATGTACCACAGGTGGAATAACTATCTCTATTAATAGCATTGCATGCATCAAAATTCAAAACAGCAGGTTTAGTAATGTCCTTAAGTGGTGGCGTTGCAGCTAATATAGGTCCATCTGCATCCTTCCATCTTATTTCCATCGTGTAATAGGATGGATTCTGATGCGGATTATAACATGTCTTAATTTTCCCATGAGTGCAAACATTTAGTTCAGTGGTGTTATAGATACACCGAGTTACTGTTCCCTCGCAGGTATAGTAAGAATGATAAAGCAAAGTCTGAGTTACTTTCAGTCCAATTCTAGTAGAAGTAATGCAGGCAGTGCATGGAGGTAAAGCATAAGTCTGTTCAAAACCTCCAAAGAAGGCAACCAAAGTAAAGCAAAAGTAAAGATGCATGTCGATGTTGATTGGAGTTCTTCTGAATCCTCAGCTTGCTGATCTTGATCACGACGATCTATTATTCTTCGTCCCGTTTGCTAATGAAGCAATTTAACGGGTGCTGAGTGTTGATTGAAGATCCTCAAGTTGTCCAGTACACATTGACCAACTTAGCAATTCAGTTGGCTTGTGGAGTCTGGCTTAGTCAGTGTAGTCTCAAAGTAGTGTGTCAAATCACACACAAATTGGGTTCGTTGAAACAAAACTGTTGCTGCATGGAAAACAGCAATCCTCTTCGAAAGACTTGGCTACTGCAAAGCACTTGTGATGAAGTGTCTATGCTGCTGGTTGCCGTCTCAGAGTAACTCGCAAGGGTACATCAGGGTGCTGTTCTGCTGTCCACTGCTCTGGTTCAGGATCGGCGGCGGGCTTGACTCTGCTGTGGTGGATCCAGGCGTCGATCTCGGCTACCTTTACTGCAGTTGGGGTAGACAGGATGACGGTGTACGGTCCCTTCCAATGGGGTTCCAACGGTGTCTTCTTCCAATCTTTGATCCACACCGAAGTACCAGGCTGGTAGGGATGCAAGGGTTCCGTCAAGTTGATAGGCAACTGGTCTTGGATCCACGTATGGAGAGTCTGCAGAACAAAACTTAGAGCTAGAAGTTCTTGTCTGGTTATTTCCGAACCAATTTGGGCTAGACTTCCTTTGATTCCCTGCACTATTGGTGGGGGTTTACCATACAAAACTTCAAAAGGGGAAAATCCTGTTGACTTTACAGGAGCTGAGCGTATTCTGAATAAAGCTATGGGGAGCACTTGGGGCCACTTCAATTGTGTCTCCTGACAAAGCTTAGACATTTGGGCTTTCAAGGTACGATTCATTCGCTCAACTTTCCCTGAACTCTGGGGTCTGTATGCAGTGTGGAGTTTCCATTGTATCTGCAAAGCTTTTGCTAACTGCTGAGTAACTTGGGAGACAAATGAGGGTCCATTATCTGACCCTATTACTGCTGGAATTCCGAATCTGGGGACAATCTCTCTCATTAAGACTTTGGTAACTTCTCGGGCTTTCTCAGTTCTGGTTGGGAAAGCTTCTACCCACCCAGAGAAAGTACAAACTAATACTAGTAGATAATGATATCCATTGGCTTTTGGCATTTCGGTAAAATCAACTTGGAGGTTGTGCATGGGGGTCACACCTCTTGACTGAACTCGGGGTGCTGTAATAAGGCCTTGCTTGGCATTATTCTTGGCACAAGTTTGACATTGTCGTGCTACTGAAGCTGATATGGTTGTCAGAGGGATGTAGAAATGTGGTCTGAGTGCTTTTTCCATAGCACTCTTCCCATAGTGGGTGGCTTCGTGGAAAGCTTTGACAAAGGATGGTCCTAACAGTTCAGGAATTACTATTCGTCCTGGAGGTTGACTGCCCTCTTCTGGTGGCAGCTCAATCCATCCGTCTTTCAATACTCCATTTTCTTTGTCACAATAGTAGTCCAATTCTTTGGTGGTATATCGTGGGGTCCATAGATTCAAAGGTACTGGAAACAACGCTGCTTGCATTGGCATAGCTTGTGGGGCAATTTGTCCTGTCATAGCTGCTTGTCGTGCTGAGGCATCTGCAAATCTATTTCCTCGGGCAACTTCTCCTTTTCCTGCTTGATGTCCTCTGCAATGCATGACAGCTACACGTGTTGGGGCCCAAACGGCATCAAGTAACATCAATATTTCTGGACCATATTTGACTGATTTTCCTCCGGATGTGATGAGTCCTCTTTCTTTATAGAGAGCTCCATGGGCATGCAGGGTAGTGAAGGCATATTTGGAATCTGTATATACATTCAGTATAAGTTTTTCTCCTAACAACAATGCTCTGGTGAGTGCTATCAATTCGGCTTTCTGGGCTGATGTGCCTGAGGCTAGGGCTGATGATTCAACTACTTCGTGTTGAGTGACGACTGCATATCCGGCACAGCGTCGTCCATCAAGGATGAGACTGCTCCCATCAACATAATAGGTTTGGTCAGGATTTTCTATGGGCACATCTGTCAAGTCGGGTCGGCTGGAGAACACAGTCTCCATGACTTCGATACAGTCATGTTCTGGGAGTTCTTCACTGATAGGTATCAAGGTGGCTGGATTCAGGGCATGGCTCACTTCAAGTTGTATCTGTGGGTTTTCACATAACATGCTCTGGTACTTCAACATTCGGGAATTGGTGAGCCAATAATTTGCTTTTTGTTCCATAAGGGCAAGGACTGCATGTGGCACAGTGACTCGTATGTTCTGTCCTAGTGTGAGTTTGTCTGCTTCACTCACTAGTAGTGCTGTAGCTGCAACTGCTCTCAAGCAAGGTGGCCATCCTTTGGCCACAGGGTCCAATTGTTTCGATAGGTAGGCTACAGGTCGTTCCCAATTTCCCAATTTCTGAGTCAACATGCCTAGGGCATTTCCCTGTGCTTCATGTACAAACAAGTGAAAAGGTTTGTGGACATCTGGTAGTCCAAGTGCTGGTGATGACATCAATTCTTCTTTTAACTTCTGGAAGGCTGTGTCCTGCTCAAGTCCCCACTCCAGTGGTGACTTCTCTTCTCCTTTTGTGGCTTCATACAGTGGTTTGGCAATTTGGGCAAAGTTGGGTATCCAAATTCGGCAATATCCTGCCGCTCCCAGAAAGGCTCTGACTTGCTTTCTGGTTGTTGGAGTTGGAATTCTACATACTGCTTCTTTTCTTTCTCTGCCTAATCTTCTGCTTCCTTGGGTGATACGAAAACCCAAGTATTTCACTTCTTTTTGGCATAGCTGTGCTTTGGCTCTGGAAACTTTGTATCCAGCTTCCTCTAGTAACTGCAAGAGATCTTTGGTGGCTAATATACATTCACTTTCTGATACGGCAGCTATCAACAGATCATCCACGTATTGGAGAAGCACTCTCTTCCCCGGGGCTACTGGATAGCTTGAAAGGTCTTGATTTAGTGCGGCACTAAAGATGGTAGGCGAATTCTTGAATCCTTGGGGTAATCTTGTCCAGGTAAGTTGGCCCCCTCTTCCAGAGATGGGGTCCTGCCATTCGAATGCAAACAATATTTGGCTTACAGGGGCTAATCTTATGCAAAAGAATGCATCTTTCAAATCCAGTACAGTGA
Organism: Ichthyophis bannanicus; assembly: GCA_033557465.1. NCBI lineage: Eukaryota > Metazoa > Chordata > Amphibia > Gymnophiona > Ichthyophiidae > Ichthyophis > Ichthyophis bannanicus. The sequence goes on along the minus strand of CM066036.1, from coordinate 350,198,046 downwards.
AATGGGTAGCTTCAGCAGGTATCAGTCCTAGGAGGGTGTAAGGATTGGGTACGACTGGATGTATGGTCTCAGCTGCATCATTTACTCTTCTCAAATCTTGCACTGGGCGATAATCATCTGTCCCAGGCTTCTTTACTGGCAAAAGTGGAGTGTTCCATGGGGATTGGCATACTTTTAGTAGGCCATACTCAAGCAATCTTTGTAGGTGGCGATGGATGCCTTCAATTGCGGCTCTTGGGAGAGGGTACTGTTTGACGTGCACTGGTGTAGCACTAGGCTTGAGGGTTACAATCACTGGAGCTATATGTTTAGCTAGGCCTGGGGGGCTGCCTTCTGCCCATACTCCAGGTGGTGCATCAATACTTTTCAAAGTTTGTTCAAAATAGGTATCTTGTATCGAATCATCAATGTAATACCTCCATTCTTCTTCGGGGAACTGTCAGCAGCATTACTCCTGCTGGTTTGGTTTGGGGATTTACTGTCATTTGCATTTCTCCTTGCTCAGAGAAAGATATCTGTGCTTGAAGCTTGGCTAGCATATCTCGTCCCAGTAGTGGCACTGGACATTCGGGCATGTAAAGGAATTGATGAGTTATTTGCTGTCCTCCCAGACTGCATATTCGGTTTTGAAGAAAAGACTTTGTGGCTCTGGCACCAGTTGCTCCTATGATAGTGACTGCTTTTGTAGTGAATGGGGCTATCTTTTTGTCTATTACTGAATGTTGTGCTCCAGTATCAACCATAAAGTCCATAATTTGGTCTCCTATTTGTATTCCGACCATAGGCTCCTGGAGACCTAAAGCAAACTTGGAGCCCGGTCTGTCCTAATCCACGTCATTCTCATCATGGGCTGGTGTGGCCAATGCTTGAATGGTTCCTCCTCTCTCTCGCTGGAATTGTTCTCGATTGGCTCCTCCTCGGCTTCGGGGATAGCTTCGTCTTTCTTCTCGCCACTGATGGCTGCTGTCGTCATCATGCTGGGCGTCTTCGAGTTGCGGGCACATATCTCTCCAATGTCCTTCCTCTCTGCAATAGGCGCATTGGTTCACGCCTAGTCTCTGGGTCCGGCCTCCGCCTTGACCCCGCCCTCTTCCTCTGCTCCTTCGACTAGGGACACCTCCCCTTTTCTGTTCCACTATGGCCGCAGCCAAAAAATCAGCTTTCTTCTTCATCTTTCTATCACATTCTCTCTGTCTTTCAGTATCACGATTCACATACACTTTATGAGCGACTTCCAATAACTGTGTTGCATTCATGCCCGCAAACCCTTCTAACTTCTGTAATTTGCGTCTAATGTCTGGTTGAGACTGGTTTACAAAAGCGGAATTCACCATACATAAACTTCCTGGTGCCTCGGGATCATAGGGAGTATACATTCTGTATGCTTCAGTTAATCTTTCATAAAAATCTGCTGGGCTCTCATCTATCCCTTGGATAACTCCTGTAACTTTGGAAAGGTTCATAGCTTTCTGGCCCCCCCTTCTCAGGCCTTGTAAAAAGCCTTGGCGAAAACGGGCTAGGGCTGTGGATCCTTCATCTGTATTTGGATCCCATTGGGGGTCTTCATTCGGGAATTCTCTCTGAGCTGCTTCCCTACGGTCTATTATATTCTGCCCCTGTGCCGGAGCTGCAGGGTTTTCTGCCATCCATTCAATAGCTGCTTTTCTAATTCTTGCTCGTTCTTCTGTAGTGAATAGGGTGGTCAGGAGCTGACGGCAATCTGGCCAAGTGGGTTGGTGAGTTTCCATAATACTAGTTACTAATTCTGTCAGCTCCTGGGGCTTGCTAGTATAGGAGGCATAATGCGACCTCCAATTTAATAAATCAGTTGTAGAGAAAGGGATATACACATAAGTTAGGGGTCCCGCTACCACTTCATCATTATCATTCTTTACGGGCACTCCCGGGACTTGCCGTAAGGGAAACAGTTTAGCTGCTATGGGTGTCTTTTGGGATCTAAGGGTTATTGTCGTTGCCTTTGCAGGAGTCACTTTCTTTTTCTCAACAGGTTTTGCTTTGGGTTTCTCTGTCACTGGCATGCTAGTGCTAGTGCTGACTTTCTCAATTATTTGTACACTTTCCTCATCTGGGGGATTCTCTCTTTCTCCTTCTTCAGTCTCCACTTCTGACTCGCTTTTTAGGTCCTCCTCTTCTTTTCCCGCTAATTCTTCCTCTTTCTCTTCTCCAGGAGGGGGATCAGGGGTTGGGTCCCGCCTCGGCTCTGGCCGTCTCTGGGGTTCTGGGGCAGGACGCCGGGCTACTCTTACTGGACCTGGGGTTCGGGGCTGCCTGAGAATTATTTCTGGGGAATCAGGATCTGCCAGGATGGGCTTCTTTCTGGCTTTCTTATCCTGCTCTTTTATTCTAGGCTGTTCCGTCTTCTGTCTAGAATCTGCTTTAGCTAACATTATTCTGCACTGTTCCTCATAACAGCGCTGCGCCCAGGGGGGCGGATCTTCACAAATACTTAACCAGGAATCTATATAGGGGTACTGGTCGGGGTGCGCTATCCGCACTCTACGGTGTATTGACTGAATAATCTCTACTTTGAACGTTCCCTCTCGGGGCCAGATGGGGTCTAGATCGGGCCACTCCCTAGTACACAAAATCTGCAAACGGGCTGCTGTCATTTTAATACCATAATCTCCTGAATATCCCTCTTTAAAATGTGCGATCATACATTCTAATGGAGTGTTTCTAGTAGACCCCGCCCCTCCCATTTCGATGTGTGCGCGCAACAACAGACAGAAGGGAAAAGGAGGGCGGACCGTGGGTAAGGGGTCCTCACGGCCCTGGAAACGTATAAGGAGTACAAATAACAAGACAAGACGACAATCGCTTCCCCCTTTTCGCGACCTGAACGCGGTCGCCCGGTCAGGAAATGCGCTACTCAGGGGTCCGCCTTCACTTGGTCCGTGCTGCCAGACCTCTCATTCACACTTCGTTCACACAATCATGCTAGCAACGTATCCCAGAATGCATTCGTTTCTATCTATTCTGACTAGTCTTTTCCAATTTCCCAATTACAAAAAGGATGGGGGTTTCACCCGGCGAATTCCCATGCCAGGCTACTCGGCCCTTCCTTGAGAGGTGATCATGCTCTCTTACCAATTCCCAATATCTCGAGATTACAAATTCCAAAGTTCCAAGTTCCAATGGCAGTACTGCGCTTTCTATTTCTGTCTAGACCCAAAATCAAAACTATACTCACCGGATCCGGTCCTCAAACTTCCCAAGCAGGCGCATGAGTTGGACCTCGGACTCCCCTCACTCGGGTTCGAGGCGTTGACTCCAGCCGGGCTCGTCACCCGTCGAGGTCCGACCAGCTCCCTCCGATACAAGGGACCGGTGGCGCCAGGGAGCAGCCCTCGTCGGAAGGGCGCGATCCCGGCAGGACCAAGCCTATAGAGGCGGAAAGTCGTGGTATATTGCCCTATATACACTTTGATTCCACAACTTCCCGGCCAATGCACCAAGGAATATGTAGCAGCAAAGCGCAGACAAACCAATGATACCAGGAGTCTGTTCAGAAGGTCCAAATCATTTATTTGTGCACAAGTCTCGAACCAATCAATTTCAAAATGGCTGAGCAAAGTTTTCAAGCATTACAACAACTTTTATAGACTTCTGTTCCATTCTAGGTATAGAAAAAATTTCATTGGTCCCGGTAATCTCCCGTACCTCCCGTACCTCTTCTATTGGTCCCGGTACTGATAAGTTTATCCAGTTATATCCCTCCAGTGGGCATGACACCTGCATACCCCCCTTCTAGTCCCAATTACAATGGTCAGTTCATCAACTTGTTACTTTCACACTTTCAAGGTTATAGAACCAATTTGTACGTGCAGAGGAGCTGGGCTCTGCAACTCATCTGTCAGCACTCCCAATTATTTCTTTGCAGATGTACTTTTTCTTATCAGTAACTTTTAAACATGTTTTTCTGTATTTTTCCATCTTTCAATACTGCAGTTCTGCTTACCTAAGCTAATTCAATACTTCTACTGAGTTCTATCTTACAATAGCAGCATATTGGGGGATGTGCAATCCTATATGCCTCTCCACAGGCCTCATTTACAGGTCAAGCTAGCCATGTTGGCCTGCTTATGTTCGGACACTGTGGGTCACAGGCCTGCACCTGCCACATATTAAGTCAATTAGGGCATAGCGCAATAGGAAAATTTCCAGTTAGTGTTTATATGCTGCTTCCACCTACCTCAGGCACAATCTTTGATTTAGAGGTTCCTAAACCAGTTAAGGGGAAAAAAGGAGCCAACTTTTTCCTTTCAGTGTTAACTGGTTATCTTTATTAGCAGGTTATTAGCCTTAGGGAAACATTTGTTCTAGGTCCTTGCAGTTCATCTTGAGGTGAACATTAAAGATATGGGTGATGTCACTGATGGAGCCCCGCACAGAACGCTCCCCAGCTTCCAAAGGAAACTTTTGGGAGATATGCCACACATGTGTGCCTGCCTTCCCTGCCCACCACGGCACCTCTATTCTCCAGTCTTCTTTTTTCCATGCAGCCACTAGGACATGTTCCTGCAATCCGGAAAAAAAGTTTGAAATTTCTTGCCCTTATGGCTGAGCTTTTGCTCATTTTTTCACCTGCCTGTTGGCAGTTAGTCTATTTCTTACCCTTTGGGTGCTTTTTTTCTGTAGTTTTCTTTTTTTTGCACCTTTTAGCATTTTCCCCCCTTGGGGGTTTTTCTCATCCCATGGCCGTTTTTCTATTTGATTTTGCCGAGGCAGTCTTTTTTGGCATGTGTAGCCAGTTAGCAGCTTTTAAAAAATGCACCAAATTTGGCAAGACCATTTCTGCCATTGACTGCCATAATTGGTGTCTGCAATGCCTTGGACCCGACCACCAGCTAGTGTCCTGAGAACTCTGCCTGCAGATGATGCATTGAGGGCTAAAGTGTCGGGAAAAGCAGAAAGAGTCCCTCTTTAGCTCATCTGATTCAGCATCCTCAGCCCTGACCCCCTCATCCACGTCTGAAGTGGCCAATGTAAAACAGCAGAGGGCTCAGTCGGAGCATAAGAATTTGAGCAGAGAGGAGCATCCCTCTTCAGAGACCCGTCCATGTCAAAAGGGGAGTACAAGGAGAAAAATTAGTGTGCAGCACCATCGCAACCTCTCTTGGTGTGAGACGGACAGTGAGGGCTGAGAACGGCTAACTAAGCTTCCCTGGTGGGAGGACCTGATCCAAAATGTGGAGTCCATTCCCAGTGCCCAGGAGAGCTGCTGGATGTCTCCTGATGCTCCTATCATGATGGAGTCACCACACGAGGATTTACCAGAGATGTCTGCGACCACGATGTCCTCATCGGTGGTGGTTCTGGAGGAACACCTACGAGCCTTAGAAGGTCACCTGGCAGCGGTGGAAGCCCTGCAGAATACAGGCTTCGTGGAGCAGATCATGTTGTCACAGCACTCCTTCCAGCTGTGACTGGGACATCGGGTGGGAGACCGGTTTCAAACACCAAAGGCCGGACCCATCTCCCTCTCCACTCTATCAGATTCTGAAGCCCCAGGGTATCACCATAGACACCCACCCTCTCCTGAGCTGCACAGTCAGCGCTCAGAGGAGACTTGGCATTTACTTCAACTACCTCTGAGAATCTGAATCAGAATGGGAAACCGAGGCAGAATTGACGGTGTCAGATCTTCAGGCCTAGGATCTCCCATCTAACAGGTAACCCCCTCCGGATTGGTGGAAGTTGCTCCCAGAAGACATATCCTTCCAGGATTTTGTTCAGGCTCTAGCCAAGGCCATTCCCTTTTCTCTGGAATCATAAGAGGAACCAAGGGCAGTGGAACTGGAACTCCTCCAATACTCCTTGGTCCCTTGTGAGATGGTGACGGTTTCCATCCACCATGTCCTGCAGAGGCTGTTACAGCAGCTGTGGGAAGCTCCACTCATGCTTTCGGCCATCAGCCACTGGCTCAATTCCCTGTACCGGGTCCAGAAGGCCCTGGGGTTCAAGAAGCCTCAATTGCCCCACAATTTCGTTGTGATTGAGTCTGCCTTGAAGCAGGCAAAGAGTGCCAAAATGTATTCCTCGGTGCCACCCACGTGGGAAGCGTGGACCCTGGACTCCTTCGGGAGGAGGTGTTTCCAGGGTTCCATGCTGATAGCCTTGAGGAACATGGCAATTTTGTAGGCTAGGATTCAGGCTGTCATGCTGCACATAGAGGACTTCGCTTCCCTCATCCCTGAGGACTACCTTGAGTCTCTGAGGTCCTGTAGCTCATGGAAAGGATTGCTCAAAGTTTATGGTCTGGAGTGCTTATGATGCCTTCGAATCCCCCACTAGAGTGGCGGTCATGGGGATCGCTGCATGGCAGATGGCCTGGTTGCAGTTCTCTGACCTGGAGCAGTGGGTCCAGAACAAGATTGCCAACATTCCCTGTCGAGGTGAAAACCTCTCTTTGGCAAGCCCATGGAGGAAAAGACTGAAAAGCTGGAAAAGGAGCAGGTGACCCTCACCAGGCTCTCCAGAAAGACTGCAGATCCCACGTGGAAGAAAGCACCAACCCAAAAGACTTTCCTCCCACACCCATGGAGATATTTTCCATCCCAGCTGCAGGTGCAGCCTAAGACCCAAGTTCCATGCTCACAGTGGAGGGAGAAAGCCCCAAAGGTACAACCTGCCCCCCAGCCAAAGTCGGGTGGGGGTTTTTGATGGGATTGTAAGGATTTTAGCCGACTGATCATCATCTACCAAGGGTCCCCTGCAGGTGGGGGGAGGAGCCCATCTACTTTGCCCACCAGTGGCCTTTTGTCACTTTGTATACTTGGGTGCTACAGATCATCCAAAGTGGCTATTGGTTGCATTTCACCTAGCTGCCACCTTCTTACAATCCTGGGGAGTACCCCATGGACCATGCACACCAGAACCTCCTGCAAACTGTCAGTACTATCAGTACCAGGTACTACCCTTTGGGCTGACCGCAGCCCACAGGGTCTTCACAAAGTGCTTGGTGGTCATGGCCGCTTTCCTTCAGACCCAGGGATGACTGGCTCGTAAAGGGTCCCATGCCAACCAGCGTACGGCTCATCATTCAGGTGTTTGAAGGCCTCGACTTCATGATCAACTATCGACTTCATGATCAACTATCCAAAGTCTCATCTCCAGATGGAGTTCATTGAGGCCCACCTCAATACCACTCAGGCGAGAGCTTTTTTGCCGGTGGACCTATTGCAGCATTTCATTGAAATGGTGGGCATGTTGTAGTGCCAGCACCACACCATAGCCCATAGGCTGCTGAGAGCCCTCAGGCTGCTGAGAGCCCTCAGACACATGGTGGCCACAGTGCATGTCATCCTTCAGGCCTACCTCTGCATGCGGCAGGCTCAATGTACCTTGCGAATGCATTGGCAGCAAGCCTTGGGTCACCTGTGGGATAGGGTAGTGTTCACTGCGTTACTCACGCATAAGAACATAAGATATGCCATACTGGGTCAGTTCAAGGTCCATCAAGCCCAGTATCCTGTTTCCAACAGTGGCCAATCTAGGTAACAAATACCTAGCAGTTTCCCCAAAAGACACAGGTTCCACAATGCTTGTATTGGGGCAAACAGTGGATTTCCTGGGTCCTCTTTAATAATGGTTTATGGACCTTTCCTCCAGGAACTTGTCCAAACCTGTTTTAAACCCAGATCAATTTTCTTGAGCTCCAGGCCACCTTTTGGGCACACCTGGTGAATTAGGTGTTCCTGATCCAGACAGACAATCAGGTTGTGATGTTCTCTGTGAACAAGCAGGGAACATGGGCTCACATCTCCTGTGTGGGGAGGCTGTTCACCTCCGGAGGTTTGCCCTGCTCCATGGCATGGATCTCAGGGTGATGTATTTGCCTGGTGAGAGCAGCAGCTTAGCGGATCGCCTCAGATGGGATCTGCAGCCATACAAGTGATCCCTCAAGAAGGAGGTGGTGAACCGGATCTTTCAGGAGTGGGGCACCCCCAATGTGGATCTCGTTTTTTTTAGCTTGGGAGGTGGTGACTTGGTAAGATTGTAGCTTGTGTTTGTACACATCGAGTGTTTCAACTGATTTAGTAGTCCTCCATTTTCTTTCTGTGATCCGTAGACCTCTCTTTAAGTCCTTTAGTAGCAGTATGTACCAATTTGTTGTGTTTTCTCTGGAGCACTGGTTTTGAGTGGGTGATTTCATTGCAGTCTCGGCTATTGCTTTGTTCAAGTTGCATATTAGGGTGTCTATGTCTTCTGTGTCATCAGGGCAATTTAGTAGCTTAGGGAGTAACATAATAACATAGTGTATGGTGGCAGATAAAGACCAGTATGGTCCATCTAGTCTGCCCAGCCAGGCGGTAAGAGTAGGTGCCTCTGTCATTCCGTGCAGGTCACCCTTCACCATGCCTTTGTTTAGGGGTGTACCCACCGCTCCATGTAGATCACCCCTATTTGTTGAGCTATAAGGGAGTTATGATTATTTTGATTTTATCCTGTTGCTATAAAGGGATCCACAGTGTCTTTCCCAAGCCACTTTGAATTCCGTCACTGTATTTGCCCCCACCACTAGAGTGTGCTTGCTAGGAATTTTTCTTTGTCCCAGTTGTGGAACCTGCATGTGGGTTATGTTGCTTGTGTTCCTTTATTTCTGGAGGTATGCATTTTGTGGTTTGACCAGGGGACATCCGTGGTGGTGGGTGTTGGGATCTGCTGATGCTGATGCCAGTTAAGCCCTCTATGGTCACTTGGGATCTGAACATAGTCCTCTCATCCAGCTCATTTTTTTTAAACCCAGCTATACTAACATCCTCCGGTAACAAATTCCAGAGTTTGATTACACGTTAAGTGAAAAAATATTTTCTTTTATTAGTCTTAAATAGTTTACCCTCTAGCTTCATTGCATGTCCCCTAGTCTTTCTATATTCTGATAACGTAAACAATCGATCTATGTTTACCCGTTCCACTCCGGTCATATCTTCTATCATATCTCCCCTCAGCCGTCTCTTTTCCAGGTTAAAGAACCCTAACCTTTTTAGCCTTTCTTCATAGGAGTATCCTTCCATCCCCTTTACCATTTTGGTTGCTCTTCTCTGAACCTTTTCTAATAACACTATATCCTTTTTAAGATACGGCGACCAGAATTGCACACAATATTCAAGGTACGGTCTCACCATGGGACGATATAGAGGCATTATAATATCTTTTTTTTTTATTTTCCATTCCTTTCCTTATAATACCTAGCATTCTATTTGCTCTCTTGGCTGCCACTGCACACTGGGCCAAGGGTTTTAACACGTTATCCACAATGATGCCTAAATCTTTTTCCTGGGTGGTGGTTCCTAATGTGGAACCTTGCATCGTGTAACCATAGTTTGGGTTGTTCTTCCCTAGGTGCATAACTTTGCACTTGTCCACATTAAATTTCATCTGCCATTTTGATGCCCAGTCTTCCAATTTATCAAGATCCTCTTGCAATTTTCCACAATCCTCTTGGGTTTTAACAACTTTAAATAGCTTTGTGTCATCTGCAAATTTGATAACCTCACTCGTTATTCTCTTTTCCAGGTCATTTATGAATATGTCAAAAAGCAGCGGACTCACTAATATTCCTTTATATTCCCCCTTAACTTGAAATGAATCACTACCCTGAGTTGTAGTCAAGTGGAGTTAGGCAAAAGACAGGATTTTATTTCCCCTTCCGGGCGGATTCATTTGCAAGAAAACAAGAACAAAAATGACCATACTTCTGGTACAAAAATGAAATGAAACAGGAACAGAAACAGCTTCTATCTTCAGCTCACACAAACCATTGGTAGAACAAAAACGTAACTGCAGCAGTCCCTTTTACCAAAGGCAAACTCTTGCTTTCAATGCTGTTTTACCAAAACTCTTAACAGCTATTCTAGCATAGAGACGTGACATGGTCTGCTACAGACAGCGTACAATCCATTTGTTCTTCTGGGGTTTGTTCCATAAGAAATTCTGTTGGCATTTCTTCACACTCACCCCCAGCTAAGTATTCTTGTGGATTATTGTACGTCCCTCCGAAGTGCAGTCTCTCTTCACTGCCTCGAGACTTCCCTTCCCCTGTTGATACAGAGCAGGGTGGAAGATTACCATATACACTGGAGTTTGCTATAGAAGAGCCCCACAAACTCTGGCAGTCACAGGGAAAACTTTTACATTCAGTTTCTCTTCTATCAGGTTTATACAGCCTACCTTTCGGCTTTCTCACACAGGAACCTCTCAGCACAGCTGGGTCAATAAGGCTTTCACAGCATGGCTGCGTTCTCCTGCCTTTTTCCCTTTGCTTTCTCTCTGACATATAAATGTCCTCGGGCCAGGACATCTCTGCTTCTCTGGACTTGCAGCTTTCAACTTGGACACTTTCCTCTGGTCCCTTTCTCCAACTGGTTTCCCAACCAGTCCTACGACCAAGGCTTCCTTCAGTCCTGCAGCTGGGTCTCTCATCAACTCTCCTGCTGAGACTCCTAAGTCCTCTCCTTCTTCCTGCTCCTCCTGTTCCCTCTCCTGTGCTTCCCTTACTATCTTCAGGTGAGTAATTTTTATGTGCGTGTGTCCTAGGGCTTAACTGCACCCTGCCCTCATCCAGCTGCCTCTCATTACACCCTGAGCTCGGGGCTTGTTTGCAGTTTGGGCGTGTTCTCTCCCCTCGTGACACTCCTTGTTTACATTGCTCATGGCAACCCTGGACCATGTGCTTTTCTATGCTGTCAGTTTCAGACAGACTTTCTTCAACTTTGCGCAGTTTCATGGCTTCTGAAGGATCCACTACATTACAATGGGATACATCTCAGAATATTGAAGGAACTTAGGGAAGTTCTGGCAGGTCCACTGTGACTTTAATGCTTCTTAAGAGTCAGGAGTCATCCATCTGCACAAAAGTAGTAAGGAGAAAGTTGAGAACTACAAGCTAGTTAGTTAATTTGGACATCGATGTTGAGTAAATTAATGGAAGCACTGCTAAAACAAAGGATAGTGCCTTTGCTGAAATCCAATGGATTGCAGGATCCGAGGCAGCATGGGTTACTAGAGCTTTTTTACATCATGACACACCTGATGGACAATTCCCAGGAGTACAACACACTGCATACTATGCCATCGTCTGTTAACTTTTAGGAGGTAATTTTATAAACTATTTTTGTACATAAAATTTTTAGGTGTGTAAAATGGCTTGCCTCATGCCTTAAAGTATGTGCAGTGCGAGGCTCCGAGTTGCTGAATTATAAAATCTTTTTACCTCACTACCCCTGGTTATTGCGGAAGCAGCTAGTGGCGCTATGCCAAAGGTGCAAAGGTTTGGGGTAGAGAAGTCCATTAAGGACTTGTATGCTGAAAAAGCAATAGTGACTCTGCTGCCGGAATCGCATGTTGACCATATGGCCGCCGCTGGGGAAGGCTCTGTGGATGGTGGTGATGTTGACTTGGTGAGAACCGATAGCATGGCTTTATTTCTTCAAGAAATACAGAGCTCAAAAGTGGAAATTGACACCCAGTAACTGCGAACTTTGCTGTTTGAACGGTTTGACTCCTTGCTCTCTCAGCTGACAGAGGTAGAGGACCTCTTGGGTGGCCTGGAGGATTGTGAGGTCAAAATTTCTAAAGAACTGACCTGATAGTGGAAAGCTGTAAGGTGGCTGGAAGACAAGGCTGAAGATCAGGAAAATCATGATTGCTGCCAAATTTTTGTATTTTCAGAATACCAGAAAGTGAGGAGAAGCTGGATGTACAGGGGTTTGTGAAACGACTCCTAGATTCTTGTTTTCCCACTCAGATTACATCTCCATCCTATGAGATTGATAAGGCCCACCGAGAGACTCAACCTAAACCAGGTCTTGGAAAACCCCCATATGCTGCCATTGTCTGCCTTCTGCCATTGTTTGCAAGAGAAGGAACATGTTATCCTATAAACATGCAAATCTTAATCTGTTTTATTAACAACTGGAAAGCTGTGGTGTTCCCAGATATGAGTGTGGAGACCATTTGAAAGAGGAAATCTCTCCTCCAGTATGAGGACACTTTGCTTAAGGTTGAGCTCTGTGCAACCATTTGGTTCCCTGTCCGCTTGACTGTGCTGGTTAAGGGAGAGCACTGGTTCCTGCACTCACCAGAGGATGTGCAGAAATTATTGTGGCAGGTGCAGGGGAGTCCGGTCTGTGCTGCTATGCCATCTGCGGGGGTGGAGGGTCAATGCTGTGAAGGCCCGAGAAGTGGCTGTTGTACGTGAGGAGTCAGAAGAGCCCTCAAAGATGAGCCCAGAGATGACCCCGAAGTTGACAAGCACGAGAGATGGTGTAGTTGCTGAGTTTAGCTGGCAGTGGTTCCCAAACCTGTCCTGGGGGACCCCCAGCCAGTCGTGTTTTCAGGATAACTGCAAATCTCTCTCATGCATCTTCATTGCGTACACTGCCTCCATTGCATGCAAATCTCTCTCATGCATATTCATTGTGGATACCCTGAAAACCCGACTGGCTGTGGGGTCTCCCAGGACAGGTTTGGGAACCACTTGTTTAGCGTTTGCAGGCTGCAATGATTTACATGCTCTGGCTCTCTCTCCTTCTCTCCCTGTTCATGGGACATATTCCAGGATCTGTTTTTTTTTAACTCTCTGAAAGGCCTGGTATCATGTGTCTTTGTGGGACTTAATGCTTGAAGGGTAGAGGCTACGAGTCTTGCTCCTGTTTTAGGTTTCTTATGGTTGAATGCCGTATAGTGGTTGTAAGGTAGGCTGGACAGCTATGGTTCCCTAGCTCCTCCTCTTGTCTGGGTAACTAGTGGATGTTTGAATATGTAGGATGTGATTGTGTATTATGGTATGTATGGGGAGTGGATGGAGGGCTCAGGCAGGTTGCTAAATGTACTAGGAGGTATGGGACTTTATTATGGTAGGGTGGGGGGGACTCGGAGTCTGCCTATAACAGAAGCATGGGGTGTGCATATATTGCCAAAAAAGGGGACATGTTTTGTGGGAGTCCCCCAGGGATCCACTATCAGCACTTCTATTCAACCTCCAACCCATCTGCAAGATCATCAGAACATATAACATTGATTTCCACATCTATGCCGACGACATTATACAGTATTGTACAGTCCTCTCCACACTATGCAACCAACATACACAAGGATTCAAGAATGCTTTGCTGACGTCTCCCGCTGGCTGACAGCCAATAACCCCTCAATCAATTAAAAAACAAACAAAACAGAAGCACTATTCATCACGAGAGACAACACACTCACCCCCACCCACCATACCAACGAACAACATTCAAATAAACGTACACCAAGAACGTCATCATTGACCAAAATCTCACCATCAAGACACAAATAGTAGCTACAACCAAAGTAATATTCTACAAATCCAAGACTCTGCAACACCTACGGCCCATCCTCGATTTGTCAGATTTCCGCTCAGCCCTTCAAGCACTAATCCTTCCTCATTGCAACACAATATACCATAGTCTCCCACAACCATCCTCCTCCCACTACAAACTGCCCTCCACACTACTGCATACATCATACAGGGAGCATCCAAATACGACAGAATCACCCCTATACTGAAACAACTCCACTGGTTACCACTCCCCTCCAGAATCACAAACAAAACCCTACTATTAACACACAAGGCTCTCCACTGCACCCCTGCTCCCCATCTACAAACCTTTCTTCAGCCCCTCAACACCAACAGGCCACGAAGACTCTCAATGATCCACTATACCACACTCCAGAGCAAAGCACTCACAACAAGCATGCCACCGAGCCTTCAAACTATATACACCCTCCCTCTGGAACACACTCCTAAACCATATAAGAAATATCTCTGACCTCCATTCCTTCCACAAACACCTCAAAAGCTTCCTGTTCTTATAATACTTCAATTCTGAGTCCAAACCAGGAACATACTGATCCCCTCAGTAAATCTGCACACCGAAACTGCTAACCCTACGGACCTACTTGTTACATCTATATAGTTATAATGTTCCATGTACATAGTTTTATACATAGTTGGCTGTTATATGTAATTTAAATTTGGTTCAATGTGAACTGCTTTGACCTAGTGAAAAGCAGTATATAAGCACTGCTAAATAAATTAATAAATAAATTGCGGTATGTTGGTTATTTGTTTTGGAGGAATGTGTCTTTTTTTACCTGTCTTTGGTGTGTGTGTGTCCATTGGGATGTTTATGGGGGTGTGAGGGCAAGGTGCTTTTCTCAAATTCTGTCCTAAGTACAGTACTTATCTTTTGGGAATGGACAAGTGGGAACCCCCTTTGTATTAAGGTGCTTAAGGTCACAACATTAAACATTGGGGGGGGGGGGGAGGCTTAACAATCCCATTAAACGTTAGAGGGTGTTGACATATCTACAGAGGAAGCAAGTGGACATTGCTCTGCTGCAGGAAGTAAAACTTGTTCCCTCCGAGATGGACAAGCTTTTGGGATGGGGAGGGCAATGGCGACAGGTATTTCATTCTGCTTATAACTCTAAAAAAAGGAGATAGAGCAGCTTTTAAACTAGAAAATAGGGGAAAGCCAACAGTCGCCCAAGAGTGGATGGTTCGGAAGAATGTATCCTTGAAGGATACCTCCTAAAGCAGAGAGGTTCCAAAAAAGAGTAAAGTAGCCCAAATGCCCTCGAGTATGGAGCAGACAGAGCTTAAAGATCCCAAATTACCCATGTCTACCAATAGCCAAATTAATATGAATAAAATACAGTCTCTAAAATGCTTGTATGCCAATGCTAGAAGTCTAAACAATAAGATGGGAGAATTAGAATATATAGCACTAAATGAGAGGTTAGATATGATTGGAATATCAGAGACATGGTGGAAGGAGGACAACCAGTGGGACACTGTGATACCTGGGTACAAACTATATCGTAATGATAGAGCTGATCAAATTGGTGGAGGGGTTGCGCTCTATGTTCGAGAGGGCATTGAGTCAGAAAGGATTAAAGTTTTGCAGGAAACAAAATTTGATGTAGAATCTCTGTTGTTGTTAAGTGCCGTCAAGTCGGAGTCGACTCATGGCGACCCTCTGGATAGCTATCCTAAATTGTGTTCGGTCTTCAGTCAGGTGGCTCATTGTTGACAGACTGGTACCCGTAGCTGCTTTTATTGTATCGATCCATCTCATTGCTGGCCTTCCTCTTTTGCGTTGACCTTCTATCTTGCCAAGCATAATGTCTTTCGCTAATGATCTCACTCTTCGCATGATGTGTCCAAAGAATGAAAGTCGAAGTCTTGTCATCTGAGCTTCTAAAGAAAGCTTAGGTTTGATCTCCTCTAGTACCGACTGGTTTGTTCTTCGGGCAGTCCATGGTATACACAGTATTCGCCGCCAGCACCATAATTCAAAGGCATCAATTTTCTTCCTGTCTATCTTTTTCACTGTCCAGCTTTCACATCCATATGATGTTATTGAAAATACCATGGCTTGAACAAGTCGAATCTTTGTATGGAGAGAGACATCTCTGCTCTTGAGAATCTTATCTAGGTCTTTCATAGCCATTCTGCCAAGAGCAATGCGTCGTCTGATTTCTTGACTGCTTGTTGCTTCTTTATTGATAGTTGATTCAAGTAGGTTAAAGTTGTTCACAATTTCAATTTCTTCTCCTTCAGCGATGAACCTGTTGATTATGCCAGTTGTCATGATCTTTGTCTTCTTTACATTAAGGTGCAGGCCCATTTTGAGACCATGTTCTTTGATTGTGAGAAGCAAATGTTTCAGATCATTTTCACTTTCAGCCAGTAATGTGGTATCATCAGCATAGCGAAGGTTGTTGATGAGTCTTCCACCAATCTTCACACCTCTGTTGTCTTCATACAATCCTGCTTCTCTGATGATTTGTTCTGCATATAAATTAAACAGGTAGGGGGAAAGTATGCAGCCTTGTCTTACACCTTTGCTTATTTTAAACCATTCTGTTTCTCCTTGTTCCGTTCGAACTGTTGCTTCTTGAACAATGTACAGATTGCGCAAGAGAATGATCAGGTGTTCTGGTATACCCATGCTTCTTAATGTGACCCAGAGTTTCTCATGGTTTACACAGTCAAAAGCCTTGCTATAGTCGATAAAGCACAAATAGATATCCTTTTGGTATTCTTTAGTCTTTTCAAGGATCCATCTCACATCCGCAATGATGTCTCTCGTTCCTCGCCCTTTCCTGAACCCTGCTTGCACTTCAGGTAGTTCTTGTTCCAGATATGGTTGTAGTCTCTTTTGAATAATCTTCAGTAGAATCTTGCTGGCATGTGGGATCAGAGCGATTGTGCGATAATTTTCACAGTCAGTTGGATCACCTTTCTTTAGTATTGGTATAAACACAGATCTTTTCCAGTCAGTTGGCCATGATGTTGTCTTCCATATTTCTTGGCAGAGCCTTGTGAGTACGGTAACAGCTGCATCAGATTGCTGCAATACTTCTATGGGAATGCTATCAATGCCTGGTGCTTTGTTCTTTGATAAGGCTTTCAATGCTGCTTCAACTTCTTTCAACACCAATGGTTCCTGATCATAAGGTACAGGTTGAAACAGCTGTTGGTCCACTTGATCTTTATCATATAAAAACTCTGTATATTCCTTCCACCTTTTCTTGATCTTCTCAGCATCATTCAACATAGAACCTTGAGCATCTTGTAACATTCCAGTTCGAGGCTGGAACTTTTTCTTTAACTCTCGTAGCTTTAGGAAAGCCGATCTTGTTCTTCCTCTAATAGTTTCTGCTTCTATTTCCTTGCAAGTGTCATTGTAGTACTTTTCCTTGTCGAAAGGGAGACTATAATAAAATGAGGAAAATAGATAAGAAAAAACTAAAAGGAGCAGTTGCAAAGGTTAAAGACTTACATCAAGCTTGGGTGTTGTTGAAAAATACTATCTTGGAAGCCCAGACCAGCTGTATTCCACGCATTAAGAAAAGTGGAAGGAAGTCCAAAAAACTGCCAGCATGGTTTAAAGGTGAGGTCAGAGAGGCTGTTGTTGCCAAAAAAGCATCTTTCAGGAAATGGAAAAAAGAGCCAAATGACGAAACCTGGAAACAGCACAAGCACTGGGAGGTCAAATGCAAGGCATTGATAAAGAAGGCAAAAGGGAGAATTTGAGAAGAAGCTTGCTGCGGAAGCAAAAACGCGAAATAAAGATTTTTTCAAGTACATTCATAGCAAAAAACCTGTGAGAGTCGGTTGGACCATTAGATGATAGAGGAGTTAAAGGGGCACTAAGAGGCGACAAGGCCATAGTGGAGAGACTGAATGAATTCTTTGCTTCGGTTTTTACTGAGGAAGATGTAGGGATGTTACCCATGACTGAAGTGGTATTTAAAGGTGCGGAAGAATTGAAGGAAATATCGATACATCGGGAAGATGTATTACAACTATTAGATAAACTGAAGAGTAGCAAATCACCTGGGCTGGATGGTATACATCCAAGGGTGTTGAAAGAACTGAAATATGAGATTGCAGACCTGCTATTAGTAATCTGTGAACTATCATTAAAATCATCTCTAATACCTGAAGATTGGAGGATCGCCAATGTAACACCCATTTTTAAAAAGGGTTTCAGGGGTGATCCGGGAAACTACAGACCGGTGAGCCTCACGTCAGTACAGGGAAAAATGGTAGAAACCATCAAAGAATAAAATTACTCAGCATGTAGATAGTCATGGCCTAATGGGAGACAGCCAACATGGCTTTAGACAAGGAAGATCTTGTCTTACTAATCTGTTATGTTTTTTTGAAAGTGTGAATAAACAGGTGGACAAAGGTGAGTCGGTTGATATAGTGTATCTGGACTTTCAGAAAGCCTTTGACAAGGTCCCTCATGAGAGACTTTTGGCAAAACTAAAGAGTCATGGGATAGGAGGCAGTGTACTACTGTGGATCAGGAACTGGTTAAAAGATAGAAAGCAGAGGGTTGGGCTAAATGGCCAATTTTCCCAATGGAGAAAGGTGAATAGAGGTGTACCCCAGGGATCTGTGCTGGGTCCGCTGCTTTTTGACATATTCATAAATGACCTGGAAAGTGGAATAACGAGCGAGGTTATCAAATTTGCAGATGAGACAAAACTATTTAAAGTTGTTAAAACCCAAGAGGATTGTGGAAAATTGCAAGAGGATCTTGATAAATTGGAAGACTGGGCATCAAAATGGCAGATGAAATTTAATGTGGACAAGTGCAAGGTTATGCACCTAGGGAAGAACAACCCAAACTATGGTTACACAATGCAAGGTTCCACATTAGGAACCACCACCCAGGAAAAAGATTTAGGCATCATTGTGGATAACATATTAAAACCCTCGGCCCAGTGTGCAGCGGCGGCCAAGAGAGCAAATAGAATGCTAGGTATGATAAGGAAAGTAATGGAAAATAAAACAAAAGATATTATAATGCCTCTATACCCTTCCATGGTGAGACTGCACCTTGAATATTGTGTGCAATTCTGGTCGCCGTATCTTAAAAAGGACATAGCGTTATTAGAAAAGGTTCAGAGAAGAGCCACCAAAATGGTAAAGGGGATGGAAGGTTACTCCTATGAAGAAAGGCTAAAAAGGTTAGGGCTCTTTAAACCTGTAAAAGAGACGGCTGAGGGGGAGATATGATAGAAGTCTATAAATTAATGAACGGAGTGGAACGGGTAAACGTAGATCGATTGTTTACCTTATCAGAATATAGAAAGACTAGGGGACATGCAATGAAGCTACAAGGTAAACTATTTAAGACTAATAAAAGAAAATATTTTTTCACTCAACGTGTAATCAAACTCTGGAATTTGTTACCGGAGGATGTAGTAAAGGCTGTTAGTGTAGCTGGGTTTAAAAAAGGTTTGGACAAGTTCCTGGAGGAAAGGTCCATAAACCATTATTAAGAAGGGACCCAGGATATCAATGCTTGAACCAATACAAGCATTGTGGAACCTGTGTCCCTTGGGGAAACTGCTAGGTACGTATGACTTAGATTGGCCACTGTTGGAAACAGAATACTGGGCTTGATGGACCTTGGTCTGACCCAGTATGGCATATCTTATGTTCTTATGTTTTTAACTTCTGAATTTCCTTCCACAGCTGCTCTCCCTGATATGGAATATCTGTACCTTGAGAGTGGGGCTTCTTTCCCTGGATCAATTGCCTCAATGCTTCAATCGTGTTCAACTCTGGTTCTCTGCCCTCGGCTGGGTTCTGGTCCCTTCCAGTTGTAACCGTATTCACCCATCTTCTGGCAGCTTGAATTCTCTGAGCTGGTTCACGAACACTCTGCACTGCAATCTGTTCCTCGTTGTCAGCAACTCTCCCAGCCACCCATCTGCTGGTTTCTGAATTAAGAGTACCTCTCTTACAAGGACTGCTTCCTCTGTTGCTGCTTCCTTTCTTGATGGAGCTGTTCTCCAACTTGAAATCAAACTTCCCACCTCTCCTTTTCCTCTCCTCTGAACCGGGCTTATAAAGCTGTTTCCTAACTAACACTCCCCTGTCTCTGCACAGGTGATTATCATTACCCTCCAAGCCTGCACTTACGTTAGAGCTTGGGTGTGGCTTGGCTTCAGCAGCTACGTGCTTCTTTCCTTTGCCTGCAGTCTGAACCCTGTGAATACCTTGCCTGTCTCTCACCTTAAAGGCATACTCACTGTTTTTTTCTGTTGCCATCAGCTCAGCACAGCTCTCATCATCACAACCTGTAGGAGGTTGGTTGGTTGTTGTCGTTCGTGGTCCCTTTCCTTACAGGGCGGATGGAGGCAGTCTTGAGTTCAGGAGGTACCTATCCTTCTTGCAATGATAGCTGGATGATTTTCAGTATTGTGGGAATGAGTTCCTGTCTTGCTAGCTTGATTCCAGCTGAATGGACAGGAGTCAAGTGGTGAGGTGGTTGTGTTAATGCTTCTGATAATTTTCTCTAAGTAGTCAGGTGTAATATTACTGAATGAGCTCCATGTGGTCGGGTATTAGTTACTTGGTGTTCTGTTGTGGTGATGAGCTGGTTGGTGCTATTGGCGTGGCCTGAAGTCAAGGTTTGGAAGTAGTCTGCCATTATTTGTGGGGTGAGGTTGTTTTTTTTTATTTGTTGTGTTGTATCTTTTCTTAGAGATTTCACTTTGTTGAAGAGCTCTCGTGGGCGATTAAGAGAGCTTTGGATTAGCTTTGTATAGTAGTCTTTCTTTGCTTGAGATGTAGCTGCTTGGTATGCCTGTAGTTTGTGCTTGTAAGTGTTTATTCTATCACTTGATCTGGTATTTCTCCATTTCCTTTCTGCAATGGGTAGGTTTTGCTTCATGTCTTTCAGATGAGGCTTGCTGTTCTTTGTCTTTTGCTGGATGTGATTTTGTTGCAATATCTGCGATGGTTTTGTTCCAGTTTTATACTATGGAGTTTATGTCGTCAGGGGCATTTTTCAGTTTTGGTAAGATGTTGGTGAGAAAATCTTTTTCCAGTTTTTGAAATCTGCATGGGGTGTATTCAGAGATGTGCTGCTTGAGCTTGCGTGTGTTGAGTGTTATGCTGATTGTGATCATCTTGAGGTGTGACCAAGGGACATTAACAGTGGTAGGAGGGCGTATTGGGTGTTGGTTTATTTATTTATTTAGCTGGATTTATATCCTGCTTTTCACCGGGTCAAAGCGGTTGGGGGATACATTTAACATGAGGGGATATGAGACACATAGACTAATACTTACAGGGAACATGGGCAATGGAGGGTTAAGTGGCTTGTCCAAGACCACAAGGAGCACCTGTGGGACTAGAAACCCTAGTCCTTCTGGCCCAAGGTTGCTGTCCTCTAGAACGTTTAAGAACGGTTTTGTGGCAAGAAGATCATGTCAAGGGTATTCCCTTTGCAGTGGGTGGGTTGATTGATGATTTGTGTGTCGTCCAGGGATTCCATGGCTTCTAGGAAGGTTCTTGCTTTGCTTGGTGATGTGGAGGTGAGGTTGAGGTCACCTAGTAGCATGAGGTAGCCTTTGTTCAAATTGTTATTGCAGATAATAATTACTAGGATTGTGTCCAGTTGATCAGTATTAGTGTTTGGGGATCTACAGGTGAGGAAGATGGTTAAGTTGTTGTTTGTTATCGTCAATGTATGCAGACCTTTATCAGATGTCTTTGAGAGGGTATGGAAATTCAGGTTAGAATGCAGATGCCACCACCACAACGTTTAGTCCTTGGGGAGCTGAAGAGATGGTAGTCTTGTGGTGTAAGTTGGTTTAATAGGACTGTGTCAGTTTCAGTGAACCAGGATTCTGTTATGTTGAGAATATCAATGCCAATGTCGAGTTATATATCCGATAGGAGCTGTATCTTATTTCTTGCAGGTCTGGCATTTAGGACGTGCATAATGTGCTGATATGCGCACTTTCGTGAATTTTTTTATGAAGTGATTTTTTTAGAACCTTGAAATTATAAAGTTGAGAGTAGATGGGTTCACAGCACATGGCCATTTCCTCCATCTTTCTGGATTTTCACTGTGACCTATGCCAAATCACCAGTCAGCATATGGCCTGGGAGCCAGTGAACATTCATAGGCCCTTGTTTCTCCTGGGTAAGCTCCCTGTTAGACTGGAAACCCATGCTGAGTACTGGAGTACTATTGACCACCTGGCCAGAATGAACAAATGGATGATGAAATGCTCAAAGAAAATCAAGGAAGCTAACAACAGTTACAGCGCAGTAATAATAATGGGTGATTTCAATTACCCCAGTATCGACTGGGTCAGTGTCATGGCAGGACATACTATGGAGATAAAGTTCCTAGATGAAATAAATGACTGCTTCTTGGAGCAGCTGGTTCATGAACTGACCGGAGGGGAAGCCATATTAGACCTAGTCCTTAGTGGAACACCAGATCTAGTGCAAGAGATAAGGGTGTTGGGGCCACTTGGCAATAGTGATCATGTTCCTGTAAAATAGCTATCTCCAAGTTATAATGCCCTGTTCAAAGTAATTTCAGTTTGTTCAATGTAAACCGCACTGATGCAGAATAGTGCGGTATATAAGAGAATGTAAATAAAATAAATAAATAAATAATAGCATGATCGCATTTGATTTAATTAGTGGAGGAGGGATAGTACGAAATCCACAGTACTACCTTTTAACCTTTGAAAGGGGGACTATGATAAAATGATGAAAATAGTTAAGAAAAAAACTAAAAGGAGCAGTTGCAAAGGTTAAAGACTTACATCAAGCTTGGGTGTTGTTGAAAAATACTATCTTGGACGCCCAGACCGGCTGTATTCCACGCTTTAAGAAAAGTGGAAGGAAGTCCAAAAACTGCCAGCATGGTTTAAAGGTGAGGTCACAGAGGCTGTTGTTGCCAAAAAAGCATCTTTCAGGAAATGGAAAAGAGAGCCAAACGACGAAACCTGGAAACAGCACAAGCACTGGCAAGTCAAATGCAAGGCATTGATAAGGCAGGCAAAGTGAGAATTTGAGAAGAAGTTTGCTGCAGAAGCAAAAACACGAAATAAAGACTTTTTCAAGTACATTCATAGCAAAAAACCTGTGAGAGAGTCAGTTGGTCCATTAAATGATAGAAGGGTTAAATGGGGCACTAAGAGGCGACAAGGCGATAGCGGAGAGACTGAATGAATTCTTTGCTTCAGTCTTTACTGAGGAAGATGTAGGGATGTTACCCATGACTGAAGTGGTATTTAAAGGTGCGGAAGAATTGAAGGAAATATTGATACATCGGGAAGATGTATTACAACCATTAGATAAACTGAAGAGTAGCAAATCACCTGGGCCAGATGGTATACATCCAAGGATGTTGGAATAAATAAATATATGAGATTGCAGACCTGCTATTAGTAATCTGTGAATTTTCATTAAAATCATCTGTAATACCTGAAGACTGGAGGATCGCCAATGTAACGCTACTTTTTAAAAAGGGTTCCAGTGGTGATCCGGGAAACTACAAACTGGTCAGCCTGACGTCAGTACTGGGAAAAATGGTAGAAACCATCATAAAGAACAAAATTACTCAGTCATGGCCTAAAGGGAGACAGCCAACATGGTTTTAGACAAGGAAGATCTTGTCTTACTAATCTGTTATGTTTTTTTGAAGGTGTGAATAAACAGGTGGACAAAGGTGAGTCAGCTGATATAGTGTATCTGGACTTTCAGAAAGCCTTTGACAAGGTCCCTCATCAGAGACTTTTGGCAAAACTAAAGAGTCATGGGATAGGAGGTAGTGTAATATTGTGGATCAGGAACTGGTTAAAAGATAGAAAGCAGAAGTAAGGCTAAATGGTCAATTTTCCCAATGGAGAAAGGTGAATAGAGGTGTACCCCAGGGATCTGTGCTGGGTCCGCTGCTTTTTGACATATTCATAAATGACCTGGAAAAGGAAATAACGAGTGAGGTTATCAAATTTGCAGATGACACAAGGCTATTTAAAGCTGTTAAAACCCAAAAGGATTGTGGAAAATTGCAAGAGGATCTTGATAAATTGGAAAACTTGGCATCAAAATGGCAGATGAAATTTAATGTGGACAAGTGCAAAGTTATGCACCTAGGGAAGAACAACCCAAACTATGGTTACGCGATGCAAGGTTCCACATTAGGAACCACCACCCAGGAAAAAGATTTAAGCATCATTGTGGATAACATGTTAAAACCCTCGACCCAGTGTGCAGTGGCGGCCAAGAGAGCCAATAGAATGCTAGGTATTATAAGGAAAGGAATGGAAAATAAAACAAAAGATATTATAATGCCTCTATATTGTTCCATGGTGAGACCGTACCTTGAATATTGTGTGCAATTCTGGTCGCTGTATCTTAAAAAGGTTATAGTTTTATTAGAAAAGGTTCAGAGAAGAGCTACCAAAATGGTAAAGGGGATGGAAGGATACTCCTATGAAGAAAGGCTAAAAAGGTTAGGACTCTTTAATCTGGAAAAGAGACGGCTGAGGGGAGATATGATAGAAGTCTATAAATTAATGAACGGAGTGGAACGGGTAAACGTAGATCGATTGTTTACATTATTAGAATATAGAAAGACTAGGGGACATGCAATGAAGCTACAGGGTGAACTATTTAAGACTAATAAGGGAAAATATTTTTTCACTCAACGTGTAATCAAACTCTGGAATTTGTTACCGGAGGATGTAGTAAAGGCTGTTAGTGTAGCTGGGTTTAAAAAAGGTTTGGACAAGTTCCTGGAGGAAAGATCCATAAACCATTATTAAGAAGGGACCCAGGATATCAATGTTTGACCCAGTACAAGCATTGTGGAACCTGTATCTTTTGGGGAAACTGCTAGGTAATAATGACCTAGATTGGCCACTGTTGGAAACAGGATACTGGGCTTGATGGACCTTGGTCTGACCCAGTATGGCATATCTTATGTTCTTATGAGTCTGTAAACATACACTGCACACTGACATACAGGACCCTATGTTGACTGCTGCTGCTGTTACCACTTCTGTTGCTGCTGCCTTCCTGCTTTAGTTGAGTGGAGGAAGGGGAAGGAGGCCAGAGATCTGCCAGTTTGATTTCATCATCTGAGGTGACATGAATTTTCAGTTGTTAAAATGGAGTCATATAGGATAAAAGTTTGAAGAACACAGCAATACAACTACGATGTCCCTAATTCCCCTTATCAAATTCTGCCTTTCCCTATAGAAACCATGTTCACAGAGCAGTGATAACACTGAAACAGCTTTATTTATCAAGATAATGCTTCTAATGAAACAAGCTTAGAAACTGGGTGCCCCAGGAGGCTTCCAGGTCGGTGGAAGAGCGGGGGAGAGACACGGGAGATGCAGCGAGGAGGAAGTGAGCCTGGGCTGAGGAAGCAGAGGCATGTGGAGCAGCTGGAGGGCGGTCGGGCCTGGTGGGAAGGATGCTGGGTAGTGGACTTACCTCCGGGGCATGCGAGATTGATCACTGGGGGCTTTGTCTGTTCCCCGAGGGTGCTATTACAGGACTCGCTCCTCCTGGTGTCTGTGAGAGCGGCGGCTGCTCGAGAGTCTTTTTGTTTCTCCTTCTTTCTGTGCACGTGCGTTTGGCTGGAACACTTGGAGCATCGGTCCTGATTGCCACTGATCTTACACTTGCCGTCGATACATTTTCTGGTGGTTTGATCCATGTCTCCTCTTGATTGGTTTTCTCTTCTTGTTATTATTTTTTTTAAACTGCGGTAATTCTTGGAGAGCTGAGATGTCTGTCTGTCCAGCATGGCGGATGAAAAAACTGAAGCAGGAAGGGCAGGAAACAGGAAGCTCAGAGGAATTTAAAAAAAAGGGATACCTTTGAGCTATGGGAGAGCTACTCCAGTCCCAGAGGGTGACACACCTAGGCGTGGCTGACTCAGACTGCTTGTCCATGGAGAAAACACTTAAACAGCTTTATTTATCAAGATAATGCTTCTAATCAAACTTCATTGGCTACCTATTTACTCCCGAATCAAATATAAAATTCTTGTCACTACATTTAAACTTATAAATAATCTCGCACCATCGGCACTCAATACACTGATTAATATAGACATCGATAAACGATCCCAAAGAAGCAGAAACTTAAATACCTTAACAATACCAAAAGATTTCACAAAAGCCAGAAAACAAACAAATAAGAGAGCTTTCTCACACTCTGCTCCAATTCTTTGGAACAATCTACCTGACAACATTCGCCTGCTATCTGATATAAAGGAATTTAGAAAAAAATTAAAAACTCACTTATTCATATTACACTACAATACACCCTCAGAACAGAATACTCAAATAGATACAGGCTAACATTTATACATTATTATTACATACTCTATTTTCAAAATAAATATCACTAATACACTATTAACCATACCACACTCTCATTCACATGATGATTATAGATTTAAACTAACAATGTATATATGTTCTAATATGTTATACCTTTAATGTTACAACATTCCTTGTAAATTATAATTATCTGTTCTATGTAAACTGACTTGGTATATTACATACCAATTAACCTACTGTTCCATGTAAACCGCACTTGATACTAGGGAAAGAGCGGTATATAAATAACTGTTAAATAAATAAATAAATAAATATAATCAAGCAAACTTAGAAACTACATCACCAATTGAAAATATCAACATAGGAAACACAATCCAGCAAGAGATAAATCTTCAGCATCACAGATCTTCCCATTCTGTAATAATTCTGCTTAACCTGGCTGGCTTTGCCTCCAGCTAATTGCCCTCAGCAGTCTGTTCCACTCCTAAATTTATGGCCAGCCCTGCTAGATTCACCCTACCATCTCAGGTATTAGTGAGAAAAAGGAAAATAACCCCTCTCCTTTAGCTCAGCTGGTGCCTTACCAACACAGATAAGTGAAACTTTTACCTCCTGTCTTAGATAGCTTAGTACCCTGAGCTGTGCTTTCACTGTTATCATTCCTAATTGTATCCAGGATTTTTCCCCCTGAACTACAACCCCTGCTGAGCACCTTCAGTGCTGCAGCAACAGACTGACCTCCTTTCTCTTGAACCCTGCCAGCTTTCTCTTTCTCTCCCTATGAGAACTATAAACTCTCGATTCCTCAGGTTATACACTTATGAGACGCCAACCCATCACACCATGGATGACTAGCCTATCTATTACCCAGCTTCATGCCTTAATCAGCTTACCTTAGTTGGGTCCTTACTTCCAAAGAAATAAGAAGTCCATATCTAGCACGCATCCTTTTTGTCAAAGTCAACCAGGGCCATGCCCTCCTGGCTATTCAGAAGTATTCCAATTCCCTCCAGTTGGCTGTGCTTGTCCCAGCCCTTAATGAACCTCTTACCATTTATGAGGCCTGCTTTGCATTCCCCCAATGTGGGAGCTCCCAGCCCTATGTTAGGGCAACTGTAGTGCTTGATGGGTGAAAAAAGCTGTGTGTGCCTGCCTGCATATTTTACCTTTCTTAGTGCCCCATGTACACCTCTATCATCTAATGGTCCAATAACTCTCTCACAGGGTTTTTGCTATGAATATACTTGAAAAAGATTTTATTATGCATTTTTGCTTCCACGGCAAGCTTCTTTTCAAATTCTTTCTCTGCCTGCATTATCAGTGCCTTACATCTAACTTGCCAGCACTTATGTTGTTTCCTGTTTTCATTATCTGGCTCCTTTTTTCATTTTCTGAAAGATGCTTTCATGGCTGTACCAGCCTCTCTGACCTCACCTATAAACAATGCCAGTAGTCATTTGGCCTTCCTTCCACCTTCTTAAAGCATGAAAAACATGTAGTCTGGGTTCTGAAGATAGTATTTTTAAACAATGCCCAGGCCTGATATAAACTCTTAGGGCGCTGGGATGGCCATGTGCTGCTATGGTGCATAGCCATTGCCGCTGACCTCTAACCCTGGATATTCAATGCCAAGATGATATGCAGCCCCAGCATTGAATATCCACGGTCACTACACAGCCTCCAATGGCGCAAAAGCTAACCGGCTAGTGGCGATATTGCACCGCTACCCGGTTAGCTCCCACAGGCAAAACTAGGCTAGCTTTTGCTTCGCTTAGTTCTACCCGCAGGTTGCTAACCAGGTAGTGATGCAATATTGCCACTATCCGTTTAGCGACTGTCACTACCCATAACATGCCCCGATGCTATATGGTTAGCATCAGGTGTATATCATCATTTACATAGGTTACAGTTTAGTAAACCATGTAAATGCCTTTAGAATATTGGGCCCTTAACCTTTGTAGTTGCTCCTTTTAGTATTTCTAATCATTTTTCTCATTTTATCATAGTTTCCTTTTTTGAAAGTTAAATGGTAGTACAGTGGATTTCCTTGCTATCGTTCCTCCATTTATTAAATCAGATGTGATTATGTAATGGTCACTATTGCCAAGTGGCCCCAACACATTGTCTCTCACACAAGATCCTGCATTCCACTAATGACTATGTCTAAAAGAGCTTCCCCTCATATTGGTTCCTGAACCAGTTGCTGCATGATGCAGTCATTTATTCATCTAGAAATTCTGTCTCCATAGCATGTTCTGATGTGACATTAACCCAGTTGATACTGGAGTAATTGAACTCACCCATTATTACACTGCTGTAAACTTTGAAGCTTTCCTAATTTCTATTAGCATTTCATCATCTGTCTGTTTATTCTGACCAGGCAGAAGCAGGGCCGGCCCAAGGGTTTCTGCTGCCTCAGGCAGGACCCAGCCAAGCCACCCCCCCCCCCCATACCATGCTAAGCCGCCTCCTGCCACACCCTGCCACTGATTCCATGTTCTGGGGTGGGGGGTGGGGCCTGGTGTTGGCAGCAGCAGCAGTGGCTTTGTGCCGCCAATTTGGTGCCTGCAGCAGGCCATGTGCTTTGGCACACATGGCCTGCTGCTCTTGCCCCCCTCCTACAGGAAGTTGTGTTGGAGGGGGTCAGAAGTGGCAGGCCATGCTTTTCACCTATGGGCACCAAAGTGGCGACACAAAGCCACTGTGCAGTCCACCAAGATCGGCTGCTCTAGGCACCCACCTAGTGGGCGGGCCAACCCTGGGTAGATGGTATATACTCCTGCTACTATTACCTTCCCCTTTTTACATGGAATTTCTATCCATAGAGATTCTACAGTTTCCTGCAAAACCTTTATCCTGTTAGACTCAGTGCCACCCCTCTACCAATTTGATCTACCCTATCATTGCAATATAATTTGTAACCTGATATCACAGCATCCCATTGGTTATCCTCCTTTCACCAGGTCTCTGAGATGCCAATTATATCTAACCTTTCATTCTGTGCTAAATAGTCTAGCTCTCCCATCTTATTTTTTAAACTTCTAGAATTTGCATAAAATGCAATGTGCATACAGGCTTTTCAAATTTGTTTTTCATTCATATTAACAGTCTGTTGATCAGAGGACAGGGGTAATTTGGAATCTTTCAACTGTCTGCCTTTAACTTAAAGGCATCTGGATTGCTTTTACTTTTATTGGAACCTCTCTATTGGGATGACCTAACTTCCCTGTTTTGCCAGTATCCTTAAAAGATAAATCATTCTGAACCATGCGCTCTTAGGCAACTGTCAGTGTTTTCCCATTATCTAGTTTAAAAGCTGTTCTATCTCCTTTTTAAAGGTAATGCCAGCAGCCTGGTTCCACCATGTTGAGGTGAAGCCCCTCCTTTCATAAAAGCCCTCCCTTCACCAGAATGTTGTACAGTTCCTAATAAATTTTAAAATCCTCTTCCCTGCACTATAATCTATATATTGAGATTCCAGTGCTCTGCCTCAGGGCTAGCCCCAGAGTTGGCACCCAAGGCAAACCTTAAAACATATGCAGCTCCCCCCACTCGGCTTTGACGCTGCTGCTCTCTGCCCCAAGAAGATGCCACCCTAGGCAACTGCCTAGTTTGCCTAATGGTTGTGTCAGCCCTACTCTGCCTGTCTCTTCAGACCTGCACATTGAATGGAAAGCATTTTTGCAAATGCTACCCTGGTAGTTCTGCATTTAAACGTTCTATCTAAAAGCCTAAATTTGCCTTCCAGAACCTCCATCCCACTTTCCTTTGTCATTGTTACCAACAAGGCAGCAGGCTCCTCCCCAGCACGATCTAGAACCTTATCTAGGTGGCACATGAGGTCTGTCACCTTCACAGCAGACGGGCAAGTTACCACACAATTTTCATATCTATCAGTGAGCCAGCTATCTACATGTCTAATGATTGAATTACCAACCATAATAGCCATCCTAACCCTTCCTCATGGGCACATGGCCCCGGAGACACATCCTTAATGCAAGAGACAATTACATCACTTGGAGGAGAGATTCTAGCTACAAGATCACTTCCTGCCACACCAAGATGACGCTTTCCCTTCAGGTGACCTCTCTCCTCCATGGCAGAAGAGATACTGCCAGACTGGAGGTGGGACTTCTGTACTAAATTCCTGGAGGTCTCCTCTTTATACCTCTCTGTCTGCCTCAGCTCCTTCAAGTCTGATACTCTTTCCAGAGTCAGACTCATTCCCTGAGAGCAAAGAGCTCTTTGCACCTAATGCACACATAAGACCTCTCACCAGCTGGGAGATAATCATACATATGACACTCGGTGCAAAAGACTGGATAGCCCTAATCCTGCTGCTAGAGAGTTGTCTGCATCTTGGTTATAATGATTTGTTTAGTTATTTAAAGTTATTCAGTCAGTTAAAGTTGCTAGGGGAAGAGGGATATTTGAACCAGTGCAAATATACCTAATAAGTTTGAGAGTGTTTAATGTTCATCTCAAGATGAACTGCAAGAACCTAGGATTAATATATTTCTAAGGCCGAAGAACTTGCTGATGAAGATAACAAGTTCAAAGTAAAAGTGCAAAATGTCCCTCCTTTTCTGTTAAATGGAGAAAGAGCCTATAAATGAAAGATTGTGCCTGGGAAGTGGGAAATAAGCATTGAGAGTTTCTCTGTTAAAACTATCCACTAGCTGACTGTAGTTTAACTGAAGGTTTGCCTGTGAAACTATACCCTAACTGCCTGTAATTTAACTGAAATTTTGTTAGACTATACCTTGACAATAAAATAAAGAGAATTTCCCACCAGGTAAATACCTACAAGTGCAGATTGCTTCCCAGCCATAGCAGCTTCTCTCTCAGCAGTCCTTCAAGACTGAGTAAGAACATAAGAACATAAGATATGCCATACATGGTCAGATCAAGGTCCATCAAGCCCAGTATCCTGTTTCCAACAGTAGCCAATCTAGGTCATAAGTACCTAGCAGTATCCCCAAAAGACACAGTTTCCTCAATGCTTGTATTGGGTCAAGCAGTGATATCCTGGGTCCCTTTTAATAATGGTTTATGGACCTATCCTCCAGGAACTTGTACAAACCTTTTTTAACCCCAACTACAACAACAGCTTTTACTACATCTTCCGGTAACAAATTCCAGAGTTTGATTACACGTTGAGTGAAAAAATATTTTCTCTTATTAGTCTTAAATAGGTTACCCTGTAGTTTCATTGCATGTCCCCTAGTCTTTTTATATTCTGATGACGTAAACAATCGATATACGTTTACCCGTTCCATTCCATTCATTAATTTATAGACCTCTAGCATATCTTCCCTCAGCCGTCTCTTTTCCAGATTGAAGAGCCCTAACCTTTTTAGCCTCTCTTCTTAGGAGTACGAGTACTCGTATCCTTCCATCCCCTTTACCATTTTAGTGGCTCTTCTCTGTACCTTTTCTAATATCACTATATCCTTTTTAAGATACGGCGACCAGAATTGCACACAATATTCAATGTGTGGTCGCACCATGGAATGATAATATCCTTTGTTTTATTTTCCATTGCTTTCCTTATGATACCAAGCATTCTATTTGCTCTCTTGGCCGCCGCTGCACACTGGGCAGAGGGTTTTAACATGTTATCCACGATGACGCCTAAATCTTTTTCCTGGGTGGTGGTTCCTAATGTGGAACCTTGCATTGTGTAACCATAGTTTGGGTTGTTCTTTCATAAGTGCATAACTTTGCACTTGTCCACATTAAATTTCATCTGCCAATTGGATGCCCAGTCTCCCAATTTATCAAAATTGGGAGACTGGGCATCCAATTGGCAGATGAAATTTAATAACCATGTATATAGTTACATTAACTGGCTTGTATATAGTTATCATGTTCTCCCTGTTAAGAGTCTTGTTTATTGTATACCCAAGTTAATTTTACCTGTTTATTGTAAGCACAAATCACTAAACTGAGATGTGTAGATTTAATGTTTATTGTAAACCGCACTGATCTTAAATAGCGCGGTATAAAAGAAAATGTAATAATAAAATAAAAATAATAAATAAAAAAAAATCCTCTTGCAATTTTCCACAATCCTTTTGGGTTTTAACAACGTTAAATAGTTTTGTGTCATCTGAAAATTTGATAACCTCACTCGTTATTCCCTTTTCCAGGTCATTTATGAACATGTGAAAAAGCAGTGGACCAAGCACAGATCCCTGGGGTACTCCACTATTCACCTTTTTCCATTGGGAAAATTGGCCATTTAGTCCTACCCTCTTCCTTTCTATCTTTTAACCAATTCCTGATCCACAATAGTACACTGGCTCCTATCCCATGACTTTTTAGTTTTGCCAAAAGTCTCTGATGAGGGACCTTGTCAAAGGCTTTCTGAAAGTTCAGATACACTATACGAGCTGACTCACCTTTGTCTACCTGTTTATTCATACCTTCAAAAAAACATAACAGATTAGTAAGACAAGATCTTCCTTCTCTAAAGCCATGTTGGCTGTCTCCCATTAAGCCATGATTATCTACATGTTGAATTTTGATCTTTATGATGGTTTCTACCATTTTTCCTGGTACTGATGTCAGGCTCACCGGTTTGTAGTTTCCCGGATCACCACTGGAACCCTTTTAAAAAATTGGCGTTACATAGGCGATCCTCCAATCTTCAGGTATTACAGATGATTTTAATGATAGTTCACAGATTACTAATAGCAGGTCTGCAATCTCATATTTTAGTTATTTCAACACCCTTGGATGTATAGCATCCGGTCCAGGTGATTTGTTACTCTTCAGTTTATCAAATAGTTGTAATACATCTTCCCGGTGTATCGATATTTCTTTCAGTTCTTTCACAGTATCACCTTTAAATACCACTTCAGTCATGGGTAACATCCCTACATCTTCCTCAGTAAAGACCGAAGCAAAGAATTCATTCAGTCTCTCCGCTATAGCCTTGTCCCCTTTTACTGCCCCTTTTACCCCTTTATCATCTAATGGTCCAACTGACTCTCTCGCAGGTTTTTTGCTACGAATGTACTTGAAAAAGTCTTCATAACGCGTTTTTGCTTCCAGAGCAAGTTTCTTCTCAAATTCTCTCTTTGCCTGCCTTATCAATGCCTTGCATTTAACTTGCCAGTGCTTGTGCTGTTTCCCGTTTTCATCATTTGGCTCTTTATTCCATTTCCTGAAAGATGCTTTTTTGGCAACAACAGCCTCTCTGATCTCACCTTTAAACCAGGCTGGCAGTTTTTTGGACTTCCTTCCACTTTTCTTAAAACGTGAAATACAGCTGTTCTGGGCTTCCAAAATAGTATTTTTAAACAACACCCAAACTTGATGTAAGTCTTTAACTTTTGCAACTGCTCCTTTTAGTTTTTTCTTAACTATTTTCTTCAGCAGAGATGGCATCCATCTGTCCAAGAAAGGTCAACGCATCTTTGGTAGTAGACTGGCTAATCTACTGAAGAGGGCTTTAAACTAGATTCGTTGGGGATGGGTGAAGAAAGCCCCCAGGTAAGTGAAAGCCCCCAGGTAGGTGATACATTAAATACCTTTATGGAAATGGGTAACAGGGGTAACATATGGAAAGCAGTGTGTATTAATGCCCGTAGCATGGGAAATAAGATCCCTGAAGTTGAAGCTTTGGTGGGAATGGCTGACTTGGATTTAGTGGCAGTTACAGAAACATGGTTCACAGAAAACCATGACTGGGATGTAACTATACCTGGCTATACTTTATTCAGAAAAGACAGGGTAGGAAGAAGGGGAGGAGGAGTGGCACTATATGTAAAAACTACTATTAAAGCTTTGGAATTACAGAGCTTAAAAGGGAGAGAGGAG
This sequence comes from Ichthyophis bannanicus, assembly GCA_033557465.1. Taxonomy (NCBI): domain Eukaryota; kingdom Metazoa; phylum Chordata; class Amphibia; order Gymnophiona; family Ichthyophiidae; genus Ichthyophis; species Ichthyophis bannanicus. Next base: position 350,164,527 of record CM066036.1, on the reverse strand, counting down.
GCATTGTGGGTTAAACTAGAAAGAGGGAAAGAGAAATCTATTTGCATTGGTGTGATATACAGACCTCCCTCACAAGAGGAAGAGGTGGACAGAGAGTTAATTGAAGACTTACGCAGCATTGCTAGGAAAGGGGAAGTGCTACTGCTAGGAGATTTCAATATGCCAGATGTTGATTGGCATATTCCTGCTGCAGTATCATCTAGAAGTAAGGAGATCCTGGATTCTCTACAGGGAGAACTATTCAGGCAATTGGTAACAGACCCCACACGTGAAGGGGCCATACTGGACTTGGTGCTTACCAATGGTGAAAGTGTTTCTGATGTTGTAGTGGGAGATCATTTTGCATCCAGTGATCACCAGATGGTGTGGTTCAGTATTAGGACTAGGGCTGTTAGAATCCATTCCAAGGTGAGGATCTTAGACTTTAGGAAGACTAACTTTGCGAAGATGGGCCAATACCTCAGGGAGTCGTTAGTGGGATGGGAACAGCTGGGGGATGTACAAAAACAGTGGGCAAAACTGAAAGGGGGTATTTTAAAGGCAACCAACCTTTTTGTTAAAATGGTAAATAAAGGCAAAAGGAACAGGAGACCGCTATGGTTTTCTAAGGAAGTAGCTGAAAAAGTGAAGAAAAAGAGGGAGGCCTTCATGAAATACAAGAGATCACAGAGCGAGGAAGACAGGCATTTGTATTTGGAAAAACTTGGAGAAGCTAGCAAAGTAGTCAAGAAGGCAAAGATTCAAAAGGAGGAGGAAATAGCCAATGCAATAAAATGGGGGGATAAGACATTTTTCAGATATATTAGTGAGAAGAGGAAGGGCAAAAATGGTATTGTCAGACTCAAGGGTGCAGGGGGGGAATATGTAGAAGCTGATAAGGATAAAGCGGAATTGCTTAACAAATATTTTTGTTCTGTGTTCACAGATGAAGAACCAGGAGCAGGACCTCAGAAAACACCCACAAATAAGAACAGAAGCGAGGGACATCTTGAACAATTTTCAGAAGACTGTGTTCGTGAGAAAACTAGCTCAACTTAAAGTAGACAAAGCGATGGGACCGGATGGGATACACCCTAGAATACTGAGGGAACTTGGGGACGTTCTAGCAACTCCACTGACTGACCTTTTCAATGCCTCGTTGGAGTCGGGAGTGGTGCCAAAGGACTGGAGAGAGGCTCATGTGGTGCCTTTACACAAAAGCGGAAGTAAGGATGTGGTTGAAAACTACAGGCCGGTTAGTTTAACTTCAGTGGTGAGTAAATTATTGGAAATGCTGCTGAAAGAGAAAATAGTGAGGTTTCTGGAGTCCAGCGGATTACAGGATCCGAGGCAGCATGGATTCACCAGAGGCAGGTCTGGTCAGACAAATCTGATTGATTTCTATGACTGGGTGACCAGGGAGTTGGACCGAGGGAGAGCTCTAGATGTGGTGTATTTAGATTTCAGTAAAGCCTTTGACACTGTTCCTCACAGGCGACTTATAAACAAACTGAGCACCCTAGGGATGGACCCTAAAGTTATTGCTTGGGCTAGAAATTGGTTGGGTGGGAGGCGACAAAGAGTACAAGTAAATGGAGCTCACTCTGAGGAGAAGGATGTTACCAGTGGTGTGCCCCAGGGATCTGTCCTTGGTCCGATTCTTTTTAACATCTTTGTTAGTGATATAGCGGAAGGGCTGTCGGGTAGGGTTTACCTCTTTGCGGATGATACCAAAATCTGCAATAGAGTAGACACCCAGGAAGGTGTAGATAACATGAGGAGGGATCTAGCTAAGCTTGAAGAATGGTCTAGAATTTGGCAGCTGGGATTTAATGTTAAAAAATGTAAGGTCATGCATTTGGGCTGCAGCAATCCAAGGGAGCAATACAGTATAGGAGGTGAAGTACTTTTGTCCACTAAAGAAGAGCGGGACCTAGGCGTGGTTGTGTCTGATGATCTTAAAGTAGCTAAACAGGTAGAAAAGGCGACGGCAAAAGCTAGAAGGATGCTTGGGTGCATACGGAGAGGAATGGCTATCAGAAAAAAGGAGGTGATAATGCCTCTGTATAAGTCTTTGGTGCGACCTCATTTGGAGTATAGTGTGCAATTCTGGAGACCGCACCTTCAAAAGGATGTGAACAGGATGGAGTCGGTGCAGATGGTGGCTACTAAAATGATTAGTGGGCTTCATTATAAAGCATATGAGGACAGACTTAAGGATCTTAATATGTACACCTTAGAGGAAAGGCAGGATAGAGGTGATATGATTGAGATGTTTAAATACCTCCGTGGCATAAATGTTCAGGGAGAGCCTCTTTCAATTGAAAGCAAGTTCTGCTACGAGGGGACATGGGATGAGGGTGAAGGGAGATAGATTCAGGAGTGATATGCGGAAATATTTCTTCACGGAAAGAGTAGTGGATCCGTGGAATAGTCTCCCAGTGGAGGTGGTAGAGATGAGGACAGTAACTGAATTCAAAAAAGCATGGGACCAACACAGAGGATCTCTAAAGGTAAAAAGTGGACTGTTGTAGTTGTTGTTATGGAAGGACAGACTAGATAGGCCATGTGGTCTTTTTCTGTCATCATGTTTCTATGTTTCATTTTATCAGTCTCCCTTTTGAAAATTAAAAGGTCATACTGTGGATTTCCTTACCATCCCTCCTCCATTAAATCAAGCACGATCATGTTATAATCACTATTGCCAAGTGGCCCCAACACCCTTATCTCTTGCACCAGATCTGGTGTTCCACTACGGACTAAGTCCAAAATGGCTTCTCCTCTGGTCGGTTCATGAACCAGCTGCTCCAAGAAGCAGTCATTTATTTCATCTAGAAACTTTATCTCCCTAGAATGTCCTGCCGTGACACTGACTCAGTCAATACAGGGGTAATTGAAATCACCCATTATTATTACCGTTCTGTAACTTCTGTTATTCCCTGATTTCTTTGAGCATTTCATCATCCATTTGTGACTCAATGCCCTCTCTAACATAGAGCACAACCCCTCCATCAATTTCATCAGCTCTATCATTAGGATATAGTTTGTACGCAGGTATCACAGTGTTCCACTGGTTGTCCTCCTTCCACCATGTCTCTGAGACACCAATCATATCTAATTTCTCATTTAGTGCTATATATTCTAACTCTCCCAACTTATATTTTAGACTTCTAGCATTTTCATAAATGCATTTTAGAGACTGTATTTTATTCATATTAATCTGGTTATCAGTAGACAGGGGTAATTTAGAATCTTTAAGCTCTCCCTGCTCCATACTCAAGGGCATTAGGGATACCTTTGTCTTTATTGGAACCTCTCTGCTGATGTGCCCTAACTTTATTTTTTTGGTAGTATCCTTCAAGGATACATTGTTCCGAACCATGCGGTCTTGGGCGACTGTCGGCTCTCCCCTATTATCTAGTTTAAAAGTTACTCTATCTCCTTTTTAAAGGTTAATGCCAGCAGCCTGGTTCCATCCCAGTTAAGGTGAAGCCCATCCCTTCGGAAGAGCCCCTCCTTTCCCCAGAATGTTCCCCAGTTCCTAACAAATCCAAACCCCTTATCCTTGCACCATCGTCTCATCCACACATTGAGACTCCGGAGCTCTGCCTGTCTTTTGGGTCCTGTGCGTGGAACGGGAAGCATTTCGGAGAATGCTATCCTGGAAGTTCTGGATTTCAACTTCCTACCTAAAAGCCCAAATTTAGCCTCCAGAACCTCCCTACCATATTTTTCTATGTCATTGGTACCGACATGTACCAAGACATCAGATTCCTCCCCAGCACTATCTAAGACCTTGTCTAGGTGGCGCGTGAGGTCCACTACCTTCTCACCAGGCAGGCATGTTAGCAGGCGATTCTCACGTTCACCAGCCACCCAGCTATCTACATGCCTAATGATCAAATCTCGAACTATAATGGCTGTCCTAACCTTTCCCTCATAGGCACATGGCCCTGGAGAAACTTCCTCGGTGCGAGAGGGTTTTACATCACCTGGAGAACCAGTCCTAGCTATAGGATCACTTCCTTCCACACGAGGATGATGCTCTCCTGTCACGTGACCTCTCTCCTCCAGGGCAACAGGGATACTGCCAGACTGGAGGTGGGACTTCAGGACTATATCCCTGTAGGTCTCGGCTATGTACCTCTCTGTCTTCCTTATGTCTTCCAAGTCTGCTACTCTTGCCTGCAGAGATCAGACTCGTTCCCTAAGAGCAAAGAGCTCCTTGCACCTTGTGCACACGTAAGACTCCTCACCAACTGGGAGAAAATCATACATGTGACACTCAATGCAAAAGACTGGAAAAACCCCATCTCGCTGCTGGACTGCTGTCTGCATCTTCGTTTTAAGGTTGGGTTTAGATCTTTAAATTCTTTACTTACTAAGGGTTTCTGGGGATACTTATACTAATACAACTATACTTAATATGTTTAATGTACTTTGTTCACCTGAAGTTTAATTAATATCAGGTCCTTAATATATGCTGATGAGAATAAACAGCTGCACCTGAGAGTGAATAAACAGCTGCACCTCCTTTACTTTAAGAGGGTTAAGCACCTATAAAGCTATGATTATCCCAGGGGTGGGTAGGTGTCGGGAGGGAGGGAGGGAGGGAAAGAAGACTTATTAAAAGATGGCTGCTACACAGTACTCTGTCCTGTGCATCTAAGGTAATCTGTGACCAATCTCCAGGGGGAGTCCCACAGCCCTTGCTTGGATAGAGGGAGTCTTGGGTTCTAAATTTAACCAGAAAGTTCTCTTCTGTGTTTTAAATTTAAACTGAAAATTCTTTGCTGCTACTATGCCCTGAATAATTTAACAAATACTCTAGGTTCACAGATTAAACAGCTTTAGAACAATTCCCAGAAGTAAATTCGTACAATTGCAGATCTCTCTCCAGAGGTAGCAGTCCCCTTTTGTAGTCCTTCAAGACTGAGTTTTGGTTGACCTACTTATCTGTGCTTCTAAGGCTATTTCTTTTAACATTTGGTTAATATTAGGTTCTACGTTAGGAATTACCACCCAGAAAAGGATCTGGGTGTGATCATAAACAGTACTTTGAAATCTTCTGTTCAGTATGCAGTTGCGGCCAAAAAAGCAAGCAGAATGTTAGAAATCATTAGGAAAGGAATAGAAAATAAAACAAAGGATATCATAATGCCTCTGTATCACTCCATGATGCGACTGAACCTTGAGTGTGTGCAACTCTGGTCTCTACATCTGAAATAAGATATTGCAGCATTAGAAAAGGTACAAACCAAAATGAGAAAGGGAATGGAATGACTCTCCTATGAGGAAAGGCTAAAGAGGTTAGGGCGCTTCAGCTTGGAGAAGAGACGGCTGAGATAGAGGTCTATAAAATCCCAAGGGAAGTGAAATGGGTAGATGTGTATTCTTTCAAAAATACAGGGACTAGGGGACGTGCCATGAAGCTACAAAGTAGTATATTTAACACAGATAAAATATTTTCTCCTTTCTCTCAACCTATAATTAGCCTCTGGAACTCATTGCCAGAGAATGTGGTAAAATCAGGTAATGTAGCTGCATTTAAAAACCGTTTGGGCAAATTCCTGGAGGAAAAGTCCATAAACTGTTATTATGGTAGATCAAAAGAATACCACTGCTTATCCCTAGGGATAAGTAGCATGGAACTTTTGGGATATGTAATGTGGCAAGGTCAGCTATCCTGAGAGTGGGGGAGGTGAGAAGCATAACGAATTCACCTTAGTTAAGGGCCCCCTTCTAGGAGTGCAGGGAGAGAAAGCCACAGCCAGGTTTCAAAGACAGAAAAACCCCAGCTGGAACAGGTTTCAGCCAATGACTGATAAAGTAAGAAAGAGGGATTGCAAGCACGAGGACCAAAGCCCTTACTTTAACAAGTGCACTGATTATTCTAATATCAGGAGGCAGGGGGATTACTAACACCTGGGAAAGAAAGAGGTGGGGTTAGAACCCTGGAAGTATAAGCCTGGGTTAGATTATGCAGAGAGAGAGAGAGACGAGAAGGAGAGCAGCCGGGAGAGCAGCTGAGACAGAAGCAGAGAGGAGGAGTTGATTCTTGGAGAAGAGCTGAGCTACCCAGAGCTGAGAGAGCTGAATTCCCTGCAACAGGTTGGCAACAGAGGTGGGGACCAGGAAGTGGAGAAGCTTTCAGACCACCAGAGAGGTTGTCAGCTGAGCAGTCTGACCAGGTCGGTGAGTCAGAACCCATGCAGTTGGGAGAACCAGTGTCAGAGTTGGGGGAAGAAGATTGCTTTATGGATTGCTCCATATGCCAAGCTCTAGACAGGAGGTCTTGAGGAAAAGCTAGCCCTGAAAGAAGTAATTCTCCTTTGAAGTTAACCATATGGCACAAGCAGTGTGGAGGTAAATTCCTGTCTGTTTTAAAAGGGAAATTTACTGCAACGTAAGCCTGATCAGGAAGCTCTGATGCATGCTTGTTTGTCACCTGTGTTTGAACTGTGCAACGGCAAGAAAAGCCAAGTTAGCTGCTATAAGAGTTTTTGCTTGCTCCTCTTCTATATGAAAAGCCTGCTAAGAGTTGTGATAACAGCTTGGAATGTTTGTTTTGTTCTAAGTTTGGTTTCACGTAGAAATACAGCCTAGAGAGGTTTTTGAGACTGGCAGAAACCAAACTGCTGTGGAAGAATTAAGCTTGAATTTTTTCTTTATGCTCTGATTAACAAGGACTAAAAAGGAAAGTGGCAGCCTAGTTTCTAAAGGCAATTGCTTCTGCATGTAAGAGGACTTTAAAAAGCCATTTCTGAGTTCTTTTGGTTTGTTTGCCAGTATTTGCTGTACCTTAAGCAAATCCTACAGTTATAATCCTGTAAATGATACCTTGAACCTGCTGTGTTTTGTGTTATGGAAATAAACTTTCTGTTACAAGCCTTACCCTCGTTACCTCAACTACAATCCTTCTACTTAAAGCACCAACATATTTTAGCAGCACTACACTTCCCAGAAGCCAACACGAAGAAATAGGCTGCTAGGAGCTGATAGAAGAAGGAATCCTCAACCACCATGTCCCTCGACCACTAGAGGCAAGTGGCTTTGGGCATTGTGTTTGTGACAGTAAGGTACTTATGACCTGGATTGGCCACTATTGGAAACAAGACACTGGACTTGATGGAGCTTTGGTCTGTCCCAGTTTGGCAGTTCTTATGTCATTTGATAAAGGTCTGGGCCATCAAATGATGCTCAAGGAATAGTTGCTATGCTGTGGGTAGTTCCAAATGTGAGAACTCCATTGGACCCTTGCTTCCAGCTTCCAGATGTTGGTCAAGTCTTTTGGTTAGCATGACATCCATGCAAGCCATGTTATACCATTGCTCTGGAAAGTCCTTGTCAATTGTGCAGACACAGATATTCTTTCTTCAGAATTGATGTCTGCATAAAAAAGCTGGCCCAAAGCCAGTGTGTCCCTTCAGTAATAGATCCATTTAGTGCAGGAGAATCTTTAAGGGTGGTGTTGCCCCATGCAGCACGTGTAATCCCGTGAACAGACCCACTATAGATGCTCCATACTGATGATTACATTCCTACCATCTTTGGAGCAAACTGTGTACATTTGTAGGTCTAGCCTAGAGCGTGCCCCTCATCCTGTCTCCATTGGGTTGTGCAAGGTATTGGTGGCTTCCTCTAACACCACATAGCATAATTGGATGGCACCATATCCCCCCAACCCTAGCCATATTGCTTGGTGTAGAAGAATAGACAGTGGTACCCCGTATAGCCAATGCTCATATGACAGCTGCATATTGTGACTGCAGAGGATTACCTCTGGCAATCCATTGATGCAAAGAACTCATATAGCCCTCACAGATCTCATGCTAGGTGTAGGACAAGGCCATGTGTAACCAATGATCATGGTGTGGCAACACACAAATTGGCAATAGTGAAGGTGCCTTAGAAGACCCACCATGCATGATGTTAAAGGGGCAACAAACTTCCAATTTCACACATGCTGTGGATATTCATATGACGCACATGTTTGGAACTACATGAAACCACAGTATCGTGCAGGACATGATGCTACTTTGTACAGCAAACAAAGTCCCCTTCCTGGACACCCTATTAGCAGCCAAGTGTAGGAGCCTCTTTCCTGCAGAAAGGTTGCCTTGAGACCACAAAGTGATGCACAGGAGCTGGGATGACATTATGGGCAATTTTAAGAGCTGTGCTTCTGACTTGAGGCTTTAGTTCATTGTTTTTTGTTCCAGCTACCCATTCACAGCAGACTCTTTAAAGCCACTGACCTCATCAGGTGATAGTGGTCCTTAATTAGCATGCAAAGCAGCTGGGCATCTGAGTGCTATATGAAGGTCTACAGGGCCTTGCAAGCACTGATATTCCTAACAGGGACTTGGTTTCAAGCAAGATAACACTGTGTGGTTTTTAACGACATTCTCTCTGCCTGAAAACTCTTGAAGGGATTTTGGTTTTCATTTGTAAAAGCTAATTCCTTTTTTCTGTACTGCAAAGGGGGAAATTTTTCTGGTATTGGGCAAAGCTATGTCAGTTAGTTCATTGCTTTTTAGTTCCACATTCACAGCTAGATCTCTGATGCCACTGACCTCATCCCTAACCACCTCAGCTCCCACCCACCTCATGTGAGCTTTCTTGCTCTATAGGGCAACTCCCCAATTAGCTACACACAGGGACTTAGAACAGCCCTGTTAGAATACACTTAAAAGAGGTAAACTGCTTTTTCTCTTAAGGGACAGCTGAGGAACAGGCAAGGACTTTGGTAAATCTTTCTCTTTTACTTCAACAGGTACCGAAGCTCCTCCAACTGAACAATGGTTAGGAAAAATGGTATTGCCAAAACTATTGTTCCCATTACAGCTTCTGCCTCTATCCAGATAGAAATCCCAATGCCATTTGAAGGACCAGTTCCATATGCAGGATGCCTGGAGCTCTCAGAAAACAAGTGGAGGAGCTCAGAGAAGAGGTGGTAAGGCTGAGGAGCATTTGAGACAGTGAGAAGTACATTGATGAGATGTTTCTTGAAACATCCAAGCTCTCCAACACAGGTGAAGATGGGAGCCTACAAAATGACAAAAGTTGGACACGAGTTACCAGGGTCTGCAGAATCACTAATCCAACTCCTCCAGCCCTTGAATTGAAGAACCATTATGCAACCCTGGAGGTGGAGGAGGTGAAAGCATCCCAAGAAAGGGACGAACCAGAGCTTGAGCACCCCAAAGATGCAGAATCAGTGACCACAAGGAAGCGAAGGGTAGTGGTGGTTGGTGACTCTCTTCTGAGGGGTATTGAGGCGTCCATCTGCCGACCAGACTTGATGTCCAGAGAGGTCTGCTGTCTGCCAGGTGCCAAAATCTGAGATGAAATGGAGAGTTTGCCAAGACTCATCAAGCCTACTGACTATTACCCGATGTTGCCTCTCCATTTTGGCACAAATGATACTACCAGGTATCCCTCTGAGTGTATCAAAAGTGACTTCATGGACAAAGGGTGAAGCAGATAGGTGCACAGGTGGTGCTCTCTTCAATCCTCCCTGTTGAGGGCAAAGGTTGAGGCAGAGAAGTGTGCATGGCTACATGGATGGTGTCAAGAGCTTTTTGGTTTCTTGGACCATGGGATGATGTTCCAAGAGCTGCAGAGCAGTAATGATGTCCATCTGTCCAAGAAGAGTTGACATGTTTTCAGTAGCAAACTGGCTAACCTATTGAAAAGGGTTTTAAACTAGATTCATTGAGGATGAGAAGAAAGCCCCCAGGTAAGTGAAACATTAAATATCTCTATAGAAATGGGTAAAAGGGGCAACATTTGGAAAACGGTTTGGATAAATGCCTGTAGCATGGGAAATAAGATCCCAGATGTTGAGGTTTTAATGGATGAGGCTGACTTGGATTTAGTGGCAGTTAGGAAGACATGGTTCATGGACAACCATGACTGGGATGTAATTATAACAGGCTATACTTTATTCAGGAAGGATAGGGAAGGAAGAAGGGGAGGAATAGTGGCACCATATGTAAAAATAATATTAAAGCTATAGAATTATAGAGCTTAAAAAGGGAGAGAGTAGGCACTGTGGGTTAAACTAGAAAGAGGGAAAGAGAAATCCATTTGCATTGGTGTGATATACAGACCCCCCCCCCCCTCACAGGGTAAAGACGTTGACGGAGATTTAATAGAAGACATATGTAGCATTGCCAGGAAAGGGGAAATACTACTGATAGGTGATTTCAATATGCCGGATGTGGATTGGCACATCCCTGCTACGGTGTCATATAGAAGGAAGGAGATCCTGGATTCTCCTCAGGAAGAACTATTCAGACAACTGGTAACAGAACCCACACATGAAGGGGCCATACTGGACTAGGTGCTTACCAATGGTGAAAGTGATTCTGATGTTATAGTGGGAGATCGTTTCGCATCCAGTGATCCCAGTGGAGGCAGTAGGGATGAGGACAGTATCTGAATTCAAAAAAGCATGGGACAAACACAGAGGATCTCTAAAGGATAAAAAAGGACTATGGAAGGGCAGACTAGATATGCCATGTGGTCTTTATCTGCCATCATGTTTCTATGATTCTATAACATTTATTATGGTGGTGTAGTGATTCACATATGTAACTACACTCGGTGTAGTTACATATGTGTTTTTTCTGGTAGCATCATATGTTGTGCATAAGGTGAACAGGAGGATGGTTAGTATTTTCAGGTATCCCCTTCTGTGAGATAGTGTGTCTGACAGTGAAGGATTTTGGTAGGTCCTTGTCTGCTGAAGCATGAAATCTCTGATAATGGTTTTCAATGAGCAGAGTATTATACTACTGGGGCGATACTGCTTTTGGGATACTAGGGCCAAACTTGCATTGACAACATTCTCCCATGTGGGGAATTGCTTAAATTGGCATATATGACTATCCTATTATAGGACAGCAGGGAGGCGTCAAGGCTGCCATCTCATACCCCTTTTCCTCCCCTTGCAACGGTGTGTGAGGAAAGCATTCCTCCCTCGCTACAAAGGAATTGGATGTGGTGGGAAGCAAGTGCATGTCTTAGCCTCTGGGAGTGGCATCTGGGACTTGGTAACCAGGGTGGGAAAATACTGCCCTGCCACTTGATCTCCTGTGGATAGGCAACAACATCAACACTTAAGACTTGAGCAATCCAAACACCACCTCTTCTTAAGCTATTTCCCAATCTAATCTTTGCATATGAAAATACTACCGACACGTTTCTGACCAAGATAATCCCAAATGATAACCAAATATGACTAATGTGTATAGAGTTTTTTGTAAATAGTTACTTAGTCTATATAGTTTACCTTTAATCCCAAGTTCAAAAACCCCTGTTATTTGTAAAATGCATTACAGTTCTCTGTATGTATATGTTTGTTCCATGTAAACCGCGCTGATGACAATAGTGCGGTATATAAGAGATGTTAAATAAAATAAATAAATAAATAAAATAAATGGCAGGGGTCGAGGCATGCAAATTTTGTGCCTCTGCTTATGGGTATAGGTCACATAACACAGTTGTTTGCTCCCATGACTTCAAAGCAAATTCTTTGAATGAGAGATATAGTTAGACATATGTAAAGGGGATCACATGAGGGTGGCATGCCTTGGCTCACTTGAAAGGCAGCTGCCCTCACTCTGACCCTAAATGCGGATAGTTGTGAACCTGGGGCTGGGAATAGGTTGGTCTTGTAACACTATAACAGGGAACGCTTCTATCTTTTCTTCTTTGTGGCTTCTAGGCTGTTTCTTGGCCTTTTGGCTAAATGAAACAGGGTCCCTCCTAACAGAGGAAGCTTTCCTGTAACCCAAAGGCTTTCGTAACATAGAAACATGATGGCAGAAAAAGACCATATGGCCTATCTAGTCTGCCCTTCCATATCAACCACTACAACATTCCCCTTTTTTCCTTTAGAGATCCTCTATGTTTGTCCCATGCTTTTTTGAATCCAGACACTGTTTTCATCTCTACCACCTCCACTATGAGACTATTCCACGCATCTATCACTCTTTCCGTAAAGAAATATTTCCACATATTACTCCCGAGTCTATCCCCTTTCACCCTCATCCTATGTCTCCTCGTAACAGAGCTTGCTTTCCATCGAAAGAGGCTCTCCTCCTGTGCATTTATGTTACAGAGGTATTTAAACATCTCAATCATATCATCTCTATCCCGCCTTTCCTCTAAAGTATACATATTAAGATCCTTAAGCCTGTCCTCATATGCTTTATAACAAAGACCACTAACCATTTTTAGTAGCCATCCTCTGTACCTACTCCAACCTGTTTATATCCTTTTGAAGGTGCAGTCTCCAGAATTGCACACAGTACTCCAAATGAGGTCGCACCAAAAACATATACAGAGGCACTATCACCCCCTTTCTTCTGCTGGCCATTCCTCTCGCTATGCACCCAAGCATCCTTCTAGCTTTCACCGTTGCATTTTCTACCTGTTTAGCTGCTTTAAGATCATCAGACACAATCACGCTTAGATCCCGCTCTTTAGTAGACAAAAGTACTTCACCACCTATACTATATCGCTCCTTTGGATTCCTGCAGCCGAAATGCATGACCTTGCATTTTTTAACATTAAATCTCAGCTGCCAAATTCTAGACCATTATTCAAGCTTCCTTTTTTTGAATCAATTCAAATATTTGTCGGACATCACCGGAAAGGGGCAAGTATTACAAACAATGCCCTCCACTCGGTTTTGTCCTTTTAATTATGTGCAAATCCCAAAATCTTTCCAAATGGATGGAATGAAACAATAACTTAACTTAATTACGATGTGAAGATACTCAAAGTCCGGCACGACGTGCACGTTTCGAGTTGTCACCCTGTCTCAAGTGCCACCATCATGTTTTTTCATAACCGCTCACAACGCTGAAACATCAGCTGATCCATTTAAAAGGCTTCCTCCTCAGAGAATGGCTGGACCCTGCCATCAATCAAAAACCAATCAGCCAATGAAACCGTCTGGGAGTACCCACTAACACAGGGAAATCCCACGGTATATAGGATGATATCAAATAATGCTGGACCAATCAAGTTCTTTGTTGAGTCCTGCCGGATGTACGGTGTGTAGATGAAATATCCAAAACTGCTCCCGTTCCTGAAGGATCCGAACACGGTCTCCCCCGCGTGGATCATAAGGAATATGATCAAGTACTGTCCAATGAAGGTCTTGAAATGTGTGGTTCAATGCAAGACAATGAGCTACTATCGGCGCCGTGTCTATCTTTAAACGAAGTCGTGAAGCATGTTCTCCTATACGGATCTTAATTCGGCAAATCGTTTTTCCCACATATACTAAAGGGCAGGGGCATTGTATTAAATATACTACATAAGAAGTGTTACAATCAGTCTCCCATTTACGAGCAATAGAGCGCCCCATCAAAGGGTGAATCCATTCAGACCCTGTTAAGGATGTTTCACAATATAAACAAGCACCACAAGAACGATGTCCAGTAGACAAAGACAATGGTGTTTTTAGTCTGTCCATTGTTACAGTTGATCTCGCCACAACATCGCCAAGATTAGCTCCCCTAGAGAATGCAACCGTAAAAGATTTTTGAAAACAAGAATGTAACTCTAATATTGGCCAATGTTTTCTAAGAATTTTCATGACTGCAGTGCTAGATGTCATATACGGTAAGACCCCCACAATGCCAGACGACAAACTGTTATTGTCTACAACCGATTGTGAAAAAAGCCATTCACGGTGTGTGTACAAAGCTCGACGGTATGCCTTTCGTATAACATGTTCAGGGTATCCCCGAACCCTAAATCTTTGCATGAGTTCAGCCGAATGGAACTTAAAATCCACTATCGAAGAGCAGATCCGTCTTATTCTCAAAAATTGGCCATAAGGGAGGCCTTTCTTCAAAGGGCCAGGATGAAAACTCTGGAAAGATAATAAACTGTTCCGCTGAACAGCTTTTCGATATAACGAAGTTCGAAATTGATCCGTTTCGTGGAATATAGTAACATCCAAAAAATCTATACTATGGTCTGCTATAGTGGCCGTAAAAGTTAAATTCGGTTTAAGATTGTTTAACCATACTAAAATTTCTTGTAACTGGGTAGATGTGCCAGTCCATAGAAAAAAGATGTCGTCTAAAAACCGTTTCTAAAAAGGGATAAATTGAAAATAGGATGCCACATATAGATAGGTTTCTTCAATCTGTGCCATGTATAGGGTGGCTATGGAAGGCGCCGCCATAGCCCCCATAGCTATACCAAATTTTTGTTGATAGAAAACTCCCTGAGATAAAAAATAATTTCGTGTCAACACCAATGATATTAATTCTATCAAAAATGTATGCGGAATCCGGGGAGGTGCAAATTGGAATTTGTACTGCAATAATTCTAGAGCTTCCATTTGGTCAATATTAGTGTATAAAGCAGTGACGTCTAAAGTGACCATCTGAAAATCCCAAAGCGAAATGTCTAAAGCATATAATTGTTGTAAAAAATGTGTAGTATCTCGTACATAAGAGCGAACCAAAGCCGCTTCTTTACACAAAAAAACATCACAAAATTTTGACAATGGTTCAAGCACCAATCCTCTGCAGGAGACAATAGGTCTACCCGGTGGGGAAGTCAAAGATTTGTGTATTTTCGGAACCAAATATATTGTAGGTACTTTGGGATGATTAGGTGTCAGAAAACGCCGTTCTTTCTGTGTCAACCAGCCCTTAGTGAAAGCCATGTCTGTTATGGATTTTATTTCCAACTGTAATTCTCCAGTGGGATCCGTAGGTAGGACGCGATATGTACGGGAGTCAGATAAATGTTCTTGTAACTGCCGGAGGTAATGAGCCATAGATTGCACCACTATGGCTCCCCCCTTATCAGCTCTTCGGATGGTGAGCTCAGAATCCTGCCGTAAGTGATGTAATACGGTCCAACCCGCCCTGTCTAAATTAACCCAATGTGATCGGGTGGATTGTTCCAACCGATCTAAATCACGCAACACTAGATTTTGGTAGGTCAAAATAGAAGGAGCAATATCACCCGGTGGAATCCAAGTTGACTCAGGACGTAAAATAGAATCATCAGAATAGTCTGGTTTATCCGCAAAATAGTGTATTACACGCAATTTTCGGAAAAACTTATATAAAGCCTTATGTAATTTAAAGGAATCATGAGGTACTGTCGGTACAAAGGAAAGGCCAAGATTTAATACCCGTTCCTGATCCGCAGTAAGCGGAGTAGCCGTCAAATTAACTACTATTGATTCTGTTGGCGCGATCGCTGTCTGGTGGTGGGAGGTTCCCATCCTTCGGTATGATACGTGCGCCGGGGGCGAGCAGATATGCCCTGTCCCCGCCGAAAAACCATAGTTGGTCTGTGCCCCTTCGATGAATCCGAATGTCCTCCACTATCATCTGTATCATCAGAGGTGTCCTCAAAAGAAACCCGCTTCTGAACCGAATCTTCCGACGACGAATACATCCAATAATACACTTTGTCCTAGTCATAATCTGTCTTATCTCTCATGAATTTCTTTTGTTTCAAGGATTTTATATATTCAAAATTTCTAACCCACGCAGTAAATTTAGGGTCCATTCCTAGGGTGCTCAGTTTGTTTATAAGTTGCCTGTGCAGAAAGGCTTTACTGAAATCTAAACACACCACCTCTAGGCTCTCCCTCAGTCCAACTCACCGGTCACTCAGTCAAATAAATCAATCAGATTTATCTGACAAGACCTGCCTCTGGTGAATCCATGCTGCCTCGGATCCGGTAATCCATTGGACTCCAGAAACCTCACTATTTGTTAAGCAATTCTACTTTATCCTCATCAGCTTCTACATATTCCTCCCCTTGAGTCTGACAATACCACTTTTGCCCTTCCTCTTTTCACTAACATATCTGAAAAATGTCTTATCCCCCCCATTTTATTGCATTGGCTATTTCCTCCTCTTTTTGAATTTCTGCTTTTCTGACTACTTTGCTAGCTTCTCTAAGTTTTTCCAAATATAGATGCCTATCTTCCTCTCTTTGTGATCTCTTGTATTTCATGAAGGCCTCCCTTTTTTTCTTCACCTTTTCAGCTACTTCTTTCAAAAACGATAGTGGTATCCTTTTTCCTTTTACCTTTATTTATCATTTTAACAAAAAGGTGTGTTGCCCTTAAAATATCCCCTTTCAGTTTTGCCCACTGTTTTTCTACATCCCCCAGCTGTTCCCATCCCACTAACGACTCCCTGAGGTATTGTCCCATCTTTGCAGTTAGTTTTTCTAAAGTCTAAGGGGTATGTTTACTAAACCCTCTTAACGTGCGTGCCGCGTTAGTCTGCAGGATGCCATAAAAGGAGTGGGCGGTCCGGTCAAAAATAGCAAAACGGGATTAGCGCGCGCTGCGCACTCTTGTGCGCCACGCACATTAGCGCACAAGTAACGCGCACAGGAAGCATACGCAGACGCGCTGATGTGCAAATAGAGGAACAGGGCTGCAGTACAATGGTAAAGACAATGACAGATGGTGCAGGGGTCATGGGTTCAATCCCCCACTGTGCCCAATGAATAAGGCTGGCTGAGGCACTACCATTTATATGTAATATTGCATTACGAGGCTTTTTAATTTTATTTTAATTACTGCTGCTAGCAAACGCACTCTCAAAGCGCTGTAACATAAGGTGCTGCATAAGGCACCCCATAAGGTACCCCAGAGGGCACATTTGAAAGTGCACTGTCCGCCATGGCACCCTACAATGTTGCATAAAGGGTGGCCTATAGGGCGCCATATAGGGTGCCCTATGAGGCACGGCAAGGTCATAGCACTGTTTTTGATGGCAGACTGTGCATTGTAATGCATGGAAATCTTAAGTAGGTGCGCTGACATGCAAGGAGGAACAGCAGTGTAGCACAATGGTTAAGGCACTGACTGATGATACAGGGGTCATGCGTTCGATCCCCAGTGTGCCTAATATGTAAGGCTGGCTGAGGCATCAGCTTTGACATGTAAGTATTGTTTCCTGCGGCACTTTATTTGTATTTTATTAATTGCTGCCAGCAAACACACCCTCATGTGCCGTAACCTAAGGTGCCGCATAAGGCACCCTATAAGGCACTCCATAGGGCACATTATAAAGTGCACTATCCGCCACGGCACCCTATAATGTCCCCTATAGGGCACCCTATCAGTCGCTCCATAGGATACTGTATAGTGCACCTTATATGGATGGTAACCATAAGGTGCCCTATAGGGCGCCCTCTGAGGCACTTTATGGGTACAGTACACTGAGGGTGTTTTTGCTGGCAGCACAAATGTACATTAAAAATAGATAATGCTTTGGACAGCCCTATCAAATAACCCCACTGTGGGTTTGAACCCATGACCTCTGGCTCCACTGGCAGTGAAGTAACCAGTGGGCTACAGCTCTATAGCTGCTAGCAAACCTCTGGCTGGCTGCAGAAGGACTGCAACTCACCACACAAACAGTCTGCTGTGGTCACCAGGATAGGGTTAACCCACCCATACCCATGATGCACTGCACATGCAAATCAGCAGTCTACAGATGATCACAAGATGGGGTATGCACCCCCACAGCACCTCGGCCTGGTAGGGGGAACTGACCATGTGTGGTACTGGCACAGAGTAGCTACACACCATCACATTGTGCAGGTACTGCACTCACCCTGAGGGTGAGGTGGGGCACCCAGCACCAGGTCCACAGCAGAGATAGGCCATGCTGCAGGTCCCCAGCAGTGCTAATGTGTGAGATAGGTAGTTTCTGCAGACACACCTTGGATATATCTGTATGTCTCAGTCAGGTGTAGCCCCTATGGACCCCTAGGAGGATTATGTACCACCACCCTCCTCCTCCTCCAGGGCTGAGGGTGGTAAACAGGGTCTCCCACCAACAGATCCACATTCTACCTCCCTGCAATGGTGGCAGTAGAGGGGACCATCAACCCCAGTCCTGCTGGGGAACAAACACCCTACAGGGCAGTCAATGCAGCTCTGTACACATCCATAACGCAATAGCAGACAGACATTAGGCCTGGATATGCTAAGCTGCACCCCACCACTATCTGATATTCTCCTGCAACAAGCCTTCAGCCGCTGCACCCTGCAAGGTGCTCCATCGAGACACATACCAGCTGCAGACAGTCTGCTAGCTAGTCCATAGTGCATGTTCCTGGTGGAAATGCGTGCACCCAGAACTGGGATGTCAGCATACACAACAAGCAGATAAGTCAGTGACTGAGCCCCAAAAGGAAACCCATAAATATCACATGAGAGAAATACTATATAGCACTATGGGGGTGCCTAGCCATGCTGTGGTCATTGCACAGTCAGGGTGAGAGTGATCTCCCAGCAGGACATGCTGTGGCCACCCTGTCTATGCAGGTGGTGGCCGGGCACTACAGTGTCCCAGCCAGTGCCCTATGCCCTGTGCAGATGCATCCTGGCCAGGACTCCCTGTCCGGGCTATACCCATGGTACCTTGCTCCTCATTATGCACATTGGCAGGCCAATACTGGCAACAGTGCTGGCAGTGTGGGCTGTGGAGGGTGTTTGCAGCCACCACACACTGGATAGACAGACACACACTCCCACACCTATGCCAGCATTGTGCTACTATAGAGGAGTTTAGCAGCCCTGGCCACCACACCAGTCCTGGGCACAGTGCAGGCATGGATATGGTACTCAATACTGTTGGGGGTCACTCCCCAGGGTGGTAAACACTGTCAGAGACCAGACCTGAAGCACACTCCACAGACATCAGAAAGGTTGCTATGATGGAGCTCAATCAGCAAACTGTGCTTAACGTAGGAATTGCTATCTGCCAGTAATCATAGCAAACTTTTGATAGCTGTGTACCATATTCCCAGGTGTAGGGTGGCATTGCTAAGGTATGCAAGTGCTAGTATTGGGAGATGCACGCAGGGCCCAATGTCCTGCCTCTCCAGGAGGCATTGGCTAATGGAGCCTGTGGGTGTGGGTGTGTCTGCCCCTGTTGGCTGCTGCTTTACGGCAGAGGTTCCCAACTCCAGTCCTGGTGTGCCAAATACTGTTCGGGTTTTCATGCTGTCCCTCATGAATATTGTAAACGGGGGCGCTGGGTGAGAATGTCCACAGTCTTGGCAAAGGCAGATATTAATATGACTTGCAAAGGATTGTGGGAAATGTAGTCCATTCATACCAGAATCAGCCGTTCACAATAAATTAGTTGTGCTTGCTCGAGTGTTAAGCAAAGAAAAGATATTTTATTTATGGGGTTATTTCTCCCAACACAGATGTACTTGGTAGCACAAAAAGGATGCTTGCTTTCAGTATTATACTTAGAAAAACAAATCAGGAAAAACAACAACAACTGAACTTCTTAAGCAATCAAATCAATCCATAAAGACCTTGATGGGAACAGAAAGGTCGTTCTGTAGGCTCCTGCTAATATCTTTTTTAGCAGTGCTTCAAAAACAAACCAAAACCCACAAAGTAAGAAAAAATCTGTTCTTTTTTCAAGGATAACTTCTTGTATTTTCACACACACCCAGAAGTGTCCCTTCAGAGCTCACAAGCAATTAGGCAAGGCTCAATTGCTATCAATTACCCAGCTGCGAACCTCTTGGCTGGTTTTCTTTCTATACGTGGCTCAAATCCTGCTCAAAAGCTTTTCTGAGTAGATCAAAGAACAAGTTTATACTTCTTTGTGATGGTTGTTGTATTTTGTAAAAGTATATTATCACAGAAGTTTAGACAGAGAGCAATCCATGTATTCACACTGTTCATTTACAATATCTCCCCCTTCTTCAACTATCATAGATTCAATAGCATGGATTGGCACAGAGGAATTTCTTAATGGAGCACTCTCAGGACAATACTTGTTTCCCTGCTGTCTTCCAAGTGAAAAGCTAGGGCATAGATCAGTGTTCATACCTGAGCTTCCATTGCTGTTAGGGTTCCTCTCCCAATATCCTGGCCAGTATGTAGTCCAGTTTTTATGTCCAGCCTTCCAATCAAGATCCCTGGACACTGTGTCTCTCTTCACATACCTTCTTGCACTGGTCTTAGGGTCCCTTCCAAATGCAGCCGTCTCCCTCACAGGTGCTGTCCGGGGATTCCTGGCTCTGTAACCCCACTCCTCTGGTTTCCTCCAGTCCAATGGAGTATGCCTGCCTCTGGAATTCCTCCCAGCACACGTACTGCTATGGACTCCTTTAGACCTCCAAGATGCTTTTCTCTTCTTTCTTCCAAAGTGTTTCTTGCTCTCTCTGTCCTTGAGCTCTGGGTTCCTCTGCTGATGATGATCATGATGATGCTCTGTAGAATAAGCTTTACTTTTAACCTGCTTAGAGGGATGCTCCACCCTAGCACAGCGCAGCTGTGCTGAATCAAGCCCTGCCCTTGGAGATGAGTGCTTGGGGATTACCTCATAGTTCTCCTGATTGAACACACGTTTCCCCACTTCAGCTCTTCTAGTGGCTGTTGGAAACCTGGTGCATTCTGGGACTGGTAGTCTTTTATGGAAACATTCTGTTTTATTATTTCTACCAGCAAAGACAGGTTGCTTGTTCAGAGTCACTTCACCTCTATTATAGCTCCTTCCTGAACTATGATAAGCTTCCTTATCACAATATGCATGAGATACATCTGCATACCATGGGGGTGGTGCATAGATATGCAGCACAGGCATCTTTATTAGAGGCAGCATGGAACCTGAATGGTGTTTGGCCCTCCAGGACTGCATTTGGGAGACTCTGCTCTAGGTAATGCACCTGTTTATGGTGTCTTTGCTCTGTAGGGTAAAATGTAGGTGTTTTGGGCATGTTTACGTCATCTGCAATAAACGTTCTGTCTGTATTAGCACGTTGTAGTAGTGGGTAAAATATGGGGACTGGGTTGGCAGGCACCATAGCTGGGACTTGAACCTGTGACCTTCTGCCTCCAAACACACTGGTTGTGTGCACTGCACCACCGTTTTGCCACAGAGACAGTGCATTCCCTGGTGATACCATGACTGTTTGTCCGGCAGGGCCTGTCTGTTGCAGTGCATGGCACCCACCTACACAGGGCTAGGCCATGGTCTGCTCTGGGCAGCTGCCACTGCCCCCCTCCACCACCAGTACCCCTCTGCCACCATGCTGACATGCCCTTCTGTTGGTGGTGCTGGTGGTGTGCAGTCTCAAGCCATCCAGTGTGCAGGTAGGCGGCTGCCTATGGTGCATGTTCTGGGGTAGGGGTGCCTGCATAGGCGTCCATGCTTCCCCCCAACACCGCCTGCCAATGTTCCGTGCCCTTGGGGGTACCTGCTGGGTACTATCCCCTGTGACACTGTGATAAACACTCTCGTGTCCATGTTTATTTATTTATTTATTACAAGTTCTTATATACCGCACTATTCGGCATCAGCGCGGTTTACATTATAACATAAAGACCATAACAACAAGCTGTTTGGTTTACATCGAACAGGAGTACAAACTTGGAGAACCGGGGTAAACTATATACATGAGATAATTACATAGAAAAGAATAGAGTCTTAATAATATCAAGAACGGCATGGTGTGTTCATGAGTGGGCCACTTCCTCTGGTTCAATTGCTGGTAGGGTAGTATTGAAGGAAGAGGTGGTATTTGAGTGCCTTCCTGAACTGGAGTAGGTCAGTAATGGCCCTTATGTCAGAGGGTAGAGCGTTCCAGCATTTGGGTACATAGAAACTGAAGGCTCTGTTTGAGGTTGTCATGTTGCACTTTGTCAACGCCTTCGAGGTTGTCAGTAGGTTTACGGCTGTTGTTCTTCTGGATCTGTTGGGGGGTACAGTGTGAATCAGATCTGTGAGTGAGGAGGATGAGATACCCTTGATTGCCTTGAATGATAGTACTAGGGTTTTAAAGATGATCCTCCCATGGATGGGGAGCCAGTGAAGTTGTTTAAGAATGGGAGTTGCGTGATCGCTTCTGGAGGCTCCGTAGAGGACTCTTGCTGCGGCATTCATGGCCATCTGTAGTGGGCTAAGAGTGGATTGAGGGAGACCTTGTAATATGGCATTTGCAAAGTCGAAGTGTGGCAGGATTAGCGCTTGGTATATGGTTCGGAAGTCATCCGGGTCCAACAGGGAACGCATATGCCTAAGCGAGCGTATTTTGAAGTATACAGCTTTAACTATGTTATTTATGTGATGTTTCATATCCAGACGTTGGTCCAATGTAACTCCAAGGTATCTTATTGTTTCTTTAGCTTGTAGGTCAGCTTCCTTGACACTGACGTGGGCTGGAGGGGTGAAGTTGGGGTCTTTGGAGATGAAGAGCACCTCTGTTTTTTTATGTTGAATGCGAAGGTTTTGTGATTGGAGCCACTCTGAGACCGAATTGAGGCAGTCTACCAACGGTGCCAGGTCTAATTGAGTTGTAGAGAAAGGCATATATAAGAGAATGTCATCTGCATATATCAAGCAGTTGACTTTGAAGGATCTTATGACGTCGCAGATGGGCTGCATGTATATGTTAAATAGTAGGGAAGACAATGAGGAACCTTGAGGCACACCTTGCTTTTGATGGAAGCGTTTTGACTCTTCTGTACCGGATTTCACATATTGCCATGTTGGGCCCTCGTCAGTTGCTGTCTGGCTGCTGTTCAGTTTCAGCATTCCTAAGTGCCACCTAGGCATCTGCCTAGTCTGCACTGTGCCCCAGCTGCACCACAGCATGTGCCGCCTGCAGCCCTCTGTATCCCCTTTCCCAGCATCTGTCCAGTTGCCCATTCCGACATGCCCGCCCTGCTGTTGTGGAACATGTGCATGCCATAGGTAACCTGTCCAATGGAGAGGGAAACCCTGATCAGTGCTATTTCACTGTGGGATCATTCACCTTGTATGGGGACGGAGCGTAGACCCTTCCAAAATTCATATTTATTTTTTGGGGCTTTCTTGGGAGTGTTTTTTGATGTTTCCCATTACTATCACTATTGCCCAGCTTGATTATGATTTTTTTTATTTTGTTGGGGTCATTTTCAATGTTTATTTGCACTTTTGTTCCGTGCACATGTATCACACTTATCACTTTTTTGTAGGTTTCCCTGGTTTTGCTGTACATTGCTGTCAGAAATGGTTTCTTTTCCCTTTAAATCAGCTCTAACGTGAGGTTTTCACTTGCGTTAGTTTTGGCCTCGAATTTCACATCGTTAGTGTGCGGGGAGCCTCTCCCCTCCCACTCTCCACCCATTGACCCCTTCTCTCCGCCCCTGGGGAGCCTTCCTCCGCCCTCCGGGAGCCTTTCCACGCCTTCAGCGCTCGTTTGCGCCGCTGCACGCGTGAGCGCGCACTAAAGCGCATATTTGCCCCGTAAAGCGTCATTAGCGTCTGCTAAGGTACCTTAGCGCGCGCTAATTGCACAGCGCGCACGTTAAGAAGGTTTAGTAAACATACCCCTAAGACCCTTTCTTAACTCACCAAAAGCTGTGAACCCTGAGCATGAGATTGACAGGAATGTGAACCCCCATTAAAGGGGGATTCCAGGGGAGGGCCTCATGGTCTTTGAGCCTATGAGCAGAAATGGCCTTCACTGGGATGCCTAAGAATGACCTGAAAGGACCACAAGAGGAATCGAGTCAAGAGTGCCATGTTAACCAAAGAACAGATACATATATAAACAACTGTGCATAGATCAATATTTATGTCAAATAGATACATATATTACTGAAGAAAAGGGAGGGAGGAGGAAGGGATAGGAAGGAACAAAGCCAATTAGGAAACAAAGCACAAGTAAAATGCATAATATGAATAAATGATAAAAACCAAGATAAAAAATATATGTAATAAAACAACTAATGAGAACATAACAATAACAAAGTTAAAAGTATAAAAACATAATGCATGTTTCTAGGGGAAAAAGGGGAGAAGGAGGGAAGGGGGATCGGGGAGAGAGAGAGAGAGGGGGTGATGGTGGTGTATGAAAGGAGACCTAAGACTGGAGACAAGTGGGACATAAATAAAGAATAACATTTATGTGGGCTTTTCATTCTCACCGGATACTTAGAGTGGACAGCTTCGGCAGTGGTTTACTGCAGTAAGCAATGCCCTCAGTGCTTCATCTACTATTTATTCGTTCAATGATTATTTTCAAAGTAGTTCACACTTTTATTTTGCTGCGCCCTTTACACCGCAATATTTATCCACACTTTCTCGATTCATTAATTGCACAGAGAGCACCCCCTTGGTTCCTCTGCTTATTTTTAGAGATTGCTAGTGGGTACTGCCCCCATTTGTTTGACCAGTCCCAATTACCTTTATCTTTACAGAGAATTTACATAAAGCTGTATTCAGTGTGCTCTGGCTTCTCCGTGAGCTCTATTCAGCACCCTTTTTGTAAATTTTACATTATTTCTGTTCTATACATGATAGATCCTCTTTTAAGTGCATAATTATTTTAATTGGTCTATTTTTATGGATGTCAGTGTATTTTATTTTGTATTTTTATCTATTTTTTTGCCACTGCTCTCTTATTATTTCTTTTATGACTTAATTATCTGTTCACACCACTTGTTTTGCTTTGCTCCCGATGGGTCATGTTTCCCCCCCCCCCCTTCCCCTGCTCTTCCCCTAGAAACACACATGGTGAAATTAGACCTTACCTGCTAATTGTCTTTCCTTTAGTCCCTCCTGTCCAGTCCAGACGTGTGGAGACTGAGCATGTCAGGTTTGTGATGTCACAGTAGAAGAGCCCCCTGCACTGACTCCATAAACCAGTATCCTATTGGCAAAGCAGACACTAAAAGAGCACGATTACTACATTGAAAATTGATTTTTTTTTATTGCTTTAAGAACTATGTACAGACCAAGAGAGAGAGAGAACATAAGGAAAACCTATCTCAGTATACCCATAAGCCCTGTTGGGAAATTTGACTTAGGTCTGCTTATATATTGGCTTTATATGACTGCGCCCTTGCCTGGTGAAACTATACAGTATATGGATGGCACAGAAGACAAGAAGACAATACATATGAGCTATATGAGAGTATATGCTTCCCATAAGATAATAGATGCGGCCTGCTATTGGGTAACCATATTCTGGATAGAAGTATGCAGAATATTGGGACCTAGCAAGAAAATACAGACCAAGCAAAGAATTCAAACTAATGAGCACAAAACACTCTCTCTTGCCCTGATGGTTTCAATTAGTGCCAGGAGAAGGAAAAACACAGGAAGGGGCAGAGGTCACAGGCCATGCATAGATAAGTAGACCTAAAAGCAGATCCAGATGTATAAATGTAAAGGGATCCTCCCCTGGGGAAAAGTGTTACAGGACGCCTGGGGCCTTGCAGACACTTAAGAACTTATGATGAATTCACTGAAACTAATTTGAAGCAGACATTTGAGACAAGGAGAAATGTATATATAAACCAGCCATTTTAAAGGATCATGGGGCAGTGCTTTCTCCCCATACAGAGAGAAAGTGCTGTCCGCCATCTCTAGACAGGCTTTGCTGTTTTTGCTATTTTATAATCACTTTTGTTATTCTAAATAAAAGTCTTTGTAGCTAAAGCAACTGCCGTCTAAGTAATTCTTTGATTGGTGATATTTGGGCAACTGTTTGTGGGAACCAGGCCACAATTGGTGCCGAACCCCTTCTAAATTTTTTAAATTGCCCAAGGACTCCTCTGACTGCAGTTTTCCTTGTCAGAGGGACTACCTCCTGTTTTTCACAGAAAAAAAAAAACAGGGGATGAGAATACCTTCTCATTAGGAGAAGAGGATTCCTTCTGCTGGTTCAGAAGATGGTAATACCGTTCTGAGTGACGTCGAGAGAGATTTTGATACCCTAGGAAGACTCCATTGGTGAGTGTTGAGTTTCCCTGTCTATAGGCAAGGACAGAAGACTTGCCCGGGTTCAAGTGGTGGGTAAGTATGTAATTAATATTCTGTTATGTAAGAAAACTGTTAGAGTGTCTTTGCATTTAGTTGTAATGTTAGGGAAAGAAAGTTTGAAAGTTTTGCCCAGACATTAGGTCTCTGTCTTTCCAGGATTGATTGGTGTACGCTTGAGACTGTACATATCGTTGATACGAAGCGAGTGTGTGTCCCTATCCACGTTTTCATACCCCCATCACTGCGAGGGGATTGGCTGGGTTTGGACGAAGCGCAAGAGTTGTATGTTTGTATGAGTCCTGGATTCGTAGTTTCGCACCTCTGTTAATTAAGAGGTTTGGATTGCCACCTAAAAGCGAAATTACATGCGCCTCTGTAAATAAGGAGGTTCAAGTTGGTATTGGTAAAAGGTAAAAGGTAATTGCCCCTGTCCCCGAACAGTGAAAACACCAGGTTTACAGATTTTAGAAAGAGGGACAGCTAAGGAGAATATTTATAGAAAAACGGGGATGATCCCTTTATCTGGGATGCTCACAGACCAGAGAGGATGACAATTAGATCTATTGAAGAATAGCTTTCTAAGTATCTTTTTGACTAATTATAGCTAGATAAATGAATTACTTTACAAGTTCCAGATCAAAGTGAATGAAGGAGCTGACTGAAGCTGAATTAAATAACCAGGGGGGAGTGGGTCTAGTTCAGTTTCAGTATTCTGATCAGATAGGCTGTTAGGTATAATGCATTTAACTCTGTCCTGTGTTTTTTAGTTTTAGTCTTTAGTAAACACTGTCCTTTCATTACTGGCTACTTCAGTAGATTTTATGGTCCCTGGAGCTGAACTGATTAGAATTCTTTGCTAAAGTTGAACTAAGTGGGGAATTCCTGGGGAGCGTATCTGTTTGCTTTTATTTTCTTCCACAATACCTATGTGCTTGTAAGACGCCCCAGTCTCTGGAGAGGGTAAAACCGTTGGCCCGGCATCCCTGGAACGCAAGTGACAGGCAGTGTTTGTTTATTCTTCCAAGTCTTTCCTGTCTTCTTTAGAACATTGAAAACAACAAAAAATCTTTCAGGGTCCACTGTAGCAATTGATGTGCTGAGACAGCTAGTTCTTTTCCTCCTGTCTGTCTGAGTTTGTATTGTAACATGGAAATGGATTTTCTGAGTTAATGGATTGGGATCAGAATGTATTGCACACTGAAATGAGAATCTTAGAAACAGACCGCACAGATAATTGAGAGTGTTTTATTCTGAACTGCCAGCTATTGTGTGCAGTGATCTGACTGGTAGAAAAACAAGAAAAATAGTTTATAGTTACAAGTACCCCCTGAAAATTTCAAATTGTTTCTTTTTCCCTTGTGAATATTTGTGTGCAGTAAATAAGTCTAATCCACATGTGTAATCATATAGAGATTGTTCTAAAAAATGTGGAAGATCCTAATCAACAAGAGATTAATAAAAGATCGTAGTGATGCTAAGAAATTCTGTTTGATTAGTTCTGACTCAGTGATACAAGATCAGTTTTGTCATGTTCCTATGACTTTACAAATTTAAGATCAAACTAATAGAGGGAAAAGACTGCAGCTGAATTCTACAGCCAAGGAAAAATAGTTCTAAAAGTTAAGAAAACCTGTTTAGGAAAAAATGTAACCTTGTGATGCAAAGATGTTTAGTTAGTATTAAATTGTTGGAGAAAATCCTTATATAAGATTATGAAGAAAATACTTTTTACTTGTTTTTTTAAGGTCCCTCAGTTTCTCAAGCTGAAAGGTATACTGCTTTTTGGGATTGCCCAAGGGGGAAGGGTTTGGCGAGGTCTCTCAGGAAAGCCTCTCTATTTTGATCAGATGGGCTGCTGTGCTTAAAGACTGATAGCCTTGTATTTATTGTCAGCTGTTCAAGTGCCCCTAGATGTTAGATCAAACAAACAAGGCATGAAATTGAGGAGGCTGCTTCTGTTTTCCTTTGACCTTCAAGGTGGAGGTTGAAAGCCCTGACAGGACAATGGGGCAGCCAGATTGCAACTTGGAAATGATTTAAATCCCGAGTGAATGAGAAGTTATATGTTTGGTTTTGATCGAGCAAAATTAAAAGTAAAACAGAATTTTATATATTGTTGCAAGCATTTCATAGAGAACACTTATTGTTCATAAATTACCGAAACCCAAAAGAGCTGTAACTAAGTTTCATTTTTAACTTTTAGTGTTGCTTTAAAGGACAGAAGAGAGATCTACTGTTTAGTTTGCTGCCTGTGTTGAAGATAACATCACGGTTGGCTGTCAGTTCAGTTTGACACCAGTCTCATTCAATTTAAATGTGAAAGGGAGTGTTTGCATTCTTAAGCTCAGTGCTAATGACTAATGACTGCTGAACAGGACAGTAACACGGGAGTTGCTGAATTTTAGGATAAATTCATCTGTTTTTCTGTATTTGAATTTTATATGTTGGGGTCCAGAGAAAAAACAGAGTACTTTGTTTTGAAAGATTTTTTTAAATTTCAATTTTAGGAATACAGTATATTGTAGCACTATGACATACAAATTTACTTTAGTTTACACACTTGCACTTATGTTACCAAAATACTTGTTGTAGCAGTATATTATGTAAAGGTCCAGTATACACAGAAATTATAGAATTTTGGACAGAGGCTGATCTGAAATTGCTTTGTTCCCAAGCATATAGAACAAATTTGGTGGAAAGATGGAGCTTAGTTCCCAGAAAAATATGAGAATATTTGTAAAGTTATTTTACACATAAAAACAATAACATTAAGTTGAATTGGATAAAACCAAATCTTGCTTGTCAGACGCCATGATTGGTGAGTGGCTTGCACAGATCCTTGTGGACACTACAATTTCAAAATCAGTCCAAATATTTTTTTTAAGTCTCCTACAGCACTCTCTCTGATATAGAGGTTTGTTTTTTTAACATGTCTGTCTAGTTCTGTTGTCCATTTGCACTTCTTAAGATAGCATGCCGGTAAGACGGTTGCTGAAACTAGCCCAGACATTGACTTGAAGTCTCCCCCTGACATGCAAAAGTATCAGTTTCATGAAACGCTCAGGATAATTACTTTGCCTTGTTAAGCTCTGTACAGCACTCTCACTGAGAACAGTGTATGTGATAGATTCTAGTCATACGTGAGAGAGAGACATGTGGCTGTCGTGTTAAAAACCATACTTTGTCCTAATGGGATTACCGTTATAAAAATGTTACAAAAATAATAGTTTTATATTGTAGGGACTTTCCCTAGATTGTTTAAGACAGTTGCTATTTTTAATGAGCACATATGTCCATTTTTGAACCATACCAGTTAGGTTGGGGAAAAAAGGGACACTGTTTACTCATGCTGATACACTTATGAAGAAGAATTCAAATTTATATTTTCTATATACCATTTGTTTACCACAATACTAAGTTTCTAACAATTGTCTGATGTTCTTAGCAACCTTGCCCAAATAAGGATACATTAGTATGGTATACAAACATGAAAGGACTCTGATGGACATTAAACTGATGAAGGTTATTTAAAGTGACATATCTGTCTAATGAACATGTAAACAAATTTTATTCAACTATGCTATCTCCAGAATCTTTAATTCAGGAAGTCATTTAAGCCCCAACACATACTCAACAATTGGAAATAGACACCTGGAGACAGGCTAGGTGCATTTTGCACCATGATATGCTTTGGAACATCCACACTGGCCATGTGGTACTTCCAGATGCTTTTTGCCTCATTTTGCCTTTGTATGTACTGGCCAGACATGCATGGGAAAAAAAAGAGGGATGATTTGATGACAAATTTTCACAAAAAAAATTGGTGTAATTCTAAAACTTGCCAAACTTTCAGAACACGTGTGTGCAACTTGTCTGATCTGTAAATATGTAAAGATCAGTCAAGGGCATAGTGGAGTATTTCCTACCAGCAAATGAATCTCCAGTGATGGAGAGATAAGAAGTTTATCAAACTGAGAGACACAGTTGATACCATATGAGATAGTTATGATCTTAAGTAAATGTGGATGAAATTATGTTTGTCACATTGCAGTGTCTCATTGTAAAATCTAACCTAGAATATTTAGTCTTTTCATTTAATATTGGTGCTGCTTTCCTGAATGAGGCCTGGAACCATGTCACCAATTGCAATCCAGAGATTCCAATAGAAGGAATTGGCCATAATCCAGAAGGAACAGACCATCCCAAGACCTCTGAACTAAACCAAACTTAAACTTCAGAGACAGGTGAAGCACACTACGCAGTCCTGAAAAACTGCTGAGAAGCAGGCCCAAATTATCTGAAAATAAGGACTATTAGACTGATTGGGACTTTTGGGAAAATCTACAAGCCATTTGGGCTACAGCAATTGCAATACCCACACCAGCTGAAGTTTTGCTGTAACATTTTCAAAGCTTTCTTCATCACTTTGTTGAATATTTGGTGTGTTCAGTATTATTGCATGCTGTATGTCTTCCATTCTCTTAGAATGTTGCCTGCTGGTATTCCGGACTCGGAAGAGGCCTAACAGCTTTCTTTATAACTCTTTATAACTCCTGTTATCCAAGTTGGTTTGCCTGTTTAATTGTAAAAAATCAGATAAATGTAAATTGTCTGAAGTTTCTTGTTCCATGTAAACCGCGCTGATAACGAATAGTGCGGTATATAAAAAATGTTAATAAATAAATAAATAACTCTTTTAAGTATTGCTGTTTTTGGTATTCTTGCCTGCTGTATTTTTCCTATTTTATTAGGATGCTGTAAAAGAATGATATTGCAAAGTACAGTACCAAAGGTTTCCCCTTGATAATCCCTCTCTGTCTCAAATGTTATCAATGCCCCTTAGTGGGATTACTTTTGCCCCTCCTCATAAAAGAGAAAAAGGGAAAAGAAAAAGTGGAGAATGCTGGGAAATTTGACTTAGGTCTGCTTATATATTGTCTTTATATGACTGCACCCTTGCCTGGTGAAACTACACAGTATATGGATGGCACAGAAGACAAGAAGACAATACATATGAGCTATATGAGAGTATATGCTTGCCATAAGATAATAGATGTGGCCTGCTATTAGGTAACCATATTCTGGATAGAAGTATGCAGAATATTGGGGCCTAGCAAGAAAATACAGGCCAAGCAAAGAATTCAAACTAATGAGCACAAAACACTCTCTCTTGCCCTGATGGTTTCAATTAGTGCCAGGAGAAGGAAAAACACAGGAAGGGGCAGAGGTCACAGGCCATGCATAGATAAGTAGACCTAAAAGCAGATCCAGATGTATAAATGTAAAGGGATCCTCCCCTGGGGAAAAGTGTTACAGGACGCCTGGGGCCTTGCAGACACTTAAGGACTTATGATGAATTCACTGAAACTAATTTGAAGCAGACATTTGAGACAAGGAGAAATGTATATATAAACCAGCCATTTTAAAGGATCATGGGGCAGTGCTTTCTCCCCATACAGAGAGAAAGTGCTGTCCGCCATCTCTAGACAGGCTTTGCTGTTTTTGCTATTTTATAATCACTTTTGTTATTCTAAATAAAAGTCTTTGTAGCTAAAGCAACTGCCGTCTAAGTAATTCTTTGATTGGTGATATTTGGGCAACTGTTTGTGGGAACCAGACCACAGCCCCGAGGGACTAATCTGCAAACTGCACAGTAACTATGCCCCTAGCTATTCAGAGATGCACTTCTTTATCAAACCCTACAACCATAAGGCCCTGGGCTCACACTCAAGCAAGAAAAACTGATGTGTGGGTGGGTCCTGGACCAGACTGGAGAGACTCAAGGAAAGAAAATTTGCAGGTAAGGTCTAATTTCACCTTCATCTCCTCCCTCCAGTCCAGTCCAGTCCAGACATGTGGGATGTACCAAAGCAGTACTCGTGTTAATCACGTCAATATTGGTCTTTTCCTGAACGTTTCCTCACGGAAAAATAATAATATCACGTTCAAAACAACAAATACACATAAAAAATATATATTTGCTCTGTTTCCTATTTTCTCTTATTACGCACAGAACTTTAATAAAATATCGCAGGGTGGTCTCAGCCTAGTACCCGTCCTGTGTATGAAACTTCAACTTCAACTCAGGAACCATCGTACTATATCACATCAACGACCTCCACTGCGATCATCAGCACATGTGGCTGTGGCTATTATAGAACTATGGTATCACAGAGACACCCATTAATATACGGTTATCAAAGTGTAACATATATGGGTGACTACTCGTTCCTAAAATTCAATGCCACTATCCACAATGTACAGCATTCTAGTGCTATTTCAATGATCCTGATCCCGACGCTAATCCCCCAGCGCTTGTATTGCGTTTCTCCTATTCGGGTTCTTCAGGGGAGCTATGATGGATCCTATGAACAAACAGAATAGAACAATATATTATCCTTCGTGTGTCCACCAAACCATTACATATAAAATCTATGCAACTAAAACACCAACTAGTGAAAAAGGAAAACTTACAACAATGCTGCCCGCGTCTAACACAAATCGTCAATCCGACGGTCCTTCTCATATACATCAAAAAGACGCCGCGCATGCGTAACCTAACTTCCGAATTCTATTTAATGAATCTATGGAGACTCCTCCCACTAAGGGGCGGTAGCTAGAGGCTTGAATCGCTACTCAAACGTTATCCTATAACAGCTCTCAGAACCCCCAATCACCTCTCTCATAGGCAGGCCGACCACTCAATCATCGCATTCAACCCAGTAGGGGACACTGTACCCAATTTATGGATCCAGCGTTGCTCCTTTAAAATGAGTGTTTGATCGAAAGATTTGCCTCCATAAGCTTGTACTAGCCGATCTATGCAAAAGCATCGTAGCTGTTCAAAACTATGCTCATTATCCAAACAATGTTGGACTATGGGGGCTGACAGTGACTTGCAGCGTAATTTACTTCGATGCTCTCTCATTCGTATCCGAAAGGTGCGAATAGTCTTACCTACATAAAAAAGGCCGCAAGGGCATTGAATGACATATACTACCCCTTGTGAATCACATGTAGTAGAAGATGAGATGGTATAATTTCTTGCCTGATATTGAAAAGATGTAAGTTCAAGCGTTACCAGGCATATATCACATGTGCCACATTGATAATGTCCCTTCTGCTGTGGCTCACTCACTATTTTAGGGAGAACAGTGGGGCTCACTAAGTCCTTTAAGTTGCGGTGTCTCTGCCAGACACAACGCAATTTTTTCCTTTCTAATCCTGGTATGGTATTAAGAACATTTTGATGCCGTCGTATACTGTTCTGAATCTCTCGACTAAGGGGGGAAAACCTGGTGATCAAATTAATATGTTCACCTTCAACCGCTGCCCTATGCGAGGATGGAACAAGGAGTAAATTCCTATTATTATATAATGCTCTCTTATACGCACGTTTTATTACTTGAACAGGGTACCCTCTTTCCTGAAAATTAGCCGTTAATACCCGAGCTTGTTTCTTAAATTCTTTATCCGTCGAACAATTTCTTCGGATACGGAGGTATTGCGAAAATGGAAGGCCTTCCTTTAAAGACCGAGGATGGACACTGGAGTAATGCAAGAGTGTGTTCCTGTCAGTGGGTTTCCTGAAAATAGATGTATTCCAACAACCTATCCCTCTGGTGATATGAACATCTAAATATGTCATTGTGTTATTATGATAGACGAACGTAAACTTAATATTGCTGTCAAGTTGATTTACCCATTGAAAAAAAGCAAGAAGTTCAGATTCTAAACCTCGCCAAAGCAAAAAAACGTCGTCTATATATCTTTTCCATACAATGATATTAGACTCAAAGGGAGAGGTACTAAGCCACTGATTCTCAAATCTAGCCATATAAAAATTTGCTATAGATTATTGCTATTGATTATCTGACTGAGGCATCCCGACAACTAGCCGATGACACCACCTATGAGCGATTATTGATTAATCCAGGTCCGTCTCTGCAGGCTCTTGTCAAGAGCTTGACGTTGGAAGCTTTAACTAAAAATTTGATTTCTAAAAAGGAATACAACTATTTAAACATCAAGTTCCCCTCAACAGCGAAGTTTTATCTTGTGCCGAAAATACACAAGAGTTTGATTCAACCCCCCGGGAGACCTATAGTCTCCACTGTAGGGAGCTTATTAGAACCACTGTCTACCTTTGTCGATTCATTTTTACGGCCCTTGCTAGTTAAGATACCTGCTTATTTGAGAGACACCACTAATTTTTTATGTGAGTTGAGGGAGTTAGATAGGTGGGCGGAGGATGTTAATGTTTTTCTGGTTACTATGGATATAGTCTCGCTTTACACTAGTATTCCACAGAGTGCGGCCGTGGAAGTAGTGCGAACAACTCTATTGACAAGGGGTGATCTTTCAGATAGTATGATTGAATTCGTCATGGAATTGGCGCGTTTAACCATCTTTGAGAATTATTTCTCCTTTGAAGGGGAGCTATTCAAACAGATCTCCGGAGTTGCAATGGGCGCCACTTGTGCGCCCTCTATAGCAAATTTTTATATGGCTAGATTTGAGAATCAGTGGCTTAGTACCTCTCCCTTTGAGTCTAATATCATTGTATGGAAAAGATATATAGACGACGTTTTTTTGCTTTGGCGAGGTTTAGAATCTGAACTTCTTGCTTTTTTTCAATGGGTAAATCAACTTGACAGCAATATTAAGTTTACGTTCGTCTATCATAATAACACAATGACATATTTAGATGTTCATATCACCAGAGGGATAGGTTGTTGGAATACATCTATTTTCAGGAAACCCACTGACAGGAACACACTCTTGAATTACTCCAGTGTCCATCCTCGGTCTTTAAAGGAAGGCCTTCCATTTTCGCAATACCTCCGTATCCGAAGAAATTGTTCGACGGATAAAGAATTTAAGAAACAAGCTCGGGTATTAACGGCTAATTTTCAGGAAAGAAGGTACCCTGTTCAAGTAAGAAAACATGCGTATAAGAGAGCATTATATAATAATAGGAATTTACTCCTTGTTCCATCCTCGCATAGGGCAGCGGTTGAAGGTGAACATATTAATTTGATCACCAGGTTTTCCCCCCTTAGTCGAGAGATTCAGAACAGTATACGACGGCATCAAAATGTTCTTAATACCATACCAGGATTAGAAAGGAAAAAATTGCGTTGTGTCTGGCAGAGACACCGCAACTTAAAGGACTTAGTGAGCCCCACTGTTCTCCCTAAAATAGTGAGTGAGCCACAGCAGAAGGGACATTATCAATGTGGCACATGTGATATATGCCTGGTAACGCTTGAACTTACATCTTTTCAATATCAGGCAAGAAATTATACCATCTCATCTTCTACTACATGTGATTCACAAGGGGTAGTATATGTCATTCAATGCCCTTGCGGCCTTTTTTATGTAGGTAAGACTATTCGCACCTTTCGGATACGAATGAGAGAGCATCGAAGTAAATTACGCTGCAAGTCACTGTCAGCCCCCATAGTCCAACATTGTTTGGATAATGAGCATAGTTTTGAACAGCTACGATGTTTTGCATAGATCGGCTAGTACAAGCTTACGGAGGCAAATCTTTCGATCAAACACTCATTTTAAAGGAGCAACGCTGGATCCATAAATTGGGTACAGTGTCCCCTACTGGGTTGAATGCGATGATTGAGTGGTCGGCCTGCCTATGAGAGAGGTGATTGGGGGTTCTGAGAGCTGTTATAGGATAACGTTTGAGTAGCGATTCAAGCCTCTAGCTACCGCCCCTTAGTGGGAGGAGTCTCCATAGATTCATTAAATAGAATTCGGAAGTTAGGTTACGCATGCGCGGCGTCTTTTTGATGTATATGAGAAGGACCGTCGGATTGACGATTTGTGTTAGACGCGGGCAGCATTGTTGTAAGTTTTCCTTTTTCACTAGTTGGTGTTTTAGTTGCATAGATTTTATATGTAATGGTTTGGTGGACACACGAAGGATAATATATTGTTCTATTCTGTTTGTTCATAGGATCCATCATAGATCCCCTGAAGAACCCGAATAGGAGAAACGCAATACAAGCGCTGGGGGATTAGCGTCGGGATCAGGATCATTGAAATAGCACTAGAATGCTGTACATTGTGGATAGTGGCATTGAATTTTAGGAACGAGTAGTCACCCATATATGTTACACTTTGATAACCGTATATTAATGGGTGTCTCTGTGATACCATAGTTCTATAATAGCCACAGCCACATGTGCTGATGATCGCAGTGGAGGTCGTTGATGTGATATAGTACGATGGTTCCTGAGTTGAAGTTGAAGTTTCATACACAGGACGGGTACTAGGCTGAGACCACCCTGCGATATTTTATTAAAGTTCTGTGCGTAATAAGAGAAAATAGGAAACAGAGCAAATATATATTTTTTATGTGTATTTGTTGTTTTGAACGTGATATTATTATTTTTCCAAAGCAGTACTCAACAACGGGCGGGACCTGCAAGACCAGACCGCAAAACCACAGAACCAAACTGCATGTCCCCATGCGCCTGCACATCAAGACGGTAATATTTTGTGAACGAATGAAGGGACAACTAGGTTGCCACCCTACAAATGATGGCAGGTGGAACCAACCCAAACTCAGCCCAGGAGGCTCTCTGAGTTCTGGTGCAATGCACCCACAATCCCACCGGGAGCAGCTTGCACTTCAGCAGGTAGGCGGATGCAATGGCCTCTCTAATCCAGCGACCCACTGTAGACTTAGACACCGCGTCCCCCTTGTGTGGACAATCAAAGAGCACAAACATTAACTCTGATTTGCAGAAAGGCTCGGGCCGTTTAAGTGCAGCACCCTGCGGACATCTAAACTCCTCAATTGCTGATCAACTGGTTCTCCCATAACTGCTGGGAAGACTGGAAGCGTTACTGCTTGGTTCAGATGAAACACCAAGATGACTTTCGGCAGGAAGGAAGGGACAGGTCTCAACAACACCCTATCCTTGGAGATGTAAAGAAAAGGCTCCCTACAGGATAGAGCCTGCAATTCAGTCACCAAGAACACCATCTTCAAGGTGAGATCCTTCACGGTGGCCTGCATCAGCGGCTCAAAGGGAGACTCCGTCAAAGCTGTCAACACCAAATTGAGGTCCCACGGGGTAAGCACTGGAAAAGCTAGGGGATGCACTTGTTTGACTGCCCGCCTTGATCCTCACACCAACTCTCAAAAAGTCTCCAGACTCTGACATAAGGCAAGAACGTAGAGTGCTTCCGAGTTCTCAATAAGCTGGATACCACAGAGGGTGAATAATATTTCCAACTTAATTGCACCCTTTCAAGAGCCAGACCATAAGGGAAAATCAATTCACTTGAGGCATGAGGACTGGTCCCTTCATGATTAAGTTGACCCTAGCCAGCAGACACCATGGGTCCACTATTAACAGGCGGCGCAGATCCACATACCATGGTCTCCTCAGCCAATCTGAGGCTATCAAGATTACTCGACCCCCGATGCACCCCTATGCACTGAAGGAGGCGCCCGATGAGGGCCCATGGAGGGAACACGTACAAGACTCCCCTCTGTGGCTACCACTGTGCTAGAGCATCAAACCCTTCCGATATTCTCTCTCTGTGCCTGCTGAAGAATTGACTCAATTTGTCATTTGAGAAGGAGGCCATCAGGTCCATGACCGGTATGCCCCAACAAAGAGTGATATCAGGGAGATCAAAGAGGGATTCAGTTCCCACTCCCCTGGATCCAACTGGTGCTGGCTGAGAAAATCGGCCTGTACATTCTCCTTTCCAGCCACGTGTGCTGCTGACAGAGCCAACAGATTTTCCCTTGCCCACAACAGCAGGGGCTGAATCTCCTCTGCCAGGGTTTTTCTTCCTGTTCTGCCTTGTTGATTGATGTATGCCACTGTGGTAGAGTTGTCTGAGCAGACTCAGACAGCTCTCTGGAACATGAAAGGTCAAAAGAACTGCAGTGCCAGAAATACTGCTCTCATTTCCAGCCTGTTGATGGACCATGCTGCCTCCATCGGAGACCAGAAACCTTGTGTCACCTGTCCTCGGCAAAATGTCCCCCAATCTGTGAGACTGGCATCTGTCATCACAAGAATCCACTCTGGCTGCTACAGAGGAATGCCAGCTGAGAGCGTCTCCTCTTGAAGCCACCAATAGAGGTGCAATCTCATGCCCAAGGGGAACACCAGATGCATTGTCAGTGGTTGTCTCTGTAGCGACCAGCGAGACAACAAGGCTCACTGCATATGTGCCCCTGGTCCACGGGACTAGATCCAGAGATGCTGCCATGGATCCCAGGAACTGATGATAATACGAGGCCGAAGGAATGGCCATGGCCAGAAAGCGTCTCACATGTTCCTGCAACTTCTGAGCACAGTCGTGCAGCAGTGACACCAGTCCTACATTAGTATCGAACTGGGCTCCTAAATACATGAGATTCTGAACAGGATCAAGCTTTCTTTAGGTCAGGTTCACCACCCAACGAAAGTCCTGAAGAAAGGCCACCATCTGTCAGGTAGATGCCACGCTCTCTGTCTCTAATTTTGCTCAGATCAGCCAATCATCGAGATAAGGGTGAAATAGTATGCTCTTGCAATGCAGGGATGCTGCTATTACCACCATAACCTTAGTGAAGGCTCTGGGTGCTGTGGCCAGGCCAAAAGACAGTGCCCGGACCTGGAAGTGACTCATTGGTACTGCGAAACGCAAAAACCTCTGATGTTCCAGATGAATGGGAATATGCAGATATGCTTTTGTAAGATCGAAAGCCTTGAGAAAGTCTCCTTACCACCAAAATCATAAAACATTATGTCTCCATTCATAAATGGGGCACTTTGAGGCCCTATTTACTTGCTTGAAAACAAGAATGGGCTGAAAGTACTGTACAGCCCACCACTTTTCGGAGGCTTTGCAGGGCAACATCATGAAGGCTTCTGAGAGGGATCGAGTGAATTTGAGGGAGTAACTGTTGCGGACCATCTCATTGGTCAGATGTTATATTGTTCCAGGCAGAGTAAAAATGTTGTAGCCAACTTCCCACGGCAGGCAACTCTGCCTGGGCGGCCTCACCTCATTGTGGCTTCTTTGAAAGCTCAGAGGACCCAGAGAAATATCCTCTGCCTGCCCCTCTGTAGCCCCAAAAGGACTGACCTCTAGCTGCTTACCTACCTCATTGGTAAAGGTTAAAAGGGACTGCACAGAATTTCCAGAAGTCCCTCAGCTGCCCCCTACTGGAAGACGGTTGCTTTGTCACCTTAGGATGGTCTTCTGGAAGCTTGGCTCCCTTGGAGTCACCCAACTCCTTGATCAACTTGTCCAACTCCTTTCCAAATAAAAGCTTCCCCTTGAACGGAATCTTACCGAGACACATCTTAGAAGAGACATCAGCTGCCCATTACCTTAGCCAAAGGAAACATCAAATTGCAATATCCGAGGCCATACTCTTAGCTGAGGCAGGTACCAGATCATAGAAGGCATCAACCAGGTAAGCCAAAGCGGACTCTAGCTTGGCTGCCTCCATTCCCGGCTGAGACACCTCAAAGACCACCCCCAGGAGTGCCTGAGCCCATATCATTTTATATATATATATATATATATATAAAATGATATGGGAGGGGAGGGGTGGCCTAGTGGTTGGGGCAAGTTCCCTCAGGCCGGAAGGTCAGGGGTTCAAATCCCACTAGAGGACAGCAACCTTTGGCCAGAAGGACTGGGGTTTCTAGTCCCACTGGTGCTCCTTGTGGTCTTGGGCAAGCCACTTAACCCTCCATTGCCCATGTTCCCTGTAAAATAGTTATCTCCAAGTTATAATGCCCTGTTCAATGTAATTTCAGTTTGTTCAATGTACACCGCCTTAATATCATGAAAGGCGGTATATAAGAAATGTTAAATAAAATAAAAATAAATAAGATGGAGAGAGGGCGGAGAGAAGGGGTCAATGGGCGGAGTGTGGGCGGGCAGAGGCTCCATTCACACTAACGCGCTGATCTGAAGAGCTGAATCCTAACGCGATTGAAAACCTGCCGTTAGATGCACATTTGCAGGGGAGAGAAACCATTTAAGTGTCAGCAATGTACAGCATAGGCAGGGAAACCTACAAAAAGTGATAAGTGTGATACATGTGCACAGAACAAAAAGGCACATAAACATTGAAAATGACCTCAACAAACTGGAAAAAAAACATAACCAAGCTGGCCAATAGTGATATTAATAGGAAACATCAACCACCCCCTCCCCAAGAAAGCTCCAAAAAAAAGATATTAATCGTGGAAGGGTCTATACTCCATCCCCATACAAGGTGAATGAGCCCACAGTGAAATAGCTCTGATCATGGCTTTCCCTTGTTATTGGACAGGTGTCCTATGGCATGCACATGTCCCACAACTGCAGGGTGGGCATGTCGGAACGGGCAACTGGACAGATGCCGGAAAAGGGGATACAGAGGGCCGCAGGCGGCACATGCTGTGGTGCAGCTGGGCCACAGTGCGGACTAGGGTGATGCCTAGGTGGCCCATACGAATGCTAAAACAGCAGAGCAGCCAGACAGCAACTGCTGAAGGCCCAACATGGGCACGACTGTGTTTCCCACAGTGTCACATGGGATAGTACCCAGCAGCTACCCCCAAGGGCACGGAACATTGGCAGGCAGTGCTGGGGGGAAGCATGGACACCTATGCAGGCACTCCTACCCCAGTACCCGCACCATAGGCAGCCGCCTACCCGCACACTGGATGGCCTGAGACTGTGCTCCACCAGCACCACCAGCAGAAGGGCATGTCAGCATGTTGGCAGAGGGATACTGGTGATGGAGGGGGCAGTGGCAGCTGCCCAGAGCAGACCGTGGCCTAGCCCTGTGTAGATGGGTGCCATGCACTGCAACAGACAGGCCCTGTCTGACGAACAGTCATGGTATCACCAGGGAATGCACTGACTCTGTGACAACATGGTGGTGCAGTGCACAAAACCAGTGTATTCAGAAGGTCACAGGTTCAAGTCCCAGCTGTGGTTCCTGCCAACCCAGTCCCCATATTTTACCCACTACTAAAACGTGCTAATACAGACAGAATCTTTATTGCAGATGACGTAAACATGCCCAAAACACCTACATTTTACCCTACAGAGCACAGACACCAAAAACATGCGCAGTACCTAGAGCAGAGTCTCCCAAATGCAGTCCTGGAGGGCCAAACACCATCCAGGTTCCATGCTGCCTCTAATAAAGATGCCTGTGCTGCATTTCTATGCACCGCCCCATGGTATGCAGATGTATCTCATGCATATTCATGAGGGACAGCATGAAAACCCGAACAGTGTTTGGCCCACCAGGATTGGAGTTGGGAACCTCTGCCCTAAAGCAGCTGCCAACAGGGGCAGACACACCCACACCCACAGGCTCCATTATCCAATGCCTCCTGGAGCGACAGGATGTTGGGCCCTGCATGCATCTCCCAATACTAGCACTTGCATACCTTGGCAATGCCACCCTAAACCTGGGAATACGGTAAACATCTATCAAACGGTTGCTATGATTACTGGCAGATAGCAATTCCGAGGTTAAGTTCAATTTTCTGAGTGAGCTGCATCATAGCAACCTTTCTGATGTCTGTGGAGTGTGCTACAGGTCTTGTGTCTGACAGTGTTTACCACCCTGGGGGGTGACCCCAACAGTATTGCGTACCATAGCCATGCCTGCACTGTGCCCAGGACTGGTGCGGTGGCCAGGGCTGCCAAGCACCTCTATAGTTGCACAATGCTGGCATAGGTGTGGGGAGTGTGTGTCTGTCTATCCAGTGTGTGGTGGCTGCAAACACCCTCCACAGCCCACACTGCTAGCACTGTTGCCAGTATTGGCCTGCCAATGTGCATAATGAGGAGCAAGGTACCGTGGGAATAGCCAGGATAGGATGGCCTGGCCTGGATCCATCTGTACATAGCATAGGGCAATGGCTCGGACATTGTAGTGGCCGGCCACCACCTGCACGGACAGGGTGGCCACAGCATGTCCTGCTGGGAGGTCACTCTCACCCTGACTGAGCAGTGACCACGGCATGGCTAGGTTCCCCCATAGTGCTATATAGTATTTTTCTTGTGTGATATTTATGGGTCCCAATCACTGACTTATCTGCTTGGTGTGTATGCTGACATCCCAGTTCTGGGTACACGCATCTCCTCCAGGACCATGCACTATGGACTAGCTAGCAGACTGTCTGCAGCTAGTATGTGTCTTGCTGGAACACCTTGCAGGGTACAGCGGCTGGAGGCTTGCTGCTGGAGAATGTCAGATAGTGGTGGGGACAGCTGAGCATTTCCAGGCCTACTGTCTGTCTGCTATTGCTTTATGGCTGTGTACAGCTCTCCACTGCCTGCCCTGTAGGGTGTCTGTTCCCCAGCAGGACTGGGGTTGATGGTCCCCTCTACTGCTACCATTGCAGGGAGGTAGAATGTGGATCTATTGGTGGGTGATCCTTTTTCCCACCCTGAGCCCCAGAGGGTGGGTTGTGTGGTGGTACATAATCTGCCTATGGGTCCAAACACCCCCCTCCCCTTCACCTACATCATGTAACCATGGCACCAACACAGGATATGCACTATTCTGGGTGCATCATAGCCCATAAGGGCTAGACATGACTGAGAAATACAGAAAGACACAGATGTATCCTAGGTGTGTCTGCAGGAACTACCTATCACACACTGATGGGGACCTGCAGCATGGCGTATTTCAGCCATGAAAGGTGCTGTGGACCTGGTGCTGGGCGCCCCACCTCACCCTCAGGGTGAGCACAGTACCTGCACAATGTGACGGTCTGTGGCTACTCTGTGCCAGTACCACACATGGTCAGTTCCCCCTACCAGGCCGAGGTGCTGTGGGGATGCATACTCCATATTGTGCCCATCTGTCGACTGCTGATTTGCATGTGCAGTGCATCATGGGTACAGGTGGGTTTACCCTATCCTGGTAACCACAGCAGACAGTTTGTGTGGTGACGTGCAGTCCTTCTGCAGCCAGCCAGGGGTTTGCTAGCAACTGTAGCCCACTGGTTACTTCACTGCCTGTGAAGCCAGAGGTCATGGTTTCAAACCCATAGTGGGGTTATTTGATAGGGCTGTCTGAGACATTGTCTATTTTTAATGTACATTAGTGCTGCCAGCAAAAACACCCTCAGAGTACTGTAACCTTAAGGTGCCTCATAAGTCGCCCCATAAGGCACCTTATAGGGCGCCCTATCAAGCACCTTATAAGGTGTCCTATAGGGGACATTATAGGGTGCCTTGGCGGACAGTGCACTTTATAATGTGCCCTATGGAGTGCGTTATGGGGTGCCTTATGCGGCACCTTAGGTTACGCCACCGTGAGGGTGTGTTTGCTGGCAGCACTAATTAAAATAAAAGTAAAATGCCTCAACAATCACTACTTAAACATAAAGGGTGATGCCTCAGCCAGCCTTATGCATTAGGCACACTGGGGAATCAAATCCATGACCCCTGCACCATCAGTCAGTGTAGTAACCATTGTGCTACAGCTCTGTTTCTGTGTTTGCATGTCTGCGTGCCTTCTTAAGATTAACGCGCGGTAACGTGCCACGGCTCCCTCTAACTCTCGTTAATTTATGGCGCCTTGTAACGCGCATTATCGGTAACGTTGTACCGCCCATGTCCTTATTTGGGTATTTCTGCCTCTACCGCGGATCCTAACGCGAATGGCATTACCGCAGTTTAGTAAACATACCCCTAGGTCTTAATACGAGAAAACATTTCCTCTGTGCCTGAGTGGCCCTAGCAACATGAGGGAGCATCTGAACTCTTTGACCACAAAAGGAAACATCTTGCAATTGAAAATACAATTTAAATAACTTAGACTTATCAGCTTCGGAGCATAACACAGCAATCAAAGTAGCCCTAGTAGTGATATTATTCATAGAGGACTCTAGGAAGGCAGACGTCCAAACTGTCCATAGATATTACTGAGTCTAAGTCACCCTCTTCTTCAGACTCAACCTTTTTCCTAGGTGGCAAGTAATATAGCTGGCTGAGAGATATTTCATCGGGATTCATGATCTTCAAAACATCCTTCAAAAACATTTTCCACAGTTCCTTAGCCGACAATAACCTTATCTTAGGGAAGTTCAAGAGCTGAATATTTTTGGCCCTGTTAGAATTCTCCATCAACTCTACTTTATAATGCAGAGATAGACTATCTTTAATAAAACTTCCTATAGCTGACTGCACAGGTCGACTGCGTCTCAACAATGCCAACTCGCTTATACAGTGCACTGAAGCCTTCTTCATATTCTTCCATCTTAGTGACTACTTGCCATGAAAACACCAAAACCTGGAAAATATTAGTACTCACTGAAACCTTGATCCGCCACAAAACACCCCAGTTATCTTCCAGCCCTATTTTCTTGGGCTGCATATCCACCGCACCAACAGAGACACTGTTAGGCAACGGCATGGGGAGCAGGGCCAAGGATTTCCAAGAAACTCCCAACGCCAAGGACACTG
The DNA here is from genome assembly GCA_033557465.1 of Ichthyophis bannanicus. NCBI lineage: Eukaryota > Metazoa > Chordata > Amphibia > Gymnophiona > Ichthyophiidae > Ichthyophis > Ichthyophis bannanicus. Next base: position 350,120,271 of record CM066036.1, on the reverse strand, counting down.
CACCTGGACTCTCACTCCGATGCAGGGAGGGACTGCTTCCACCTCAGAGGTTATCCCTCTCTCCTCCTCCCACGGACCAGGCGAAGACTGCAATTTGAGGCTCCGCACCCACATTCAACTGCGGAGACCCTTGAGCTGGCAGAGAGCCATCCGGTGCCATTCCAGGTTGCGGTGGGGGTGATGGCCCGCCTGAGCTTAGAGAAACCCCCAGCACTTACGGAGGATGCTCCAACTCTAGATCTGCCAATGACAGTGAGGACGTCGCAGACACCACATGGTGATCGATAGGGCCTCTAATGATCGCCTGCTGCTGCTGTTGGTCTTTCTTGCCTTTCCCCTTTCTTTTCGGAGCCATAAAGAAACAAAATAGCAGGTAACATAATTTAGAACAGGAGCACATCTCAGCGTGTGTCCATTCCGGTCGCCATCTTGGAACCCTCGTGTATCCTTTTACACTCTTTTTATTTGTCATTTATTACTATTATCCTTTTATGTTGTATAGTATTTTTATTGTATCATTAAATGTATTCTATACCTTCTTAGTCTTTTATATATTTTTAAGTTGCTTTTTCATTTTCATTGATTTCTGTGTTATGTACGGCATAATTTATATATTATTAATTGTTTTTGTTTTATATTTTTTACCCAAGGTCATACCCCTGACAAAGTCGGGAGTGGTGCCAAAGGACTGGAGAGAGGCTCATGTGGTGCCTTTACACAAAAGCGGAAATAAGGATGTGGTTGAAAACTACAGGCCGGTTAGTTTAACTTCGGTGGTGAGTAAATTATTGGAAACGCTGCTGAAAGAGAAAATAGTGAGGTTTCTGGAGTCCGGCGGATTACAGGATCCGAGGCAGCATGGATTCACCAGAGGCAGGTCTTGTCAGACAAATCTGATTGATTTCTTTGACTGGGTGACCAGGGAGTTGGACCGAGGGAGAGCTCTAGATGTGGTGTATTTAGATTTCAGTAAAGCCTCTGACACTGTTCCTCACAGGCGACTTATAAACAAACTGAGCACCCTAGGGATGGACCCTAAAGTTACTGCTTGGGTTAGAAATTGGTTGGGTGGGAGGCGACAAAGAGTACAAGTAAATGGAGCTCACTCTGAGGAGAAGGATGTTACCAGTGGTGTGCCCCAGGGATCTGTCCTTGGTCCGATTCTTTTTAACATCTTTGTTAGTGATATAGCGGAAGGACTGTCGGGTAAGGTTTGCCTCTTTGCGGATGATACCAAAATCTGCAATAGAGTAGACACCCAGGAAGGTGTAGATAACATGAGGAGGGATCTAGCTAAGCTTGAAGAATGGTCTAGAATTTGGCAGCTGGGATTTAATGTTAAAAAATGTAAGGTCATGCATTTGGGCTGCAGCAATCCAAGGGAGCAATACAATATAGGAGGTGAAGTACTTTTGTCCACTAAAGAAGAGCGGGACCTAGGCGTGGTTGTGTCTGATGATCTTAAAGTAGCTAAACAGGTAGAAAAGGCGACGGCAAAAGCTAGAAGGATGCTTGGGTGCATACGGAGAGGAATGGCTAGCAGAGAAAAGGAGGTGATAATGCCTCTGTATAAGTCTTTGGTGCGACCTTATTTGGAGTATGGTGTGCAATTCTGGAGACCGCACCTTCAAAAGGATGTGAACAGGATGGAGTCGGTGCAGAGGGTTGCTACTAAAATGATTAATGGGCTTCATTATAAAGCATATGAGGACAGACTTAAGGATCTTAATATGTACACCTTAGAGGAAAGGCGGGATAGAGGTGATATGATTGAGATGTTTAAATACCTCCGTGGCATAAATGTTCAGGGAGAGAGCCTCTTTCAAATGAAAGCAAGTTCTGCTACGAGGGGACATGGGATGAGGGTGAAGGGAGATAGATTCAGGAGTGATATGCGGAAATATTTCTTTACGGAAAGAGTAGTTGATCCGTGGAATAGTCTCCCAGTGGAGGTGGTAGAGATGAGGACAGTAACTGAATTCAAAAAAGCATGGGACCAACACAGAGGATCTCTAAAGGTAAAAAGTGGACTGTTGTAGTTATGGAAGGACAGACTAGATGGGCCTTGTGGTCTTTTTCTGTCATCATGTTTCTATGTTTCTATGTAAGATCTGAGCCACAACATGGTCATGTTGGGTACAATGAATAGACGTTTTTGCTTTTTCACCTCACTTTTGTTTGTGAGGGTGTGGAGAGGGCCAGGGATCAGGGCTAGCTGCACAAGCAGTGAACATGAGTATGTAGCATGCAATGGAGAGTTGGTGATAGCCTTGTTGGGGGGGGGGGGGCTTATCCAATGGTTTTATTGGCCAGCACCCAGATAGATATACATGTGATCAAGTTGCTGTCTGGGATGGAACACTGACATCACTTAATATCGGTCTGTTTGCATTTAAATGTTCATAGAGGTAGTGAAAGGACTAGTTGCAGCTTGTCCTATACTAGATGTATATCTCTGAGGAGACATGTGCAGAAATCTTGCTAGGTCCAAGAGCTGAGCAAGGTGGTCAGCATTTCAGGAGGTTGGAGATGTGACCTCACCATGCTGCTGAGCTGTCCACACCATTGCAGTGTGTATGTAGTCATGCCAGATGCTACCCAAAGAAAGGTATTTAAGTGGCTGCCTTAGGCACCAGCATAGGGATGTGGCATATCCCTGTCATGTCTCACAGCTTTATCCTGTACATTAACCAGCTAGACCATGGCCAGGATGGTGATGAGATGATAGCCAGACGTTTGTGAACAGTCTCTTATGAAGCATGTAGTCTATGGAGCTCATTGTCCAAGGTGTTCACTCACGGATTAACCATACTATCCAACTTAAAATTGATTTCTGCCATTGGGAGTGACCATTGAATGAATCTCCATCCACAAGTGGATTCACTTGGCATTTGAGCCTAAGTGCAAGGTGTCTGGTACACCTCATAGGAAAGTATGCCACACTGGCATTTAGGTGCTATAGTGCTCAGGTCAACACTCTCCTTCATTTCTAAGAGCACAATTGGACTAGTGCCACTGTTGTCAGCCGAAGTCATTATTATCATCAGACGAGGAGTGGCTCCATTGGTACATCTGCTGATGTATCTAATGTGGGAGGTATGTGTAGCAGAGTTAGCAAGCAACCCATAATGAGGATGGAGAAGGTTGTGCAATGCAGACATCCAAAGCCATGAGCAGTAGGGGAATAGTGGCACCACTTCGCATTCATCAGCCCTCCCAGTCCGACCCCCAACTACAACCTCATTCTAACCCTTCAAGGCCGAGGAAAAAGATATCAAAGCAACTCAAGTTCTAAACCAGCAGAATTTCTTCAAAACCCATACCCACACTTAATCCACATACCAATCCAACACTCCACAAAACACAAAGCGGCACAGCCTCTAGGTCAGCGAAACCTGAAATGTGCCCTCATAAATGCATGCTCAGTCCGCAGGAAATGGCCAGCCATCACTGACCTCATAACCCACCTTGAGCTAGACATCCTACTAGTCACTGAATCATGACTCACGGACTCAGACGCAGTCCTCATTAACCAACTCATCCCCCCCAACTTCTCAAGCCACACCTGCCACAGCCCTAACCGCAGAGGTGGTGGTACATTCATCCTATCAAAAACAGAGCTCATGTATCAGCTGATCAAATCCAGCAGCACAACACACCTCGACACACTCACCATATCCAACAGCCACAACACCATCAACCTAATTTACAGATCACCGTCCTCCTCCCCTGAAGAACTTGTAATTGACCTTGCCGGTAACCCTAAGAACACCCACAGACGAAACTGGATATTGGGAGACTTTAACCTTCCAGCGCTCCAAGATACCCAATCCAAAGCCTTCCTTGAAGCACTCAACGAACTTGGCTACGATCAGATAATTGAAACGCCTACCCACCGGAAGGGAAATATACTAGACCTCATATTCACCCCATGATCCGACATAAGCCCAAGCTACAACTTCAAGCTAGATATCACCCCAGTCCCATGGTTCAACCACAACCTAATTAAATTCCAGATACCCATGCTTCAAGACAGCAACATGCCTAAGGGAACAGCTGAAAGCCCGCCCTCACCCATAAGACGATTCAGACCGTTTGACAAAGAGGCGATCCTAAATGAAGTCCTTCCAAACCTCCAACTAGTCTCTCCCGACCTGGATGATCTGATGGCCACATGGAACAACAGCCTGAACTCCTATGCATGCCTACGTACCCCAACCAAGCCAATCACCCCATGCAAGTCACCTAGAGGTAAGAAACCAGCACAATGGTACTCCACAGAGCTACGATCTTCACTACTTCTCCTTAGGAAACTGGAAAGAAGATGGCGGCGTTCCCGGTCCCCTACCGACCGAGCAGCCTACATCACCCAGTTTAACTCACACCGAAATTCCATCTCAGTGAAAATGAAAGAATACCACTCCGAACTCCTACTCCGCTCACTAAACAAACCTCACGACCTCTTCAACTTAGTGAAGTCCATGACGAAAGAACCTTCGCCCACACAGACTACAATGATACACCCACAGGAATATACAGACTACATACTAGCCAAAGGCAGCAAAATCACCATAACCAAGAAACCCACTCCCGGACACAACACAAATCAACCACTACCGCTCAACTCACTCACAACACCATCAGCCAGAGGCATCGAGGACATCATCGCAACCATCAATGCCACCACGGCTCCAAATGACCCATGTCCAGCTCACTGGATAAGATCTCTGCGCAAAGAACTCAGCCCGACGCTAGCCAGGATCATGGAGCGATCCTTCTCCACAGGAATGTTCCCAGCATGCCTCAAGCAGACATCGATCTGACCCCTTCTGAAGAACAACAAACATGACCCCCGGAAAGTGGAGTCCTACTGACCAATCTCAAGCATCCCACTTCTAGCCAAGATTATTGAGAAGGTAGTTCAATAGCAAATCCAAGAACACATCGACTCCACTGCACCCCTTGACCCATGCCAACATGGCTTCAGGGAATCCCACGGAATCGAAACACTTCTTGCCATGCTTTTTAACACATTAATCACAGGGATTAACAATTACAGGTAAGGATATGCCCTGATTTTCTTGGACATCTGTGCGGCCTTCGACTCTGTCAACCATGAGCAGCTCCTGACACGTCTACAGGAAAAAGGAATCCAGGGTTCAGCCTGGAGCTGGTGCAAATCATACCTAACAGATAGATGGCAGCAGGTACGCACTGGCTCTATGACCTCCAAGGCTTTCCAACAAAAACACAGAGTTCCCCAGGGCTCTTCACTATCTGCACTATTATTCAATATATATATGCAGCCCATATGTGCCATCATCCGCTCCTTCAATGTCTCCTGCTGATTTACGCAGATGACGTACTACTCTTCACCCCCTTCACCGTTGATCAACCAGACTTCTCCTCACTGGTAAAATGCTTTGATGCCGTCACTGACTGGCTTAGCTCACAGAGTCTCAAAATAAACTTCAGCAAGACTGAAGTACTGTTCATCACCATCCACTACCTGGGGGTCTCACTTGACCAGCACCTCGACCTCAAAGCCCACATAAGCAACACTGTCAAGAAAGTCTATCACAAGATGAGGACAATTCGACATCTCCGACCCTTACTGCAACCAGAGGACTTCCGGACAGTCTTCCAGGCGCTAGCAACCCCCCACTTTGACTCCCTAAGAACACACTTAACCCCCTACAGTTAGCAATGAACACTGCTGCCCGATTCCTACACGGGGCCTCTAGAAGACAGCACATCACTCCAATCCTTAAGGACCTCCACTGGCTACCAATCTACTGCCGACTCATCTACAAGGTTGCTCTCTTAACTTTCAAAGCCTTAACAAAAAAAACTCCGGCTCCTTGACAAACCTGATCCACCCCACACCCACATCCAGAGCAAGAAGGTCCTTCGCCACCAACACACTAATAACCCACAGTGAAGTAACAAAATGCACTCAGGCAACAAAAAACAGAGCGTTCATGTTCTATGCACCTACCTGCTGGAACGAGCTCCCAGTGTCCATCTGCATGATCACCCTATGACTAAACAAAAGTTTCACATAGATGATTTTTCGAATTGTGAGATGAGTCATGTGATTTATGTCATCCAGTGCCCATGTGAAAAGTTGTATGTGGGTACAACCACACAAAGTATCCATACTAGGATCACAGAACATAGAAGTTGTATTAAAAGGGGACTGGTTGAAAAACCATTAGTTATACATTGGCAAAATTCACAGCATAAAATTTCAGACATAAACTTTTTTTGCCTTGAAAAAAGTTAATATGATTTGGAGAGGAGGAGATATTAATAAAACCATTTTGAAGTTAGAACAACGGTACATTTTTATGCTGGATATGCTAATACCTCGGGGGCTTAATTTGGATACGGTTCTATCAGTTTTCCTTTAGTTATCAGTGGATTGTTTTGGTTTTGTATCCTTTTATTCCACTTTTTCTTTTTTCCTTTTTTCTTTTAGTTATTATTAATGGGGACACTATAAGCAAACAAATATTATCTGTGGGTTTTTACAACTTTCTACACAGTGAGGATGGTAATTTCAATGTACAGCTATGTGTTTTGTAATCTGAGAAGGCAGCGCGGGAACTCAGTCTCCCACTAAGCTATAAACTCCACAGAGCGCAGATGGGGGTATTTTTTGCTAGAAGTGAAGATCGAAGGATGCATGGTGTAAAGGTTGGTTTATATATGGTTCTTATCTGCCTATGCCTCAAGTATCATCTTTTAGGGTTTTTTTTTAGTTTTTATTATTTAAATTTTTTGAATTTACAAAAACAAATCAAGAATACATCTTGAACGGAAAACCCATCAGCCCCTGCGGGCTTAACAGAGACGCGAGGGAGACACTCTCCCTTCGCGCCTCTCAAAGCCTGCATGGAGGGAGGGAGGGAGGCAGGGACGGACGGACCGATTGATTCAGCTTGCAGAGGGCGCCCCGCGGGTCAGTCCATGCTGCCGCGGCAGCAGAGGGGGCCCCCGCGGCGGCAGCCAACAGTTTTTTTTTTAAAATTAAATTTTACTTTAGGCCGATGGGGGGGGGGGGTAGGACTGGTAATGGGCTATTGGGGGGGGCTGGGGCTGGGGCTGGGACTGGAAATGGGCTGGGGGGGTTAAGACTGGAGGTGGGCTGATGGGGTTAGGACTGGTAATGGGCTGTGGGCTGTTGGGGGGGGTTAGAACTGGTAATGGGCTATGGTGGGGGGTTAAGACTGGTAATGGGCTGTGGGCTGATGGGGGCTGTCTGATAATGGGCTATGGGGGGGCTGGGACTGGAAATGGTCTGGGGGGGTTAAGTCTGGAGGAGGGCTGATGGGGGTAGGTCTGGTAATGGGCTGGGGGCTGTTGGGGTGGGTTAGCACTGGTCATGGGCTTTGGGGGGGGTTGACTGGTAATGGGCTGTGGGCTGATGGGGGCTGTCTGGTAATGGGCTATAGGGGGGCTAGGACTGGAAATGGGCTGGGGTGGTTAAGACTGGAGGTGGGCTGATGGGGTTAGGACTGGTAATGGGCCGTGGGCTGTTGGGGGGGTTAGAACTGGTAATGGGCTTTGGGGGGGTTAAGACTGGTAATGGGCTATGGGCTGATGGGGGCTGTCTGGTAATGGGCTATGGGGGGGCTAGGACTGGAAATGGGCTGGGGGGGTTAAGACTGGAGGTGGGCTGATGGGGTTAGGACTGGTAATGGGCTGTGGACTGTTGGGGGGGTTAGAACTGGTGATGGGCTTTGGGGGGGGTTAAGACTGGTAATGGGCTGTGGGCTGATGGGTGGCTAGGACTGGAAATGGGCTGATGCAGGGACTAGAAGGGAATGGATGCTGGGTGAGGCTGGAACTAGAAGGGAGCTGATGTTGGGGAGGATTAGAATGGGATGGGGCTGGAAGAGTAAAATGGAGAAGGGAAAAATATTTTGTGTGGGAGGGATAAAAAATCTACAATTGGCCGGGTATTGGGAGAGTAAGTGGGGATTGGGGATTGAGGATGGAGGGGTAAAATTTGAGTGGATGAAATAGGAATGAGGAAAGAGCAAAAGGAGAAAGATTAGTATGTTAAAGCAGATGTAGAGAGAGAATGGAAAAAAACTAGAAGAGAGAAGAAAGGACAAATGGACAGCAGACGATGGAGAGTTAGCAGAAGACATGAAGAAACCAGAAGAAAGTGGCTGGAGCAATTGCAGCTGAAAAAAATGCACAAAAGGTAGAAAAATATCTCTTTATTTTGAATTTATTAATTGGAATATGTCAGCTCTGGTAAATGTGCATCATTAACTCTGCGCTTTGTTTAGTACAAGAGCAAATTAATGTATAGTTTTATTTCTACAGTGTTGTACATTCCAAGTTTGGCTTTTGGGATTCCCAGTTTAATTATTGTCTTCCTGTTTCTAAATTGTGATTACTTGTTTGGTGATGGTCTATGTTCTGCATGTGTAACTGAGCTGAGGTGTTCTGTTTATATAATTCCTATTTGACATTGCCACTTGTTCTCTTTCCCCAGTAGGTCATGTATTGTTGTTCTCTGAAATGTATTGGTTTAATATTTGCAGTGTTGCCTTTTGATTGGTAGAGTATGGTGCTTTGTGAGTCCTGGTAGTGCTGTTAGGATACGGCGGGTTTGCTATGGGTTCTAAATGGGCAGTGTTTGTAGTAGTTCCTAATGTGTCTGGCAGTTGGCACTGGATTATAGTAATGTAGAAATCTTTTAGTCTTTCTTTATCCATACACTCATTAAGAGGCACGTTTACTAAAAGTTAGTATATGGTAACATTATGCAAATTTATGCAAATGAGGCCCCTTATGCAAATGAGGCCCCGCACCCCCCTTGGGCCACCCCTGCTGGGGGCCCACAATTTTTGTTGGCGTAGGGCCTCACTCAAGGTAAATCCGGCCCTGCTTGGAGGAGTATCCCTCGTTGTGTGTGTGTGTCATCTGTCTGTGTGTGATATAACGTGGGGGGGGGGGGCTTGGTGATGATGGTTGAATGGCTGCTAAAATTTGTGTCGTGGTTACAGATTATGTTTTTTTCAATCCGTACACCTACCCCTTGTCTTGTGTGTCTTAACTTCACACGCTGATGCATAGTTGTGATGTCATATGTTTATGTCAGGATGTGTTATGCATTTGTTTTGCATGTATATACCTGTGTCCATTTGGGTGGACATGAGCTCCTGTTTTAACATTCCACATTTATTTCTGCAGGTGATGCAGGATATGGTTGTCGCCCCTGGTTGTTGACCCCTGTGCGTCAACCACGGACACGTGCAGAAAGTAGGTACAATGAGGCACATGCCTCCAGCCTCTCCGTCATAGAGCGCACCTTTGGCGTTTTAAAGAGTCGCTTCAGGTGTCTGGATAGGACAGGCGGGACCTTACAATACAATCCACAGACTGTGGAAGAGATCATTATAGCCTGTTGCATCCTGCACAACATTGCTCTCAGGCACCATATCCCTGTCAAAATTAATGAGGATCTGGAGGATGATCCTACGTGCCCTCCTGCACATGCCCATGGTGACACACGTGAGGGCACAGTAGTCAGGCAGCAGGTGATTGCAGAGCTCTTCTCATGTAAGTACTGCATATGTTCCCACCTACATTTGTTTGAATATGTGTGTACTGCTAATACTAGTTGACATTTGTATACCAATATCAGTAAGATGCAACACTGCACTGACATGTAACAGATACTGCCTGGCCATCCCAACTTCAAATCTACTCATGACTGAAATACAAAAGATGTGGGCAGGGCACAACAGCGGGTGGAGGTGGATTATGTATGTGGGGAGTTTTAGGCTTGTGGGAGGTGTTGGGGTGACATACCTGGTTTGTGGCTGATTGTGATAGAGGCTGCTGTGCAGCCACAGGTAGTTAGTTTGATGCTTTGGGTGCAGCAAGGTGAAAGGCATGTGGTGTGGAGTTAACAGTGGGAGAGCAGACTATGGTTGGGGCCAGTTGTCCAGCTGTGCGTGTTTTTCATTTAGTATTTTGAGCTGATTGTGTGGTTGGTATGTTCTGATGAGCAGGATCTGTGTGTTCATTGTTTTTGTAAGGCGCTACATGTGATACATAGCAATATATACATGCTCTGTAGTATTTTTAATACTGGTATTTAATATCCTTAAGGGAAGTTACTGCAACACCACAGTGTGCCTGAATGTCATCACGTAGCCCTGACATGGATGCGGGGAAGGATAGGGAACCTGTGCGGTGTCCAGCCAGGGGGAGTATGATTGCCCTTTTTTTTAGCTGTAGAATAGCCATGCAGTGCAGTGTTGCATATTTACACTCAAACAGAGATGATTCAGGCCAAATCAGCAAGGTGTAGGTTACAGTAGGCAAGCCGAGAGCTGAATATGGGGGTGGAATTGGGTTTTAATGGTGTTTTCAGGGGGGACAGAGCAAATCTAGCTGATGACATCTAGACATGAACCACATGACTCAACTACAAGCTGTGAAAGTGTGTAGAGGAGGAAAGTGCAGTCCAGGACAACAACTACATTGCGGACCCTAGAGAAGGAAAGTTATGTCCACACACACGAAGAGGCTCTGATGGGAGGGGAGGTTTTAAGGGCACATATAGGCTATCCATGCTTTGCCATTATCACTTTCACACAGTGGGATGACATGCAGCCATCAAGGTCAGGTCACAAACATATTGGGGTGTGGTTTAGCAGACATAACTCAGCCGTTGAGATATTTATTTGCAACTCATCAGCACACAGCTGTTACTGTTAGTCAAGGTATGAGATATACACACCAAGGAAATGTATATGGACAGAGGATAAGGGAGGTGCCTCTGCTAATTTCCGTGTGTTTCAGGAATTGACAGCAGGGTAGCAGATGACATTGAGACACCAGTACACACAGTGAAGGGGCATTGGGAGCAATATGGGGGACACAGGATACTACTGCGGCCTTGGAGTGTAGCAAGGACACGGTAGGGAGCAAACACTTCTGTTCACCAGTTTATACAGCAACAGAGAGGTAAGGGAGGGGACAAACAGAGTACGGACCCTTGTAGTTTGCCAAACCAACCTCTGTGATAACTCTCACATGAAAGAGATCTGTACAGTGTGATGGTGAACAGTCAGTCTGTAAAGGATCTTGGGGGGTCTGCGAGCTGAGGACAGGAAGGTGCAGTGTGTGTTGCACAGCTAGAACATGACATATGTATGTTTCCCTTGTGTTTATCAATCCACAGGACATACCTGGTGACGCTCCTGGTTCTGTGGTGCATTGGCAGGTGACGGCACGTCATCCAACATGCAGTGGTCTGGGGTAGGTGGACCTACAGCTACATTGTCTGTGACGGCAGTCAGGGGAAACACATGTCCTCAGTGATCTGTCATATTGTATATATGTTGTTGTTCACCTCCTTTTCCGGCACCTCCATACCCCATATCTTGCTGTTGGCACACATATCCACACCTGATCTTTGGAAGGTAGCGGTATATAAGTGACTGTTAAATAAAAATAAATAAATAAATATCCCCATGTGTTCCTGTCCAGTTTGTCTTCTGCAACACTGTCTCTGAGACACATCCGACAGAGCTGCATGTGTGTGGAGGTCCTAGGTGTTTGGGTGGTGGGCTACACGTACACCCTTCCCCGACATTGTACCATCAGCCAACACCAGTGTATCATTGCATTCAACAAGGCCTTTATGTCCACTAATCTCCAATTGTGCACATGCAAGCCGTATGCTACTGGTGGCACGTTCACCTTAGCATACTGTGTGGGTGTGTGTTTTTGGGTTGGCTGTGTGATGATACAGTGTGCAGGCATTTTACATTATCATGTGGTGTGAGGGGTCTGTATACCTGGGGGGCAGTGGTGACTGTGCTATCTCTACCTTGCTGCTATTTACCGTGTGAACATTATGGACATGTGTTGTGTGTTGTGAGCAGAACTGTGTCTTGTGTTCTGACAGACATTGAACAGCATTTTTGTATCACAGATATCGCCATAATGTGGACATGCATCAACAGTGGCTTGACATGGTGACATGGTGATTCTACACATTTTGATGGCATTGTCTCCCTTCACTGTAACCTGTTGTGGCCTTTGAGTGCCTCAGGGGATCCAAGACATACACTTGATACAAACACACGTTAGGTTGCACCTTTGTTTTTTTGTGAATGACATCAGCCTTTACATGGTAATGATTTACTGTTTGTTTCATAGACATTTCCTGTTGGCTCTCTGTTCACGAACGCTGATGCACATGGGGTGGAGCTGTGAAACGCCTTTGTAACATGGGCATGGACATGACCATATCCATGTGACACCCACTTCTGCGGTTCCAATTGAAAATGTCCCCAACATGCAGTGTGTTCTGTGTTGTGATCATGTTATGTTTGCCTGTGTGTCGTTTTATTATGTGCATATTATTGCTTGACTCTCTGCAATTTGTGCTGATGTTGCAAGCAGCAAACCAATACATTATTTATCTCTTTTGACACAGGGCAGCGAACAAACCAGCCACATCTACTACAGTGCATCCGGCGTCGCCATCATCCACCTGTTGGGGGACACAACACCATGGAACTATCCCTGGAAAATGGTGCATAGGATGTGTGACCTCTGCGAGTGGGACACATGCCTGGGATGGACAGTATTATTGTTGGAGTGCTACTTTGGCCATGACAGAGCTGTCCAACACACTGTTGCTGCCGTGCTCTGGCTGGGTGTTGTGTTCATCGCAGGAGACACACATGACCTTTCCAGTACTGTGGCATATTGGGATGTGACACTTGACTATGCATGCCCAGGGTTTTGAGGACAGTCTTAACCTGACTTGTTGTACTGCCGACACACTTTGCACTTTGGACACTGTGTACTGGTCCCCATGTGTGCAGCAGGGACTGACATTGTCGCTGTATGTTGTACATTCCTCCAACGTTGTGTTGTTGTGTTTTGACCATGTGTGTGACATGGAACACAGGATACACTCATTTGTTTGGTTCAACACAAGCATACAGCCATGCGTGTGGCATAGGGGGAGCAATGGAGAGGTCCTGTTGTCTATGTCCACCTACTCTCCACTTGGACATGATACAGTTTTTGCCACAACACCGCTTTACTGCACACCAACAGCTTGGATTGATGTTTTCCCTCACCAAGGGTGTTTCCGTGCATGTGTGGCATCACTGTATCATGTTGAAACGTACACGGTGCATGTGCATATGACTGACTATGTTGGGGATTCACAGCATGTGGCAATATGGCTTCTGTGTAGTTTACTGTAAAATGTTTGCCCTTACTTTCCATCTCTGTATACTGGTTATTGTGTTTGTTTACTGTACAGATGTGACGCTCCACATTGATTTACAAACCTTGCATTGCATGTCTGCACATTCCTATTTATCTCCTGAGGTAACGACATGCACATTGCCCCGTTATATTTGGAGTGTTGCAGTGTGAGTGTCCATTGTCTTCCTTCAATTGTGCATTCCATGTATCGTGATATATGTGCAGGGGGACCTTCTGCATAGTATTATCTCTGCATGTTTCTGCAGGTAGTTTCTTTTGAATTCTCTCTGTGTTCATGTGCCTCTGCTACCTGTTAGCATATCCTCATTGTGCATTTGATGATTGTTTAGGGTTACATTGTTGCAGCTTTGAGTCCTATATCAGGCATTATGTGACAGCTGTAACATAACTTTAGATATGTGTTTTTCAACTTTCAACATTTTAACAACATATGCTGTTTTCATTTCTGTGCCTCCTGTGTTGCCAGATAGATATGTTTTAAGGAACAGATCATGATTGATGTGTGTTGGGCCCTCATGCACCGCCTACTGTCTACATGCACTCATATGTAAGTAACACATTTGAGGTGTGCAGTAACATGTGGTGGGTGGGGGCCTAATGCATACTGCACACCATGCACCTGATGCACATTATCTCTCCTGCCCATCATTTGTAGCCGGGCCAGTGACCTTTCTGTAGGATGTGGGTTGCTGCCCTGCTAAATGTGTTTTCCCTGTTTCACCTGGGAGCCACTCACCTTGATATTATGGTGGCGGTATCTACACTATCTGTGATGATTTCCTACAGGAGCTCTCCAGATCAACCAACAGTAAGAATTTAAGGATTTGTTTTCTTATATTAAGTTGTTAGCTCTCTGACTGGGAGCTCTTAAAAGGGTTTTTTGTACATTTTTAAAGGCAAGGTTACTTTTTTTGGTGCTTTAGTGGGACTTTCCTTGAGCACAGTAGGTGGTTGAACTCCAGTAACCTCCTCAGCTTTGGGAACTGCTAACACCTAATCAGGAGTTAATGGGCCTGATTTCCTGAGAGCAGCTGAGGGCCTGCATAAAAGGCTCTGGTGCCCTGCCCTGTTCAGGCTTTCCTACAGGAGCTCTCCAGATCAACCAACAGTAAGGATTTAAGGGTTTGTTTTATTATATTAAGTTGTTAACTCTCTGACTGGGAGCTCTTAAAAGGGTTTTTTGTACATTTTTAAAGCAAGGTTACTTTTTTTGGTGCTTTAGTGGGAATTTCCTTGAGCACAGTAGGTGGTTGAACTCCAGTAACCTCTTCAGCTTTGGGAACTGCTAACACCTAATCAGGTGTTAGTTCCCTCCCTACCCACCCCGACTCCCACCCACCCCTAGCGAGTAGTCTTGCTTTATAGGGCACCTCCCCATTTGACAAAGCACAGAGAATTGGACCAGCACATTTTGAATATAATTAAGGAGATTTAACTGCTTTTTCTCTGAAAGGACAGCTGGGAAACCAGCTGGTACTTGGTAGATCTCTCTCTTGCTTTAACAGATACCTAAGCTCTATGAACAGAACAATGGCTGGGAAAAATCGTATCGCTAAAGCTGTTGCCCCCGTTACAGCTTCTGCCTCGATCCAGACAGAGGTCCTAATGCCAGTTGAAGGACCAGTTCCATGTGCAGGGTGCCTGCATGCTGAAGCTCTGAGGAAACAAGTGGAGGAACTCAGAGAGGAGGTGGTGAGGCTGAGGAGCATTCAAGACAGTGAGAAGTACATTGATGAGGTGCTTCTTGCAGCAACCAAACTCTCCAGCAGATGAGAAGATGGGTGCCAACAGAATGTCGATGGTTGGACACAAGTCACCAGGGCCTGAAAAATCACCAATCCAACTTCTCCAGCCCTTGAATTGAAGAACCATTATGCAGCCCTGGAAGTGGAGGAGGTGAAAGCATCCCTGGAAAGGGAAGAACCAGAGCTCAAGTACCCCAAAGTTGCAGAATCAGTAACCACAAGGAAACGAAGGGTAGTGGTGGTTGGAGACTCTCTTCTGAGGGGTACTGAGGCGTCCATCTGCCTACCAGACTTGATGTCCAGAGAGGTATGCTGTCTGTCTGGTGCCAAAATCCAAGATGTTACGGAGAGTTTGTCGAGACTCATCAAGCCCACTGACTATTACCCAATGTTGCTAATCCATGTTGGAACAAATGATACTGACAGGTATACCTCGGAACATATCAAAAGTGACTTCATGGCTCTGGGACAGAGGGTGAAGCAGTTAGGTGCACAGGTGGTGTTCTCTTCAATCCTCCCTGTTGAGGGTAAAGGCCAAGGCAGAGAGGCTCACATCCTGGAGATGAATGCATGGCTGCGTGGATGGTGTCATCGAGAGCGCTTTGGTCTCCTAGACCATGGGATGCTGTTCCAAGGGTTGCAGAGCAGAGATGGCATCCATCTGTCCAAGAAAGGTCAACGGGTCTTCAGTAGTAGACTGGCTAATCTACTGAAGAGGGCTTTAAACTAGATTCATTGGGGAGGGGTGAAGAAAGCCCCCAGGTATGTGAAAGCCCTCAGGTAGGTGATACATTAAATAACTTTATGGAAATGGGTAACAGGGGTAACATATGGAAAGCAGTGCATATAAATGCCCGTAGCATGGAAAATAAGATCCCTGATGTTGAAGCTTTGGTGGGAGTGGCTGACTTGGATTTAGTGGCTGTTACAGAAACATGGTTCCCAGAAAACCATGATTGGGATGTAACTATACCTGGCTATACTTTATTCAGAAAGGACAGGGTAGGAAGTAGGGGAGGAGGAGTGGCACTATACCTAAAAACTACTATTAAAGCTTTGGAATTACAGAGCTTAAAAGTGAGAGGGGAGGCATTGTGGGTTAAACTAGACAGAGGGAAAGAGAAATCTATTTACATTGGTGTGATATACAGACCTCCTTCACAAGAGGAAGAGGTGGACAGAGAGTTAATTGAAGACATGCGCAGCATTGCTAGGAAAGGGGAAGTGCTACTGATAGGAGATTTCAATATGCCAGATGTTGATTGGCACATTCCTGCTGCAGTATCATCTAGAAGTAAGGAGATCCTGGATTCTCTACAGGGAGAACTATTCATGCAAATGGTAATAGACCCCACACGTGAAGGGGCCATACTGGACTTGGTGCTTACCAATGGTGAAAGTGTTTCTGATGTTGTAGTGGGAGATCATTTTGCATCCAGTGATCACCAGATGGTGTGGTTCAGTATTAGGACTAGGGCTGTTAGAATCCATTCAAAGGCGAGGATCTTAGACTTTAGGAAGACTAACTTTGCGAAGATGGCCAATACCTCAGGGAGTCGTTAGTGGGATGGGAACAGCTGAGGGATGTAGAAAAACAGTGGGAAAAACTGAAAGGGGATATTTTAAGGGCAACCAACCTTTTTGTTAAAATGGTAAATAAAGGTAAAAGGAAAAGGAGACCGTTATGGTTTTCGAAAGAAGTAGCTGAAAAAGTGAAGAAAAAGAGGGAGGCCTTCATGAAATACAAGAGATCACAGAGAGAGGAAGACAGGCATTTGTATTTGGAAAAACTTAGAGAAGGTAGCAAAGTAGTCAAGAAGGCAAAGATTCAAAAGGAGGAGGAAATAACCAATGCAATAAAATGGGGGGATAAGACATTTTTCAGATATATTAGTGAGAAGAGGAAGGGCAAGAGTGGTATTGTCAGACTCAAGGGTGCAGGGGAGGAATATGTAGAAGCTGATAAGGATAAAGCCCCACGGCACCTGCACTCCTCACTCCAAACCTGGACTCAGCTAACTCCCTGCAAAAATCCAACACACAGGGAAAACCTGCCTGGGGCGGAATATGGTCAACTTTCCTGAGAGTGGATAACCAGCAGATAAAAGACATCATCACCAACCTAAAAACCACAACCTCCCCCCTTGACCTCTGTCCAGCCTCCTTGATCAAGGCAACCAAGCAAGACTTGGCACAGCACATCTCCCACATAGTGAACCTCTCACTACTGCAAGGGCTCATGCCATCCCTTCTCAAGAAGTCTCTCATACGTCCCATTTTGAAAAACAAGACACTCAACAAGGACGACCCAACCTCATACCGCCCAATCTCAAGCATATCCTTCCTCGCCAAGATTATTGAAAAGGCAGTACAGCAGCAACTACAGGACCACATCGATGACACAAACACCCTTGATGTGCATCAATACGGGTTTCGGCAACATCACGGCGTAGAAACACTCCTGTTAGCTCTATTGGACAACCTACTCAAAGGCCTGGAAAACAAGAGCAAGATGTATATGCTCATATTCATAGATATATCGGCTGCTTTCGACTCAGTACATCACCTCACATTACTAGAGCGACTCGAGTCCATAGGCATTGCAGGAACCCCACTAAAATGGTTCTCCTCATACATAACAAACAGAATGCAGCAGGTCCAATTCAACAATGATAAAGCAACCCCTTTCCCGCAAACGCAAGGCATTCCACAAGGCTCCGCCCTCTCCTCCCTCCTTTTCAACCTATACCTACAACCTGCATGCAAAATTTTCCAGGACCACAACATCAACTACCATATCTACGTGGATGACCTAATGCTGTACACACAACTAGACGTAAATAGCCCAAACCTCAGCAACCTTGAAAAATGTCTACTCGAACTGCAAAGCTGGCTTCAACACAATAATATGGCCATTAACCACAAGAAAACAGAAGCAATGTGTATCTCCAGGAAACCGGGATTCGTGCCCCCGACAACGGTCACCATGAACAATAACAGCTACAACATCAAAGCAGAGATAAAATATCTAGGAGTAATGCTGGACAGCAACCTAAATATGGACAAGCATCTGCGGATTACCAACCGCGCTATATTCCACAAATTAAGAGTCCTGCAGCCCTTACGTAGCATACTTGATCATGCCGACTTCAGATCTGTCGCTCAAGCCCTCATCATACCACACCTGGACTATTGCAATGCCATACTGCAAGGCCTACCAAAAAAACTATAAATATTCTGCAAATGGCTCAAAACGTTGCGGCCAGAATCATTATGCAAAAAAGGCTCTCCGACCACATTACTCCTGTCCTAATTGAACTACATTGGCTCCCCATCACGGCCCGCATACAATACAAATTATTAGTCACTACTTTCAAACTCATCCAGAATGTAGCGCCCTCACATCTCAATAGCCTACTATCCAACCTACCCAACAACAGAAACAGAAGAACAGCAAACCTCAACACCCTCTGTCTCCCGAAGTGCTTCAGAAAGGTTAATGCCTACACCAGTAACAGGGCTTTCTCATTTATAGCTCCAACACTCTGGAACCGGTTGCCAAGTGAACTGCGTGCAATCTGTGATCTGAAAGACTTCAGAAAAAAACTTAAAACGCACCTCTTCCAATTGCATTTCAATTTAACCCCTTGAAATGCTTTCAGGCATGTGCATAATGTATATAACGATCCTATGTGAAGTCTTAATAGTCAGGCTTGTGTAAATATGTATATTTTTTGTACTTTGTGTAAAATCTAACAAATCAACTGTAAATCTGTAATCCTGCTTGCTGTGTGTTACCCCCCTCCCTAATCGCACTGTACATACCCCTAATCACTGGCCTGTACAACCAACCTTTCCATGTATAGCAACCGCTGCTGATCGCTGGAAGCAGCGGGATACAAATTGTACACAAATAATAATAAAAGCGGAATTGCTTAGCAAATATTTTTGTTCTGTGTTCACAGATGAAGAACCAGGAGCAGGACCTCAGAAAACACCCACAAATAGGAACAGAAGCAAAGGACATCTTGAACAATTTTCAAAAGACTGTGTTCGTGAGAAACTATCTCAACTTAAAGTAGACAAAGCGATGGGACCGGATGGGATACACCCGAGAATACTGAGGGAACTTGGGGACGTTCTAGCAGCTCCACTGACTGATCTTTTCAATGCCTCGTTGGAGTCGGGAGTGGTGCCAAAGGACTGGAGAGAGGCTCATGTGGTGCCTTTACACAAAAGCGGAAGTAAGGATGTGGTTGAAAACTACAGGCCGGTTAGTTTAACTTCGGTGGTGAATAAATTATTGGAAACGCTGCTGAAAGAGAAAATAGTGAGGTTTCTGAAGTCTAGCGGATTACAGGATCCGAGGTAGCATGGATTCACCAGAGGCAGGTCTTGTCAGACAAATCTGATTGATTTCTTTGACTGGGTGACCAGGGAGTTGGACCGAGGGAGAGCCCTAGATGTGGTATATTTAGATTTCAGTAAAGCCTTTGACACTGTTCCTCACAGGAGACTTATAAACAAACTGAGCACCCTAGGGATGGACCCTAAAGTTACTGCTTGGGTTAGAAATTGGTTGGGTGGGAGGCGACAAAGAGTACAAGTAAATGGAGCTCACTCTGAGGAGAAGGATGTTATCAGTGGTGTGCCCCAGGGATCTGTCCTTGGTCTGATTCTTTTTAACATCTTTGTTAGTGATATAGCGGAAAGGCTTTCAGGTAAGGTTTGCCTCTTTGCGGATGATACCAAAATCTGCAATAGAGTAGACACCCAGGAAGGGGTAGATAACATGAAGAGGGATCTAGCTAAGCTTGAAGAATGGTCTAGAATTTGGCAGCTGGGATTTAATGTTAAAAAATGTAAGGTCATGCATTTGGGCTGCAGCAATCCAAGGGAGCAATATAGTTTAGTGGGTGAAGTACTTTTGTCCACTAAAGAAGAGCGGGACATAGGCGTGGTTGTGTCTGATGATCTTAAAGTAGCTAAACAGGTAGAAAAGGCGACGGCAAAAGCTAGAAGGATGCTTGGGTGCATACGGAGAGGAATGGCTAGCAGAAAAAAGGAGGTGATAATGCCTCTGTATAAGTCTTTGGTGCGACCTCATTTGGAGTATAGTGTGCAATTCTGGAGACCGCACCTTCAAAAGGATGTGAACAGGATGGAGTCGATGCAGAGGGTGGCTACTAAAATGATTAGGGTCTTCATTATAAAGCATATGAGGACAGACTGAAGGATCTTAATATGTACACCTTAGAGGAAAGGCGGGATAGAGGTGATATGATTGTGATGTTTAAATAACTCCGTGGCATAAATGTTCAGGGAGAGAGCCTCTTTCAATTGAAAGCAAGTTCTGCTATGAGGGGACGGGATGAGGGTGAAGGGAGATAGATTCAGGAGTGATATGCGGAAATATTTCTTTACGGAAAGAGTAGTGGATCCGTGGAATAGTCTCCCTGTGGAGGTGGTAGAGATGAGGACAGTAACTGAATTCAAAAAGCATGGGACAAACACAGAGGATCTCTAAAGGTAAAAAGGGGACTGTTGTAGTTGTTATGGAAGGACAGACTAGATAGGCCATGTGGTCTTTTTCTGTCGTCATATTTCTATGTTTCTATGTTTCTATTATCCAAAATAAAAATATCTGTTTGACATACATTTGTCTTGGCTGCTGCTTGATCACACTGACACTTGTATTTCATGATTTTCTGGTCATATACATGGCCCACCTGTGCTCACATCCTTGTACGGTTGCAGCTGTCTATCTGCCAGGCGTTTGCAACATCACTGGGTGTTGCAGGTTCCCATACACAACTTCCCTTCGAGGTACTATTTTGGTGTTGTGCCCATTGTTGTTGTTTGGGATAGTGGTTACAGACATGTGTTATAACACCATAGGTTGCAGGTTTGATTCCCACATGTTTTTTTTTTCTGTTCTGCCAACATGACCATTAGGAACCTGCAGCTTCATCACCTCTGCACACACCCTTCCATCTCTTCACTGTACACCAAAGTGTGCCCTCTGTGCTGCCTATCCATCACATATTAGCTGATACATATGTCTCTTACTTTATGGTGTTTACATGGCAGTCCACTTGGGGGATTGGCATTGCCACAGTTCAGCTGGTCTGTGTCACACCTGTTTGCAGGTTCAGTTCTCTCTTGTTCAGTTCCATATTTTCCCCTGCTCCACAGAGCATCCCCTGCCGCCCTTTGGTTTTAGGTTCTTTCCTCTTTTGCATGCTGTATTCACTGCATAACATTTGATTGTGTGTGTGCATATAGGTATATTTGGTTCTTGTCCTAATTACAGACTGTGATCTGATCTGTACACACCAGATCTGCATGTGCATTTCATCATGGTTACTGTTGGAGGTTTGCCTATCATGGCAACCAGCAGGCTTCTTGTGTGATGCCCTTCAGTATTCTTGTATGCAGCCTTTGCTAATGAGCTCATGTTGGTGGTGTGGCCTACCGGTTTGTGCATTGACACTTGTGCTAATGGTCATAGGTTTGATTCCTCTCTGTCCTCTTTCATTTGTTTGCCTGTCCTGCACAGCTACTTTTGATTCCTGTGACAGCCATATCTGTGCAGATCTGTGTTGTTAGCACATTGTACCCTTATTACAGTTGTAAACCATCCTTCTGTCCGTCTATGTGTGTCTGGCGGCTGTGTGCCATCCTACCCTGATTTGCATGCTGCTACCCCACGTCCTGTACTGCTACATATTTCTGCATTGCAGCTCTCCCTAGTTGCCTCTCCTGTGTGTGCTCTGCATGGCAGTGCTACTCCGCTGTCCTGTCATTACGCCTATCCAGCCACTTCTACCTCCTCTGCTGAACACGTCTTCCCATCCTCCCACTACCACCCCCTTCTTCCTGTGTCTACCTGCTAACTTTCAGGGAAATTGCCTGTCAGCAATAAACTAAATTCTGACCATGGGAAAACTTTGGGATTTTTCCTCCCCTTTTATTCTAAGCATGTTTCTGACTCAGAAAAGGTATGAAAGCCTGTACTTCCTCAGGAGGGGTTCCCTTGCTTGTTTGTGACCCTGCTCTAGCAGAAAGAGATGATAAAGCTTTACCTTTGCTTTGCAGATTGTTTTTATTGTGTATTTTACTTCGCTGTAGCAGCGAACTGGGAAAAGCCCAGTTGGGGCCTCCTACATCAAGAGGAACCTAGATACAGACAAATTCACATGGAACAATTGCAGTCAAATAGCGACCAACCTTAGTCCTCTAAAGTCACAAAGAGGTCTGGTTTTCAGGATATGCATAATGAATATGCATGAAGAAATTTGCATGCCT
The DNA here is from genome assembly GCA_033557465.1 of Ichthyophis bannanicus. Classification (NCBI taxonomy): domain Eukaryota; kingdom Metazoa; phylum Chordata; class Amphibia; order Gymnophiona; family Ichthyophiidae; genus Ichthyophis; species Ichthyophis bannanicus. The sequence goes on along the minus strand of CM066036.1, from coordinate 350,097,931 downwards.
ATTATGTCTGTCCTGTACAAATCACTATTTTAGAGTTAGGTAATTCCTATATTGTAGCAATAGTTTGCCTAAGGCAAAAGAAAACTACATAGACAAGGAGACTATTAAAGAAATCTTCAAAGGAACAAGGTTATGCAGACAGAGCAAATAAAGCTATTTTTATGTTACAGGACATTGTAAGAAACATACACCATTATGTAATATAGTTCAACCCTGTTTAATTACTCAAGTTGACACTCCTGTTCAATGTGAAGTGTTCCAATGTTATTGTTCTATGTAAACCGCTCTGACTGTAAAATAGAGCGGTATATAAAATCAAATCAATAAATAAATTTTGAGCAACTTATTCAGATAAGGTAGGGCAGCTAGAAACTGTTCAAAGCAAGCAAAAGAGAAAGAATATAAGCATAGCCAGACAAATCCAATCAGTATGAGCGCGATTCTGACATCGACGTCCTGGTGTCAGAACCGGACGCACAGAGTTAGCCAGGATTCTAATCCCGCAGGGCACGTCTAGCCCCTTGGGATCAGAATTGCAACCAGGCCTGTGCGTGCAGGCCAGGACCCCGATTCAGTCTGGCCTGCACGTACAGGCCTTGCCCAGATAACCCTGTCAGGGCTTTTCAATGGAGTCGCGGCGCCATGGTGTCCGGTTGCCATGGCACCACGGTTCCATTGAAAGGCCATGATCACCAGCCGCCGGCTCAGAAAGTGCATTCCCTGCAGCCTGATCCCCAATCTGGCCTCCCAAGGCCAGGGATGGGGGATTGTCCTCTGCCCCTTTTGAGCCCCAGGCCCGCCATCTCCTGCCGACTATGGGAACTTATTCCACCTCTGAGGTGGAATAAGTTCCCCGTTCAAGCCGCTGGCCTCAGATGTACAGGGTCGACATTGGAATCAGCCCTGTACGTCTAGGGCTGATGACTGCCCACTGCCCACCCTAATGCCACCCCGATCCGCCCCTGTCTATCTTTCCCGTACAATAAACGGGGAAGTCAATTAGGAAGGGGCCCAAATAGTGGGGATGGATGTCCCAACGGGACGTCCATCCCCACTATTCGTGCCTCGGAATGACCCCTTATACCTCTACCCCAATATTCTAGAAATCAAGTACAGATTTAGTTTAAAGGTCAATCTTGGTATTAAGAGCATATTAAGTAGGTTAGATTCTACTACTAGTACTATTAATCATTTATATAGCACTAAAAGGTGTCCACCAGAACAAACACAGAGAGAGCAATGGGAGAGATAAGAAGAGAAACAGTACAGCACAGCGCCCCTAAAACCAAGAGAAGACAGAGTGTCGAGGAGATAGTCAACAGTATCAAAAGCAGCAGAAAGATCGAGAAGAATGAGAATTGAGTGAAGATTCTTGGACTAGCCAGGAACAAGTCACTGGAGACTTTGGCAAGAGCCATTTCAGTAGAATGAAAGGGACGAAAACCAGACTGAAGTGGATCTAAGAGGGTTGAGAAGAGAAAACTTCAAGGCAGCAGCAAATGCTACTGCTCAGGAATGCGTGTGCATGCTTAGTTAGGATGGATGCTGGCAGTACAGGCTATAAAACCAGCTTTCATACACAGATGCTATGCATAACATTGATATCAGTTTATGTACTTAACAATAGCATTTATGGGAGACGCTAACCCTAGACTGTCTGCTAACATCGGGAGATGCTGAGTGGGAGTTGTTACCAGCTGCATACCTGGCCGGATCATAGCTCCTCCCTCCTGCAGCGATCGAGGATAAAAGGTCAGCGGGTACCACGGGTCGCGGCCACAGGTGCATGCCTAAAGGGGCGTGTCTTAAGGGGCATGTTTGGCCCCTCGTGAGCCCCTTAGGAGCACCTTGGAATCATCTGGAAGTGGTTCGTTCCTGTGTCTTCGAATGTGTAAGCGGAAAGCTAAGAACCGGGGCCTAGCTGTTGCTCAGGTGGTGAAGGGCCCCATGGATTCCCACCTGGTTAGTACTGCTGTTTTGCGAGCGTCTGCTCTTCAGGATCCAGGTGTAGGGACCACACCACTGTTCCCTCTAAGCTGTGCGCGTGTGCGCGCGCACACACCTCATCGAGTGAGCGCACATACTTTACAACAGAGCGCACAAAACTTACGGCTCTGATTCTGATAGAAAACAACACAGACGTCTTAAAATTTAAAAGTTATGATTGTAATTACTAGAAATTTCCCGCTTCATTTAGTAATTGTCTATTTTCATTTAATTTGATTAAAATCAGTGTGTGTACATACTGTATTCTGATGTGTAGTCAAATTTTAAAGTATATAACTCCGAGTGTCGTTATGTGGCGCACAAAAATTTAACCTTCCTTCAAAAGCTACACACAGCTGATATTTTATGCGCACACAGCCTACAGAAAATTAGAGGGAACATTGGACCACACCAGAAGCTTCCTTAAGTTCGGGGGTTCATACCCCTTCCCCCCAACCTAGCCTTGGTGGAAACAGCCATTCTTCAAATGACTCCTTTGTGCGAGATGGCAGTTTGTTTTTCATCTCCACCCCTCTTTCCGATGGTGCTTCTCTCAGGCAGACTGTTTTGACTGGTGTAGAGCTTCATACCCTTCTGGTGTGTCTTTGCCATCTCCTGACTCGATGCCAGCCCTTTCTAGTTCTGCCTTGACTGATATTTCTTTAAAAGATGTGTTTGATGCTATACATCGGGTTGAGGGAGTTCTCTCGGGCACTCTCACCCAGCTGTGTAGTTTTACTCATGACACTGCGAATGTTTTGCGTGGTCAAGGGCAGTCCTTATCGGCTGTGGATGAGAGGATCCGGAAGTTGGAGGGGTCTGCTGAGAGTGTTCAGGTTGTGAGTTCTTCTTATTTAAAGAAGAGTATTGTGCTTCTAAATAGGATGGAGAAACTAGAGAACCTATCTAGAGCAAAAAATTTGAGAGTGTTAAATTTCCCGATGGTACGCCTTCTCTCTCCACTTGAGCTATTTAAGAAATATGTTCTTGACACGTTGTTATGCTCAACTTTTGATGTGGCTTGTATTACCTCTGTTTATTATTTATCTCAGGGTGTGAGTGATTTAGCTGGAGAGGGAGAGGCTGTTGAGCAGGTGAACGTGGATGAATTAGATTTATTTATTTAGACAGATTTGTATTCCACCTTAATCTTCAATCAAGGTGGTCACGTTACATCACAATTGGAGGGTTACATTTAACATTAGGGTATTTGTCAACATTTAGACAGAACAATTACTTAACACCATTTAGACAGTACAATTGAAGGGTAACATTTAACAAGAGGGTGTTTAATAACATATATATTAATCTTGAGTGTGTAGGTAGGATGAGTGCGTGCCTAGTTGGCGGAGGTGGTTGTGTTTCTGTTTGGGTATGGGCTGTTGTCTAAATCTCCGTATGATTCTATAAATAAGAATGTTTTGAGGTCTTTGCGGAAGTCTGTGATGTTATCCATTGCCCTCAAGCTCGTTGGGAGGGAGTTCCATAGTGTGGACGCCAGTAGTGATGGAGCTCTTTTTAAAGTTGTTTTGCTTAGTTTTGTGATAGCCTGCAGGTGTGCCAATCATGTGGTCATTATTGGTTCTTCTTGGTCTATTGTTGATATCTTTTGTTATAACGTCTTGGAGTATGTCTGCTGAGAGATGGTGAATGATTTTGAAGATGATCATGAGTGTTTTGTATTTAGCTCTTGCCACCATTGGGAGCCAGTGTAGTTATTGTAAGACAGGGGTGATGCATTCTGTCCTTGGAGTGTCTGTAATGATGCGTGCTGTGGTGTTTTGCACCATCTGTAGTGGGTGTAGTGTCTGCTGAGGGAGGCCTTGGTATAGTGAGTTTCCATAGTCAAGCAGTGGTATGATGAGTGCTTGGCACACTGTGCGGAAGTGGTCCTGAAGGAGTATTGTTTTGATTTGTCTGATGGTCCTCAAACGTTGGTAGGCCTTGTTTGCGGCTTTGGTGATGTGGGATTTCAGGTTCAGCGCTCTGTCCAATGTGATGCCTAGATACTTAACTTCTTCTTTGACTACCATATGTTTGTCTAAGATGCTGATAGTTTGTGGAGGTATGAAGGTGGGGTTCCTGGTGACGAACATTGCCTCAGTTTTATCATAGTTGACCATTAGGTTGTTGGCTATGAGCCAGTCATTCATGTCTTCGAGGCATTTGGTTATTGTTGTAGTGTTTAGTGCTAGTAGGTTGATTGGCGCGTATATCATGATGTCGTCAGCATAAATGTGATAGTGTAGTTTATGGTGCTTGATGATGTTGCATATAGGCTGGATGTAGATGTTAAAGAGCATTGACAATAGGGCTGAGCCTTGTGGTATTCCTTGCATGACTGGGAATTGTAGTGATTTCTTTTGGTCGCATTTGACTTGTTGTGTTCGCCCTTCCAAGTATGATGTGGACCAATTCAGGGTGTTCTTACATAGTCTTACTACCATCAGAGCCATAACAGATCTTGCCCAATTCAGAAAGGCACTAAAACACCACCTCTTTCTTTTGCACTACTCTCAACCCACCAACCTAACATCACCTATCACACACCCAACTAGGAACTCATGAGTTACTGTCAACGCATGTACATACTGTAGATAAACTGAAATTGATGAACATAGTTCCCCCAGTTGAAACCAAGTTTTACTTCCTGTTCTTTGTAAGAGCCTAATAGGAGCCTATTTGGAACAGATCTGTTTTATGTAAACCGCGCTGATTTTTAAGAGTGCGGTATATAAGAACAATAAATTTATTTATTTATTTATTTTATTTTATACACATTTATATACCGCATCTTCCGGAGTTCAGTCGGGGTTTACAGTGAACAACAATTAACAAAGCATGTTTGTTTTACAAGGAACGTCACATTATAAGTATAATGATTAACAGAATATAAAATAAATAAATAGTCCTATCTGTTGTAAGTGATGCAGTAGCTTAGGGTGGGACACAGTGTCGAAGGCCGCCAAAATATCCATAAACACTAGCAAGAAGTTGTTTCTTTATGTTGTCAATGCCTCTTAGGAGATTGTCAAAGAGGGAGGTGAGTAGAGTTTCCATGCCATGTTGGGGCTTGAATCCGTGCTGATGGATGTCTAGTGGGGCGTTTATGTCAATATGGTCTTGAAGTTGTCTTTGCACTGCCTTTTCTATGATTTTATCAAGGAACGGCAGGCTGGAGATGGGGCGGTATGATTTTGGTTCGGATGGGCTCAGATTGCTATTTTTGAGTATTGGTCGTATCATTCCATGCTTTAGAGGTTGCGGCATGTATCCTTGTTGGCGTGATTCTTTGACGATTTTTTGAATTTGAAATTGAGAGCGCCGTCGGGCATGAGGAAGGGCTGCATGCCGCACTCCAGCGCAATCATCCCTTTAAATTGAAAGTGCCGTCGGGCGCAAGGAAGGGCTGCATGCCGCACTCCAGGGCATTCGGCCCATTAAATTGAGAGCGCCATCGGGCACGAGGAAGGGCTGCACGCCACATTCCAGGGCAATTGGCCCTTTAAATTGAGAGCGCCATTGGGTGCAAGGAAGAGCTGCACGCCACACTCCAGGGCAATCGGCCCTTTAAATTGAGAGCGCCGTCGGGCGCGCCCGCGCCTGAGGGCCTCGCCAGAGGGCCCTTTGGCATGGCCCTTAGCCACCGACCTGGGGGTTCAGCATCACGATCCTTCAAACCAGCTCCAGCAAGACAATAAAAATGCCAAAATACAGAGCAAACACAAAAGTAACTCCATAACTCGCATCCTGAACCCGACCATCTCTCGGTCACTACCTGGAACTACAAGTAACTATATTGAGCTTGTTTCCCATTCCTTGTGGACTTGCTATCAACTACTGATATAGAACCTAACTCCTATTGCTTGAATAGAATTTGCTTCCATTGCTTGCTTAGAACTTGCTACCCATCAAATGCATAGAACTTGCTTCCATAACCTGCATAGAAATTGATACACATTGATGGCATAGAACATGCTTCCCATTGCCTGTACTGAACTTGCTTCCCAATGTTTACATAGAACTTGCTTCCTAATGTTTGCATAGAACTTGCTTCCCATTGCCTGTATAGAACTTGCTTCTCAATGTTTGCAGAGAACTCGCTTCCCATTGATCGCATAGAACTTACCTCCCATTCCCTGATTGCTTCCCATTGCCTGCATAGAACTGACTACCCATTGTTTGCATTTGCTTCCCAATGTTTGCACAGAACATGCTTCCCATTGCCTGTATATAATCTGCTTCCCATTGTTTGCATAGAACTTTCCTCCCATTGCCTGTTTGCTTCCCATTGCCTGCATAAAACTGACTACCCATTGTTTGCATTGTAAAATAACTCACACTGAATAACATATTAACTCCAGTACTACTCCACTGATCGTATACTAACAAACCACAACAAATACAACATACAGATTAAAGACACCACTACCAAAGCAGAACTGCAGGAAAGAAGAAACTGCACAGAAAGAACAAACAAGTGCACAGTAACAAAAAAAGGACCAAACACCCACCACCTATAGGCCACAACTCAAGTTGAGCACAGGTCAGTAAAATACAAAATACATATAACAAAATGCACTCCACTACCCACTACCTCATGGCCTACCTCACACTCCTCCACATGTTTGCTCCCTGCACACAGGTCATCAGACTCAACGAGCAAATCCCACTGATCAACCTACATACCACCCAACCCAGATGCACATCATCACACTTATCCAAAGAATGCCAGCAACCTAAACATACAGCTCACAAAACACACAATGCCACACATATAATGAGGCAGCCATGAGGCTTTTACATAAGTGATCAGCCTGACCCTTCCCCCAAGCCATGAGGCTCTTACATAAGTGATCAGCCTGACCCTTCCCCCAAGCCATGAGGCTCTTACATAAGTGATCAGCCTGCTAAGAGAAGACATTAAGATTTCAGTAGGCACCCTTTCCCCACTCCAGGTCTGAGCACAATATCCCCTTGCCCAGAAATCAGCAGACCAGAGCACACCGGTTTGGACAGGTCACCCAGGTACCTTCCCCAGGGGCTGCTGATTGGTGGACAGGAAATACCTGAGGCAAATGGGATTGTAGAATGAGTTTGAAAATGTACAGTATATAAGGTATTGTAGGACGTCCCTCGGGGCTCAGAAGTTTTGTGGAGATTGCTGGTTTCTCTGTCTGGGCCTGTGCGCACATTAAAAGTTCCTGTTTGCATACCAGCCTGTCTGTGAGTTTTCCTACGGTGGGTGAGTGATAGAATAAGAGCTTTTTCAGCAGCTTTGCTGCATCATTTCTTGGCACCCCAGATGGGACGAAATTAAATTAAATTAAATTAAAAGCCTCTCTCATCACACCCACGGTGGGAAGACTACTGCTTTTTGCAGGATCGGGCCTTCACCAGTCAGGGACTGGCCCCTCCAGGTGATTAACGGTCCTTGGCTCCCCGGGCCACTTTGTGCTCCGGAAGGACACCTTGATTTGTCTGGCCAGTCGGTCCCTGCGGCTGACCCCACGATTGAAAACCATCTGGCTAGACTGGCATCCAAACCCTCTGTCTGATCAGAGTTCTGGTGAGTACTGCTACCTTACTGTTTTACTGTTTTGGCTAGTTCTGTATTCTGTATCTGGAAATCCTGGTAATTCTGGTATCTGGTAATTTCTGTGAACTTGTAGCAGCATGATCACCCGCAACGAGCAGTCCGAATAAGGGTCCTAGTGGCCCTGAAACCATTGCTCGTCCAGTCTGTTTGATATCTGGTAAATCTGGTAGGAATAGGGGGGGGGGGAAGGGGTTGGGCGCGCTTGAGAGTGCCGGTAAATAACTGCAGTATAAATGTAACTTTGCCACCTCGGGCCCCTTAAAAGTATTTAAAGCGCTGCCAAAGCTATTAAAAATTGCCTAAAAATTTGTATTAAAAATTTGTACTGACCGTAATTTGTCCGTGGACGCCGGCTGGCTCTTCCCCTTTGATTTGGATCTGTTCTTTTTTGGGGGTTTTGCGCGCCGCGGGCCGGCTGGCTCTCCCCCTTGGATCTGTTCTTTTTTGTTTTTTGCGCGCCGCGGGCCGGCTGGCTCTCCCCCTTTGATTTGTTTTTTCTTCTTCCTCCTGTTTGCCTCGTCGGCGCGCTGGAGCGTCCGTTTCGGGCCTGCTCGAGGTGCCCTTCTGTTTGCTGGGGGAGTCCCGATCTGTTTTCCCTGCTTCGGTTTTAAATCCGGATCTGTTTGACCCGATGCCTATCCCTTTTTTTAAGTCCAGGAGCAGCTGAGTCGGTGTCTGGAGGTGTGCAGTGCCATTGGTGGGGAGTGAGCTGAAGCCGGTGTGGAACACACGAGGAGGCAGCCATCTTGTGAAGACCATGTGTAAGCTACACCCAGATACTAAAAGGAACAGCACTTAAAGTGATTCTGGAGCTCCATCTAGTGGACATTAGCTGTATTTTCTCATACTACTATTATCCTCATGGTTAAAGTAATCCTGGAGCTCCATCTAGTGGACATTTTTAAAATAGCTAGCTATACTTATATCACAATTATCCAAATCAAATCTCATGCTGTGTATTTTGTAAATTGAATTTTTCCTGAATTGAGATTAGATTAGATGTGTATTTTGTAATATTGAATTTTTTCCTGAATTGAGATTAGATTAGATGACGTCTTTTGTAAATTGCTTTTTCCTGAATTGAGATTGGATTAGAAGATCTGTATTGTAAAATTGCATTCTCCTGAATTGAGACTAGATTAGAAGATCCACATTGTATACTGCATTTAGTCATTGAACTAGAATTTGAGCATGGGGTCGGGAAAGTCAAAAGTGCAAACGCCCCTGCAGTGCATGCTTTGCAATTTTAAATCTGGGTTTGGGGAGGATTATGGGGTTCCCCTCTCCCCCTCTCGATTATCTTTTCTATGTCAGAGGGAATGGCCAGCCTTAGTCAAGCTGTGGCCTCCCCAGGGGTCCACAGATTTACCCACTGTGTTTTTAGTCCATCAAATTGTAGTGAAAGAACACCCAGACCAGTTTCCATATATTGATTCATGGCTGGCCATATGCCAGCTCAGACCAAGATGGTTCCAGCGCTGTCACGAGGATCAGTGTAGAATAATGGTGGCAGCCATCGGTCGCCAAAAAGGACAGACACCCGCCCCTATCTACCAGGGGCGGGACTCTCCAGATATTCCTCCACGCCCCCTCCCTCTGCTTCAACCCCATGTCCCATCCGCACCACTGCAGAATCTGCCCATAGCTGAAGGGACAGGAAGACCTCCTCTTGGGGTGGGTGATGCCAGATTTAGGGAAGATTCTACGGATTCCGGCCCCTCATCTTCAGATTCCCCTTCCACATCCTCCACCCCTCCCACTTCTGGTGCCACCTCTAGTGCCACCATCTCCTCCCCTGAGAGCACAGAGGCTGAGCTTGGATCGTCCACCCCGGTAGCCTGCCGCCTGCGGTCGCATGATCTCCAATTGCCACTATGACAAGTACAGGGGCTCCCGTATATTGATGCTACTGGACAGGTGGCAGTGGGACCATCCAGCCTGATTTATGTCCCTTTCTCCACTATGGACCTGTTGAACTGGAAAACCCACTATGCTTCCTATACTGAAAAGCCCCAAGAACTGACAGATCTTATGACCAGTATTATGCAAACACACCAGCCTACCTGTTCGGACACTAAACAATTGCTTTCCACCTTATTCAATACAGAAGAATGGGCGCGCATTGTACGGGCCACCCTCGAGTGGCTGGAGACACATCCTGCCCGTGAGGGAGTTGTAAATCCACGGCAGCAGGCAGAGGCAGATTTCCCGAATAAAGACCCCCGCTGGGATCCGAACGACCCTGTTGGAGCAGTGGCTCTCACTCGTTTCCGGACTGCGCTCCTTGAGGGCCTTAAGAAGGGGGGGCAACGAGCTATGAACATCAATAAAATCGCAGAAGTTCTCCAGCTTCCTGATGAAAGTCCGGCGATATTTTATGAGCTCTGACTGAAGCATACCGATTATACACCCCCTACGATCCAGCGGCCCCTGAGAATCTTCGGATGGTGAATACGGCCTTTGTAGCACAGGCACAAGGTGATATACGGCGGAAGCTGCAGAAACTGGAAGGGTTTGCGGGCATGAATACAACACAATTGATAGAAGTTGCACAAAAAATATATGTAAATCGTGAGCAGGAGCAGAAGCGAGAGTCGGAGCATCGGATGAAGAAAAAGGAAGACTTCCTAGCAGCTGCCCTAGCCGAGTGACCACCAGTTCCAGCCTGGGCCAGAGGAGAAAATAGGGGACGAGGACGAGGCCGTGGATACGGGGGTCCGAGGTTTCCCCTAGGCCCCACTCAATGTGCCTACTGCAAAGAGGAGGGACATTGGAAGAATGAGTGTCCAAATTGTAACACAAGGTGAGGGAGATATCCATCCACGAGGGGAGTAAGAGCACCCGTACGAACTACACGGGAGCAAGACCAGAATGATGCTTTACCACCTCCACCGGGACCAGCTATCGTAGGCCTTGCAGCTATAGAACATTATGACTCAGATGGCTACTAGGCCAGACCGGGCTCCAAGTTTCTGTTGGGTCCCCAGGAGCCTATGGTCAACATGAATTTAGGGGACCAGAAAATGCAATTCATGGTCAATACCGGAGCAACACACTCAGTGGTCACCCAACAAGTAGCCCCGATCTCCTCCCAGTCAGTAACTGTTGTGGGAGCTACGGGGGAGAGGGCCCAGAGACCTTTCCTGCAAAACCGCACATGCCACTTGGGGGGACGGACCATCACTCACCAGTTCCTGTATATGCCTGAATGCCCCATATCCTTGCTGGGTCGGGATGTTCTGGCAAAACCCCAGGCCCAAATCTCATTTGGGTCTGACGGCCAGGCTGAGCTCGAAATACCCAGCCTGGGCCCAACAGTTTTGGTACTGTCCGTCCCCCGAGAAGAAGAAGGGCGGTTATATGAGAACAGGACCAAATCTGATGTGGCTACCCTGGATACGTGGGAATCAGTGCCCCCTGGAGTATGGGCTGAAGGAAACCCCCCCCAGAATGGCCATTAACATCCCTCCCGTATGCGTTGAAATGAAGCCGGGAGCCTCCCCGGTACATGTGCGACAATACCCGCTGCCGCGGGCAGCTGTGGAAGGAATTCATTATCATCTGGTGCAGCTACTACAGTATGGTATCCTGCGACCCTGCCAATTGGCATAGAACACTCCTTTGCTGCCAGTCCGAAAACCTGGAACCACAGACTACCGACCTGTTCAGGATCTCCGTCGTGTCAATGAGGCCACTGTGACTCTGCATCCAGTAGTACCAAACCCTTATACACTGTTGGGCCTCATCCCGGCGACTGCTTCTCACTTCTCAGTACTGGACCTAAAAGATGCCTTCTTTTGTATACGCCTGGCTACTGCAAGCCAGCACCTGTTTGCCTTCGAGAAAGAGGACCCTGCTACTGGCAGAAAGTCCCAAGTTACCTGGACTCGCTTACCACAGGGATTCAAGAACTCCCCTACCATTTTCAGCACAGCATTGGCCCAAGATCTTGCTAGTTTCCCTCCGGGGGAGCCCGGCAGACGAGTACTTCTGCAGTACGTTGATGACCTGCTAATCGCTGCTGACTCTGAGGCTGAATGTATACTGGCAACCACAGAGCTTCTCCAACTTCTGTATGATGCGGGTTACCGAGTTTCCAGAAAAAAGGCTCAGTTATGTCAGTCGGAAGTGAAGTATCTGGGATTCCATCTGTCAAAAGGAAGCCGACGGTTGGGGAGCGAGAGGAAGGAAGCAGTGTGCCGGATCCCAGTGCCAACAACCCGCAAGCAAGTACGTGCCTTTCTCGGGGCCGCTGGGTACTGTCGTATCTGGATTCCCAACTTCGCAAAGATTGCAAAGCCCCTCTATGAGTCTACAAAGGGCCCAGAGAAGAGCCCCCTTGAATGGGGTCGTGACCAACAGGAGGCCTTCGAACATTTGAAAAGGGCATTACTGTCATCACCAACCCTAGGCCTTCCGGATGTTACCAAACCTTTCACTCTCTACGCACACAAAGCAGCAGGAACAGCTTTGGGGGTCTTGACCCAACAACTGGGGTCTTGGCCGCGACCAGTCGCCTACCTGTCTAAACTGCTGGATCCAGTGGCCAAGGGATGGCCACCTTGCCTGAAAGCAATAGCAGCAACAGCCTTGTTGGTGGAAGAGTCTGATAAACTGTCCATGGGCCAAAGCCTTCTAGTCACCGTCCCACACTCAGTCCAAACATTGCTAGAGCATAAAGGAAGTCACTGGTTCACCAGCTCCCGGATGTTGAAATACCAAAGCATGTTATGGGGAAATCCCAGGGTGCAAATAACTACCAGCCAAGCCTTAAACCCTGCTACATTCATGCCTGTTGGCCCGGGACCACCTGATCACGACTGCCTGGAAGTGATGGATACAGTCTTCTCCAGTCGCCCTGATCTGACAGATGTGCCGTTAAGCAATCCGGATGAGACCTACTTCATAGATGGAAGCAGTCTGGTGTAGGAGGGCCGCAGGTGTGCGGGGTACACAGTGGTGACGATGGAAGAGATAGTCGAAGCTCAGCCTTTGCCCCCTGGAACTTCTGCACAGAAGGCGGAACTCATTGCCCTTACCCGTGCCTTATCCCTTGGGACTAACCATCATGTGAATATATACACAGACTCCCGGTATGCCTTTGCCACTCTCCATGCCCACGGGGCCCTGTACAAGGAAAGAGGGTTAGTTACTGCAGCTGGCTCTGAGATAAAGAACGGCCCCCAGATATTGGCCCTGTTAGACGCAGTCTGGCGTCCAAAAACAGTAGCCGTTATGCACTGCAGAGGCCACCAGAAAGGGAACAGTGAGATAGCCAAGGGAAATAGACGGGCTGATGTAGAAGCCCAGCGGGTCACAACCACATCCTTGTCCCAGTCCTTCCCAGAGGGCTCCCAGGATCTACAAGCCCCCCTGTTCCCGGTCCCACTAAGCCAATGGGCCAAGAGGTACACTACACGAGAACTAGATTACTTCTGTCAGGAGGAGGGTGGGGTGTTACACACAGATGGTTGGATAAGGTTGCCCAGAACAGGGACAGCTCCAGTGATAGTCATCCCAGACAGCCTTGCCCCAGCATTCCTATCATCCTTTCATCAAGCCACTCATATGGGCAAGACAGCAATGGAAACTACCCTCCACCCATATTTCTTCATTTCCTGCTTATCCTCGTTGGCAGCTGCAATTGTTAGACAATGCACCACATGTGCTAAAAACAATGCCCGTCAAGGTCCAAGCCAACCCCCAGGGGTCCAGTCTTATGGGGTCACCCCTATGGGAAACATCCAGGTTGACTTTTCAGAAATGCCCCGAGCAAATGGGTACCGGTATCTGCTAGTATTAGTCTGTACTTTCACGGGGTGGGTGAAGGCTTTCCCAGTCTGCACAGAAAAAGCCAGAGAAGTGACAAAGGTGCTGCTACATCAAATCATTCCCCGTTTTGGGCTTCCAGTAGTAGTGGGATCGAATAATGGACCTGCATTTGTGGCCCAAGTGGTACAGCAGGTAGCCAAGGCCTTGCAGATAGACTGGAAGCTACACACAGCTTACTGTCCGCAAAGCTCGGGGAAAGTAGAACGCATGAATGGCACCATAAAGAGCCAGTTAGCAAAACTGTGTCAGGAAACCTCATTGAAATGGCCCCAATTGCTCCCTATAGCTCTGCTTCGCATACGGTCAGCCCCACGAAAGGGTATTGGTGTTTCCCCCTTTGAAGCTGTGTACGGTCGCCCTGCACCCCTCATACAGGGCATCCATGGAGATTTAACTCAGATAGGTTCAGAAATAACCCGGCAGGAACTGTCGGCTCTCAGTTCTGTATTGCAGAAATTGCACCTGTGGATCCAGGAGCGACTCCCCATCAACCTGACTGAAGCGCTCCATACGCACCAGCCTGGTTCCCAGGTGTGGGTCAAGGAGTGGAAGAAAGATCCATTGACCCCCCAGTGGCGAGGCCCGTATACCGTTCTGCTGACCACCCCCACGGCTGTCAAGGTGGCTGAAGTCGCTCCGTGGATCCACCACTCTCGTGTCAAGGCCGCTGCACCAGAGGTTGTTCCAGCCTGGACCGCAGTCCCGATTCCAGATCAACCCCTGCATTTGAAACTGAAGAGGGACTCTTCTGCCCAGTAAGGGACTCTAACAGACTGCCGACGAGCTCTGAACCACCGGAGAGACTGATCTACGGGACCCCCTTTCCCAAAACCAGGAGCAGAATGAGAAGAGGTGCCTTAGCCTTACTCCTACCCCTGACATGGACCTGCTTTCAAACAAGCGCAGAGACTACTAACACAGCAGTTTTACTTGCCCAAACTGCTCTGAACATGACAAATTTTTGTATACGTAACTCTCTACAAACCGGGGTGTTTCTGTCAACCTCTCTTATTGCTGTACCGTCTAGTTTATGTGAAATGCAGAACTTCACTATGCTTGCTAATCTAAACTGTAAACAACCTGGGATATATTTTTCTACATTTTTCTACCATATTGGGGTTACCCGACCAACTTCTACACATTTCAACCAAGTGCCTTTTTCCTTACAGGTAGTTTCCACCCTAAATGCTACTGATTGTTTCTTTTTTGTCAATGCCAAGAGGGGAGGGTTCAATGTATCAAATACTGTGTTATCATGCAGCTCTGTTACAAAGGTATCCTATTCACATTCAGAAATGTATCTTCCCTTAGGCTGGTTTTTAGTATGTGGCAGAATGACGTATACTTACCTCCCCGCAAATGCCACTGGTGGTCCGTGCACTTTTGCTAGGCTTACAACTGCTGCCTTCGTCCGCCCCCCCCCAGTTATCCCCGCTCTGCCCCCATGCCCTCGACCTGTAACTCAAACGTAGAGCCTTACAGTGATGAGACAGCTCTTGGACTGTCACTGTCAATCCTTGGGACACCTGGGTAAGCCCTACACAACTCCATGGAGATAAACCGACTCGCTCGTTCTCTAGCAAAAACCCTTAACCTCACCTCAACCATACTAGCTTCCATAAATCACGAGCTGTCCGACCTACGTACAGCGATCCTACAGAATAGAATGACCATTGATTTCCTGCTGTTACGCCTCAACCATGGGTGTGAGGAATTCGAAGGAATGTGTTGTTTTAACCTCACTGATGAAAGTGTGTCCATTGAACGCTCAATCCAAGACCTACGTGAATTAGCGAAGCAAATCTCGGACCCATCCATGGGACTGGGGACGGGGTGGTTTGTCAAATTGTTTGGTTGGTTGGGGGGCCTTAAAACCCTAGCGATAGGAGTTTTCCTTCTCTTCCTAGTATGTGCCCTCATACCATGTTGTATCCCCATTCTTCACCGCTTCATTACCACCATCCTTGACACCCTGGTAGAACGCAAGGCTGCTACCACTGTCATGGCCCTGACCCAATACACTCCTCTGCGGCTTGCCTCCAGTAATACTGCCCTCTACCGCCCCTAGCGGTTGAGGTCTCACTTAAAAAGGGGGGAGTGAGGCAGCCATGAGGCTTTTACATAAGTGATCAGCCTGACCCTTCCCCCAAGCCATGAGGCTCTTACATAAGTGATCAGCCTGACCCTTCTCCCAAGCCATGAGGCTCTTACATAAGTGATCCGCCTGACCCTTCCCCCAAGCCATGAGGCTCTTACATAAGTGATCAGCCTGCTAAGAGAAGACATTAAGATTTCAGTAGGCACCCTTCCCCCAACTCCAGGTCTGAGCACAATATCCCCTTGCCCAGAAATCAGCAGACCAGAGCACACCGGTTTGGACAGGTCACCCAGGTACCTTCCCCAGGGGCTGCTGATTGGTGGACAGGAAATACCTGAGGCAAATGGGATTGTAGAATGAGTTTGAAAATGTACAGTATATAAGGTATTGTAGGACGTCCCTCGGGGCTCAGAAGTTTTGTGGAGATTGCTGGTTTCTCTGTCTGGGCCTGTGCGCACATTAAAAGTTCCTGTTTGCATACCAGCCTGTCTGTGAGTTTTCCTTCTGTGGGTGAGTGATAGAATAAGAGCTTTTTCAGCAGCTTTGCTGCATAAATAACACCCATTCATCATTCAAATAATAAACATACCAACCCAATCATAACCACAAAAATCAGGTGTGCCTTACTAAACGCCAGATCTAACAGGAACAAACCAAATACTATCCTTGACCTCATCCATGACAAGAAGCTGGATATAATATGCATCACCGAGACTTGGCTCAGATCAAGACATATTAAACCAAGTAACTCCAACAGGATATTCGGCGTTTAACTGCATCAGAGAACAAAAGAGAGGAGGAGGAGTACTAATACTTACCAGAAAAGAATACAGATTCAAAACAATCGCCACCACTAACACATTCGAATCCAACACACTCACTATAGCTAATAAGTACCTAAGCATCGCCCTCACATACAGACCACCTGGAACCACAACCGAACACCTCTCCACACTAATCAAAACAATATGCGCACATAGCAGAAGATACAAACCCCTCGTGGCACTAGGAGACTACAACCTAACATCTGCACCCACCAGAGAGACCGCAACGTTCATAAAAGCCATGGAGTCATTAAAATATTGCCAGACGATCACCGCCCCAACGCACCAGCATGGTACAACCCCGGACATGGTCTTTATGCCAGTACAATTAGTGGAACAGAACAAGACCACAAAACCAACAATCACACCAGTACCTTGGTCAGACCACCATGTGATTGAATTCACCATGACCCTGAATAACCCCACCCAACGCAAAGAAGATGAAAGAGCAACCAGACGGTTTAAAACATTTGACAAAGACTCATTCATAAACGAAATCACTCCACAACTTCAACAAGAATATGACACCCTTGACCTAAACCTAGAACAATGGAACACTATCATATCTAACGCAGCAACTGCCCCAGCGAGCACAGAACCACAAACACGCAAGAGATCCAATGCCCTATGGTACTCAAATGAAATCAGAATTGCAAAGCGCACACTCAGAAGACTGGAAAGAAAATGGAGACGGAACAAATCACACAACCTCCTAACCCAATACAGAGACAAGCAACTGGAATATAATAATCTAATAAATGAGCGTAGACAGCATCACCATACCAACCTAATCATGAAATCTACTAATAGACCAAGAGAACTCTTAAGCATTGTCCAAAAACTCACCAAGGACGACACACAACAAAGTACACACCACCTTGACCCACAAAAATATGCAGATTACATGATGTCTAAAAACACTAACCAAACATGCTCCAATATACCACAAACAAACTATTACAAGATTTAAAAAAAGCATGTGAGAGCTTCAGCATACCAACAAAGCAGCAAGTAGAAGACATTATATCTGAACTAAACACAACAACTTCACCATCAGACCCATGCCCAGTGGCGTGGCTCAAAGCTACAAAAAGCCAATTCTCCCATCATATTCAAAAAATCGTCAAAGAATCACTCCAACTCAATTTTTAGAAACTTCTTTAGATAAGGTAACTAAAAGGGCAACCTTATTGGTTACCTTTTTTTCTGAAAGTGAGAAGGTTGCTATTATGAAATTATATTTCGCTAATAAGGATGCTTCCTTTTGTGGAAGTCCTTTAATGATGTTTCCTGGTGTTGCCAGGGTTACCCAGCTCCGTCGGAAAGCTTTTTTGCAGATGAAATCTAAGGTTCTTGCTCTGGGAGGTCAGTTTTATTTAAAATTTCCTTGCAAATGTTTTATTACTTATTCTGGGAATAGATATGTATTTACTGAAGTGTCACAATTAGAGCAGTTTTTGGTGGGTAAGAACTCACATTAGAATTATTTAGATTTTTGAGTGGTTTAGGTGGGTAGCAAATTGGGGTCTATGAAAATTTTTTTTGGTATGCTTAGCTAGTTGTCTCTCATTCTAATGTGGTTATTTTGAGTTGTTCCCTTAGTAGCATTTGTTGAAACTGTATACTGCCTTGTATTTATGTGACGGGAATGCTTTTTCCAATCTTTACTTTGTATTCATAAAAATTCTCTCTCTCTTTCTCTCTCTCTCTCTCTATATATATATAAATTAAAAAAAAAACAATAGCATTTACAAGTAAGCTTCTTCTCTAAACGATGATTCATTACAGTAGAAATGTCTTGTTAATGTCGCAACAGCCACGATACATTCTGTTACATTTGTGGTGAGCATATGCTTAAGCCTCAAAGACGCAGCTTAACTGCACTTATTAAGAAAGCATTTGAGCTCTACTTCGGTTGTAAAGTTGGTGATCAAGACAAATCCTGGGCTCCTTATATTTGCTGTGCAACATGTGCTGTCTGTGTCAGAGCTTGGCTCAGAGGTACTCGGAAGTCAATGCCGTTTGCAGTCCTGATGAAATGGCAAGAACAGAAGGATCACATGACAGACTATTATTTCTGTCTGACCAATGTATCTGGCTTCTCTGCTAAAAATAAGAAATCTATTGAATACCCCAGTCTGCCTTCAGCCATGAAACCAGTACCGCATCGCAGCAGTATGCCAGTAATGAAGCCACCAGAGAAATGGAGCCTAGATGAGGCAGAGGAAGATGCCACAATGCACGAGCCAGATGTGGAAAATGATATGGATCCAGATTTGGAATTGTTTATGTCCGGTGTGCCTCATCTGATAACACAGTCAGACTTGAATGACCTGGTGAGGGATTTAAGTTTGTCAAAAACAAAAGCTGAACTACTTGGTTCAAGATTGCAAGGGGTTTGCTGTCATCGGGTATGAAAATTTCTGCCTTTTATATCCTCCAAGAAGATATGAAAATTTTCTTTGCGCAGGTTGACAACCTCTGTTTCTGCATTGAGATTGATGGGTTGTTCACGGCTTTGGGTTATGAGAGTATGACCCACAACAATGGCGCCTTTTTATCAATTCATCACTGTTAAGCCTGAAGACTGTCTTGTTACACAATGGCAATGTCCACCCTTCAATACCTATTGCATATGCAACGCACATGAAAGAAATCTATGAAAACATGGAACTGTTGTTGAAATGCATAGAGTGGAGGAGTAGCCTAATGGTTAAGAGCACTGGCTTACGAACCCAGAGACCAGGGTTCAATTCCCACCAGCCTGCCTTGGGCAAGTCACTTAACCCTCCATTGTCTCAGAAAAATCCAAGTTATCAATGCCCCTGTTTAATGTACATTACCAAGTTTAAGTTACAATGTAAACTGTTTTAATTGAAATGATAAAGCGGTATATAAAACCTGTTAAATAAAACAAATACAACAACTACAACTGGAACATCTGTGGTGATCTAAATGTAGTAGCACTGCTACTAGGAATGCAGCTCGGGTATACCAAGTACTGTTGCTTCATTTGCAAATAGGACTCCCATGCTAGAGAGTCTCATTACAATAAAAGGAACTGGCTGCTCCATAAACGTTTGGTTTCAGGACAGAAAAATGTGGCACATGAATCATCTGTCGACACAAATAAGAAATTTTTGCTTCCTCCTCATATAAAACTCAGACTGCTGAAAAACTTTATGAAAGTGATGAACAAGAAAGGGGAAGGATTTCAATAATTGAGATAGATGTTTCCAAGAATAACTGATGCTAAGATTAAGGAAGGCATTTTTGTGGGTCCACAAGTCAGACATGTCATCAAAGACAAGCGGTTCGAAGATCTGCTAATGGGGCCTGTGAAAATCACGTGGAAGGCATTCAGTAATGTTGATGAGAATTGTCTTGGCAATTACAGGACACCAAAGTATGTCCAGCTAGTTGACAACATGCCTCAAGCATACAAAACCATAAAGTGCAACATGTCGCTGAAAATTCATTTTCTGCATTCACACTTGGACTTCTTCCCTGCTAATCTTGGTGCAGTCAGCGATGAACATGGTGAAAGGTTTCACCAGGACATTGTGACGATGGAAAAGCAGTATCAGGGCAACTGGAACCCATCAATGCTGGCCAACTATTGTTGGACACTGAGATGAGAAGCATCAGATGCTGAGAACAAATGAAAATCAGGAGCAAAACATTTTTAGCTTTAGGTGAATTAGTGCAATATGTCAGCACCATTTTGCAATTAAACATGCTAAATTCAATCAAAATTTAATTTCATGTTTCTCCAAATTCCTATGTGATACAGTCAAGTGTTCTTTGTAATTGAAGATGTACTTTTCACTGTACTAATCAAATTGTTGTTCATGGTAAACCGCATTTGATCTTTAGGAAAATGTGATATAGACATTTGTAATAAATAAATAAATAAATCTGAAATTAAATTTGTGTTCATGGATTGGCCACTGTTGGAAACATGATACTGGGCTTGATGAACCTTGGTCTGACCCAGTATGACATTTCTTATGTTCTTATGTAAATGGAAGGAGGATAGCAAGGAAACTGACTGTGCTAGCCTTTTATTTTAAAAAAGGAGACTAGGAGACTATGATAAAATAAAGAAAATGGTTAAGAAAAACAGACCTAAGTGTTATTTAAAAATGCTGCCTTGGAAACCAGACCAGATGTGTTCCACGCTTTAAGAAAGGTGAAAGGCAGGCCAAACAACAGCAGCATGGCTTAAAGGTGACATCAGGGAGGCTGTTATAGTTAAGAGAAAATCTTTCAAAAACTGGAAAAAAGAGCAAAATGATGAAAAAACGAAATATCATAAGTACTGGCAAGTGAAATGCAAGGCATTGATAAGGCAGGCAACAAGAAAATTTGAAAAGAAGTATGCCATGGAAGGAAAGTGCATATTAAAAATGTTTTCAAGTACCTTCAAAACACCAGTGTGAGAGTCAGTTTAACTATTAGATGGCAGAGGGGTAAAAAGGGCACTAAGAGAAGACAAGATAGAATGGAGGAGTAGCCTAATGGTTAAGAACTCTGACTTGGGACCCTAAAGACCAGGGTTCAATTCCCACTAGCACTCCTTGTGGCCTTGGGCAAGTCACTTAACCCTCCATTGCCTCAGAAAAATCCAAGTTATCAATGTCCCTGTTTAGTGTACATTCCCAAGTTTAACTTTCAATGTAAACCACTTTGATTAAAATGATAAAGTGGTGTATAAAACCTGTTAAATAAATAAATAAGACCATAGCAGAGAAACTGAATTAATTCTTTGCTTCAGTATTTATTAAAGAAGATGTAGGAAATAGATCCATGCCAGAAATTATATTTCAGGTAATGTATCAGAAAATTTGAAACAAAGCTTGATAAATAGAGATAATGTAATATGACTATTTCATAAACCAAAGAGTAGGAAATCACCTGGACCAGATGGCATACATCCCAGGGTGCAGAAAGAACTGAAAAATAAAATTGCAAATCTACTTTTAGTAATCTGTGAACTATCATTAAAATCATCTGTAGTACCTGAGGATTGGAGAGTGGCCAATGTAATGCCAATTTTCAAATAGGGTTCCAGGAATGATCTAGGAAACTACAGACCTGGGAGTCTAACATCAGTAGTAGGCAAAATGGTAGAAAGCATTATAAAAAACAAAATTACTGAACATGTAGATAGTCATGGTGTAATGTCAGAAAGCCGGTATATAAATACAGCTAAATAAATAAATAAGCCAACAGGGATTTAGCCAAGGAAAGTTTTTTTCTCACAAATGTGTTCTTTTTTTTGAAGGTGTGAATAAATAGGTAGCAAAGGTGAGCCAGTTGATGTGGAAGTCAATTCCGATCGGGGCATGCCCGGCCCGTTTGGAAGTCCAAAATCTGGATGGGCCTGATCTGCATCTAATTCTGATCCTATGGGGCTATACATCCCTGTGGGATCAGAATCAGGTACAACCAGCCTGGATAGGCAGGACGGGCTCTGATTTTGGCCCACTGGACATCCTGGATCCTGCTCAGCTAGCATGAAGCCACGGTGCTGTTACATCCCATCACCATGTCATCATGACTCAATGCAGGAGCCCCGATCGCCTGCACTGCAACAAATGTCCTGTTCCCCACCACCCGACCCCCTGATCGGGCCTTCCAAGGCCGGGATCAGGCTGCAGGGAACTTCCTGCCCTGCTCACCTGTGTCCTGGGTTCTGGCCGGCCTGGTCACTGAAGTCAGAGGGGACTTATTCCACCTTCGAGGTGGAATGAGTCCCCCGTATAGATCACTGACCCAGAAGGTACAGGGCCAACACCAGAATTGGCCCTGTACGTCCGGGATCAGGGTCCCGCCTACTCTCTGCCCTCGCTCCTCCTCCAGCCCACCCCCTCTCGCCCCTGTTCAGAGCTCTCCACACATCTCTGCAGTATGTGCAGGGGGCTCCTTGTCTGGAATGCAAAGCTCTTGTCAGAAATTTTGACCTCCAGATTGGAGAAGGTGATTTTGAAGTTGGTTCACCAAAACCAGGCTGGATTTATGCCTGGCCTACATGGCGAGTGTGAGGATAGTGGAAGTGCTTTTTGAGAATTTTTTTTGTTTTCAGAATTTATTTTATAAACAAATTAAAGGTGTAGCAATGGGGTCAGCAATGGCCCCAGATGTGGCAAATTTGTATATGTTTAATTTTGAGGAGAAGTTCCTCAAGAATCATTTATACAAAGATAATGTTAAATTGTGGATCCGTTACATAGACGACATACTTATACTATGGAAAGGTACAGAGGACCTTCTATCTGAATTTAACATTTGGATTAATCAATTGGACACCAATTTAAGATTCCAAATTATGTTCAATTATGACAAAATAGCATATTTGGATCTTCTAATTAAGAAAGAAAATATAGGTTTTTCCACTTCTCTTTACAAAAAACCAACGGATAAAAATCATTACCTGCATTATAATAGCTTTCATAACCCTTCTCTTAAGAATAATCTTCCTGTGAGCCAATTTCTCAGGGTTAAAAGGCTATGTTCTAAACAAAGTGATTTTGAGCTAGAGGCATCCAATATGAAAGAAAAATTTTTAGCCAAAAATTATCCTATACAATATATAGAATCAGCATACAAGAGGGCTAGAGATACACCACGGTCTACCCTTCTTACAGTTAAAAGTAAAAAAACACACCAAGGGTTAGTTTGTCCCTTAACATATTCACAACATTCGGCAAGAATTAATACAATTCTCAAGAAAGAGTGGCATATATTACAAGCCCTACCGGCATTTCAAGATGCTCAGTTTTTAATTGCACATAAACGCAATGCCAACTTGCGGAATCTTCTCGTCCCTTCAGCTCTCACAGAGAAAAAATTTTTATCCCAGCACAAAGGACAATTCCAATGTGGTAAATGTTCAGTCTGTTTAAATGTTCTTCCAGTTAGGAATAGTTTTACCCATCCAGTGACATTGAGGAAGTTCCCTTTGACAGATTTCGCCAACTGTGACACCTCTAGTGTCATTTATGTCATCCAATGCCCCTGCAGATTATTATATGTTGGGAAGACTGTACGAAGTATCAAGACCAGGATCATAGAGCATAAAAGTTGCATTCGAAGAAATATAGAAGATAAACCCCTAGTTGCACACTGGAGAGAGCTCCAACATAAATTAACAGATATCAAATTTTTTGTGATCAAAAAAGTCAAACCAAACTGGAGGGGAGGAGATGTGAATAAAACGATTTTACAATTAGAGCAAAGGTATATCTTTCTTTTAGATTCCCTTGCTCCACATGGTTTGAATATGGAACGAGATTTTTCCGTTTTTTTGTAAAAGTAATTGATAATTAATTCATGAGTTTATTTATTTTATTTTTTCTGCTTTTTTGTAGATACATATATTTTTTATATTTTTATAACTTTTCAAGTTATTTTTTACTGGCATCTATTTTGAGGTTCTCCCTTCTATTCCCCATTGGTTCCTTTTGAATAGAGATTCATAGAAGTCGCATAGAAGGCATTTCATATACTATTCATCTACAGATGATTTTTGATAGTTTAGGCTTCCCATAGTTAAATAATGAAGGTATATCCATAGAGAATAGAATTTAGAAGAATGTGATTCTAACATGCTCCTCCCCCTTTAGAAGTAAATAGTATTTATAGCGCATGTGCAGAGACATTTGCCGCCTAGACGATTGCAGATTGAAGCGGCTCGCATTAGTCCCTTTAAATCGTTTGTATCACGGATTGGCAAAAGTTTCTCAGCGGTAAAACATCTCTAGGGGTTAGACCTTTCTTTTTAACATATATAATAGCATTTAAAAAGGTTATCGTCCCTATAATTATATTTTAAAGATGTTATCTACTACTGTCCTTAAATCTTTAAGTTCTAGTATCGATACTATAAACAAGTGATGGTTTTTGGAACGGAGTCCCTTTCGGTTTTACACTCAGGCTTGGAATACTTTTTAAAGAAAGTTTTTAATATAGAGGGTATTTTGTTTGAAGGTTTTAAGGAGTCATTCCATTTGCCTTTGTTTAGCGATTACAGTTTCCCGCCCGAGTAGCGGAAGAAGGCGCATGCGCCGGCGTTTTTTGCAGACAAGACAAGTGAGTTTCGTTTGGTTCCCCTCGGAAGGCCATGCGAGCCTATGTATATTTAATGCTTTGTTTTATAGCCTGTTCTCCCCTTTTGGAAGAGGGTCGTCTAATTGTTCTTAAGTTTTTATCAGCAATCTATGACCTACACGGAATGGAGGCAGTTTTATATCCAAGAGGTTGGAACGGGTTTTCAGATAGCGTCTATAAAGAATTGCAAATCATCTTCAGCAGTATTCTCTCATATATACACAATTTTCAAATATATATAAGAGAACTATATATATACACATTTTACAATTTATATTTCTAATCTTTTAATTAGACAGGATCACGATAAGAGCATCTTCTGTCTATGCACAGTTGTTTATTTTATCTGTTGATGAAAATCATACTTTTATGAATATATGGTGCTTATCTTATGTATGATTTTATTTATTTATTGAATTTAAATTTTATTAACATAATTTTATGATTATACGGCAGTTTTAAATCAATTTGAGTTTATGTATAATGGTTTTTAAGAATATATTTATGTTTTTATTTATTTATTTATTTATCTATTAATTTTTATATTTACAATTTCCCTCTTAATTATTCTATTATCAATTTATGATATAGATTTAAATTTGTGATGATTTGCAATTGTTTTTAGATATATTTTCTCCCTTATTAAGATTATGTATCAGATTCACTAGTTTGTTCGCTCCTGCTGCTCGTCTTATTTTTAATTCTTTTTAGTTACATTAATAGATAATTTTGATGATATAATTTTCACTATTATTTACTGTGATTATTATTATTATTTATTATTTAGATTATCTGTTTTAATGTATATTTATATGGTTTTAATGTCACTATTATGGTATTAGTTTATATAGAGGTCCACTTCTTACCTCTTAGCATGTCTCACCTTTATGTTGTGATTTTAAGGTATTCATATATAGAGGTTCATTTTATGCTTGTTATACTTGTTTTTTGCGGTTACATGTATTTAGTTTTTAATTTGATTTTATCAATATAATTTTATAATCATTATTATAGCGTTCCAACATTATTTATATTATATAATTTATTTATTTAATTATTTTTTACTCAATTCTATTATTATTAACATTATGATTTTCTATTATTATGTTATATTATGTTTTTATGTTTCGTTAGATGAATTTGTTTGTTCCTTTATTTTAATATATTATGTTTCTATGTTTATAGTAATTTACCTTACAACCCCTGACGAAGGTTACGAAACACGGCCTGTGTCGGGTTGCCTAGGTTTGTGAGTAAATAAATTTGTCTTCCACTATCCTCACGTCTTGGACTGTGTTTGTGCTTTTAACGTGAGTACTGCCTACTTCTTGGACAGTCTACATGGCGAGTGTTACATTTGATGTGGTCAGCCCAGAAGGAAAAGGTGCAATCTTTATTACTAGCAATAGATGCTGAAAAAGCTATTGACCAGGTAAATTGGCAATGTGGTATCTGGGTTCCTTTTTGGGAACCTGACAAATACTTGTGACCTGGATTGGCTGCTGTTGAAAACAGGATGCTGGGCTTGATGGACCAGTATGCATATTTTAAGTTCTTTTGTTGATAAGGGCTTTGTATAAAGAACCAAGGGCTTACATCAAGATTAATGGGGAGTATCTAGGTATTTTTAATTTGGAAAGAGACATTAAAACAGAGTTGTCTGCTATCACCTATTGTCACCACCAGAGGATGCTTTTCAGTATAAACTCCACTCCAGGTAATGCGAGTAGAACTATAAGAAGCTCAGTTCAGATTTTAATACACCACACCAATCACTGTTATGCCAATCTTTTATTTAAAATCCCCAGTGCTGAAGATATCAGTGTCGCCCGCTCTGTATATCCTCCAGCAACAGTTCCAAATGGCATAGTTCATGCATTTACTCTCCGGGATTAGTGCCCTCAAGGCAGAACTTTAAGACCAGAAAGTCTTTACAAGTCCTGCCAGCAGTAGTCTCAGTCCCAACTCATCAGGAGGAGATACTGTTTCATGCACATACCTCCCTCTTCCAGGATGGTAATGAATTGGCTGCCTCTAATCCAGTCCACTGCTTCCATTCAGCCTCCACAAACTTCAGCCATTACCCTACTGCCTCTGTAGTCATCCTGCTCCTGCATGGGAGAAAGAGTGCCCCTCTTCCTCTCGGGGGTTTATTCTGCACACAGCAGGGCAACAATTAACAAAGTAAGTTCAGCAGTGGTCACTGGGTTTTATCTCACAAACAGTCTCTGAATCTTATCCCCAAACAGTCTTTAAATGCACTTTAAGGCACAGTCCATAAGCTCATTACCTTGGGAAATATTCCAGTGGTGTTTATTCCATGTCCAGCCGGTCTCCACTCAGGCAGTTGCTCTCCATCTGAGAAGAGAATTGGCCAATACAGGTTGTCATGAGGCGGGTGTCAATACAGATGAGTGTTTAAAAAGAAATCCTGTTTCTTTTAAGGAACTAGGTGTGCAATTACCCCCAGGCACAGCTAGAGGGAGCAGGAACAGACATTCGGGAGTTAATGAGCCTGGGAACTCTGATGACTTGCACCTGGAAAGGAACCCGGAAGTCATCCCAAGGAGTTTGCTTTATAAATCAGAACAGAATGCTTGTAGGGTGGAGAAGGCTGAGAGGCACCTAGAGAACGCTGAGAGGCACCTGGAGAAGGCTGAGAGCCACCTAGAGAAGGCTGAGAGGTACCCAGAGAAGGCTGGGAAACACCAAGAGAAGACAGAGAATGAGAAGAACCTGAGGGGGAACAGACTTCACAAGGCTGGGAGCCAGAAGGCCCAAACTGACCCTGCTGCACAAGGGAAGTTTGCTAGAGCCAGCTCTAAGGTGAGAGTGTCTGCCACGCCCTGTTCTTACAGTCTGCCTGAATCCAGAACAGAGAGACAGAAGCCAAGAACCAGGGAGAAGGGTTCTGAGAAGAGCTTACAATCTCTGAAGGATTATTATCAAGTTTTACCAGGTCAGAAAGGAAAGCACTTTTATGGTCAGTTGGATTTCTTACCCAGAGAGAGAGGGGAATCCAGGACAAGTTTTACTCAACTGCCCAGAAGCACAGCTGTATCCAATGCTGGCAGGCAGAGGGCCTGCTATAGAAGGAAAGTGGCTGGAAGAGAAAACACTGTTGATTCCAACTCGTCCAAATCCAGGTATGAATCACTAACCAATGACTGTGAATACTGTGCTCCTAAAAGCTTTGCTAAAACCCGTGCCGCTTATGTGAGGGAAAAGAAACCAGATTGGTTTAATCAAATTCCTGCAGCCTTGAGAACACCTGGCTATGGGAAGCCAGACCCCAGAGTCCTAACCTACAAGTCTGGGTCAGACAGGGACAGTGAATATTCCTCTACTGAGTATAGCGAAGGAGATTCTATGTAAATTGAATACCCAAATACTGTTCCCTTATCTCTGCCAGAACTTATGGAATGTGACTTGTGCACAGCCTCAGCTCCAGAGTCTGTGTGCTCTGTATAGTGAAGAAGAATTAATGAAATTTAATTGCTGTTTGCTTGTACTGAATTCCAGTAGTGAAGCCTGCCTTAATTGTGAAGCAACAATTAAGCCACTATTGTAAATACTGGTACCTTTTGACACAAAGGACTTCCTGTTTTCAATGATTATCTCTTATGTTGAACCTTTGCATCTAACGGGGAATAAAAGCCTTATTTCCCTCCACCTGGTCTCATTAATGAGTGCTTCTAGGTAGTTGGAATCTGTGAGGTCACTTCTCTCAACTACGCCGAGTGAACTTACATTCCCTGGACTGCCTAGTATAATCTTTGCCCGGGGTCACCCCAACATTCTTAAGGCGTAGACGGGGCAGCCCTGCGACAAGGTCTAAGGCAGAACATAGCCATTAGGCCTAAATATGCTTACACATAGCTTAAATTCTGTTTGCGTTAGCATTTTGTGAAAAACAACACATGCCCTCTTCCTTGCTTTTTCCAGACACAGTTCCTCCTTATCTTATCTGAAGCTATAAATTTTATATGTA
This sequence comes from Ichthyophis bannanicus, assembly GCA_033557465.1. Lineage (NCBI taxonomy): Eukaryota > Metazoa > Chordata > Amphibia > Gymnophiona > Ichthyophiidae > Ichthyophis > Ichthyophis bannanicus. The sequence continues at coordinate 350,069,489 of CM066036.1, read as the reverse complement.
CTGGCCTTAACTGTAGGAGACAGATACATGGCTTCCTGACACTTATGCAGTCATGTAGCACACAGGTGGTAGAAAGTTTCAAACTCAACAAAAATATATTCGCCCACAGCTTAATCACAAGGCATTGATAAACTAGCCAATCAGCTACTAAGACATATATGAAATAGGCTAAGAAATAGTATATAAGAAGCATGAAAGCTGTACTGGGGATTGCTCCTTGTCCATGCTTGGACAATCCTGTTGCAACAGTTAAATAAACTTCGTACTTTTGCATTTCAGATGGTTCATGTCTGTTTCCTCTGCTTGAGAATGAGCCTGAGAGAGACTGAGTTAGCACTCGCTTCACAGTTTCTGGTGACTGTGGCAGAACCCTCGCAACCTACTCCTCCTTGACCTCGGATCCGGATAACACCAGCGTGCACCAATAAGGTCATAGTTACCGGGATTGTTTTGTCTGGGTCGTTGTGTTTGTGGTAGGGGTGGTAAGTGAGGGTTGTCTATAAGGACCATCTGTACTGCAAAATTTTGTGATTGTATTATTTACCAAAGTCACCAATAAACAGTGGGTCACCCGAGCAAATGTAACAAAGCCCTTAGGGTGTCACCCCACTATAAATATACTGACCGGGTGTGAGGAGATTTTTTTCTCTAGCAGGTTAGGTTTATTCACCTGGGGAATGGTCTCTCCCGCTATGTAGGGTTGTAGAGGTATTATCCACCCAGGAACTACTAGAGAACTTGACTGAAATATCTAAAGGCAGGATGGGAAATTCTAAGTCGAAAGATCCTACTCCCTTAACATGAATCTTGAATAACGGGTTGTATGGGAGGTACAGCTGGCCTCTCAAAAACAACCCTGATTAAATTGTGCCAGGTTGCCAGGCAATCTTATATAGCCACGGAACAATATAGATGGCCACCAGAAGAGTCTTTTGAACCACTAAACCTTTCCACTTTAAGATGCATCTTAACACAGCAGAGAATATGTCAACTTAATTATTATTACTTATTTGAGAATGCTATGGACTTTTGTTTGAACCATAAGAATCAGGCTCTTATGCCCAAATACCTCCACATGTATATAGTTGCATATGTTATGATCTTTTTTACGCTGTTCGACACTACACTACGTTAGTTAACTTGTTACACACGGTTCTAGCTTAAATATACTGTTTGTTTATTAAACTGTGTTTGTTTTAATTTATGATGTTCTATGTAAAAGTTATGACGTTCTATGTAAAACAAACTGCGCTTTGTTAATTGTTGTTAATTGTACACCGCAACTGAACTTTGGAAGATGCAGTATATAAATGTTAAATAAATAAATAAATAAATAAATACCTTTACTTGTATGGAGAAGCAAAGAACTGACACAGGCACTTCCTGATGTAGATCCAAGCTCACTGCCCCACCACCTTATGAGGATGTTAAATCTGACCTCTTGGAACCAATGTCTTTTGGACAACCATTGCGGTCTTCCGTTGATCAACCTGGGGCATCAGCGGACCAAAGACCCCAAGTGCCAGGAGATCAAAAGTCCCTACTTTAACATATCCTTACCTTGGGGACTTGTCTGGCTCCAATCCCCCCAGGGGAGAAAAATTGGAGGATGACAAGCAAACACAATCTGAATTGTCCACCCATCATTATAATACAAGGCTGGAAGCCGCAAGACAGAAATGTAAAGAAGACCCTAATTTAAAGCTCCTAGAGAAATGGTCAAGACTTGATGATGACTTTTCAGAGGGTCTTGATACACTGTTTCAACTGGAACCAAAATGTAGTTCAGAACCTGTACTTAATGTCCCCCTGAGGATGGTTCCCATGCCCAGGGAAAGCGGTGTTGAAGAACAATGAGTTTATGTTCCCTTTTCCATTGCAGATGTCTTAAATTGGAAAAGCACCACCCCCTGAAGGTGGGATGACCCTGAAGGAGTCATCTGCATTTTTGAAACTGTTTTTCTAACTCATGATGCAGCTTGTCGAGAATAAGCACCCTTCTGAAGGAAGGGGAGAGGCAAGAGGTAGTGGCTCAGGCAAAGGCCACCATTCCCAGTGTAGACCTCAAAAACAACAGACCCCAGGGAATAACTAAACAAATATAGCCTGAAGTTTTTGATCAGAATCCCAATTGGAACTATAACACCACCAGACCAGCATCAGCATCCAGCACAGGGAGTGGGCTGGGGATTCCCCCGCTCCCTGCACTGAGCACCAGGTAATCAGCAGCAGATCAGGCCCTTTAAAACACCAGCGCGAAGGCATGATCGGCCTCTGCTCCACCGGACCAGCATCGGCATCTAACACAGGGAGTGGGCTGGGGATTCCCCCGCTCCCTGCACCAGCCAATCAGCAGCAGATCAGGCCCTTTACAAAACCAGCGCAAAGGCGTGCATGCGCCTGGCATGCCCATGCCTGAGGACCTTGCCAGAGGGCCCTTTGGCATGGCCCTTAGGCGGGAGCCCTATCCTGGGAGTAAACCAACGACAGTTGGAGACTCGTGGACCCAAAACAGATCGCAGCATCGGAAGTTCCACGTTGAAGAGCTGGAGACTCCTGCACCCATACATAGCCGGTAGGTGTAGCACCTGCTCCTCTACCTAGCCTCACTGCTGCCTCATTGCTTGCAAATACATCTGCTGCATAGTGTGTAAACTGTAGACACTAATGCCTAACCACTTCAAAGATAATACATGCCGCATAACCTGCTATAGCTAATATGTACTGTAATAATATGTGGCTTAACCTGCTGTACACAACATGTGCTTTAAACAAGATATGCTGTAAATAGCAAATACTGCTTAGCCTGCTTTAGATAACATACACTGCTCAGCCTGCGGTTTCCACTGCCGCCTATTTGCCGCCCTTCTAATACCTCACTGCTTTATGGATAGCATTTGTGGCGTAACCTTTTCGACTCCATTGCTGAGATAATCTACCCACATAGCAACTCAATAAAATCCTGCACCAACTACCCAATAAGCAACCTAAAACACAGCAGAGCACCCATCTCCACAATACGTTAACTATCCTCCTGACCTACAACCACCATGGCCAGACACCATGCACTACTACTCCTCCTCCTCCTCTAGATAACAGCTCGTAACGTGGGGAGACTCACTACAACAAATTCAATGTCTGATCCCTACAGTGAGCAACATGGGGCATAGAAGACCTAACCATCCCCCGCACCACAGCAAACCACCCTCTGCAGCAAACCATCACAATCTGATCCACATAAACTGCCTGCCCCCACAAAAACCGAAGAGACGCAAGACTCCACCCCAGCCAAATCTGAGCAGCATGCTAATTAATGCCTGCTCCATCCATACCAAATGGCCTGCCTCACCGATTATATTGAACACCGGAATTTAGACCTACTTCTCGTCACCAAAACGTGGCTAACAGACGCAGACACAGTGATCACCAACCAACTAAAACCTCCTGGGTACGACCTCTTCAACTGCCCCAGAATAAACTGGCGTGGAGGCGGAGTCCTGATAATAGTCAAAAGCAACTTCCACTTCCATTGAACTTTAACACAAAGTACCACCAATCTAGACATCATCCAAATCTCAAACAAGACCCTAACAATCTGCCTCCTCTACCGCCCACCCTCTTCAAACACCGATAAGTTGGCCACAATCCTTGACCAAGCATGCAACAACAACATCCAATGAAAGCAGCTCTGGATTCTTGGTGACTTCAATCTTCCCTCTCTCCATGCCAAACACTCCACAGCATTCCTGGACGCAATGACCACAATGGGATACCACCAAATCATTCACACCTCTACCCACACTAAAGGCAACACCTTGGATCTCATTTTCGCCCCACAAAACCACAACACCCCAGACAATCAGTACTCTCCTCAGGTACACCCGGTGCCATGGTCTGACCACAAGGCCATCCTCTTTGACATTCCACACAATAACACAGAACAGCAATCTTCCGCAGCAAGCACACATGTGCACCGCTGATTCAAGCATTTCAACAAGGAAACCTTCCTCATTAACACGCTACATCACCTCAACCCCGACACTAATGATCTGGGCAATCTACTAGACAACTGGAACAACTGCCTTTTCGAAGCTGCACTCCTCCCATCATCCATAAAATCTGCCCACAAAAATCACACGGCAGTATGGTTCACCGCTGACCTGCGTGAATCACTAGTGCAACTTAGGAAGCTTGAATGCCACTGGCGATGCTCCAAACTGGCCAGTGACAAAGATGCCTACCTGAACAAACTACAACATCATAGAGGAATGATCAACAACAAGAGAAAGGAACATCACACCAACGCCCTCATGCTCTCTCTTAACAAACCCCATGAGTTCTTCAACCTAGTCAAATCACTCACAAAAGATCCATCCACAAAACAACCAATAAGCACTCCAAGCCCAGATGAATTTGCCACCTACTTCCAAAGCAAAACCACATCGTCAACAACCCACCCAGCAAAGCTTGAACTTCCCAAGACCCCCCTCAACCCCACCTGCTTTCCCTCACCGACCCTGGAACCCTTCTATCCATACCCTCCTGATCAAATAGAAAGAATCATCAGTGGGATCAGCACCACGACCTCCCCAACGGACCCCTGTCAACCCTTCTGGATCAAACAAACAAAAACCCTTCTCAGCCCAATCATAGCTAGAATTGTCGACATATCACTAGCTGAAGGCACCCTTCTGCCTCCATTGAAAGCAGCGGCCATCAGACCACTGATCAAAAATAACAAGCTTGACCCATCAGACGTCAAATCCTACAAACCCATCTCCAGCCTCCCCTTCCTAACCAAAATCATAAAAAAGATCATGTACCAACAGACCCAGGACCACATCGACTCCTACGCACCCCAAGATCAGCAGCAACACGGATTTCGGCAACAGCATGGTGTGGAAACCCTTCTCACAACTCTTCTTGACAGACTCCACACAGGCCTCGACAAGAAAAAACAAGGCTTCATCCTCATATTTATGGACATCGCCTCAGCATTCGACACGGTCAACCACAACCTTTTGCTCAACCAGCTCTGTCAAAAAGGCGTAAGAAGCTTAGCCTTAGACTGGTTCAAATTCTACCTATCTGACCGACAACAACAAGTCCGAATAGACAACCAGGCATCCAGGCCTTTCCAACAAACACAAGGGGTCCCACAAGGATCTTCCCTCTCATCCCTACTCTTCAACATCTACATACAGCCAATTTGTGCCATCATTCAATCATTCAACGTACTCTACCACATCTATGCCGACGATGTGTTACTATACGCTCCATTCACCATCGACAAGCCAGACTACTCGTCCATAGTTGAATGTTTCAACACAGTCTCAGATTGGCTCATGATATGCAACCTGAAGGTCAACACCAATAAAACTGAGGTCTTATTCATATCCAAAGACCCCACTTTTACCCCACCGACCTCCCTCAATGTGAAAGACTTTGACCTCATAACCAAGCAAGAGGTCCGATATCTAGGACTAACAATCGACCAACACCTGTCATGGGAGACCCACACTCAAAATATCTCCAAGACAGTCTACTATAAACTAAGAACCCTCCAGCACTTATGCCCTCTCCTTGAGACCTCGGACTTCCGCTCGGTTGCTCAAGCTCTCATCCTCCCTCATCTAGATTATTCCAACATCATCCTGCATGGTATGCCAAAGCACACCCTCCAGCCACTACAACTTGCCATGAACACAGCTGCCCGCACAATCCTAGCTGCATCCAGACACAACCACATCACTCCCATTCTAATTCAGCTTCATTGGCTCCCCATAGCAAGCCGCCTGATGTACAAAGCAATGCTACTCACTTTTAAGGCCCTGCACACAATGTCGGCAACTTCACTCACAGAACTGATTCAAAGAACACCGGAGACCAGAACCAGGAGAACATGCATGGCAAACGCTCTCATGACTCCAGCAAGGACTGTACCCAGTCAACCAAGAACCGCGCCTTTTCTCTATATGCGCCAACTCAATGGAATGCCCTACCACCAACGATATGTGCTATTACGGATCTTACAACCTTTAGGAAGGCATTGAAAACTCATCTCTTCCAACTGACACACAACCAACCACCCTAGACCATCCACACAAATGGAAACATATGTAAATATGTTCCTAATTATAACTCCTGTAATGTAAATATGTTTTCAGATGTAACTTCTGTAATGTACGGTAAATATGTCCTTAGATGTAACTCCTGTAATGTAATATGTTCTTATTTATACCTCAGATGAAAACTCCCGTAATGTAAATATACTCCTAGCTATACCCCAGAGGTAAACTCCTATAATGCAAATACATTCCTGGTTTCACCCCAGATGTAAACCATGTTAGAAACTATGTTAGATTGTAAACCAAAACTATGTTAGATTGTTAACCATGTAAGCCATATAATCTAATCACTATGTTATCTGTAAGTGTTGTTTGTAACACACATTCATATGTTTCATGTAAACCGCACTGATCTGTAATAGAGCGGTATATAAAAACAAATAAATAAAATAAATAAATAAATAAATAAATATTCCCTAAATATTTTAAGGCAATCGATTTTGGAAGGCTTTAAAAGAGTAGGTAGGGAAACAGTAAATTGGCAAAAGGTCTAGGAAGTCCACCAGGGAACTAATGAACATCCTGCTGACTTCTTCCACAGACTACGGGAGGCCATTAGAGTTTGGGGAGGGGTAGACCCCAATGAAGAAGCCCAAGTAGCCCTCCTCAGGGGTATCTTCAAAGGACAGTGTGTGCAGACATCAGGAGACATCTGGCCAGTAGAGAATACTTTGAGGGTATGAACCTGGATAAGATTCTAGGTGTAGCTACCTTGGTTTTTAATAACTGAGAAGCGGGAGATAAGAAAGAAGTTCAGAAAGAGCAGAAAGCAGTTAAAATGCTAGCTACGGTTCTAAACCAAGCACAGGGTCAACCATATGGAGCCCAGGAGGGTAGGGGGCTCATCCGGCCACAGCCAGATGAGCCCCCTACCCTGGCTACACCTGCTACTCTTGCAGTTCCCTGGACCACTTTAAATGAGACTGCCTGCAGAGACCGAGGGTCTCTTTAGGCCCAAGAATAGACCTCGGCTCCTTCTGAGGTGGGGGCAAGGGGGAGGTTGGGAATAGAGACGAGGTAGGAGAACATCCTTCCCATGAGTCCTGGGCGAACCTTGGCCCCATCCCCCAAAGAAAATCATATTGATTTTACCACAGATGGGGACTTTAGGTGTCCAAAATTCACAAGGAATCAATTAGGTGTCCAAAATTCACAAGGAATCAATCTTTTACTCTTTCCTCCACTAATCCTTTAGTTCCTCTTCAGATTGGAAAACCACTTATGATCTACTCCTGGATACAGGGGCTACCATGTATAACCTGTGTAAGAGAAAGGGAATGCCCAATCAGTGAATTTGGAATTAGTTATGGGAATTTCAAGCAAGCCTCAAGTGTGTCCAGTGTCACATCCCCTATAGGCCCAGATCGGACCACTGACTGTGCAACATGCTTTCTTGTTAGCAGAGAGCAGCCCTGTCAATCTATTGGGCAGAAACCTTCACTGTATGTTACGGGCCACTATCACATGTACCCTGATGCTATCTACCTTGATCTTCCCGAGGATGCTGTTGCCCAGCTCCCTCTTTTGGTAATGGAATTCGATACAACTTTAGCCTCAGATCTACAGGAACTAATGAATGCTATTCCCCACTGGCTGGGGCCACCAGTCCTCAGATGTGGGTCTCCTTAAATCTGCAGTTCCCTTTAGGATCAAGGTCAGACAGGACATCCCTTATCCCTCTGTTAGATAATACCCCCTCCCTCAAGAAGCAGTCTTGGGGCTGACTCCCATTGTTAAGGCCTTTGTATGGCAGGGGATTCTTGTCCCCTGCTCCTCTCCCTGTAACACACCCATCCTACCAGTTAGGAAGCCCAAGCCAGACCTGGAGGGAAAACTGGTTTATTGGTTTGTACAAGACCTCAGGGCTGTCAATAATTTTGTAATACCGAGACACCTGGTAGTAGCGAATCCCCATACTAAACTCACTGCTATCCCTCCTTTCATGGCCTATTCAGTCATAGCCCTCTGCTCCATGTTTTTCTCTATTCCAGTCCACCCTGATAGTATCTCTTTGCTTTCACGTGGGGCCCCATTCAGCTCATGTGGACACGACTTTCCCAAGGATATGTCGAATCTCCCACTATCTTCTCTGATCTCCCCCAAGATTTGCAAGATGTGCAGTTGCAGCAAGGCTCTTTCCTCCTTCTGTATGTTGATGACATCCTTGTATGCTCCCCCTTCAGACCTGCCTATGTATAGAATACCACTGACCTCCTCATATCCCTGGCCTACAAGAGACACAAGGTGTCCCCCTCTAAGATACAATTCAGAAACCCGAAGTTAAGTATTTAGGCCATATTTTGACCAAAGGAAAAAGGAAGCTGTCAGAGGACAGGATCCAAACTATTATTCATTACCCAAAGACCTTGACTAAGAGGCAGCTATGTGGATTTCTAGGTATAACGGGGTTTTGTAGAGCTTGGGTCCCCGGATTTGGGGAACTGTCAAAACCTCTAGTTGCTATGACAAGGAAAACAGAACCTGAAGACCTTGCATAGACTAAAGAGTCCGCTGAAGCTTTTGTTCAGCTCAAACATGCCCTATCAGTAGCACCTGATTATTGAAAGCCTTTACCCTGTTTGTACATGAACAAAGGGGGTGGCTTCGGGTGTTTTGATTCAGGATTTTGGCCCTCATAAGCAGCTCATTGCCTATTTTACCTGCCAGATGGACCCGATGGCCCAGGGGACCGTGGTCTGCCTTCGGGCCATTACTGCCACAGCCACCTTGGTAGGGAAATCCTTTTTGGCTTTCCAAACAGGGGGCCAGGAATCTTGGCTGTTAAGGCTTCCAACCCTATTCCTGGTGTCTCTGTTGGGTGTGGGACAAACTCATAGCCTAGTCTATTAAGGCCCTTTTCTATCTCCTTGCAAAAAGGCGGCCAATCACGCCCCAGAGTGCGCTGGGGGGAGTTACGCACTGCCATAAGGGCAAAAGGAAGGGCTTCTGTCCAATCTGTAGCCCAATCCTTTGTCATAGTGCGCAAGAAACCTTTGAGAGTCCTATTCATCCGCTCCACTTGGCCAGAGCTTTGCAGGTGATAGGGCGTGTGTAACTGCCTTTTTACACCAAACCAATTTTCAATATCCTCCCAGACACGTGCAATGAAGGTCGGACCCTGATTAAAAAGAACAAAAGGTACACCCCAGACAGGAATAAACTGAGTGAACAACAAATTTATGGCAACCCCAGCTGTCATACTGGTAGTGGGTTGTCATAACCTTTTTTACCCATCTGGAGAATAGACAAGTGACCGCCAGAAGAATACCACCTCCCTCCTCTGGCACAGGGCAAATCTACAAAACAGACTGCAAAATCAAAATAAAATGAGTTCGGAAGGCAGAAATCTTAATAACTGACCCTAAGCTGACCCTACAGTGCCAGTCCTGAAACAGTGCAGACATACTGTGCCAAAGAAAACAATAACAAGTTCAGGTGATACCGGAGAACCAGAAAGACATAATTTTTAGCCACAGCGGTAAAGCTCATGATGCAGAAACAGGGCAAATAGAAACAAAAGACCGTCAGGACAAATAAGCAGATGATCCTCTTTCCAGCAGCCCGAGCATCATGAAGTCAGAGTCTGGGTTTCAAAGAAAGTTTCTTGCTATCGCTGCAAGAAAGATGAAAGGGAAAACAAAGTCATATTTAACAGTGCTAAATAAGCAATGTCAGTGACACTGATACCAGAAGAGCGGCTTTTTGGTTTGCAAAATGGTTGTCCTTTGACACAAATCTCCAGCAGAAGGATGTCCTTTGGATTTCAAAACTGCAACTTGTGCTGGCAAGAGGCGCTGTAGAACAAGAAAATCAATAAGATTCAATTGCAAAAGCCACTACTACGTAGACATAGTGGAAGTCTCAAAGTCACTTCATCAATTCGCTTTGAGAAAGAGCCCACTGGCTTACAACCAGTCGGGAAAGCTCACAAAAGCACACAGATAGCAGAGAAATCAGAAATAGCCACAAACAAGTTGAATGGTATACAATAAACATGGCGCATTTCCCAGTACATTTCTACATTTAAAACAAACCTCCCACTGTGTTAATGTGGGTACAATGAGGCTTTCAGATTCTTCTTCCCAAGATGTGAGCATAAAGCGGAGCAGTAAGATCCGAGTCATGGCACAAACTGTGGGCTTTCTTTGCCCCCCCCCCCCCTCACCAGCAACCTGCAGGGCTCTTGGAGTCACAGAAAACTACATTCAAAGCAATGAAAAGGGAATCTAAAAGACAGCAATAAAATACCACACACTTCTATATAGATACACCAAAGCTTTGTGGAGAGAAACAAATAGAAACAAATTCTCTTGCAGTCACTCATTCTGTCCATGCCCTTTTAACCCAGAGAAACACTTTTTTCTTACCAGAGGTTAAATAGGTATGAAACTGAACTGCTTACTCCCACTAACATAACCTTTGTCAGGAATAATATTCTTAATCCTGCTACCTTGTTGCCACGTCCTGATGATGGTGAATCCCACTATGATTGTTGTCAGGTAGTACAGTTAGCAGAAAAACCTCATCCAGACTTACCGGATGTTCCTCTTGAAAATCCCAATGTGACTCTTTTTTGTGACGGTAGTTCTAAAATTATTCAGGCATTCCCCGAACTGGCTATGCCATAGTTAACCCAGATTCTCCAGATCCAGTATTGGAATCTGCGGCACTCCCCTCTAACTATAGTGCTCAGGCTGCTGAACTCATCGCCCTGACTCATGCCTATGAATTGGACACTGACCAGGCAGTTAATATTCATACTGACAGCCAGTACGCTTTTGGAGTCACTCAGTCTACTGGCCAATTGTGGAAACAACGTGGTTTCCTCACTTCAGCCGGCACTAAGATAGCTAATACCTACCTTGTTGATGCCCTCTTAGAGGCCTTCCAACTCTCTGAAACTATTTTCGTAATGCACTGCAGGGGCCATTCCCAGGATTCTGATTTCATTTTCTTAGGTAATTGCATGGCTGGTCAAGCTGCCCAGGAGGCAGCCCTATGTCTGCCACCCATTACAATGCCTTTGCAAGCCCCTGTCCAAATAGGTACTGATGTTCCCTCTGATCTTTGGTACTCAAACTTACCCACTGAGGTTACACAACAGTGGGGCTCATGAGGTCTTGCCAAACGGTCTGGAGGGCCGTGGACCACTTCAGACAGTAGAACAGCAAGACATACTCCTTATCTGTTACAGCTCTTGAGAATTCATACCAACGCATTCACTGGGGTGCCATGAAAATGGCAGATTCTGTTACTCGCCAATGGTTTGCCCCCAGAGTTCACTCTTTAGCTAAGCGGGTTGTTAAGGATTATCTGCTGTGTGCAAGCAACAATCCAAGGGGGGAACCAAAGAACCTCCAGGAGCTAAAACATGGGTTTTTGTCCCCTTTGATGATTACAGATTGACTTCACTGATTTGAATCCTGTAAAAAAGGTTTAAGTATGTGCTAGCTATTGTTGATCAATTGACAGGTTGGGCTGAAGCATTCCCAACCACCACTAAGAAAGCTTCAAAGGTTATTCAGTTTGTCATGATCTCTAGGGTTTGTCTGGAAGCTTCATACCCCATGGTATCCTCAAAGCTCAGGATAAGTTGAAAGAATGAATCAAACTTTGAAACGTCAATTGTTGAAACTTTGCAAGGAAACTAAACTAACATGGCTAGATGCCTTACCACTGGCTCTGTTCAATATAAGAACTGCCTTGAGAGATAGACTGAAGATTTCTCCATTTGAACTATTATACGGTAGACCCCCTACCTTTTATGGGCCTGAGCCACTAGAACTTCCTAGTTTTGTTTTACAAGTCTAACACTTGACTTCTTATATTTTACAGCAGCAGAAGCAACTCTCTTCTCTCCACAGGTATGCTCAGCAGTTCCAACATCTTCTGCTGGGCGCTTCAGCCCATTCCTTTCAACACAGAGGTTGGATCCTGGTGAAAGTGTATCACCAGCACACGCTGCAATCATTTTGGGAGGGACCGTTTCAAGTTCTAACAACACCAACTGCAGTTAAAGTAGCTACCTCGTACTAAAGGATCCTGGGTCCAATACACTCACTGCAAGCACTCTCCACCTCCAGACCTGACTCCAGAACCAGGAAGAGAAGAAGCTGACAGCTGGGTAGTGTGGTGAAGAGCGCCCTCCTGAGGAAATGGAGACTGAAGGAAATCCTGAAATGCAGCAGGATTTACACAGGATTTACAATCCTAAAAGGAAAAAAAAGCCCTCTTCTGGTGAGCTGAGAATGGAGACCGGCCCAGGGGAGGAGTTGAGCAGTGCTGATTGGGCACACCCAGGGGTTGGACGGGGTGTGTCTGAGAAAGAATCCCTTTATGAAGGGGAGAATGACACTGCTAAACAGAATGAGAAGGAGAATGAGAATGAGAGGAACTTGAAGAATGGAAACAAGAAGAACAGGTGGAAAGAAAGGCAGAAACAGAGTGGCTGGGAGAAACAGGAAAGCCGTGAGCAGTTGACCAGGAAGCAGTTTGGCTGCACGTCTGAGCCTGGTAGTAACAGAGGACCTGCAAGGATCTTAACAGAGGCTTGGAAAGGAAGTCCTACGAGAAGTGGACGAAGCCCTGCTTTAGAGTCTTGGGAAAAGGCAGAGCCCTCGTGGATATAGTTTGGACCGGAGAGACCCAGAAGCACTCGCAGCTGCAAAGCTTTTGAGCTACCTAAAAGGAGAGGAGCCTGGCAGAAAGACAGCAGTGTCTATAAGAGCCTGGATAGAGAAGGTAAAGTCCTATCTCCTATATTTAAGGCTGTTTTAAAAGATCCCAATTGTTACCCTGAGTCATGCAAGCCAAGAGCTGAAGGGGGAAACATTATTGGCTGGGAGAAAAACTCAGCGTTGGCTGACCACTGTTTGTCAGGAAACAAACAGGCTGAATTGCTCCTACAGGACTTTAAAAAATTCTTAGAATTGAAAGCAGGCAGACAGACAAAGCTGGATGAGGACAATAGTTCTATGCAATCAGAAGATTTTATGCAAGTGGAAAATACCTTACCTGTGATAAACTCTGACAATAATAGCATGGACTGTTCAATATGCTGTAAGGAAACAGTAGTATAACAAAGCTTGCCTGTACTTGTATGAAAAGAATACAACGTAATAGTTTCTGCTACCGTGCTCTGAGAACCTAATTGTTTGCACCTGACTTGAAGTTCACACTGTGAATGAAACAGTGATTGCATGAGGCTGCAATATATGTAAGTCACCTCTTGAGGCAGAGCTGAGTTAAGCTCCATAGAAGAAAAGCTAATCTCACTTTATGTTGTCTTATATTCCTGAGTTTCTTCTGTTACCTTTAAAGCACCATTTATGTTCATGTATCTGAATTTTGATGAGCTGGAGGAATCTCCCCAACACGAATAAAATATTCTTGCAAAGCCTTACCGTCTCTGGCGCAACTACATTTAACAGTGAGAGAAAGGAGAACAAAAACTACATCTCCCAACATTCCAAGGGAATAGTTTTAACCCATTCTTCATGGGACAATAGGCCACTCCTGCCCTTTAGCCCTAGGGCGGGGGCAGGAGCGTCGCAAGTGGCTTCGTTTCGAGGATTCAACGCATGCGCTAAAGGTGCCACGCGGAAGACCTACAGGAAGGCAACTGCCCAGGAGGAGCCCGGCTGCAGACTATCCAGAAGGGAAGAAGTCACAGCATCGGAGGGCTACTGGCTGCAACGTGGTTGAGCTGCCTGAAGCAACACCTAAGCCAGGTAAAAAGTATCCACCCGGGAGAGGTCAGGATACAGGGCAAAGGGGTGATTGCTGGGCCAGGTTGAAAAAAAAAAAAAAAAAAAAAAGAGAAGTTTTTTTTTTTTGGTTTGTGTGATACCGCACTTGGTTTGTGTGTCTTTGTGTTTATATTCACAGAGGTTCCAAGATGTTTCTGGATACCCAGGAAGTGTTTAAGTGGATGGCCACGCAGCTGGAGAGACAGAGAGACTTGACCTTGGAAACCCAAGAAAGAAATGCTGCTAGCCTTCAAGCGCAGCAGAAGCCATTATTGGACATGTTACAAGCATGGGTAGCCGAGCAGAAGAAACCATCGGAGACACCAACCGCTCCCCCAGGTTTTTCCGCAGCAGCTGCATCTAGCTTAAATGCAGGGACAATGTTCAATTTTGGACAATTGAAAGATACAGATGATGTAGATGATTACATTGAATGTTTTGAAAGAGTGGCACAGTTAAGCGCTTGGCCAAAAGCACATTGGGCCATTCGCTTTGCAGCGTCCCTTACAGGGGAGGCTATGGCTGCGTATAGAAGCATGCCACCTGATCTCGCTGGAAATTATGATGAAATTAAGAGAGTGGTCAGGGAGAGGCTCGGCCTTACTCCGCTAATTTATCACAATCTCCTGCAAGCAGTAAAATTGAAACAAGATGAAACCCCAAAAGCATTATGTTATAGGATTCGTATGCTGATAAACAAATGGCTTGATCCAGGGGGTAAATCTAAAGAGTCCATCATAGACAGTTTCATTGTAGAACAATATTTGAGTGCTGTACCCGCCGAAATGCGGACCTTTCTGATTTTGCAGAGCTGTAAAACCCCGCAAGAGGCTATTGACCTCACGGAGCGCTTCTTGGAAGCCAAGTTAATGGCCCATGAAGGCGGCAAGGCTCCTAACGGAACAGCGACATGCGAATCAGAAAGGAGGTGGAGGTTAAGTGATGAGACAGGAAGAATGTGTATGCCAACCATGAAGGGTGCAATTTCGCCTAGGAAATGTTTTAAATGTGGGCGAGAGGGTCATGTGCAGAAAAATTGCTATTTTAAAACTGCTTTAGTAGCAGTAAATGCACAGAAGGCCAGAGAAGGATTTCTCATTGAAGTAGAGGTGCAGGGAATTGCCACCACCGCGTTACTTGACTCCGGCGCGGAGCAGACAATGCTGTCCAAGGCGCTGTGGCAGCAAATCGAAGCATCGGGGGTAGCAATTCAGCCTGTGCACAATGTAAAAATCCGCTGTGTTCACGGAGGCACTTCATTATACCCCGTGTATGACCTCCAGGTGAAAGCGCTAGGAGCTATTAGGAAAGTCCCCATTGCAGTAGTGCCCAACCTACCAAACCATATGATTTTAGGGAGGGACTGGCCCCATTTTTATAAGGAAATGAAACAAGGCCTAACCTCTAAGGAAGCCATGGTTGCTACAAGAGCCCAGGTTAAGGACTCAGAAAATGGAGGAGACCCTACAGAGGAAGCTTTAGGAAGTCTTCCCTCACATGAGGATCTAATAGCCGCACCAGGAGAAAAAGTTAAGAAAACAAAACCAGAGAAACGTTATGAGAGACGTGATCGCTCTTGACATAGAGCGGAAACTTAGGCTGGCCAAGAATTACCCTGGGTGCCAGAAAAATTGGTGGGGAAATTTCCAACATTCCCCCATGAGCAACTAGCAGACCCTGCTTTGAGTCAGGCGTTCAAATGGGCCCAGAGCGATAGGGATACGCTGCCCAGATTCTTCCTTGATACAGGAATACTTTATAGAGAGAGCAAGGATCCCTATACTGGCACTGTACGCAAACAGGTGGTGGTGCCCGCAACTTTTAAAAACCTAGTTTTGAGGCTGGCCCACGACCATCCAGTCGGAGGACACAAGGGCATCCGGAGCACTTTAGACCAGATCTTGGCAAGGTTCTACTGGCCGGGTGTTTTTAAGGAAACCGCAAGGTTCTGCGAAGCATGCCCAACATGTCAGCGAGTTTCTGCAATCCATCCAAAAGAGGTCCCGATGATATCATCCCCGGTGATCACTGAACCAATCCACAGAATGGCAATGGACATTATCGGTCCTTTAATCAAAACTCCCCGGGGGTCTCAGTATATTTTAGTGGTCATTGACCAAGCAACAAGGTTTCCTTGGGCCATGCCACTATGCAGTATATCAGCTAAGGTTGTGGCGGCTGAACTTATAAAGCTGTTTTGCGAAGTTGGGTTCCCTCGCGAAGTCCTCACGGATCGAGGAAGCAACTTCCTATCTAAGTATTTAGCCCAAGTTTGGGAGGCGTTTGACATCCGCCATATCAAGACCTCAGCCTATCACCCACAAACCAATGGTCTCGTAGAAAGACAGAACCAGACTATAAAAAGAATGTTGCGCCGCAGTCTGGAAGGAGATATGGCCAATTGGGATACCATGCTCCCGTTTATCCTCTATGCTTGTAGGGAGAGGAAACAGTCATCCCTAGGGACAGCGCCATACGAGCTAATGTACGGTCGATCACCCCGTGGGGTATTAGATATCCTAAAAGAGCAGTGGGTAGAACCCGACATACATGAGGTAGGAGTACCTGAGTTCCTAAAGGACTTAAAAGGTCGCTTACGCCGTACCACACAGGTTGCGGAGGTCAATTTAAGGAACAGTCAGCAAAGACAGAAGTCCTATTATGACCATGGCACACGACCGCGTCAGTTGGCCGTAGGAGACAAAGTTATGGTGATGGTGGCAGGGCCAGACCCGAAGTTTGAGAACCAATGGAAAGGACCATGTAAGATAGTCCGGCCGGTGGGTCCAGTCTCTTATCTTGTGGAAAATAGGAGAGGACGCCAACAAGTATACCACATCAACCTTTTGAAGCCTTGGCATGATAGGGCAGCCTTAGCTCAGGTAGCCACCATTGTTCCCAGCACAGAAGTTCTGAAAGACACAGAGCATCTCCGAATCCATGAGTAGAATCACGTGCTGTGCCCCTGGTCAGAAGCCAGCCGTGATATCTTAAGGGGGGGGATCTGTGGTGAAGAGCGCCCTCCTGAGGAAATGGAGACTGAAGGAAATCCTGAAATGCAGCAGGATTTACACAGGATTTACAATCCTAAAAGGAAAAAAAAGCCCTCTTCTGGTGAGCTGAGAATGGAGACCGGCCCAGGGGAGGAGTTGAGCAGTGCTGATTGGGCACACCCAGGGGTTGGACAGGGTGTGTCTGAGAAAGAATCCCTTTATGAAGGGGAGAATGACGCTGCTAAACAGAATGAGAAGCAGAAGGAGAATGAGAATGAGAGGAACTTGAAGAATGGAAAGAAGAAGAACAGGTGGAAAGAAAGGCAGAAGCAGAGTGGCTGGGAGAAACAGGAAAGCCGTGAGCAGTTGACCAGGAAGCAGTTTGGCTGCACGTCTGAGCCTGGTAGTAACAGAGGACCTGCAAGGATCTTAACAGAGGATTGGAAAGGAAGTCCTACGAGAAGTGGACGAAGCCCTGCTTTAGAGTCTTGGGAAAAGGCAGAGCCCTCGTGGATACAGTTTGGACCGGAGAGACCCAGAAGCACTCGCAGCTGCAAAGCTTTTGAGCTACCTAAAAGGAGAGGAGCCTGGCAGAAAGACAGCAGTGTCTATAAGAGCCTGGATAGAGAAGGTAAAGTCCTATCTCCTATATTTAAGGCTGTTTTAAAAGATCCCAATTGTTACCCTGAGTCATGCAAGCCAAGAGCTGAAGGGGGAAACATTATTGGCTGGGAGAAAAACTCAGCGTTGGCTGACCACTGTTTGTCAGGAAACAAACAGGCTGAATTGCTCCTACAGGACTTTAAAGAATTCTTAGAATTGAAAGCAGGCAGACAGACAAAGCTGGATGAGGACAATAGTTCTATGCAATCAGAAGATTTTATGCAAGTGGAAAATACCTTACCTGTGATAAACTCTGACGATAATAGCATGGACTGTTCAATATGCTGTAAGGAAACAGTAGTATAACAAAGCTTGCCTGTACTTGTATGAAAAGAATACAACGTAATAGTTTCTGCTACCGTGCTCTGAGAACCTAATTGTTTGCACCTGACTTGAAGTTCACACTGTGAATGAAACAGTGATTGCATGAGGCTGCAATATATGTAAGTCACCTCTTGAGGCAGAGCTGAGTTAAGCTCCATAGAAGAAAACCTAATCTCACTTTATGTTGTCTTATATTCCTGAGTTTCTTCTGTTACCTTTAAAGCACCATTTATGTTCATGTATCTGAATTTTGATGCGCTGGAGGAATCTCCCCAACACGAATAAAATATTCTTGCAAAGCCTTACCGTCTCTGGCGCAACTACATTTAACAGTGAGAGAAAGGAGAACAAAAACGACATCTCCCAACATTCCAAGGGAATAGCTTTAACCTATTCCTCATGGGACAATAGGCCACTCCTGCCCTTTAGCCCTAGGGCGGGGGCAGGAGCGTCGCAATAGCAAAGGCCCCTAGCAGCTGGAGAAGGAGAGAAGACTCATAAGAACATAAGATATGCCATACTGGGTCAGACCAAGGTCCATCAAGCCCAGTATTCTGTTTCCAACAGTGGCCAATCTAGGTCATACGTACCTAGCAGTTTCCCCAAGAGACACAGGTTCCACAATGCTTGTACTGGGTCAAGCATTGATATCCTGGGTCCCTTCTTAATAATGGTTTATGGACCTTTCCTCCAGGAACTTGTCCAAACCTTTTTTAAACCCAGCTACACTAACAGCCTTTACTACATCCTCCGGTAACAAATTCCAGAGTTTGATTACACGTTGAGTGAAAAAATATTTGCTTTTATTAGTCTTAAATAGTTTACCCTTTAGCTTCATTGCATGTCCCCTAGTCTTTCTATATTCTGATAACATAAACAATCGATCTACGTTTACCCGTTCCACTCTGTTCATTAATTTATAGACTTCTATCATATCTCCCCTCAGCCGTCTCTTTTCCAGGTTAAAGAGCCCTAACCTTTTTAGCCTTTCTTCATAGGAGTATCCTTCCATCCGCTTTACCATTTTGGTGGCTCTTCTCTGAACCATTTCTAAAATCGCTATATCCTTTTTAAGATACGGCGACCAGAATTGCACACAATATTCAAAGTGCGGTCTCACCATGGAATGATAAAGAGGCATTATAATATCTTTTGTTTTATTTTCCATTCCTTTCCTTATGATACCTAGCATTCTATTTGCTCTCTTGGCTGCCGTTGCACACTGGGCCGAGGGTTTTAACATGGTATCCACAATGACGCCTAAATCTTTCTCCTGTGTGGTGGCTCCTAATGTGGAACCTTGCATCGTGTAACCATAGTTTGGGTTGTTCTTCCCTAGGTGCATAACTTTGCACTTGTCCACATTCAATTTCATCTGCCATTTTGATGCCCAGTCTTCCAATTTATCAAGATCCTCTTGCAATTTTCCACAATCCTCTTGTGTTTTAACAACTTTAAATAGTTTTGTGTCATCTGCAAATTTGATAACCTCACTCGTTATTCCACTTTCCAGGTCATTTATGAATATGTCAAAAAGCAGCAGACACAGCACAGATCCCTGGGGTACACCACTATTTACCTTTCTCCATTGGGAAAATTGGCCATTTAGCTCTACCTTCTTCTTTCTATCTTTTAACCTGTTCCTGATCAACAATCCAGTTCCTGAAGAAAGGTGGCTAGCGGAGGCAGTACCCAGTCTCGGCCTGAAGGTGAAGCTGAAAAAGATACCTAAATGACTATTTCTTGCTATCCGTTTGGTAAACCCACTGATATACAATAGATTCCCCTCCGCTGTTTGGTGAACCCGGAGGCTTTTTGTAGATTATACTGTAACTGTACTTATAAATTTATTTTCCCTTCTTGATATTACTTTATTGTTGTTATTTTACATTTAAAATGTTAGTTCCCCTTCTTTTGTTGTATGTGGCAATGATTGCTCCCGCACTTCTCGGATATGCTAGGACTCGTATTTGTCAGAAGGAAAGCAATTAACTGTATGCCTTTCTAATTTGATAGCAGTGGAATTCCTTCTCCTGACTGCCTCTTGTGAATACACTGAAGTACCGGCAAAACTGTGGCTGCCGCAGTTTCAAGGATTCTTCTCTACTTCAGTTTGTATATATGGCCCTTCCCTCTGTGGTCAAAAATTCCTCCAATTAGCCATAAAAAAATAACTTATAGAACTACAAACCACAGTGGAAGGCCAGTGGCAAGATTATATCCCCTTAATTGTACAAACCCAACGCCTCTAGGCAACCTCTTAAGGAAGATCTTATTTGGACCTTGAAGACCATTTTGCTCATTGGGAAAGCAATTTACATGTTAAGTTACTTAAGGAAGTGACAAAGACTGCCACTGGGGATTGTTATGTATGTACCTATGTTCCCTCCCACCACCAGATGGGAGTCCCCTTGATCAGTATCGAGATGGACTTTCTTTCTTTTAATGAAACCAAATTTATCCCTGCACTACCTTTTAATACATGCTCCTTCTTCCTCTCCTTGATGAATCTTGGACATGGGACCTTGTGCTTCCAAAAGGATGGGATGGGTCAGAAATTAGGAAGAAGTATCTGTGAATACAGATCTTGCTTGTTATCACCCTGTTTATACTTGTCAATTCTTCTTCACATATATCCTCTTTTAATCTAACAGAGATACTATGTGCAGGTAGATCTGACTGTGTTTTTACTTCTCTCCATTTAATTGTGTGGTTGATATTATGGAAACCCCCTCCTGGGACTTCTTGGATTTGTGGGTATAAGGCTTTCTCCACCTTTCCCTGATAGGTTCAAGGTTTATGTTTCATAGAGCAAGTTATTTCTGGTATTACTATCATCCCTTCTTTACCCAAGGGTTTGATATGAAACAGGAGTAACATGCAGACCCTGGACAAGATTTTCTGTGCCTATGATGGGGATTCTATAAGAAGGGCTATTATCCCCAGTATTGGGGTATTCATGAATCATGGGGAAATTTGGTCCCTTGCCTCCATTCGGTCTGCTTTTATGAATGAAACCACTGGAGCCCTAATAAACATCTGTGATGAATTAATACAACTTTGTGGTTGGGCACTGGACTATCTGCTTGTATCCCAGGGCAGAGGTTGCTCCCTTATAGCAATCTCAGGCTGGAGGGTCTGGGATTTCTAGTCCTGTAGGCACTCCTTGTGGTCTTGGGCAAGCCACTTAACCCTCCATTGCCCATGTTCCCCTGTAAGTATTAGCGTATGTGTCTCATATCCCTTCGTGTTAAATGTATCCCCCAATTGACCGCTTTGACCCGGTGAAAAGCGGGATATAAATACAGCTAAATAAATATAGGTAATGTGTTGTACCTTTGTTTCAGACCAAACCCTTAACCTTACAGCTCACATAAAAGCTATCAACTCTCTCCAGTCTCCCCTAGGTGATATTGCACATGATAAAATAGGGTTAGGTAATCTTTCTGACTGGCTAGGCATTTGCGGGTGGTTGCAGAAGCTTCTTGTCTTTACTTTCCTCATTATTCTGCTATTTATGTTGCTGCATCCAGTGCATTCCCAACCTTGTGGCCATAATGAAGACCTGTATTCCTTTCAAATCTCTCCAAATGACCCTAACATGTCCTGAGATAGTAGAAATTGAAGCACAATTACAGAGAGAGAGGGCATTGCTAGGACCTGAGGTTCCCTGAGGACCCCCTGAATAGTCACTGGGCCCATTGAAGAATTGAAGAACCCTGGGGTGGGAGAGGATGTTACAGGTCCAGGCTCCACTTCTCACTACCCCTTCCTCTATTGCCTCTGCATCTGAAACTTTAGCGAACACCATCCTGTTGCAGGTGGTGTTCGAAGGGGGGAATGAGAAGAAAATTGGCCAATACAGAACTAAGGCAGAACACAGCCATTAGGCCTACATATGCTTGCATGTAGCTTAAATTCTGTTTGCGTTAGCATTTTGTGAAAAACAACAAATGTCCCTCTTCCTTGCTTTTACCAGATGTCTACACAGTTCCCCCTTATCTTATTTGAAGCTATAAATTTTCCATGTAGTGGCTTAACTGTAGGAGACAGATACATGGCTTCCTGACACTTATGCATTCATGTAGCACACAGATAGTGGAAAGTTCCAAACTCAGCAAAAATATACTCGCCACACAGCTTAATCATGAGGCATTGATAAACTAGCCAATCAGCTATTAAGACATATATGAAGTAGGCTAAGAAATAGTTTATAAGAAGCATGAAAGCTGTATTGTGGGTTGCTCCTTGCCCATGCTTCGACGATCCTGTTGCAACAGTTGAATAAAAAACTTTGTAATTTTGCATTTCAGATAGTTCATGTTGTCTGTTTCCGCCACTCGAGAATGAGCCTGAGAGAGGTTAGTTAGTTCTCATGTCACACATCCACTCCTGGATTTCTTTCCCTGCTAACCCAGGGGAAATGAACTTGAGCATTCTCTGCTCTGAAAAACTCCACCCAGTTCCACTCTCTCCTGGGTGTTCTGTCTTACTCTGAATCACCTGGGGTTTTATCTATGGCAGGGGTCTTCCTATCCCTATCCCAAAGAATTCTGGGACATTTAGTGTGCTCTATGTGCTTTGTGTACTTGACCCTGCCACACTGATTTTTGCTTTTTAATAGAACCATTTGCTGTTTGGGTCCAAGCGAGTGCAAATTTAAGATGTATTCCTGTGGTGGGTAAAGATTATCTTATTTCATTGTTTGTAGATGGCGTACTTTTCACAGTATCAAGACCCAAAATAACACTTCGTATTTTAATATGGGAACTTTGTGAATAGGGGTGCCTAACTGGATTTATGGTAATATGCAGAAGTCTGAAATTTTAAAGATAAATTGTGAGGGACAATTGTAGGCTTACTTACCCAAAAGAGAAATTCTTATTTTGGTGGGCTGCACAAGGCATCAAATATTTCAGCTGCAATTAATATCCAACCTAAAAGATTTGTTTGTTGCTAATTATCAGGGGCTCATCAATCAGTTAGGACTTGATTTGAATTAATGGTCTCTCCTAGTTGGGAAGGGTGATCACTATAAAAATGGTGACTTTACTTAGATTCCTCTGTTTCAAACTATCTATTCCAATTTTGGAAAGAATCTTTAAGAAGATACATAGCTGAATTATTAAATTTATTTGGCAAGCCCACTGACTATTACCCAATGTTGCTAATCCATGTCGGAACAAATGATACTGCCAGGTATCCCTCTGAGCGTATCAAAAGCGACTTCATGACTCCGGGACAGAGGGTGAAGCAGTTAGGTGCACAGGTGGTGTTCTCTTCAATCCTCCCTGTTGAGGGTAAAAGCCAAGGCAGAGAGGCTCGCATCCTGGAGACGAATGCATGGCTGCGTGGATGTTGTCATTGAGAGCGTTTTAGTTTTCTAGACCATGGGATGCTGTTCCAAGGGTTGCAGAGCAGAGATGGCATCCATCTGTCCAAGAAGGGTCAATGCATCTTCAATCTACTGAAGAGGGTTTTAAACTAGACTCATTGTGGATGGGTGAAGAAAGCCCCCAGGTAAGTGAAAGCCCTCAGGTAAGTGATACATTAAATACCTTTATGGAAATGGGTAAGAGGGGTAACATATGGAAAGCAGTGTGTATAAATGCCCGTAGCATGGGAAATAAGATCCCTGATGTTGAAGCTTTGGTGGGAGTGGCCAACTTGGAATTAGTGGCAGTTAGAGAAACATGGCTCACAGAAAACCATGACTGGGATGTAACTATACCTGCCTATACTTTATTCAGATAGGACAGTGTGGGAAGAAGGGGAGGAGGAGTGGCACTATATGTAAAAAATACTATTAAAGCTTTGGAATTACAAGGCTTAAAAGGGAGAGAGGAGGCATTGTGGATTAAACTAGAAAGAGGGAAAGAGAAATCTATTTGCATTGGCGTGATATACAGACCTCCCTCACAAGAGGAAGAGGTAGACAGAGAGTTAATTGAAGACATATGCAGCATTGCTAGGAAAGGGGAAGTGCTACTGATACGGGATTTCAATATGCCAGATGTTGATTGGCACATTCCTGCTGCAGTATAATCTAGAAGTAAAGAGATCCTGGATTCTCTACAGGGAGAACTATTCAAGCAATTGGTAACAGACCCCACATGTGAAGGGGCCATAATGGACTTGGTGCTTACTTGGTGCTTACCAATGGTGCAAAGAGTGGCTACTAAAATGGTTAGTGGTCTTCATTATAAAGCATATGAAGACAGACTTAGCGATCTTAATATGTACACCTTAGAGGAAAGGCGGTATAGAGGTGATATGATTGAGATGTTTAAATACCTCCATGGCATAAATGTTCAGGGGGAGAGCCTCTTTCAATTGAAAGCAAGTTCTGCTACAAGGGGACATGGGATGAGGGTCAAGGGGGATAGATTCAGGAGTGATATGCGGAAATATTTATTTACGGAAAGAGTGGTGGATCCGTGGAATAGTCTCCCAGTGGAGGTGGTAGAAATGAGGACAGTAACTGAATTCAAAAAAGCATGGGACAAACACAGAGGATCTCTAAAGGAAAAAAGGGGACTGTTGTAGCTGTTGACATGGAAGGATCGACTAGATAGGCCATGTGGTCTTTTTCTGTCATCATATTTCTATGTTTCTATGTTTCTAAGGCAAGTCTCCCAGGGTGACACACAGGATATTTTATCGGTCTAAGAAGGAGGGTGGGGTTGCAGTACTGGATATCAAGAAGTATTATGTTGCAGCCCAGCTGAGGTCTATTTGTGAATGGCATGATCAACCTTAGAAGGCATTGGTAAGGACAGAGCATACATTAAGGGAGGAGAGGTTGTAGGTGACAGGATGGATTAAGGGAGGGGGAGGGCCACCAAGGGATTTGGGGAGGATCTATACTAGTCATACTTTGCAGCCGTGGGACAATTGGAAGAAGGGACTAATGGGAGGAAGCTGGGTCTCTTATGATGCTTATTCAGGGAAATACTGCATTTCCTCTGGGTGTGGAGTCTAGCGTCTTTAAGAGGTGGGAGGATTTGGTTTTAGTGAGGTTGGGGGATGTAAATGGGTGAGGGCAAAATATTAGTATTTGAGGATTTCAGGCGAATTTTGCCGTAGGAGCAAATGAGAGATTTAGGTATTTTCAATTGCGGAACTTCATACATAAAGGGAAATGGGTAGAGGAATTTAAAAAGTGATATACAGTGATGGAATCTTTATTTAGGGGTAAGTGTGGAAGGAGGGAGATAATATTAAAGTTATATAATGTGCTTGCGAAGGCTTCATTTGTAAAGGCCAGACACCACTTTTGGTGGGAAAGGAAATTAGGGGAAAATATTGAAGTTGAGGAGTGAGAAAATATATATCAGAGTAAATGGAAAGCATCCATAGCAGCTAATCTGATGGAGAACATGTTAAAAATGTTGTATAGATGGTACTTGACTCTAGCTAGACTGAAAATGTTTTATCCTCGAGTCAGTGATGAGTGCTGGCTTAAATGTGGACAGAAGAGTACTTTTTTGCACATGTGGTGGGGTTACCCTAAAGTGGGGGAGTATTGAGCACAATATAAGAAGATTGGAGGGTTGTGTCATGAAATGATTGCTAGCTGAATGGATGCCTGAGTGCTCCTGTCCCCCAAATACTCAGTTTTACATTGGAAATAAGGCACCCCTTTGAGATTCCAGACTCTTTTAGGGGCATTCCTAACAAGGACTCCATTGTAAGTAAGGTAATTCTGTGTAGCTTTTAAATACAAGCTCTCTGCTTGAAAGCTCTTAAAGGGGTTTTAGTTTTCATTTTTAAGAGTTAATTCTTTTTCTATATTGCAAAGAAGGAATTTTTTGTGGTGTTAGGCAAAGCTCTGTCAGTTTGAGTACATTGTTTTTTGTTCCAGCTACCCATTCACAGCTAGCTCTTTGAGGCCACTGGCCTCATCAGGTATTAATTGTCCTTGATTAGCTTGCTAAGCAGCTAGTGCTGTATAAGGGTCTACAGGGCCTTGCAAGTACTGGCATTCCTAACAGGGACTCCATTGCAAGCAAGATAATTCTGTGTGGCCTTTAAATATACAATCTCTGCTTGAAAACTCTTAAGGGATTTTAGGTTTCATTTTTAAAAAATAATTTTTTCTATACTGTAAAGGGGAAATTTTTTGTGGTGTTGGGCAAAACTCTGTCAGCTAGAGTTCATTGCTTTTTGTTCCAGCTACCCATTCATAGCTAGCTCTTTGAAGCCACTGACCTCATCAGGTGTTGGATCCCTCTCTACCCACTCCATCTCCAACCCACCCCATGTGAGCATTCTTGCTTTATAGGGCAACTCCCCAATCAGCTACACACAGAGACATAGAACAGCATTGTTAGAACACACTTAAAAGAGGCTAACTGCTTTTTCTCTTAAAGGACAGCTGAGGTACAGGTAGGGACTTTGGTAGGTCTCTCTCTTTTACTTTAACAAGTACCAAAGCTCCCCCAAGTAAACAATGGATAGGGAAAATCATATTGTGAAAGCTGTTGTCCTCATTACAGCTTCTACCTCTGTCCAGAGATCTCAATGCTAGTTGAAGGCCCGGTTCCATGTGTAGGATGCCTGCATGTTGAAACTCTCAGGAAACAAGTGGAGGAGCTCAGAGAAGAGGTGGCAAGGTTGAGAAGCATTCAACACTATGAGTAGTTCACTGATGAGATGCTTCTTGAAACATCAAAGCTTTCCAACAGAGGTAAGGATGGGAGGCTACAGAATGAAGAAAGTTGGACATGAGTCACCAGAGCCTGCAGAATCAACACTCCAACTCCTCCAGTCCTTGAACTGAAGAACCAGTATACAACCCTGAAAATGGAGGAGGATGAAAGCATCCCAGAAAAGGGAAGAACCAGAGCTCAAGCACCCCAAAGTTGCACAATCAGTGACCACAAGGAAGCGAAAGGTAGTGGTGGTTGGTGACTTTCTTCTGAGCGGTACTGAGCCATTCATCTGCCAACCAGACTTGATGTCCAGAGAAGTTTGCTGTCTGCCAGGTGCCAAAATCTATGATGCTCCAGAGAGTTTGCCAAGACTTATCAAGCCTACTGACTATTATCTGATATTGCTCATCTATGTCGGCACAAATGATACTGCTAGATATCCCTCTGATCATATCAAAAGTGACTTCATGGCTCTGGGACCGAGGATGAAGCAGATAGGTGTGCAGGTGGTGTTCTCTTCAATCCTCCTTGTTGCGGGTAAAGGCTGAGGCAGAGAAGCTCACATCCTGGAGATCAGTGCATGGCTGCATGGATGGTGTCATCAAGAGCATTTTGGTTTCCTGGACCATGAGCTGATGTTCCAAGGGCTGGAGAGCAGAGGTTATGTCCATCTCTGGGGAAGAGTGGCCTAGTGGTTAGGGCAAGTTACCTTGGGCTGGAAGGCCAAAAGTTCAAATCCCACTAGAGGACAGCAACCTTGGGCCAGAAGGACTTGGGTTTCTAGTCCCACAGGTGCTCCTTGTGGCCTTGGGCAAGCCATTTAACCCTCTGTTGCCTCAGGTACATAATCACATAGATTGTGAGCCCTTTTTGGGACAAGGGAAAAATATATACAGTACCTGAATGTACACTGCTTTGACTGGTAGAAAAGCAGTATATAATCCTAGTTAAATAAATAAATCTGCTCAAGAAAGGCTGAAGTGTCTTCAGCAGCAAACTGGCTAACCTACTGTAGAGGGCTTTAAACTAGATTTATTGGGGATGGCTGAAAAAAGCCCCCAGGTAAGTGAAACATTAAATACCTCTGCAGAAATTGGTAAAAGGGGCAACATCTGGAAAGCAGTGTGTATAAATGCCTGTAGCATGGTAAATATGATCCCAGATGTTGAGGCTTTAATGGAAAAGGCTGATTTGGATTTAGTGGCAGTTATGGAGACATACAGTAGTTCATGGACAAGCATGACTGGGATATAATTATATGGGCTATACTTTATTCAGGAAGGACAGGATAGGAAGAAAGGGAGGAGGAGTGGCACTATATGTAAAACATAATATTAAAGCTATAGAATTACAGGGCTTAAAAGGGAGAGAGAAGGCACTGTGGCTTAAACTAGAAAGAGGGAAAGAAAAATCGCTATGCACTGGAGTGATATACAGATCCCTCTCACAAGGAGAAGAAGTGGATGGAGATTTAATAGAAGACATACGCAGCAATGTCATTAAAGGAGAAGTGCTACTGATAGGTGATTTCAATTTGCCGGATATTGATTGGTACAACCCTGCTGCGGTGTCATCTAGAAGTAAGGAGATCCTGGATTCTCTACAGGGACAACTATTCAGGCAACTGGTAACAGACCCCACACGTGAAGTGTTTCTGATGTTATAGTGGGAGATCATCTCGCATCCAGTGATCACCAGATGGTGTGATTCAGTATTAGGACTAAGGCTGATAAATCCATTCAAAAACAAGCGTCTTAGACTTTAGGAAAACTAACTTTGCCAAGATGAGATAATACCTTAAAGAGTCGTTAGTGGGATGGGAACAGCTGAGGGATGTAGAAAAACTGTGGGAAAATTGAAAGGGGATATTTTAAAGGCAATAAACCTTTTTGTTAGAAAGGTAAATAAATGTAAAAGGAAATGAAGGTTGCTATGGTATTCAAAAGAAGTAGCTGAAAAGGTGAAGAAAAAGAGTGAGGCCTTCATGTGATACAAGAGATCACAGAGAGAGGAAGGCAAGCATATGTATTTGGAAAAACTTAGAGAAGCTAGCAAAGTAGTCAGGAAAGCAAAGGTACAAAAAGAAGAAATAGCCAATACAATAAAATGTGGGGATAAGACATTTTTCAGACATGTTAGAGGAGGAGGAGCAAAAGTGGTATTGTCAGACTCAAGAGTGAAGGGGAAGAATACTTAGAAGCTGATGAGGATAAAGTGGAAATGCTTAATAAATATTTCTGTTCTGTGTTCACAGATGAAGGGCCAGGAGCAGGACCTCAGAAAACACCCACAAATAGGAATAGAAGTGATGGGGAGCTCGAATGATTTTCAGAAGACTGTGTTTGTGAGGAACTAGCTAAACTAAAAATAAATAAAGCAATGGGACCGGATGGGATACATCTCAGAATACTGAAGGAACTTGAGGATTTTCTAGTGGTTCCACTGACTGACCTTTTCAATGCTTCTTTGAAGTCAGGAGTGGTACCAGAGGAATTTTGAAAGGCAAATGTAATCCCTTTACACAAAAGTGGAAGTAACGATGAGGTTGAAAACTACAGGCTGGTTAGTCTAACCTCTGTGGTGAGTAGATAAATGCTGCTAAAAGAGAGAATAGTGAGGCTTCTGGAGTCAACGGATTGCAGGATCCGAGGCAGTATGGGTTTACCAGAGGTAGGTCTTGTCAGACAAATCTCATTGATTTCTTTGACTGGGTGATCAGGGAATTGGACCGAGGGAGAGTACTATATGTGGTGTACTTACATTTTAGTAAAGCCTTTGACACCGTTCTGCACAGGCGACTTATAAACAAACTGAGCACTCTAGGGATGGACCCTAAAGTTATTGCTTGGGTTAGAAATTGGTTGAGTGGGAGGCAGCAAAGGGTACAGGTAAATGGAGCTCACTCTGAGGAGAAGGATGTTATTTATTTATTTACATTCTCTTATATACCGCGCTATTCTGCATCAGTGCGGTTTACATTGAACAAACTGAAATTACATTGAACAGTGAAGTGATGCAAGGATCTGTCCTTGGTCCAATTCTTTTTAAAATCTTTTTTAGTGATATTGTGGAAGGGCCAAATCTGGAATAGAGTAGACACCCAGGAAGGAATAGATAACATGAGGAGGGATTTAGCTAAGTGGAAAATTTGGTCTAGAATTTGGCAGCTGAGTTTAATGCTAAAAAATGCAGGGTCATGCATTTCGGCTGCAAAAATCCAAGGGAGCAGTACAGTGCATGGGGTGAAGTAGTTCTATCCACAAAAGAAGAGCGGGACCTGGGCGTGATTGTGTCTGACAATCTTAAAGTAGCTAAATAGGTAGAAAAGGTGACAGTGAAAGCCAGAATGATGCTTAGATATATAGGAAAAGGAATGGCCAGCAGAACAAAGGAGGTGATAGTGCCTCTGTATAAGTCTTTGGTGCAACCTCATTTGGAGTATTGTGTGCAATTCTGGAGACCACACTTTCAAAAGGTTGGAGTCAGTGCAGAGGGTGGATACTAAAATGGTTAGTGGTGTTCATTATAAAGCATATGAGAATAGATTTAAAGGTCTTAATATATATTCTTTAGAGAAATGTGGGAAAGATGATAGAGATGTTTAAATACCTCCGTGGCATAAATGCACAGGAAAAGAGTCTCTTTTTATTGAAAGCACGCTCTACTATGAGGGGACATAGGATGAGGGTGAAAGTTGATAGACTCAGGAGTGATATGCAGAAATATTTCTTTACGGAAAAAGTGGTAGAAGCATGGAATAATCTCCCAGTGGAGATGGTAGAGACAAGGACAGTATCTGAATTCAAAAAAGCATGGGAACACACCTTTGTATATAGTTTCCCCTATTTGCCAAGTTTATACTTCCTGTTAAATGTAATGACCAGACATATGTAAATTGTCGGATGTTTTCTGTTCAATGTAAACCGCGCTGATGTCTAATAGTGCGGTATATAAGAATTGTTAATAAATAAATAAATAAATAAATGGGACAAACACAAAGGATCTCTAAAGGCAAAAAGGGGACTATTGTAGTTGATATGGAAGGGCAGACTAGATAGGCCATGGAGTCTTTTTCTGCCGGCATGTTTCTATGTTTCTAAAAACTGGGAACATGGGGACTATGTCTGTGCCCAAAAAAAGCATATATGTCCAGCAAAGCAATGAAGATGGTATGAGAGAGTTGTAAGCCTAATGCACCCAAGATGACGGAGGAAGAACCAGCAACTATTTTTACCTTGCAATCAGAGGCTGTAGAAGAGCTACCTGAAACTTCATGGCTATGTTAGATGAATGGATGACAAAAATTCAGACCGTTATAGAAGAAATTAAAAAATGATTGGAGAACCAAGGTCAGTGATTTTGGAATGCAAAGGCTATAGATACACATGTTGCTGCAGGCTGGAGGCTGAAAACAAACTGCTGATGGAACAGGCAGAGGACCAGGAGAACAGAGGCAGATGTAATAACATTCAGTTGGTTGGGCTACCTGAATCTGTGAAGGAATTAGTTGTGCAAACTCCTGGAGTCCTGGTTACCGTGAAGCCTCAGAAGAGACAATGAGGCCAGGCGAAGAGTGATTATTACCTGACTGCTTAACTTTGCTGTTAAAGAGAAACTAATGGTCCACTATAGAAAGAACCGAGATCTGGAGTACAACAAAATTTTACTTTTCCAGGATTACTCAGTGCAAATAATGTCCAGTAGAAGAACCGTATTGTCATACTGTACAGACATGTTCAAGCGAGGCCTGAAATTTCGGTTGCAGTACCCAGAGAAAGTGAGCAAAAGGGAGTCGAGCCTCTCTCTCCCTCGACCTGATTGGCAGCACCAGAGGGGAACAGGCGGCTAAGCCCCTCCCGCTCCACCCCAGCAAAGCCAATCGGGCCAAAGACTGCACCCAAGAGAACTTTAAAATCCAGTGTGCACAGACAGGAGCTGGGCCTCTCTCTCCCTCAACCCAATCGGCAGCACCAGAGGGGAACAGGTGGCTAAGCTCCACCTGCTCCATCACGGCACAGTCAATCAGGTGTAAGACTGCACTCAACAAGAGAACTTTAAAATCCAGCATGCACAGAGGAGCCAGGCCTTTCTCTCCCTCGACCCGATTGGCAGCACCAGAAAGGAACAAGTGGCTAAGCCCCTCCCGCTCCACCCTGGCACAGCCAATTGGGCCGAAGACTGCACCCAACAAGGGAACTTTAAAATCTAGCCTGCACAGGTGTGCCTGTGCCTGAGGGCCTCACCAGAGGGCCCTTTGGCAAGGCCCTTAGGCGTGGAAATTAGGTGTTGTCGCCCGCTCACCTTCCCAGAGGCCACGGGCGTGAATAGAGTGAGCGAGGTAAAGTTCCTTGATAACTGTGGAATATTGTAATGAGGCTTAGCAGAGCCTTCTGGGTAATGTAGTTCCACAGCAAGTAGAAATAAGTAGTTGCAGTCAGAGTGATAAGGTCAAATAGGATTTATTTCCCTTCCCAGGGTTGGATTCTTAAACCATGAAAACAAGGTAACACAAAGGCCATGCGTCTGGAACTACAAACAAAGAATTAACTTGAACTCAGGCAATGCTTATCTTCAGCCAAAAAGAAATGAAAATGCAAAGAAAACAGTTTCTTTCCCAAAACTCCTTTTGTCTGTTTTCTCCTGTGAAACAGCCCTTGTAGCACTTTAACACAAAGACTGTATGCTGTCAGAAAAAGTATATGTACAATCCATAAATACCTCAGTGTCCGGGTCCTCATAAAAATCACACTGCATGTGTTCAATGTCTTGACCAGTTTCCCGTGGGCTAAAAACTTTATCTTGCCTGCCGGGTTCCTCTCTATAGCCTAAAGTATTTCCTTCCCCAAACAGCTTAGAGGAGTATGGGTATTTACCGTAATTGCTGCTGTTTCTCTCAACTGAGTCACAGAGTTCCTGGTAAGTGCAGGGAATTTGGCTATACTCTTCTTTCCTGCTATTAGGGAGAATACTCCTACCTTCTAACAGGTTTCTTCCAAGCTTCCTCCCTTGAGCACAGCTTTGCACAGGAAAAAACTCTTCCCTTCATGTTTGCTTAGCTTTTCTTTTGGGCAACCAATTAGCCTCAGGAAAATAATCCTCTCTTGCTGGGTACCTTGAGCTGTAAGGCTGGAATTGCCTTAACTGGGCTTCAGAGCAATTCTCTCTGCTTCCACGACAGCAGAGCTCTCTGGTGCAATGGTCAGCCGTGTACTGCTCTTCCAAGCAGTCTCCCTTGGGCTTCACAGCGCAGCACCGTCCTACCAGTCTCCTCTGGTCAGCCTGTCTCTCAAAGCTTCCTTCTTCGTTGAAGCTTTCTCTCTCAAGGCTTCTCCTACTACTGGGACTTCCTGTGTTTGCTGCTCTCTCTGTGTCTGCTGCCCCCTCTGTGTTTGTTGCCCCCTCCGGTAAGGGATTTTTAAATGTGTTGCATTTGGTATTTGTTTGGGCTCCGCCCCCTATCAGCTGTCCCCTATCTCTGGATGAGCCACGAGGTAGCTTTTGGTTTGGGCATTCCCTAGCACTACGTGAATTGGTTTGTGTACAGTTTCTATGCCAACCCTCCTCCATGTTTATTTCTGAGCTGTCAAAGTTAGCTTTATTCTGATCAAAATCTCCTGTCTCCGCGGGCTCTGATCTCTGCACCTCATGACAGATCCCCCGCCTTAAAATATTACGTGCTGCCGAACTTCCCATCGGACAGCGCGTAATCCTACCTTTGGATCTGTACCACTGCTCTACATATACCATACTGGCAGTGGCCGTCCTATCCTTCCAGGGTTTCAGGAGGTTTAAGTGATACACCTGTTGGCGACCCTTCGCATTCTCTACTCTATATGAGACCGGGCCCACCTTTTCCACTACAGTGCATGGCCCTTTCCAATGGGCCTCGAATTTTGGTCCTGGATCTGCCACCTGGACAAGCACTTTATCACCTATGCCCAATGTTCTAGGTTTTGTGCCCCTATCGTAATAGTGCTTTTGTTTCTGTTTACTGGCCTGTAAATTTTCCATCGCGGCCTTTGCCGTCCTCTCCAGACGTTCCCTCAGACCTTTTAAGAACTGAGGTACTTCCACCTCTGCGGTGTCTGGTTCTACCCACTGCTCATGTAGGATATCTAGTACTCCCCTAGGGGACCTACCAAACATGAGCTCGTATGGGGACGCTTTCAAAGAGGTTTGAACGCGTTCTCTACAGGCATATAATACGAACGGGAGTAGAGTATCCCAATCTGATATCTCTCCTTTTTTCAAACCCCTCCTAAGCATTTGCTTGATGGTTTGATTCATTCGTTCCACTAAACCATTCGTTTGGGGGTGGTATGCCGCTGTTCGTATGTGCTTTATCCCAAAAGCCTCCCAAACGGTAGACAAGTGTTTGGATAGAAAGTTGCTACCCTGATCCGTAAGCACCTCCCTAGGAAACCCCACCTCACAAAATAGTTTCACCAGCTCCTGGGCTATGATCCTCGCAGAGGTGTTCCTTAAGGGAATAGCCCAGGGGAATCAGGTGGCATGGTCCACTATCACCAGCAGATACTGGAAACCCCTGGGTGTTCGGGTCATCGGGCCTACCATGTCCATTCCTATGTGACTCATAGGTACCGCTATAGTGGGGGTAGGTACTAAGAGTACAGCTCTAGGTCTTAATGCTGTCACGCTCTGACATGGGGCACATGACTCGCAATACTGCCTGGTTTCTTTGAACACCCCTGGCCAATAAAAGCGTCCTAATATTTGGTCCAGGGTGCCCTGGATCCCCTTATGGCTACCTATAGGGTGGTTGTGGGCCAGACGCAACACCGTGGCCTTAAATGTCGTCGGCACCACCAACTGCTTTCGAACTGCCTCGGTATAAGGGTCAATACTTTCCCTGTATAAAATTTCATTTTCCAGGAAAAACCTGGGCAATGTAGGCCGGGTTTCCTGGGCCCATTCGAAGGCTCTCTTGAGCGCTGGGTCAGCCCGCTGTTCTGCAGGGAATGAAGGAAACTTATTTACAAGTTCAGCCAGTACCCACGGTAAACTTGCACCTGCCTCCAACTCGGCCCTCCCTCGGGTTCTAGACTGCCTCTCGTGGCGCCTCTTGGCCTTGGCCTTTCTGCCTTGCTTAATGGGCTCGTGCACTAGATCATCATGTGTAGGAAGGATATTTAAGTCTTCCTCATTTAACTCCCCCTCCTGGGATTCTACTACCCCCTCAGGCTCCTCCATGCCTCTAGACGATGTCTCTCCCACCCCTGAGTTCCCGAGCTGCGCCCGGGTGGAAACTAAACCTGACCGGGTAGTTAAACCTGCTACCAGCCCCTTATAAAAGGGTGGCCAATCCCTGCCTAAAATAAGGTCCCTAGGTAACGTCAGGATTATGGCTACTTGTATCACAGACAGTTTCTGTAGAGGATAAAATGAGAATGCACCATGTATGCATTTTACCCTCACCTGGCTTTCTGCTTGACTCGGGGGTGACAAACGGCACCTCTCAATGGCTTCCCAGAGCCTGCGGGAAATCATGCTCTGGTCAGCCCCCGAGTCAAGCAATGCCAGCGCTTCTACCCCCTCTACCTGGACATGTAGTAAAAATCTGGCGTTGGCTTGTCTACTCCAGACATGAGGACCGTCCGCTTGATACAGTCTTTCCGGAAATGTCCCGCTCTCCCACACAGATAACATTTTCCTTTACATACAAAGACATGCAAAGGGAGAGCCGCTGCCGGGACACTCCGCCCCCGGTGCTCCTGCCCAATCCGGGCAGTGGGAGCTAGCCCGCGACTGATTTAAAAGCGGTCTCCCTGCAAAGGGAGAGCCGCTGCCGGGACACTCCGCCCCCGGTGCTCCTGCCCAATCCGGGCAGTGGGAGCTAGCCCGCGACTGATTTAAAAGCGGTCTCCCTGCAAAGGGAGAGCCGCTGCCGGGACACTCCGCCCCCGGTGCTCCTGCCCAATCCGGGCAGTGGGAGCTAGCCCGCGACTGATTTAAAAGCGGTCTCCCTGCAGGGCGCGCCCGTGCCTGGCGGGCCCCGCGCCTGAGGGCCTCGCCAGAGGGCCCTTTGGCGTGGCCCTTAGGCAGTGGGCATTAGGCAGCGAGACAGAAGTCCTCTTTGGAGCACCATTGAATGGAGCACACACGTGGGAGCTAACCACCTAGGAACACCGAAGGAATCGCATTGATCCGTACACAACCAAGGAGGTAAGCCTCTAAACGTAATCCCACACATAGACGAAGCTGACATAAAGAACGAAGATCTGAGCCCGGACAATACTAGGGCACTACACAGTGTTTTGCGAACTACCTGGTGATAACAACCAATGACTGAGAAATGTTTACCTGTTTACTGTACTATAACAGACCACACGTTAGCTGCAGATGTGCAATAGTAACAACTGACTGATTAACACTGCTTGTACTGTGAATATAACGTATTACTGTTGATAATAAGAAAACCTTCTGCAAAGTATTGCTTGTCACTGTACCGTACATGCTGTTACTAGGCTACTGAACGAGAAATATCACTCATGACTGTAAAGTGTCTGATACGACTAGCCCTCTGACTGCAAAGTATTATTTGTTACTGTAACGTGCATGCTGATACTGAGCCTCTGACGGAAAATATTACCTATTACTCTGAGGTTACTGCTGTTACTAGGCCACTAAAAAACAACTTGAGTCTATAAAGAGTCTGTAGCTTTCAGGTCACGGCCCAAGTGCAACTGTCTATCAAACTGTGGAATGGCACCCCTTAGAGTTTTACTAAGTATATATCTGCTCCTACTGGTTCCTTCATATGCCTTCATCTCCAACTTCTACTACTCACTACCACACATATGCACTCCAATATATATGCTTTATCCCATACAAACACCTGTCCTCCCTCCACTCACCCCCTACCACACTACCTGCAATGGCCCAACAATCACACCATCTCCAAGGCCCTCTACTACCAGGCATAATAGGCCACAGCGGCACCGAAAACAAATAAGGGCGAATGTAGACAAACCCCTGCTCAAACAAAGCACCCACATACTTTCACCTCAAACGACTCTTGATGCATGCAACATCATACTCATTAATGCCAGATCTATCAGGAACAAGACCCACTTAATCCATGACATCATCATGGATGAGCAACCGGACATCCTCTGTATAACTGAAACTTGGATCACGGACACCGACTCAGCAATATTAAACCAGATAAATAAACCCGGATACAAATTATTCAACTGCCCCCGCACCAGCAAAAGAGGAGGAGGAGTTCTCATCATCGCCAAAGCCAACCTACAATTAACAACCACTTTCCAACTTTCAGATATGGACATCGATTTGCTGAAAGTTGAAAACTCAGCTCTATCCATCTGCCTAATATACAGACCCCCATCAACACAGCATGAATCTCTTGACATAGCACTAGAGAGCATCTCCACCACGCAACTCAGGAAATTCCAAATCATCCTGGGAGACCTAAATTTAACCTCCATTCCACCTACTCACGCAAAGACCTTCCTTGAAGCCATGGACCAACTAGGATATCAGCAACGAATAAATGAGCCCACCCACGACAAGGGTCATACCCTAGACATGGTCTTCACACCCACGACCCAGCAGGGAAACAAAGAAAAACCTCTAATAAGGATAACTCCAGTACCATGGTCCGACCACCATCAAATTGATCTTCGCTTAAACCTTCCTTCCTTACCCAAAGACGCC
This sequence comes from Ichthyophis bannanicus, assembly GCA_033557465.1. Taxonomy (NCBI): domain Eukaryota; kingdom Metazoa; phylum Chordata; class Amphibia; order Gymnophiona; family Ichthyophiidae; genus Ichthyophis; species Ichthyophis bannanicus. The sequence continues at coordinate 350,032,281 of CM066036.1, read as the reverse complement.
AAGGCCCGGAGAACGGCACGCCCGCAAAGGGGCTTCAGCAAATTAAACTTGGAAGATCTCATAAGCAAAATTACCACCCACATTGATTTGGAATGCATTGACCTCGATCTACTGACAAACAGCTGGAACGAGGGAATACAGGCTGCTTCACACCCAACATGGAAGACCCCCCCGATCTCAACTAAACACAGATCAGAACCCTGGTACACAGAAACGCTGACCATAATGAAGAGGGAACTCCGAAGACTGGAGAGAAAATGGCGACAAAACAAATCCATGGAACACAAGACTGATTACCTCAGGCACCTCACAAAATACAAAGGCGAGGTCAACTCTGCGAAAAGGACACACCACACCAACTTATTAAACAAAGCTATCAATAAGCCTCGGGAGCTATTCGAACTAGTAAAATCACTGACAAAAATACCTCTGGAGGACCACCGTGTGACAGTAATCAAACCCCAAAGCCTGGCAGACCACTACACAAGTAAACTCACTGCAGCCCCATCCACGCACTGCTTGAACGTAAACTACCCGGAACATCGCCTAAACAAGATGACCAAAGTAGACCAGGAACTAACATGGAACAACTTTCACAACATTGATGCTCAGCAAATTACCCAAATAATAACAAGCATCCGTACAACCACATCGCCGCTAGATCCCTGCCCAACTGCATGGGTTAAGGCGGCAAAACAAGATATTGCGAACCAAATATCACATATTGTGAACCAATCGCTCCAACAAGGAATTATGCCCACACAGCTCAAGAAGTCAATAATAAGACCAGTCCTAAAGAACAACTCACTCAACAAGGACGACCCAGCATCCTACTGCCCCATCTCCAGCATATCTTTCCTGGCAAAGATCATTGAGAAGTCAGTCCTATTACAACTACAAGACCATCTGGATGAACATGAAACCCTAGATGAACAGCAATACGGTTTCCGTCAACGTCATGGGGTGGAAACACTGTTGATAGCGCTGCTTAACAACCTCCTCAAGGGCCTTGAAGACAAAAGAAAAATGTTTATATTCATTTTCATTGATATCTCTGCCGCCTTTGATACAGTCCATCATGGAACCCTACTACAAAGGATTGAATCAATAGGAATATTGGGAACGCCCCTGAAATGGATCTCATCTTATATAACCAACAGAATGCCACAAGTTCATTTCAATGGCAAAGAAGCCAAAGCCTTCCAACAAACGCAAGGTATACCCCAGGGCTCCGCCCTCTCGGCACTACTTTTCAATGTCTACATGCGACCTCTCTGTAATATTCTACGACAGCACAATATCAACTACCACATTTATGCGGATGATATTATGCTCTACACACAGTTGGATTACGAGAATCCGAATTATACTCAGATTGAAACATGCCTAGCCGAGATGTTAAATTGGATACAGCAAAATAACATGGCGATCAACCATAAGAAAACTGAGGTCATGTACATCTCAAGAAAACCAAACTTTAACCCGCCTGCCTCTGTCACCCCATGTAACAATACATATCACACGAAGAATGAAATAAAATATCTGGGTGTAATACTGGACAGTAATCTAAAGATGGAAAAGCACCTCCGCAAAACCAACAAGGCCGTTTTCCACAAACTTAGAGTCCTACAACCCCTACGGAGCATCATTGATCCTCAAGATTTCAGGACTGTTGCGCAAGCGCTAATCATGCCGCACCTCGACTACTGCAATGCCATCCTACAGGGTCTTCCAAAAAAACCCTCAACATTCTCCAAATGGCCCAAAATGTTGCGGCTAGGGTCATCATGAAAAAGAACCTCACTGAGCACATTACCCCTGTACTAATCGAGCTTCACTGGCTCCCCATTGCAGCCCGGGTAAAATATAAAATACTAGTAACCACCTTCAAACTGATTCATAACATAGCACCATCCTTTCTTTCCACCCTTATCAGCACGCAACCACCCAACAGAAGCAGGCGAACTGTCCACTCAAATACACTCCATGTTCCCCCGGATATTAGATCTGTAAATACCACTACTAGCCAACGAGCATTCTCCTATTCGGCCCCGTCCAGCTGGAACCAACTCCCACCGGAGCTACGAGCTGTCAAAGACCTTATGGAATTCAGAAAGAAGCTCAAGACACATCTCTTCCAGTGCCAATACAGTCTGTTATAATCCCAGGGATAGAAACGATACCACCCAATGAAACATGGTGGCAATTTATGTAAATAAGTAAATTTATGTAAATAAGCAAATATGTAAATATTTGATGTCTGAATCATCCCCATATGACCTCCCACGTGTGCTGTGCTTTCTCCTCCAAATCAATGTGTGTATATTTTTAAATTTTGACATGATTGTACAAATCCGTTTCGTTAATCAAACCGCTACTGATCGCTGGAAGTAGCGGTATACAAATGTATGCTAAATAAATAAATAAATAAATAAAATAAATTATCATTAGCATTCATACTTTGCACATTATAGCTTTTCCCTTTGGGATACCTGCCCCCCTTACAATTTGCCATGCCTGCAGCCTGCATTACCCCATACCCCGAGGGGTCAGCTATCTGGGCCTCCAAGAACCTGTCTGCCAGACTAGCTGCTTCATCTGTAGATTGGCAGTTTTGTAAAGTGAGGTATGTTCTCATTTCAGTGGGCACAGCTTGGATAAACTGCTCCAAGACCACTGTGTCCAGTATACTCTCCAGGGTTCTCCACTCTGGAGTTAACCACTTCCAGGCCAAATTTCTTAATCTTTGCCGTAACGCTTTTGGGGTCTCCTGTGCCTTCAGGCGGGCATCCCTAAACATCCTCCTATAGTGTGAGGTAGTAAGCCCTAACCTATCCTTGACTGCCTTCTTTATTTCATTATAGTCAGCAGCCAAGGTTGCAGGCATCACCTTGTAAGCTGAAAGGGCTTCACCGGTAAGTGAAACCGCAAAGCGAGTTGCCCATTGCTCATTAGGCCATTTTAGTGCTTCCCCAATGCGTTCAAAAGCATCGATAAAGTCATCGACATTGTCATGCGGGCTCAATTGTCCTAAAGAGAAAGCATGACTAGCATGTAGTTCTAGCCCTGGTATGACCGTGGGGTTCTCAGTCACCAACTCCTGTGGTTTTCTCAACAACGCTTTCATAGCGTCTAACAGAGGTTTCTGTTGTTCCCTCATCATGTTGGCGCTCTGCTCCTGGATATGTTTCGCTAGTTCAAACTGTTTATCCCACTGCAGCTGCATCCACTGCATGACGTCTCTGGGCTCCATTCCTCTTGTCGGTACCTGTGAAAAAAGAAAGGAAAAACACCAAGTGCAGCTCCTTTTTTTTTTTTCTCTGCAGCGCCCCCTTTCCTGCACAAAATCCTCCCACACTTATGCCCTAGGTGACATTACCTGAGGCTTCGTGTAGAGGTCAGCATTCAGGAAAGGTCACTGTTTCTTTCACCAGCCGTCTGTCAGCCAACTTGCTTCAACAGGGGTCCTCTGGTGCTGTAGTTTCTTCACTTTGTCCTTTATTTCAAGGTCAAAATCCTCAAAACTACGCCAAATGTTGCCCGCTCACCCTCCCAGAGGCCACGGGCGTGAATAGAGTGAGCGAGGTAAAGTTCCTTGATAACTGTGGAATATTATAATGAGGCTTAGCAGAGCCTTCTGGGTAATGTAGTTCCACAGCCAGTAGAAATAAGTAGTTGCAGTCAGAGTGATAAGGTCAAATAGGATTTATTTCCCTTCCCAGGATTGGATTCTTAAACCATGAAAACAAGGTAACACAAAGACCATGCGTCTGGAACTACAAACAAAGAATTAACTTGAACTCAGGCAATGCTTATCTTCAGCCAAAAAGAAATGAAAATGCAAAGAAAACAGTTTCTTTCCCAAAACTCCTTTTGTCTGTTTTCTCCTGTGAAACAGCCCTTGTAGCACTTTAACACAAAGACTGTATGCTGTCAGAAAAAGTATATGTACAATCCATAAATACCTCAGTGTCCGGGTCCTCATAAAAATCACACTGCATGTGTTCAATGTCTTGACCAGTTTCCCGTGGGCTAAAACCTTTATCTTGCCTGCCGGGTTCCTCTCTATAGCCTAAAGTATTTCCTTCCCCAACAGCTTAGAGGAGTATGGGTATTTACCGTAATTGCTGCTGTTTCTCTCAACTGAGTCACAGAGTTCCTGGTAAGTGCAGGGAATTTGGCTATACTCTTCTTTCCTGCTATTAGGGAGAATACTCCTACCTTCTAACAGGTTTCTTCCAAGCTTCCTCCCTTGAGCACAGCTTTGCACGGGAAAAAACTCTTCCCTTCGTGTTTGCTTAGCTTTTCTTTTGGGCAACCAATTAGCCTCAGGAAAATAATCCTCTCTTGCTGGGTACCTTGAGCTGTAAGGCTGGAATTGCCTTAACTGGGCTTCAGAGCAATTCTCTCTGCTTCCACGACAGCAGAGCTCTCTGGTGCAATGGTCAGCCGTGTACTGCTCTTCCAAGCAGTCTCCCTTGGGCTTCACAGCGCAGCACCGTCCTACCAGTCTCCTCTGGTCAGCCTGTCTCTCAAAGCTTCCTTCTTCGTTGAAGCTTTCTCTCTCAAGGCTTCTCCTACTACTGGGACTTCCTGTGTTTGCTGCTCTCTCTGTGTCTGCTGCCCCCTCTGTGTTTGTTGCCCCCTCCGGTAAGGGATTTTTAAATGTGTTGCATTTGGTATTTGTTTGGGCTCTGCCCCCTATCATCTGTCCCCTATCTCTTGATGAGCCACGAGGTAGCTTTTGGTTTGGGCATTCCCTAGCACTACGCGAATTGGTTTGTGTACAGTTTCTATGCCAACCCTCCTCCATGTTTATTTCTGAGCTGTCAAAGTTAGCTTTATTCTGATCAAAATCTCCTGTCTCCGCGGGCTCTGATCTCTGCACCTCATGACAGTGTCCACCAAAAGCTCCACTGGAATCAAGTAAGGCACATTAAGTCTAAGGGGTATGTTTACTAAACCGTCTTAACGTGCAGTCTGTAATGTTATCGTGTGATAAGGTACCTTATCGTGCGATAATGGCGCTTTACAAGGCGCACAGGTACCTTATCGCGCGATAACGCGTGCTGCAGCACAAACGAGCGCTTAAGGCGGGGAAAGGCTCCCGGAGGGCGGAGGAAGGCTCCCCAGGGGCGGAGAGAAGGGGTCAATGGGTGGAGAGTGGGATGCGAGAGGCTCCCTGCACACTAACGCTGTGAAATCCGAGGCTTAAAACTAATGTCAGTGAAACCCTGGCGTTAGAGCTGATTTAAAGGGAAGAGAAACCATTTCTGTCAGCAATGTACAGCAAAACCAGGGAAACCTACAAAAAAGTGATAAGTGTGATACATGTGCACAGAACAAAAGGGCAAATAAACCTTGAAAATGTACAGAAGAAAATGTAAAAATAAAATAACCAAGCTGGCCAAAAGTGATATCAATGGGAAACATCAAAAAACACTCCCAAGAAAGCTCCAAAAAAGGATATGAATATTGGAAGGGTCTATGCTCCGTCCGCATACAAGGTGAATGAGCCCACAGTGTAATTGCGCTGAGCAGGGTTTCAGACTCCATCGGCCAGGTTTCCTATGGCGTGCACATGTTCCACAACAGCAGGGCGGGCATGTCATAACGGGCAACTGGACAGATGCTGGAAAAGGGGACACAGAGGGCTGCAGGCGGCACATGCTGCGGTGCAGCTGGCCCACAGTGCGGACTAGGGTGATGCCTAGCTGGCCCATAGAAATGCTGAAACAGTAGAGCAGCCAGACAGCAACTTCTGAGGGCCCAAAATGGGCATGAGTGTGCTTCCCACAGTGTCACAGGGGATAGTACCCAGCAGGTACCCTGAAGGGCACGGAACATTGGCATGCAGTGCTGGGGGGAAGCGTGGACAGCTATGCAGGCACCCCTACCCCAGAACCCGCACCATAGGCAGCTGCCTACCTGCACACTGGATGGCCTGAGACTGCGCTCCACCAGCACCACCAGCAGAAGGGCATGTCAGCATGGTGGCAGAGGGATACCGGTGGTGGAGGGGGCAGTGGCAGCTACCCAGAGCAGACCATGGCCTAGCCCTGTGTAGGTGGGTGCCATGCACTGCAACAGACAGGCCCTGTCTGATGAACAGTCATAGCATCACCAGGGAATGCACTGTCTCTGTGGCAACACAGTGGTGCAGTACACACAGCCAGTGTGTTCAGAAGCAGAAGGTCACAGGTTCAAGACCCAGCTGTGGCTCCTGCCAACCCAGTCCCCATATTTTAATCACTACTAAAACGTGCTAATACAGACAGAACCTTTATTGCAGATGACATAAACATGCCCAAAACACCTACATTTTACCCTACAGAGCACAGACACCATAAACATGTGCATTACCTAGAGTAGAGTCTCCCAAATGCAGTCCTGGAGGACCAAACACCATTCAGGTTCCATGCTGCCTCTAATAAAGATGCCTGTGCTGCATTTCTAAGCGCCGCCCCCATGGTATGCAGATGTATCTCATGCATATTCATGAGGGACAGCATGAAAACCCAAACAGTGTTTGGCACACCAAGACTGGAGTTGGGAACCTCTGCCATAAAGCAGCAGCCAACAAGGGCAGACACACCCGCACCCACGAGCTCCATTATCCAATGCCTCCTGGAGAGGCAGGACATTGGGCCCTGCATGCATCTCCCAATACTAGCACTTGCATACCTTAGCAATGCCATCCTAAACCTGGGAATACGGTACACAGCTATGAAAAGGTTGCTAGGATTACTGGCAGATAGCAATTCTGAAGTTAAGTACAATTTTCTGATTGAGCTGCATAATGGCAACCTTTCTGATGTCTGTGGAGTGTGCTACAGGTCTTGTGTGTGACAGCGTTTACCACCGTGGGGAGTGACCCCAACAGTATTGCGTACCATAGCCATGCCTGCACTGTGCCCAGGACTAGAGCGGTGGCCAAGGCTGCCAAACACCTCTATAGTTGTACAATGCTGGCATAGGTGTGGGAGTGTGTGTCTGTCTATCCAGTGTGTGGTGGCTGCAAACACCCTCCACAGCCCACACTGCCAGCACTGTTGCCAGTATTGGCCTGCCAATGTGCATAATGAGGAGCAAGGTACCATGGGTATAGCCCGGACAGGGTGGCCTGGCCAGGATGCATCTGCACAGGGCATAGGGCAATGGCTGGGACATTGTAATGCCCGGCCAACACCTGCACAGATAGGGTGGCCACAGCATGTCCTGCTGGGAGATCACTCTCACCCTGACTGAGCAGTGACCACGGCATGGCTAGGTTCTCCCATAGTGCTATATAGTGTTTCTCTCATGTGATATTTCTGGGTTCCCTTTTGGGGCCCAATCACTGATTTATCTGCTTAGTGTGTATGCTGACATCCCAGTTCTGGGTGCATGCATTTCCTCCAGGGACATGCACTATGGACTAGCTAGCAGACTGCCTGCAGCTAGTATGTCTCTTGCTGGAACACCTTGCAGGGTGCAGTGGCTGGAGGCTTGCTGCAGGAGAATATCAGATAGTGGTGGGGCACAGCTGAGCATTTCCAGGCTTAATGTCTGTCTGCTATTGCTTTATGGATGTGTACAGAGCTGCATTGACTGCCCTGTAGGGTATCTGTTCCCCAGCAGGACTGGGGTTGATGGTCCCCTCCACTGCCACCATTGCATGGAGGTAGAATGTGGATCTGTTGGTGGGAGACCCTGTTTCCCACCTTCAGCCCCAGAGGGTGTGTTGGGTGGTGGTACATAATCTGCCTATGGGTCCATAAGGGCTAAACCTGACTGAGAAATACAGATGTATCCAAGGTGTGTCTGCAGGAACTACCTATCTCACACACTAGCACTGCTGGTGACCTGCAGCATGGCCTATTTCTGCCATGGAAGGTGCTGTGGACCTGGTGCTGGGTGCCCCACCTCACCCTCAGGGTGAGCACAGTACCCGCACAATGTGACGGTGTGTAGCTACTCTGTGCCAGTAACACACACCCGGCCGAGGTGCTGTAGGGGTGCATACCCCATGTTGTGATCATCCGTAGACTGCTGATTTCCATGTGCAGTGCATCATGGGTATGGGTGGGTTAACCCTATCCTGGTGATCACAGCAAACTGTTTGTGTGGTGCCGTGCAGTCCTTCTGCAGCCAGCCAGGGGTTTGTTAGTATCTCTAGAGCTGTAGCCCACTGGTTACTTCACTACCTGTGGAGCCAGGGATCATGGGTTCAAACCCACAGTGGGGTTATTTGATAGGGCTGTCCAAAGCATTGTCTATTTTTAATGTACATTAGTGTTGCCAGCAGAAACACCCTCAGAGTACTGTAACCATAAGGTGCCTCAGAAGGCGCTTTATAGGGCGCCCTATAAAGCTCCTTCTGAGGCACCTTATGGTTACAGTCCATATATGGTGCCTTATAAGGTGCCCTATAGGGGACATTATAGGGTGCCGTGGTGGACAGTGCACTTTATAATGTGCCCTATGGAGTGCCTTTTAGGGTGCCTTATGCGGCACCATAGGTTGCGGCATGTGAGGGTGTGTTTGCTGGCAACAATAATTAAAATACAAATAAAATGCCTCAAGAAACAATACTTATATGTCAAAGCTGATGCCTCAGCCAGCCTTATGCATTAGGCACACTGGGGGATCAAACTCATGATACCTGTATCATCAGTCAGTGTATTAACCATTGTGCTACACCTCCGTTTCTGTGTTTGCATGTCTGGGTGCCTACTTAAGAGTACTGCACGTTAACGCACTTAGCGGCGTTTCGCCCGATAATGTGCGCAGCAGCGTGCGTTATCGCGCAATAATCCCATTTTGCTACTTTAAGACTGCAATGCCCACTCCTTTTATGGCAGCCTGCGCACCATCGCCGGGCGCACGTTAAGACTGTTTAGTAAACATACCCCTAAGTACTAATAATACAATAACAAAAATAATGCATTCCTCTTAAAAATATCCTAGATCCACCGTTCATATACGATACGATAAACTACTACTCTCTTCATTACAAAAGAACACAGCATGTAATAGTAATCTATATATCTAAACTTTCATTGTATCCTAGGCAAAGCTAGGTTTTGATACTTTGTTGCCTGTACTCCTAATTATACATTGTTTCTTAAGCTGAGCAAAGATCTTGATACTCAAGTATACAGTGTATATTACTAGATTCTGTATAAACATTGTCAGATCTCAGCAATGATGTACCATCAACTAATAGCAAACATTATCCTCAGCACACTATTACTCTCCTGCCTAACCCCAAAGTTAAATGCACAATTTTCAACACACTTTCAGAACCAACCCATCCCAATATTACACATGTTTCATGGATATCTCAATGTACCTACATCATACCAAACAAACTACGGAGTCCAAAACAACACTAGCAATCAATGATTAATTCACACCTGAATCACAGAAGGATGCTTATAAATATACAATACTAAAATGCTCATACATAAATGCAAGATCAATAAAAAAGAAAATCCCAATCATAACTGATCTCATACATGATACAAACCCGGATATAATATTTATAACTGAGACTTGGCTCAATGAAGTAGACCATATCCTGTTGAACCAACTGAGGGTCACTAATTATGAAATATTTCATACACCCAGAACAAATAAATGTGGAGGAGGAATACTTATCATAATAAAAAGATATTAAAGCCATCACTACATAACTCTAGCACAGTATTGGATACAGATCTACTGATCATCGAGAATAGATACATGGCATTCTGTCTAATCTATAGACCACCCACTGCAGACCCCAATGGATTACAAATATCCTTGAAGTAGTCTGTACCATGTCATGCAGGAAAAAAGCAATCCTATTAGGAGACTTCAATCTTACTTCACTACAAAAATCACAAGCCACATCATTTCTTAATGCTGTGAAAGATTTGCACTTTAAAAAAATTATAAAAGTTCCTACCCATAACAAAGGGAATATACTGGATCTTATTTTCATTCCACAAAATATCTATACTCATCAAAATAAAAGCCCACTACTAACTCCAGACCCATGGTCAGACCATCATCTCACTGAATTCACCATACAGACGGAACATTCTCATGATCATCCTGCCAATCATTCGACAAAACAATACTCAAAATTTAAACATTTTGAAAAAGAAGCCTTCATTAAGAAACTCCTTGAAACTATCAACACAAGCACAAAAGATATTGATGAGCTTATATAACAACTGGAACAATAGTATCATTAGGATTGCAACAAGACCCCAAAGACTGCATCCCACCAGGAAGAGCACCACAAAACAATGGTACACACATGACATAAGATTACTAAAAAGAAAGTGGAGCAAACTTGAATGCAGCTGGCATTCAGTAAAAACAACGGAAAACATAGAAAAATACATAGCAATGCTAACCATATACTGTCAACATATTAATAACGTTAAAAAAGAATACCACACTAAACTCCTAATGAAATCTATAAATAAGCCAAAGGATTTATTCTCCATCATAAAATCCCTCACAAACCAACCAAAAGGCTCCGCTGAGCTACAAGCTATTTCTCCACAAGCACTAGCGGTCTACTACTGTATATGTCAAAACTAAACCCCCTGACTAATCCCCCCCCCCTTGAAGCCCACCATTAATATAACTCAACAATTAGAAATATGGGAAGATATCTTACATCCTTAGATCCTCTTAAAAAGATCATCTCAAACATGAACACAACTACTTCCAAAGATGATCCCTGCCCAGTAACCTGGATTAAAGTGGCCAGTGACGAACTAGCACCCATCATCCTAACAATGGTCAACCAATCCCTGTCACAAGGCCAAATGCCTAGAGACCTCAAGAAAGCAATCATCTGCCCCATTCTAAAAAATATATATATATCTAGACAAAAACTGCCCTACTTCCTACAGACCCATATCTAGTCTAACATTCCTGGCCAAAATAATTGATAAAAATGTCCTCATTCAACTCCAAGACCACATTGACCAACATGCACCTCTGGATAGCAATCAATATGGATTCAGGACTTTCCACAGTGTCGAAACATTAATGCTGCTATTATTCAACAATATAGTAAAAGGAATAGACAACCCCAACCAAGCTTTCATCTTAATATTCCTTGATATTGCTGTGGCCTTTGATTCAGTTATTCATGCCTTACTAATAGAGACATAGAAACATAAAAACATGATGACAGAAAAAGACTACATGGCCTATCTAGTCTGTCCTTCCATATCAACCACTACAAAAGTCCCCTTTTTTCCTTCAGAGATCCTCTGTGTTTATCCCATGCGTCTTTGAATTCAGATATTGTCCTCATCTCTACCACCTCCACTGGAAGACTATTCCATGGATCCACCACTCTTTCCATAAAGAAATATTTCTGCATATCACTCCTGGATCTATCCCCTCTCTACTTCATCCCATGTCCCCTCATATTAGAACTTGCTTTCAATTGAAAGAGGCTCTCCCACTGTGCATTTAGGCCATGGAGGTATTTAAATGTCTTAATCATATCACCTCTATCCCGCCTTTCCTCTAAGGTGTACATATTAAGATCCTTAAGTCTGTCCTCATATGCTTTATAATGAAGACCACTATAGGAGTGGAGGAGTAGCCTAGTGGTTGGGGCAAGGTACTTCAGGCCGGAAGGTCGGTGGTTCAAATCCCACTAGAGGATACCAACCTTGGGCTGGAAGGACTGGGGTTTCTAGTCCCACAGGTGCTCCTTGTGGTCTTGGGCAAGCCACTTAACCCTCCATAGCCCATGTTCCCTGTAAAATAGTTATCTCCAAGTTATAATTGCCCTGTTCAATGTAATTTCAGTTTGTTCAATGTAAACCACACTGATGCAGAATAGCGCAGTATATAAGAGAATATAAAAAATAAATAACCATTTTAGTAGCCACCTTCTGTACTGACTCTAGCCTGTCTATATTCTTTTGAAGCTGTGGTCTCCAGAATTGCACACAATACTCCAAATGAGGTCTCACAAAAGACTTATACACAGGCGCTATCACCTCCTGCTGGCCCTTCCTCTCCCTATGCACTCAAGCATCCTTCTAGCTTTTACTGTCGCATTTTCTACCTGTTTAGCTACTTTAAGATCATCAGACACTACCACGCCTAGGTCCCGCTGTTCTTTAGTAGACAAAAATACTTCACCCCCTATACTATATTGCTCCCTTGGATTGCTGCAGCCCAAATGCATGACCGTGCATTTTTTAACATTAAATCTCAGCTGCCAAATTCTAGACCATTCTTCAAGCTTAGTTAGATCCCTCCCCATGTTATCTACACCTTCCTGGGTGTCTACTCTATTGCTGATATTGGTATCATCCACAAACAGGCAAACCTTACCCAAGAGCCCTTCCCCTATATCACTAACAAAGATGTTAAAAAGAATCAGACCAAGGACAGATCTCTGGGGCACACTAATGGTAACTTCCTTCTCCTCAGAGTGAACTCCATTTACCTGTACCCTTTGTTGCCTCCCATTCAACCAATTTCCAACCCAAGCAGTAACTTTATGGTCCATCCCTAGGGTGCTCAGTTTGTTTATTAGTCACCTGTGAGGAATGGTGTCAAAGACTTTACTGAAATCTAAATATACCACATCTAGAGCTCTCCCTTGGTCCAACTCCCTGGTAACTCAGTGAAAGAAATCAATCAGATTTGTCTGACAAGACCTGCCTCTGGTGAATCCATGCTGCCTCAGATCCTGTAATCTGCTGGACTCCAGAAATCTTACTATTTTCTCTTTCAGCAAAAAGCTTGGGCACCATCTTGGCGCACACCTTCTGCATCCCCAGCTCTTGCACCAAGATGGTCCGCACTGAATCCCTGTTCAGGCTGAGCTCCTCAGCTATCATCCACACTGTCAATCTGCGATCACTCCACACCAGCTGGTTCACTCTGTCAATGTTCCAGCCATTTTTGTCGTGGAAGGCCATCCTGATGTGGGGTCATCCTCCACCTCCTCGCGACCAGTCTTGAAGCGTTCGTGCCACTCGAAGACTCGTGGCCTTGACATTGCATTTTCTTCATAAACCTTTTGGAGAAGTTGGAGACACTCATTTGGAACCCTTCTCCAACTTAACCAGAAATTTCAAGTTGATTCTTTGTTCCATATTTCTACCACCTCCAGTTTCGTGACAAAGCGATGGAGCAGTGTGCTACAAAAAAACCTGAAAAAGAAAAACAGTGAGAGAGATGAAAAGTATTATTGCAGAATAGTGGCGAGATGTTGCACAACACAGTGATGTAAGTGGTTAGCCAATTGGCATTGAGTCATGGGCGTGGCTGTCACAGTCTCGTTTCTTTTTTTGCCACACCTCGTATTTCTCCCCTTCACCCTTGAGTCTGACAATACCACGTTTGCCCTTCCTCTTCTCAGTAACATATCTGAAAAAATGTCTTATTCACCCCCCCCCCCCTTCATTTTATTGCATTGGCTATTTCCTCCTCTTTTTGAATCTTTGCTTTCCTGACTACTTTGCTAGCTTCTCTGTTTTTCCAAATATAGATGCCTGTCTTCCTCTCTCTGTGATCTCTTGTATTTCATGAAGACCTCCCTCTTTTTCTTCACCTTTTCAGCTACTTCTTTCAAAAACCATAGCGGTCTCCTTTTCCTTTTACCTTTATTTACCATTTTAACAAAAAGGCTGGTTGCCCTTAAAATATCCCCTTTCCGTTTTGCCCACTGTTTTTCTACATCCCCCAACTGTTCCCATCCCACTAATGACTCCCTGAGGTATTGGCCCATCTTGGCAAAGTTATTTTTCCTAAAGTCTAAGATCCTTGCTTTTGAATAGATTCTAACAGCCCTAGTCCTTATACTGAACCACACCATCTTTTGATCACTGGATGAAAAATGATCTCCCACTATAACATCAGAAACACTTTCACCATTGGTAAGCACCAAGTCCAGTATGGCCCCTTCATGTATGGGGTCTGTTACCAGTTGCCTGAATATTTCTCCCTGTGGAGAATTCAGGATCTCCTTACTTCTAGATGATACTGCAGCCGGAATGTGCCAATCAACATCTGGCATATTGAAATCCCCTATCAGTATCACTTCCCCTTTCTTAGCAATGCTGCATATGTCTTCAATTAACTCTCTGTGCACCTCTTCCTCCTGTGAGGGAGGTCTGTATATCACGGCAATGCAAATAGATTTCTCTTTCCCTCTTTCTAGTTTAACCCACAGTGCCTCCTCTCTCCCTTTTAAGCTCTGTAATTCCAAAGCTTTAATATTATTTTTCACATATAGTGCCACTCCTCCTCCCCTTCTTCCTACTGAATAAAGTATAGCTTGGTATATAGTTACATCCCAGTCATGTTTTTCTGTGAACCATGTTTCTGTAACTGCCACTAAATCCAAGTCAGCCTCTCCCATTAAAGCTTCAACATCTGGGATCTTATTTCCCATGCTATGGGTAGTTATACACACTGCTTCCCATATGTTGCCCCTTTTACCCATTTCCATAAACATATTTAATGTTTCACTTACCTAGGGGCTTTCTTCACCCATCCCGAACAAATCTAGTATAAAGCCCTCTTCAGTAGATTAGCCAATCTGCTACTGAAGACACGTTGACTCTGCTTCTAAAGACATCAACAAAGGCATCAACAAATTGGCTTATATGGAACTACACTAAAATGGTTTATATCATATCTATCAGAACTCAGCAGGTCAGAATAGACCAACAATGTTCTAACTCCTATCACCAAACAACAGGTCTCCCACAAGGCTCAGCACTATTAGCTCTTCTCTTTAATATTTACATTCAGCCACTATGCAAAATGATAAAAAAATTCAAAGTTGAATATGCCATCTACACAGATGACATAATGCTATATATGCCTTTCAGTATAACTGGACCTATACTGGAGCCCATTAAATCATGTTTCAAGGAAATATCTATCTGGCTCAAAATCCATGGACTAGACATAAGCTATAAAAAGACAGAAGTACTTATTACCAGGAACCAAAACTACACACCACCCATCACCATTGATGTCAATGAAGTCATTCTTGAAGTTAATGAAGTTAAGTTAATATGGAAGGGAATGGCTAGCAGAAAAAAGGTGGGATAATGCCTCTGTATAAGTCTTTGGTGCCCCTCATTTGGAGTATAGTGTGCAATTCTGGAGACCACACCTTCAAAAGGATGTGAACAGGATGGAGTCGGTGCAGAGGGTGGCTACTAAAATGATTAGTGGTCTTCATTATAAAGCATATGAGGACAGACTAAAGGATCTTAATATGTACACCTTAGAGGAAAGGCAGGATAGAGGTGATATGATTGAGATGTTTAAATACCTCCGTGGCATAAATGTTCAGGGAGAGAGCCTCTTTCAATTGAAAGCAAGTTCTGCTACGAGGGGACATGGGATGAGGGTGAAGGGAGATAGATTCAGGAGTGATATGCGGAAATATTTCTTTACGGAAAGAGTAGTGGATCCGTGGAATAGTCTCCCAGTGGAGGTGGTAGAGATGAGGACAGTAACTGAATTCAAAAAAGCATGGGACAAACACAGAGGATCTCTAAAGGTAAAAAGGGGACTGTTGTAGTTCTTGATATGGAAGGACAGACTAGATAGGCCATGTGGTCTTTTTCTGTCATCATATTTCTATGTTTCTAAAAAATAAGTGAAATATCTGGGTGTTAGAATCAACAAACACCTTAGTTTCAAAACCCATATCAAAAACACAACAAGGGCCATATACAACAAAATACGATTACTATAGCACATAAAACCATTACTGTAAAGTAATGATTTCAGAACAGTAATGCAAACTTTGATAGTTCCACATATTGACTATTGTAACAGTCTACTCCATGAGCTACCCAAACAAACACTTCACACCCTTCAAATGGCCCAGCATATAGCCGCATGCATCATAAGAACATAAGAACATAAGATATGCCATACTGGGTCAGACCAAGGTCCATCAAGCCCAGTATTCTGTTTCCAACATGGCCAATCTAGGTCATACGTACCTAGCAGTTTCCCCAAGGGACACAGGTTCCACAATGCTTGTATTGGTTCAAGCATTGATATCCTGGGTCCTTTCTTAATAATGGTTTATGGACCTTTCCTCCAGGAACTTGTCCAAACCTTTTTTAAACCCAGCTACACTAAGAGCCTTTACTACATCCTCCGGTAACAAATTCCAGAGTTTGATTACACGTTGAGTGAAAACATATCTGCTTTTATTAATTTTAAATAGTTTACCCTGTAGCTTCATTGCATGTCCCCTAGTCTTTCTATATTCTGATAAGGTAAACAATCGATCTACGTTTACCCGTTCCACTCCGTTCATTAATTTATAGACTTCTATCATATCTCCCCTCAACCGTCTCTTTTCCAGGTTAAAGAGCCCCAACCTTTTTAGCCTTTCTTCATAGGAGTATCGTTCCATCCCCTTTACCATTTTGATGGCTCTTCTCTGAACCTTTTCTAAAATCGCTATATCCTTTTTAAGATACGGCGACCAGAATTGCACACAATATTCAAGGTGCGGTCTCACCATGGAACGATATAGAGGCATTATAATATCTTTTGTTTTATTTTCCATTCCTTTCCTTATCATACCTAGCATTCTATTTGTTCTCTTGGCCGCTCCTGCACACTGGGCCGAGGGTTTTAACATGGTATCCACAATGACGCCTAAATCTTTTTCCTGGGTGGTGGTTCCTAATGTGGAACCTTGCATCGTGTAACCATAGTTTGGGTTGTTCTTCCCTAGGTGCATAACCTTGCACTTGTCCACATTAAATTTCATCTGCCATTTTGATGCCCAGTCTTCCAATTTATCAAGATCCTCTTGCAATTTTCCACAATCCTCTTGGGTTTTAACAACTTTAAATAGTTTTGTGTCATCTGCAAATTTGATAACCTCACTCATTATTCCACTTTCCAGGTCATTTATGAATATGTCAAAAAGCAGCGGACCCAGCACAGATCCCTGGGGTACACCACTATTCACCTTTCTCCATTGGGAAAATTGGCCATTTAGCCCTACCCTCTGCTTTCTATCTTTTAACCAGTTCCTGATCCACAATAGTACACTGCCTCCTATCCCATGACTCTTTAGTTTTGCCAAAAGTCTCTCATGAGGGACCTTGTCAAAGGCTTTCTGAAAGTCCAGATACACAATATCAACCGACTCACCTTTGTCCACCTGATTATTCACTCCTTCAAAAAAACATAACAGATTAGTAAGACAAGATCTTCCTTGTCTAAAGCCATGTTGGCAGTCTCCCATTAGGTCATCACTATCTACATGCTGAGTAATTTTATTCTTTATGATGGTTTCTACCATTTTTCCCGGTACTGATGTCAGGCTCACCGGTCTGTAGTTTCCCGGATCACCCCTGGAACCCTTTTTAAAAATTGGTGTTACATTGGCGATCCTCCAATCTTCAGGTATTAGAGATGATTTTAATGATAGTTCACAGATTACTAATAGCAGGTCTGCAATCTCGTATTTCAGTTCTTTCAACACCCTTGGATGTATACCATCCGGCCCAGGTGATTTGCTACTCTTCAGTTTATCTAATAGTTGTAATACATCTTCCCGATGTATCGATATTTCCTTCAATTCTTCCGCACCTTTAAATACCACTTCAGTCATGGGTAACATCCCTACATCTTCCTCAGTAAAGACTGAAGCAAAGAATTCATTCAATCTCTCCGCTATCGCCTTGTTGCCTCTTAGTGCTCCTTTAACCCCTTTATCATCTAATGGACCAACTGACTCTCTCACAGGTTTTTTGCTACGAATGTACTTGAAAAGGTCTTTACTTTGCGTTTTTGCTTTCGCAGCAAGCTTCTTCTCAAATTCTCCCTTTGCCTGCCTTATCAATGCCTTGCATTTGACTTGCCAGTGCTTGTGCTGTTTCCAGGTTTCGTCGTTTGGCTCTTTTTTCCATTTCCTGAAAGATGCTTTTTTGTCAACAACAGCCTCTCTGACCTCACCTTTAAACCATGCTGGCAGTTTTTTGGACTTCCTTCCACTTTTCTTAAAGCGTGGAATACAGCTGTTCTGGGCTTCCAAGATAGTATTTTTCAACAACAGCCAAGCCTGATGTACGTCTTTAACCTTTGCAACTGCTCCTTTTAGTTTTTTCTTAACTGTTTTCCTCATTTTATCATAATTTCCCTTTCGAAAGTTAAAAGGTAGTACTGTGGATTTCCTTACTATCCCTCCTCCACTAATTAAATCAAAGGCGATCATGCTATGATCACTATTGCCATGTGGCCCCACCAACCTTATCTCTTGCACTAGATCTGGTGTTCCACTAAGGACTAGGTCTAATATGGCTTCCCCTCTGGTCGATTCATGAACCAGCTGCTCCAAGAAGCAGTCATTTATTTCATCTAGGAACTTTATCTCCCTAGCATGTCCTGACGTGACACTGACCCAGTTGATACCGGGGTAGTTGAAATCACCCATTATTATTACTGCACTGTAACTTTTGTTAGCTTCCTTGATTTCTTTGAGCATTTCATTATCCATTTGGTCATTCTGGCAAGGCGCTCGATAGTACACCCCCACTGCCATTGCTTTCCCCCTTTTACATGGAATTTCAATCCATATAGATTCTACAGCAGATTTTGTTTCCTGCAAAACTTTAATCCTTTCTGACTCAATGCCCTCTCTAACATAGAGAGCAACCCCTCCACCAATTTGATCAGCTCTATCATTACGATATAGTTTGTACCCAGGTATCACAGTGTCCCACTGGTTGTCCTCCTTCCACCATGTCTCTGATATTCCAATCATATCTAACCTTTCATTTAGTGCTATATATTCTAACTCTCCCATCTTATTATTTAGACTTCTAGCATTTGCATACAAGCATTTTAGAGAATGTATTTTATTCATATTAATTTGGCTATTGTTAGACATGGGTAATTTGGGATCTTTAAGCTCAGTCTGCTCCATACTTGAGGGCATTTGGGCTACTTTACTCTTTTGTGGAACCTCTCTGCTTTTGGTAGTATCCTTCATAGATACATTCTTCCGAACCATCCTCTCTTGGGCGACTGTCGGCTTTCCCCTAATATCTAGTTTAAAAGCTGCTCTATCTCCTTTTTAAAGGTTAATGCCAGCAGCCTGGTTCCATCCTGGTTAAGGTGAAGCCCATCCCTTCGGAAGAGCCCCTCCTTTCCCCAGAATGTTCCCCAGTTCCTAACAAATCCAAAACCCTCATCTCTGCACCATTGTCTCATCCACGCATTGAGACTCCGGAGCTCTGCCTGCCTTTTGGGTCCTGCGCGTGGAACAGGAAGCATTTCGGAGAATGCTACTCTGGAGGTTCTGGATTTCAACTTCCTACCTAAAAGCCTAAATTTAGCCTCCAGAACCTCCCTACCACATTTTCCTATGTCATTGGTACCGACATGTACCAAGACAGCAGACTCCTCCCCAGCACTATCTAAGACCTTATCTAGGTGGCGCGTGAGGTCCGCTACCTTCGCACCAGGCAGGCATGTTGCCAGGTGATCCTCATGTCCACCAGCCACCTAGCTATCTACATGCCTAATGATCGAATCACCAACTTTAACGGCTGTCCTAACCCTTCCCTCATGGGCACATGGCCCTGGAGAAACTTCCTCGGTGCGAGAGGGTTTTACATCACCTGGAGGACAGGTCCTAGTTACAGGATCACTTCCTGCCACACCAGGGTGATGCTCTATAACTCATCTATAGCTCACACCAAACAGAGCATATAACATCCATACTTCACACACTACACTGGTTACCGGTCCAGAGTAGAATTAAATACAAGTTAATTATGACTACTTTTAAAACTATCAGAGACACGGCGCCCACAACCCTAACACACCTGATCAGGACAAAACCCAATGACCGACAAAGAAGAGGACAAATTAATAATACACTTCCAATCCCAACTGATTACTGCAAGACAAAGCAACACACCAGCAACAGAGCATTAGAATACTTATCCCCAACACTATGGAACTCATTGACAGAGAGACTTGGATCCATAACAGACCTGTCCACTTTCTGCACCCAACTTAAATCATTTCTATTCATAGAACACTTCGGACACAACGAAGAAACCTCAAACAGTGACCCAACATAATCCTCAGTCCTCAGCACATCATACATTCAGCATTATAACCCACACTCATCCTCACCATACACTACAATAACATACTTAGAAATTATATTCACAAAACTATATAAATATGTACAACCAAGAACAACATTTATTTATAAGAATTGTAAATAAGTTAACAAGAGTGTAAATCATGTACATATCTGTGATTGATATTTATCTGCATCTTTTACTACTTGTTTAAAATGTTTAATATATCTCTGTTGTTCATAATGTAAACCACTATGATTACTCGAAATAGCGGTACAAAAGTTACATAAATAAATAAACGTGATGTAGCATAATAGATTCTATAGCTTTGATGCACTGGAAAGACTCAAAACATTTTTGGAGAAGCTGCTGCAAGTGAATGGAGAAAATGCACAATAGCAGTAGGCCTGGGAAGGTCCCAGTGCGGCAAGTGAAGGAGGTCAGGAACCACTCTGATGCTTCTGACTGCTACTGAAGGCAGTTTGTATTGATAGATTTATGGGCTTGTTGAATGTAGCGTGACAGTTCTAATTTGCTGAGAGGGAACTTTGTTAAGATGATCGGTTTGCAGCCAATGGGGTCTGAACTATTCTGTGCTTTTTTCCCATTATTGGCAAATCAGAAGTCTGGATTGCGACCTCAGGAATGGAGCCAATATATCCTCTGCCACTATACACATGAGCCCTACAATATTCACATTTATATGGGAGGCTGAGGGGAGGGATTGTGTAGTGTACCTGAAATAGGGGCGGCCCAAGGGGGTGCGGGGCCATGTGCTGAGACTTACTGCGGGGCCTCATTTGCATAATGTTAACATGCGCTAACTTTTAGTAAACATACCTCTTAATGAGTGTCTGGATAAAGAAAGTCTACCAGATTTCTACATTACTCCAGTGCCAAACGCCAGGCACATTAGGAAGTACTACAAACACTGCCTATTTAGAACCCATAGTAAACCTGCCGTATCATAACACTACCAGGACTCACAAAGCACATATCCTGGCTTAGAAGTGAGGTTCACGACTGCCATAGTATGTGCAAAACTACCCATTTGTTACCAAAGGACGTAGTAAAAACTGATAATGCAGTTGGGTTTAAAAAAGGTTTGGACAAGTTCCTGGAGGAAAGGTCTATAAGCCATTATTAAAAAGGACCTGGGATATCACTGCTTGACCCAATACAAGCACTGAGGAACCTGTGCCTTTTGGGGAGACTGCTAGGTACTTATGACCTAGACTGACCACTGTTGGAAACAGGATACTGGGCTTGATGGACCTTGGTCTGACCCACTGTGATAAGGAGAGCATGGCTGAGCCCATGCAAACAGAGGAAAATTGTAAATCTACCTTTAAGGAAGGAGACAGGCAAGGTATCTGTGGCTTTCAGGGTGCAGGCAACGGGAAAAAACACGCACTTGCTGAAGCTAAGCCACACCCAAGCTCTGCTGATCTAAGGGCAGGCTTGGAGGATAATGAGAGACACCTGGGTAAAGGAGAGTGCCAGTTAGGGAAAAGGCAGTCTTATAAACCCAGAGAAACACGTGAGACGGGGGCCAGCACCAGCACTGGCTGGAGAGAGGATTCCACGAGAGAGCAGTACTCAGGGAGAGAGCAGCACACGAGAGAGCTGACTAGAGAGAGCACTGCAGACTTCCGTGGAGGGAGAAGCACCAGGGAAAGACCCAGAGAACTCACCAAAAAGGAGAATGGTGGAGATTTGCAGGGGGATTTCAGAGGTGAAAGTAGCACCCAGAAAGAGATCCAGGCTTGCAGGGAAACTGCAATTGGTTCTGAAGCCAGTAGAGCTGTAGCTGAAAGAATTGCAGACAAGGGGCAAGGTGCAGTTCCTCCAGTACGTGGACCAGCTAAAAAGATTCAAGTTCCTAGAAGGTGGGTGGATAAAAATATATCTAAGAGGGGGCGGAGCCTGATGTCCAGCGGGTAGGACGCTTTGCGTTGAAGCTCCCGAGAGGCCTACTTAGAATCCTGACTTAATACCTATACAAACTTACTATTTTGCTCCGAGCTGACCGGGGTACCTCGGGGGGGGATGGCGGCCCATAAACCAGCGCGCTTGGACTTCGGGTCTCCTTCTTCTTCTCACGGAAAACGCTCCAAAACAGAGGTGTCCTCCCCACAGAAGATGGTTCCATTTCGTGAAAACCCCGAAATGCACCTGGAGATTTTGGAGGAAATACGCGGTGTGAAGGAATTGGTGCAGTCCAATGGAGAAGCGCTTCGAGCCATGCGAGAAGACTTTGGAGTGCTCCAGGACCGACTTGAAAGTCTTTCATTACGGCAGGACAATATGGCGGGGGTCCTCGACTCGCACGCGGTGCGCTTGGGCAAACTGGACAAGGCTGAGCGCCAGATACAGAATCTTCAAAAGGAGTTAGAAGATAGCAATAATCGAGCCCGTCGCAACAATGTGAGGCTCCTCGGAATGCCGGAGGGGGTGGAAGCAGGAGATATAAGAGAATTCTTGCTCAAAACTCTTCCCTCCTTGCTGAAGATCACTTTTCATAGAGAACTGGAGATCGATCGTGCACACCGTGTTCCTGCCCACATGGCGCCCAACCGCACGACCCCCCGGCCTATTATCTTTAGCTTGCTACGATATCAACAAGTGGAACAAATTTTAAATGCTGCCCGAGCGAATCATCATTTGGAATTTGAAGGTCGTAAAGTCTCCTTCTTTCCTGATTTGGCAAAGCCTACCGTCGACCGTCGGAAGAAACTCCTTGCTCTTCGCCCTCGACTTCAACAGCTACAGGCTCGCTTTGGCCTGTTGTATCCAGCGAAGCTTCGAGTGACTCTCCACAACCAAACCAGGACGTTCGAAGATCCTGATCTACTATCAACATTTTTAGACTCCAAAGAAGCAGAGCAGATGCGCTAATCCCAAATCTTGGACTCTTATCTGTCGGCTCTGTCCGCCATTTTGAAGGGCCCGATGCGGCGGTCATAGCCAAGCACAGAGATTGCCTGGACTTTCTTTCTTTCTCTATATGACTTTTGTTTTTTGGTCTCCTATCCCTTCATGATGTGTGCCTCGGTCGGATTCGGAGCACGCACAGTCCTACAGGTTATGTGTTTTTCAATTTCGGCCTTCTCTGGGGTTTCTCCCCGCAGACACATGGTCGCCAGTAATTTTGGGGTTTTGCTTCTCCTCTACCTTACTGCGGTTTTCTTTGTTAATGTGGGGCGCTTCATTGTATTATATTAGCTTATTTTTCTTATGTCATGTGTACAGCCAGATACAGTCAGTTTGAGGGACATAGTGAAATTATGTGTGCTATAATGCTCAGAATTTTTAACTTTTCTGAATGGCCTTATGTAAAATCTTATCAATCATCGTAAAAGGCATTAATGGTCCACTCAAAGGAAAGAAAATCCTTAGCTATCTTAGCCATGAGCATGTTGATTTAGTGTTTCCTCAGGAAACGCATTTAAACTTTGTTGAAACACTGAAACTTAATGCTAAGCTTTACATGGTAGCTGCCTATACTCCCACCGTTTCCAGATGGTACGGGGTAGCCATACTGGTTAAGAAGTCTTTGCACGCTACTGTACTTGATATTAGCGTTGACAAAGAGGGTAGATGGGCCCGTGTACACCTTGAGGTTGGAGATAGTGAATTCACGTGTATTTGCATTATGCCCCGAATGTGGACAACCCTGCTCACTATGCAAGTATTGCGCAGTTGGCATAGGCCTCTGCCAATGCTCCATTAATACTTGGTGGCGATTTTACTCCAGTGTTCCCTCAATCTTTTCTTCTCAAATAAAGCGCTCGTTGGCTGGAAGATCCAGTACCGAGTAGACCTGTGTGGCTAGATATAGAAGCGGGCCTTTGCAAACCGATTCCTCTTACTTTTCTCCCTGGTATGACTCTCCCATCAGACTCCCACTCTCCACCAATGCTTTTAGACACTTTAGGTGCCTTTAATACTCTTATGCAATCTTTTAGACTCCCGACTCTGGTCAGTGCAAATTCAGCATCGCCTTCGGAGTACTAGGGTACTCCCGCCATTGGCATTCTCTACATAAGGTTGATTGGAGACTTTCCGATCTATCGGTAGTTCACCGGGTGTAGCATCCAATTTTTACTAAACCTTATGTAATGCTATAACTAGAGATACCCCTATAGCGCAGAAAGTATGGGAGAGAGAATTGCATGTGACTTTGACCTCGGAGCAATGGAGCCTTATCTGGAGTAGAGGGACACGGGCTCCCGATCCGCCTCACTCACTCAGACCCTCTTCTTTCTAGCCCACCGGTGTTTTTACACTCCTCACAGATTAGACAAATGGAACACTACTCAGGGCAATGGTTGCTGGACATGTCCTGCGGCCATTGGTTCATTGCCTCATGTTATGTATGAATATCCCGTACTACAGTATTACTGGCGTCGGGTCTGGGGTCGTATTTAGTCTATCTCGCACTCTCAGGAGCCCCTTTCTTGGAGGATAGTGGGACTTCGCCCAGTTGCGGGGATCCCCTCTCTCCCAAAAATGGCTTATCTCCTTTCGAACTTTATGCTTGGCATTGCTATTTCCCTAATTAAGTAATACCGGAAATTTAGCTCCCAGCTGAGCCCCAATGAATGGCGGAATCATGCCTGTCTTTACAGTAAATATGTACAAATACCTCGTCTGTTCGCTTCCCCTGTTCAGACTCCTTTTCATTGGTCTCAATGGAAGATGCTCACTGACTATGTACATTTTGCTAAATGCTCTCATCTGACTGTCTAATTTTGTATATATCTCTGTCTCATGATCATGCTGTATTGTAGATGCTCTTTTGATCGTTTGATGTATAATCACTGTTAATTGGAAGTGCCCACATGCTGATCTAATCGGGTAGAGAAGAAGCATCGGGGTGGGGGGTAATTGGGTTTACTTTTCCTTATTGTATACTTGTTTTGTCTCCTTTGGTGTGTTGTTTCTTTTGTTTGTTGCAAAATGAAAATAAAAGTTTAAAAAAAAAAAATATATATATCTAAGAGTGACCTAAGCCAGTTAGAGGCACTCTGGCGTTTGAGTCAGGAGAAGAACCTTCTCACTCCAGGTGAAAACCCTTTTCCTAGTAAGAAACCCCAGTGGAGGAGAATTCAGGAGCTCTTAGAGAGTTTCAAGCAAGAAGCATTGCATGAAGGCTTAGAGCCAGACATACCGGTTGAAAACCCAGAGGAAATGCAGGTAGAATCTATTGAACCTGATTCTGACTCAGAGGATTTATTAATGGACTGTTCATGGTGCAAAAAGGCAGAATAGAAGCTGCTGATTAAAGAAAAAGTCTGTAACCTGAAAACCACCAAAAGCAATGAGTAAGACAGGGAGAATGATTCTAGCCTGAATTGCTAAGTACCCTGTTGAAAGAAGAAAAGAAATTTACTTTGATTTGAAGAAAAGAAACTGTGTTTGTTGCTGTATGTTTGAGAAACAGCTACGTATGTTGTGAAGGCCAGCTAAAGCAATTTCACTGTTGGGTTTTTGTGTGATTTTCCTGAAGAGCATTTGTTTTGGAGAAGAATCCTGTTGTTTTGTTTGAGCTATATGCTTGTGAAAAGAAGGAAATAAATTCCTGTGTGTCTTTTGAAAAAAAAAACCCTCGGTTCTCAATACTATTGGTTTTTTTTTTAAGTGGCAGCACAACTACAAGTCCCAGCAGCCCCAAGCTCTGGATGAGGACAAATAATTCTTTATTCAAAGACTAAACAGTGGCACCCCTATACCTATAGGCCGTGGCATGGGCTAGGGGCCCCCACAGGTGGCGTAGTTTTTAGGATCCTTTCCTTTCACACATGCGCCAGGATTTACAAGTATCCAGGATTTTCACCCAGTGCTAAAGGCCGAAGCCCTGCTGAAGAGTGCAAGGCTGAATCACAGCCGAGGTCAAAAGCCGGAGTCACGGAGGACAAGCGGTGACCCTCATTGCTGAGAAGCTGGAATCTACACCTGTACCAGGTAACTCATAAATAAGGGGGTTTTAAAAAGCAGCAGCCCCCACACCACTATGGCATATCTTATGTTCTTTCCAAACCTTATGAGGAGGAGAAAAACACATCCCTTAAAGAAGCTCAAGAATATATGGAATCCACCTCCAGGCTTACTAAATCCAAATTAGATGCCCTTTCGGGCACAGGCTGACTGCCCTTTGCTGGTTTGCCATTGCTGCAGAATTGTGCATGTCAATTCGCCACTTACAGGCCATTGTCAAACGACTTACTGATAGTAATACTCAGGGGCGGCTCAAGGCAATCTGCTGCCTGAGGTGAAGAATGAGATGGCGCCCCCCTCCCCCTGTAGAGGGGGCAGGGCTTTTTCAGAACTCCAATCAGGAACTGAACCAAACCAAAAAACCTATTAGATTATATGGAGGAAATGCAAGATCTTTGCACACCAAGGAACTAAAAGAGAGCAAGAACCAACAGCACAGTTTATAAAACTAAATTATAACTCATTTTTATTTTGTTATTATAAACTGCGTTATGGTTCTTGCTTTTTCTTTTTCAACATATATTTTGCATCCACAGTGGGTGTAGAGCAGAACCAGGGCATTCACCCAAAGAACTCAATATCTTAAAAAAAGTCTGATTCTGATCATCTCACTAACAAGAACAACAACAAACATTCTCCAGTACCAGGCATATTGTGAACTAATACAAAACCCTACAACAAAGAGCACATCTACCATTCCATACCATATCAGCACCAACTTCAAAACTCACATAAGGAGCCCATCTAAAAAAGGTCACTGTAAATACTTTAGTGGGCCCTGGAACATCCATACACCTATTTGAAAAGCTGAACAAGTCAAATTACTACAGTATAGTATAGATCTTTATGTACAAACTCCATGTTAACAGAACATCTGGCCTCAGTCACATATTCAGAACACAAACCCTCACCAAGTACAGAATAAGCAACCACAATCTAAAGTTAAAATAAAAATATGTAGACAAAATTTAAATTGAAGCCCCAAGAAGCCAGACTCCGCATGCAGTAATGCAGAGGTGCAGTTCCCCCATACTGTGTAAAATATAAAGATAGCACAAAGTCCAATCACTAAAATTAAATAAAATTCTTTTTTCTACCTTTGTTGTCTGACCATTTTATTCTCTGATCATGCTGGTCCCGATCTAAGGCTTCTGCTTTACTGTCTCTCTTAGCTCTCTTTCTGTGGTCTATGGTCCATTTGCCATTTCTTATCTCTTCTTTTGTTTTCTTCACTTCCTTCCATCAGTACATTTCCAGTTCCAGTAATCCTCCCCAGTATCAGCCCCCTTTCCAGTCCTCCCCTCCCAGTACCTTTCAATGTCAACCGCCTTGCATTCCCATGACTGCCACTGGTGTCCATTCCCTTCCAGTCCCCCTCCTTCCCCACTGTCCAGCCCCTTCTAGTCCAAATACCATTCCAGATATTAGCTCACGTCCACTCTCAGTGCTACCCCCAGTCAGCTCCCTTCCAGTCACCCTACCTTCTGTCCATCCCCCTTTCAGTGCCATTCGCACATGTCAGCTCCCTTCCAGCCTCCTCCCCATTACCCAGCCACCTACCATTCCCATCTCCAAGTGTCAGCTCCCTTCCAGTCCCCCTTCAGTACATCCCAGGTGTCAGCTCTATTCCAGCCCCTCCTTCCCCCGCCATATAAGCTCCTTTCCAGCCCCCTCCATCCTCCATGTCAGCTATCATCCTGCCCCCTCCTTCCACTGGCAGACCTTCTCAGTATCCACTCCCTTCCAGTCCTATTCTCCCATCCCCCGCATCAGCCCATTTGTAGCCCTAGCTCCTAGTTTTCTTCCAGGGCCAGAAGCACTCTCCTCCCCTCCATTAGACCATTTCCAGTCCTATCCCCCTTATCAGCCCACTCCAGTCCTAGCCCCCCAATCAGTCCATTACCAGTCCTAGCTCATTTCCAGTGCTAGCGCCCCATCAGTCTATTACCAGTCCTAAACCCCCCAATAAGTCAATTTTCAGTCCTAGCCTCCCAATCAGCCCATTTCCTGTCCTAGCTCCTCTAATCAGCCCATTTCCAGGCCTAACCCCACCAATCAGCCCATTACCAGTCTTAACCCCTCCCCCCGATCAGCCTATTTCCATTCTTAACCCCCCATCAGCCCACTTCAAGTCCTAGTCCTCCCTCCCAATCAGTCTACTTCCATTCTTAACCCCCCATCAGCCCATTTCCAGTTCTAACTCCCCCTGATCAGCCCATTATCAGTCCTAACCCCCCCGATCGGCCTATTTCCATTCTTAACTCCCTGATCAGCCCATTTCCATTTTAACCCCCCCCCCCAGATCAGTCCATATCCAGTTCTAACCCCCCATGTGCCTATTTCCATTCTTAACCCCCAATCAGCCCATTGCCAGTCCTAGCCCCCCCCCCGATCAGCCTATTTCCATTCTTAACATCCCATCAGCCCATTTCCAGTTCTAACCCTCCCGATAGCCCATTTCCCCTCCAGCCTCCATCCCCAGCCCCATCCCCAACCCCAACCCAGCCTGACCTTCTGAAGGGAAATTGAAAAAGAAAATGGTCACAGAATGAAGTGCCCTGCGGCATCCCACCTCCCTGGAAGAGCACTGCCTTCTATTTCCCCTATGCTGTGCCGGCTCAGCTTTGCAGAGCCGCGAAGGGAAAGTATTTCCCTTTCCCGTGGCGCTGTTAAAGTTGAGCCTGCCAGCGCTGATGGGAAACAGGCATTTTTTTTTTATTTTGAAGGCCAAGTGAGGCGGTCTTTTTGGGGCGAAATTTTTGCCGCCCCTAAAAAGTTGACACCTGAGGCCACCACCTCACTCGGCCTCATTATAGAGCTGCCTCTGATAATACTCAAGCTCTAGAGGAGTTACAGGTCATGTATCCCAGCTGTGCACCTTTTCCATGTAAAACTATCTGGCCCTTGTTTGCTGGCAGCTGAAGGAGGAGTCTGCACCCTCATAGGTGAGCAATGTTGCTCCTTTGTGGATGACTGACTCCAGGCAAAGTAGAGTCCATGTTAGCGGCAAAGATCGCTTGTCTTCAAGCCATACAGCTCGCTGCTGACTCCCCATGTTAGATCAGTCGCCAATATCTTTGGGAGTGTTATGACCAAAAGGGGGGGAACTGTGAACTAGGAAATTGCACCTAAGATGGCAGCCAGTACCATGTGACCAGGAGGGAGGAGGGAGGAGCGGCGTAGTGGTTAGGACAAGGCACCTCAGGTTGGAGGACTGGGGGTTTGATTCCCACCTGGAGACAGCAATCTCAAGCCAGAAGGACTGGGGCTTCTAGTCCTATAGGCGCTCCTTGTGGCCTTGGGCAAGCCACTTAACCCTCTATTGCCTCAGGTACATAGATTGTGAGCCTTTTGGGGATGAAGCAATGTATCCAGTATCTGCTTTTAGTGATTGTACACTGCTCTGATTCCCTTCAGCCTAGGCAGTATAATTGCATAAACATAGTATACCTAAGATGACTGGTGGGCCTTTTCTTGTTTGTACCACATTATAAAAGCAGCTGTACAGTACCAGAAAGTATGGTCTCATTGCAATTGCTTGTATCTGTAATAAAAATAAAACTCACCAAGGGGAACTGTTGTTGATTCAGTCTCTTTGATATTCAGGGACAAAGGAAGGAATAATGACATTGGCGTCAGGAGTCAAAGACCAACAGCTTCTTCAACTGAAGCAGCGAAGTGCAGACAATGAATAAATCCAGGAGTCGATTGCAGGGTCCAAACCAATTTATTGTGCACAAGGCCCAGACAGTCGAGCTTAAAAAAGGACTGAGCAAAGTTCTTACAGAAACATATTCATTTTATACATTTCTTTTCAGTTTGATACATGCAGACTTTCTATTGGTCCCAATGCCCCCTGCATTTGTCCAATCGTAGACCCTTCCCGGGCCTAGCACCCAGTTCCCTCCTCTAGGATTGTTCTAACAATGGCACAGTTTCTAGACATGGATACAATTCTACTGCAAGGTCGTTTCTAGCTCTAGGAATGCAAGTATTG
Organism: Ichthyophis bannanicus; assembly: GCA_033557465.1. NCBI lineage: Eukaryota > Metazoa > Chordata > Amphibia > Gymnophiona > Ichthyophiidae > Ichthyophis > Ichthyophis bannanicus. Next base: position 350,002,170 of record CM066036.1, on the reverse strand, counting down.
AAACATTTCTATCATCAGAACACAAGAGAATAATAAAGGATTTATGAATTCATGAAAAACTTCTTGTTAAGCAGTTTAAAACAGCTTTCTCAAACTTTTACAGATCCTTGGTTCTTCTCAGATGGGGGTTGGAATCAGGGCCTAACTTACAGGCCTTTCATATTTGCAGGCTATCATAGGCCATAGCCTACCACATTCCCCCCTTTGATTATTCGCACCCGCAAGTTAAAAAGGGTGGGAATTAAATCACACATTATACTCGCGTCACATCATCATGTTGGGGTATAGGGTAATATTGCCACATAGCTAAAACTTTTGTAGCTGCCTTCCATTCTACAGTGTTATCAATAACTGAGGTTATCATACGTAAGCAAAGAGGTAATAGGCATGGAAGCAACAACCATATAGTTAATATGAATAATACAATAAACGCAAGGGTCTTTAGACCACCTAACCATGAGAATGCTGAACCAAACCATCCATCAAGCTTCAGACCATGCCAAGTCTGGATAGGCATATATGTTTGTCTTCGTATTTGAGTAGCAATATCTTCAACAACTTGTCCATTATTGTCAATTTGCAAACAACAGTTGGTTAAATTCAATTTTCCACATACTCCACCTTCAGCTGCTAACAAATAATCTAGAGCTAAACGATTCTGATAAATGGCTTTGCGCATTTATGTGCTTTGCTTTGCTAAAAGAGTTAGTGCTTTACTAGTTTCATTAGTTATTATTTCAACAACAGCTTGCAAGCGTATAATACGATTTATCATGTATACAGGAGTGCGGTATCCCCATGTCCCATCTTGTGTCCAAGTGGCGGGTCCATAGTATGAAATGATTCTCTCAGGTGGCCACTCTTTATCATCCCATTTGTCCCATTGGCCTATTTTCAAGACCTCTCATTTCTGTTGACTCTTGTACACAGGGAAACCCAATTGTTCTCCATGGGAAATGGGCAGAAGAAAGAAGGAAGGTCGTATAGTTCCCAATAAACATGCTCCTCCCCAATGGTGAGGAAGCCTAGCATATGCTCGGGTTCCACAAATCCAATATAGTCCAGGTGGAGCTTGCCAGGTACTATGAAATGCTAAATTAGTCCAGATGCTGGCAAGATTAGGAAAGAGGACTAAAGGGTTGGGGGGATCTGGAGTATTTACCCCCGACCACCAGGACGTCTTCTTTGTGGTACTGTTGTAAAACTTCTGATTGAGACAGACCAGCTGTCCGACTAGCATAGTAAACTGTGGTCCTGTACGAGCAAAACACAAGTTACCTAAAATAGGGTGAGCCAGTACCCACTCACTGGTAGTGTTATGTAACGCAGTCTGATTATAAGGAATGGAATAATTCACTTCTTGCGCCTCCCAGGGCCATTGGTCTCCCATCTTAGTTCCGCCACAGAAGAAACAATCAGAGATGTGGAGGCTAGACGCCACTGCCCCAGCGAGCTCAATGAATAAGTTTTGGGAGGTGTGAGGGATTTCAAATTCCGCCTGCATGGCCTCATAAAAGGAGTGATGTATTCGATAAGGTGCGGATACATGAGTCTTAGTATTCAGCTGTATATTTATAAACATTCCAGGATCTATGCCTCCTCCTGCTATACGTAACCCAAATCTGAACCCCTGCTTCCACTGGCTAGGGTTAAGTATGAGGAGCTGTAGAGGATTGCAGGCACCTTTCTTGCACTTCTGAGGCTCAGGTAACGATAACACAGGTACACTAAAAAAAATTTTTTTTAAACTGCCTCTAATGTTTCGATTGATTTTTACATTTTTTGGTGCGCTGAATCCAAATCTGGTAACCAATTTGCTCCATCACGTACAGATTTTTTGCTACATTGGGTTAGCAGTTTGAGGTGAACGTTTCAGATTGAGTGCGATCGAGATAAATGTTTCTTGGATGAATTCTTTATACTAATTGTTTAGTAGTTATTCAAATAAGAATAAAGAAAATTGTAACAAGGCAGCACATAAGAATAGAGTAATGTCAACAAAACACACTGTGATGGTAGCAAAATTGTCTGCACTTAAAACAGCCACATACATGTGCACAAACATTGAGTGTATAAGAGCGATGTTAGACACAAAGCAAAGCAAAGCAAAGAAATGTGCAAAAAATGTTGTACAGGTATGTATGTAAGAATAGAAAACGCAAACCGCACCATTGCAATACATGAAGACAAACACCCGATGGTGTGAAAATAAAATTCTAATAAATGAGATCCGACACTGTGGTAATAACTAGCAAATTTTTATTTCAAAGTTTAGTAAAAACACGATATTTGTCAACACAGTTTAGATTTTAAAGTCATTCTTGGGTCAATCAATCTCCTGGTGGGCCCGTTTCTTCTTCCCCCGAATGCTTCTCTTGGTGCGCTGCTTGGCGTATTTTTCATCTGGGGTTTCCCGCAGCAGCAACCAGCAGAAATCAGCCATCATAGTGGTGTTCCATCTTCCTTGGTATCTTCTCTCTGCGTCCTTGATGTCCTGGTGAAACCTTTCACCTTGTTCTTCACTGTACGCCCCCAGGTTTTCGGGAAAGTAGTTCACATGGGAGTGCAAGAAATGGACTTTCAGGCTCATGTTACAGCCTTGTTCTTTGAAGGCATTGAGCATCCTGGCAACAATATCCTTATAGTTCTCATCCCGCCTGTTCCCCAAGAATTTGAGAACATCCTTGAAGGAATCCCAGGCTTCTTTTTCCTTCTCAGACATCGTTTCAGCGAATGCTCCATCTGAAATGAGTTTCCTTATATCAGGGCCAACAAACACTCCTTCCTTTAGCTTTGCTTCAGAAAGTCGGGGGAACTTTGAGCAAAGGTACCGAAAGCACTCACCATCTTTTGGAAGGGACTTGATGAATTGCTTAATGAGACCCAACTTAATGTGGAGAGGTGGTAATAGAATTTTATCACGAGGTACCAAGCTCTCATGAAGAACATTTTTCTCACCGGGTCTCAAATACTCCCGAATTGGCCAGTCTTTTTTCCCCCAGTGTAGGTCGCGGGCCCGGCTATCCCACAAGCAAAGGAAGCAGGGATATTTGGTGAAACCGGATTGCTGCCCTAATAGCATGGATAGAATTTTAAAGTCTCCACAAATCATCCACTTATGCTCATCATAACGAATCTTCTGAAGAATCAGGGCCAAATTCTCGTATTTTTCTTGGAGAATAACAGAGTGAGCAATAGGAACTGAAGCGAATGTGTTGCCATTATGAAGAAGAACACCTTTTATGCTGTCTTTTGACGAATCAATGAACAGCCGCCATTCAGCAGGATCATACTTGAGTTTAAACTTTTCCATCACTCCGTATATATCGTTGCAAAATACCAAATCTTCCTCTTTGCTGAAATACTTCAAAAATTGTATCTTGCGGTTGCGATACCAATAAAAAGTTGTTCCTGGTGACAATAGATTTTTCTGTTTAAGCCGAGAACCTAGCAGTTGGGCAGCATCTTTTGGGAGTCCTAAATCCCGGACTAAATCATTCAATTCAGCTTGAGAGAAAAGTTCAGGTTTCGGATCTGGTTCAGTTTCAAACTCGGAAGTACTGGACTCATCGGGAAAAGCCATCTGATGAGTCTCATCATGATCAGAACCGTCCACACAAATATGATCCAAAGATTTTGGTGGTTCAGGCACAGGTACTTCGTTGCTATGAGGCATAGGCCTAATTGCTGAGGGAAGGTTGGGGTAACTTATTACGTTCTTATTTTTTAAGTTGTATCCCTTCACAATGCAAGAGCAAAAATAGCAGTCACTGCTGTGGTCTCTTTGTTCACGCCACATCATAGGTATTCCAAAACAAAATGCTTGTTTTTTACCTTTCATCCATAAGCGTAGATCTTCCTCACATGTCTTGCACACTTTGTGAGGAGCCCACGGTTTGTCTTGATCGCCTAACTTCAAACCGAAATAGGCGAAATATACTTTTTTAATAAATGCAGAAATGTTCCTCTGCCGCTTTTACACGGTATATTCCCCACAAATAAAACAAAAACTGTCCGGAGAGTTGACGCAACCTCTGGCTCTGTGAGCCATCACAAATACACAGCACTGCAAACTACAACTGTAGTGAACCACTTCGGAATAAAGCTGGATTACGACTGAGCAAACAAAAGGTAATAATGAACTTGTAAGAAACTGAAATTTGACAGGAACGTTCATGTCGCAACCACCGTGTTTGAGCGAGCGAACGAGGCGAGGCGAACAGGAAAGAACATGCGCCAGCGCGAGTACTGGATTTAGCCCCCCGCCTCCCAATTGTCCTGTTAATGTATAAAATGAATACAAAACACTCTAAAATATCATGAGGGAGTGTTTCTAGTTAGTTAACCATTACAACCTCTATTTTGGGCCAAGAAAATAAACTGCAGTCGGCTAAAAAGAAATTATGTGAACATTCCTTATATGGGTAAGAAATCTAATTTTGCAAGAAAACGTTACGTGATGGAACATTTTGGCTATTTTTCCTGGATTCAGCACCCCAAAATCTATAGGAATCAGTTGCAAAACTGGAGGCAGTTTTTTGGTAGTGTACCTGTGTAATCTTTCCAAGCTAGCTATGCGATTATCTCCATCTCATCCAATAGGCCCACCAGACCAAGTGGCATAATACACGCATTCCCACTTTGGACAGAAGTAGGCATCTTTAGATGACTTGCTGTAGACGGTTGGGGAATACTTTCCAGTACACCGTCCCCATCCATATGCTCCTTCAGGACACATATATTTATCATCATAGTAGTAGGCCTGTTCCCAAGACCCACACTTGTAATAAGCATTTCTGTTTATTACATCACAGGCATCAAAATTCAGGATAATGGGTCTTGTGGGATCAGGGAGTTGACGTGTGGCATTTATGAGGGCCCCCCTCCTCATCATTCCAGCACACCTCCAGCACATAATAAGAGGGGTTCTGACGAGGGCTGAAGCAATTTTACTCTTCCCTTTCATACAGATATTCAATTCTGTACCATTATAACCACATCGACTAACTATACCAGTGCAAGTATAGTAGGAATGATAAAGTAAAGTCTGAGTGACCTTTATCCCAGTTCGGGTGGTAGTTATACAAGCTACACAAGGGGGTAGGGCAAAAGTCTTATCCAGGAATCCTAGGGCTACCGCCCCCATAAAACAGTAGTAGAGGAACATCATGACTACAGTCTTTAGAGATCAACTGAAATATTGGGAACGATGAACTTGTAGAGTCTTTTTCTTCTTATTCTTCTCTGCTTCCGCTGTATGTAGACCTGTCGACTGCCACCCTTGTGTGACAGGGGCAGGATTGTGGATCCTGAAGATTCTTACAACGCTGGTTGTCTCCGCAATGTAAGCCGCAATGGAGTTTCAGGGTCATCTACTGAAGTCCATTGACCAAGTTCAGGAGCGGCTGCTGGCTTAACTCGACTATGATGGATCCAGGGTTCAAGCTCTGCAACTTTTACTGCAGTTGGAGTTGATAGAATAACAACATAAGGTCCCTTCCAATGCAGTGCCAACGGGGTCTTTCTCCACTCTTTGATCCACACCGACACTCCAGGCTTGAAGGGATGCAGAGGTTCCGTCAAATTAATGGGCAATCGATCTTGTACCCAGGTGTGAAGACTCTGCAAAACAGAACCTAAAGCCAATAGTTCTTGTCTAGTTATTTCAGATCCAATTTGTTTCATATCTCCTTTTATTCCCTGTACAATGGGTGGAGGTCGCCCATACAAAATCTCAAAAGGGGAAACTCCTAAAGACTTGGTTGGAGCAGAACGTATCCTAAGAAGGGCTATAGGGAGAACCTGGAGCCACTTTAGGTGTGTTTCTTGACAAAGCTTGGACAACTGAGATTTCAGGGTCCTATTCATACGTTCTACCTTCCCTGAACTCTGGGGTCTATAGGCAGTGTGCAACTTCCATTGTATCTGTAGAGCTCGAGCTGTTGGGTCACTTGGGACACAAATGAGGGTCCATTATCTGATCCTATAGTCAATGGTATTCCAAATCGAGAAATAATCTCATGGAGCAGTATTCTAGTGACTTCTCGAGCTTTCTCAGTTCGGGTGGGAAAAGCTTCTACCCACCCAGAAAATGTGCAAACTAAGACCAACAGATAGTGATATCCATTTGCTCGTGGCATTTCAGTAAAATCCACCTGAATATCACTCATAGGGGTAACTCCTACTGACTGAACTCTTGGGGGTGGATTGGGACCCTGCTTAGCATTATTCTTAGCACATGTCAAACATTGCTGAGCCACTGAAGCGGACAGGGGTCCTAATAGTGAGATACAGAAATAGGGTCTTAGGGCTCTCTCCATGGCAGTTTTCCCATAATGTGTGGCCTGATGAAAAGCATGAACAAAGGCCGGTCCTAATGCTTCAGGAATTACTGTGGGACCTGGGGGTGCGCTACCCTCTGGAGGTGGCAGCACTATCCAACCTTTTTCTGTTAGGAAACCCCCTCCTTTTCACAGAAGTAATCTAACTCTCTTGTAGTGTATCGAGGGGCCCATGAGCTAAGGGGCACAGGGAATAAGGCTGCCTGCACCGAAGTATCTTGGGTCAAAACTCGTCCAGTTGTGGCTGCTTTTCGGGCAGTGGCATCAGCAAACCTATTCCCTCGGGCAACTTCTCCTACTCCTATTTGATGACCTTGACAGTGCATGACTGCAACTTGCTTAGGGGCCCACACGGCATCTAATAATATCAATATCTTGGGCCCATACCTAATGGACTTGCCTCCTGAGGTGTTCAACCCTCATTCTTTATACAGGGCTCCATGTGCATGCAAAGTTGTGAAGGCATACTTGGAATCTGTGTACACATTTAAACGGAGCCCTTCTCCTAATGTCAGTGCTCTAGTGAGAGCTATCAGTTCAGCCTTCTGTGCTGAAGTTCCTGGGGCCAGAGCTGAGGACTCAACTACCAGATCAAGGGTCACCACTGCATACCTGGCACAACAATGCCCATTGATGACGAGACTGCTCCCATCCACAAAGAAAGTCCGTTCAGGGTCCTCCAAAGGGACATCAGTCAGATCCGGGCAACTCGAGAATACAGTGTCCATAATTTCTAAACAGTCATGATCGGGGGGGCCAGGACCAATTGGGAGCAATGTAGCAGGATTCAGAGCTTGACTGGTCTTCAACTGTATCTGGGGGTTCTCACACAGCATACTCTGATACTTCAACATTCGTGAATTTGTGAGTAAGAAACTTCCTTTGTGTTCCATGAGGGTCAGAATAGAATGTGGTACAGTAACTTGAAGATTCTGTCCCAGAGTGAGCTTGTCTGCTTTGCTCACTAGAAGAGCTGTAGCTGCAACAGCTCTCAAACAAGGGGGCCAACCTTTTGCTACCACATCCAACTGTTTTGACAAATAGGCTACTGGCCGTTGCCAAGATCCAAGAGATTGAGTCAGCACCCCTAGACCATTTCCTTGTGACTCATGAACATAGAGACAGAAAGGTTTCTGGACATCTGGTAGACCCAGAGCTGGTGATGACATCAGAGCGGTTTTCAGAGATTGAAATGCTGCATCCTGTTCGGGTCCCCACTCCAGTGGAGACTTTTCCGTTCCTTTGGTAGCTTGATACAATGGTTTTGCTAGCAGAGCGAAATTGGGGATCCATATACGACAGTATCCTGCGGCCCCCCCGGAAGGCTCTTACTTGCCTCCTGGTGGTTGGAGTGGGAATACTGCACACAGCTTCTTTGCGTTCCGGTCCCAAGCATCGAATTCCGCTAGACAACTGGAACCCTAGATATTTAACTTCAGTTTGACATAATTGCGCCTTGGCTCTTGAGACTTTGTATCCAGCCTCGTTTAGAAGGTGCAAGAGTTCACTGGTGGCTTGTAGACATTCACGTTCTGAATTTGTGGCTATGAGCAGGTCGTCCACATACTGAAGGAGAACCCTTTGTCCTGGGTTCACTGAGTAGCTTGAGAGATTTTGATTTAAAGCAGCACTGAAGAGAGTAGGTGAATTCTTGAATCCTTGGGGTAATCGAGTCCAGGTGAGTTGGCCCCGCCTCCCTGTTGTGGGGTCTTGCCATTCAAAGGCAAACAAAAGTTGACTGGTGGGGGCTAGGCGTATGCAAAAGAAGGCATCTTTCAGGTCCAGGACAGTGAAATGAGTAGCCTCAGTGGGGATCAGTCCCAAGAGAGTGTAAGGATTTGGTACCACTGGGTATATAGTTTCAGTTGCATCATTTACTTGCCTCAGATCTTGTACTGGGCAGTAATCCCCTGTCCCAGGTTTCTTGACTGGGAGAAGGGGAGTATTCCAAGGTGATTGGCACTCCTTGAGAAGTCCATACTTCAATAGTTTCATCAGATGGCAGTGGATACCTTCAATAGCTGGTCGAGGAAGAGGATACTGCTTCACATGCACTGGTTCCGCTCCTGGCTTGAGGGCGACAATGACAGGGGCTATGTTCTTCGCTAGGCCAGGTGGATTATCTTCTGCCCATACCTCAGGCGAGGCTAAAATATTGGGGGGTATACAGGAACTAGCTGGCTTGGTTGGAGATACGCTGTAAAACCACCACTCTTCTTCTTGGGGAACAGTCAGCACCATCAATCCAGCAGGCTTTGAATTCACAGTCATTTGCATTTCTCCTCCTTCAGCAAAGGATATTTGCGCCTGAAGCTTGGCAAGCATATCTCGGCCCAAAAGTGGAATAGGGCACTCAGGCATATACAGGAACTGGTGCGTTATTTTCTGTCCCCCTAGTTCACACATGCGGTTCTGCAGGAAAGGCTTGGTGGCCCTGGCCCCAGTGGCCCCAATAATGGTGACAGATCGAGAGGAAAGAGGGGCCACTGGCTCTGCCACCACTGAATGTTCAGCTCCTGTATCCACCATAAAGTCCATATATTGGTCCCCTACTTTCAAACTGACCATAGGCTCCTGGGGACCCAGGGTGAACTTGGATCCCGGTCTGGCCTAGTCTTCATCCATGTCATAGCCCGTTGCAACTGCCACTCCCTCAATAGCTTCTTCCCTCTCTCGCTGGAACTGTGCTCGTGTCATTCCTCCACGACTCTGGAATCGACCTCCTGTTCTCCAGGGACTCCCTCCTCCCCTCCTGGTGGTGGAGTCAAAATGCGAGCATTCACTTCTCCAATGTCCTTCTTCTCTGCAATGGGCACACTGATTCGCACCCAGTGGGGTCCAATCATTTTCACGACCCCTTCCACGTCCTCTGCTCCTTCGATTAGGAAAACCTCCTTCACGTCGTTCAACTAAAGCGGCAGCAAGAAGATCTGCTTTCTTCTTCATCTTACGTTCACTTTCTCTGTTACGTTCATTTTTACGATTCACAAACACTTTCTGAGCAACTTCCATTAACTGTGCTGTATTCATGCCTGCAAATCCATCCAGTTTCTGTTACTTTCGTTTTATATCTCTCTGGGACTGGCTGACAAAGGCTGCGTTTACCATACGCAAATTTTCCTGAGCGGCTGGATCGTATGGGGTATACAATCTATAGGCTTCAGACAACCGCTCATAAAAGGCCGCTGGGCTCTCATCTGGACCCTGTATAACTTCTGACACCTTCCCGATATTCATGGCCCTCTGGCCTCCCTTCCTCAGGCCCTGCAACAAGGCCTGGCGAAATCGAGTTAGGGCCACCGCCCCCCTTTCGTCATTCGGATCCCATCTAGGATCTTCATTTGGGAAAGCTGCGGCGGCTGCTTGTGGGAGATTCATTTCCCCCCCTTCTACAGGATTCTCTTTTAACAAGCGGATTGCTGTTTGCACAATTTGCGCTCGCTCCTCAGTAGTAAAGAGAGTGGACAGGAGCTTGCGACAATCAGTCCAGGTAGGCTGATGAGTTTGCATTATACTAGACATTAACTCTGTCAATTCTTGGGGTTTTTCGGTATAGGACGCATAATGCGTTTTCCAGTTCAATAAATCAGTAGTGGAAAAAGGCACGTAGATTAGACTGGTTGGTCTTGGCGCCATTTGGCCCTGTTCATTTAGGATAGGCAAACCAGGTACTTGACGCAATGGCATTAGGTGCCCTGCTTTCTCCTTCTTCTTTGGGGTTACACTTCTTAAATCATACGGTTCCTGGGTATAGGCTTCCTTGGCGGGTGACCCTGAACTGGCAGGAGAGCCTCCGCTCCCAGTATCATCGGAGGACCCTGGTCCCCCTGATGTACTTGGGTCAGACTCGGGGCTATCACTCGGGGAAGAGGGCTTCTTTTGCTGCTGCAGCGGTAATTGCTGGGGTACCTCATCAAGTTCTGCTTCAGGTGGTGGAGCTGGTGGAACTAACCTATATGGGTACTGGGGTAAACGGGCCAGGATTTCTGGGGACTCTGAGGCGGAATACACAGGCGGCTTTCCCTCCTCAAACTTCCGGGTCCCCCTAGTGGTTGCTACTAGTATTCTACACTGTTCCTCATAGCAATGCTTCATCCATAAGGGCTGCCTCTCACAAATACCCAGCCAGGAATCTATGTAGGGGAACTGATCAGGGTACGTTTTTTGTACAATCTGATGAACACGGGAGACTACTCCCACATCATAAGTGCCCTGGGGGTGTTTCATAGATATGAAGCACTGGCATTTGTATTAGGGGCAGCATGGAACCAGAATGGTGTGTGGCCCTCCAGGACTGCATTTGGGAGATTCTGCTCTGGGTAATGCACCAGTTCATGGTGTCTGTGCTCAGGGGGGGTAAAATAGAGGGGTATTACCAATGCGTAGCATATGTCCTCACTACCACGGTGTGGGTGTGTGATAAATATGTGGAGAGGATTGTCGGTTACTCCAGCTGGGCATTGAACCGGTGACGTTCTGTTCTTGCATACACTGTCTGTGTGCACTGCACCACCGTGTTGCCATAGATAGGCTGTATTCCCTGGGCAGACCATGACTGTACATCCCACAGGGCCTGTTTGTTGCAGTGGACAGTGTCAGCCTGCACATGGCTAGGCCACTGTCTTCTGTGGCTAGCACCTACTACCCCCTCCACCACCTGTCCTCGTCCGCCAACATGCTGGCATGTCCTTCTCTCAGGGACAGCATATGACCTGCTTGCGTTGTGGCACTCCGGGACTGCATTTGTGGGACTGGGCTGTAGGTACGGCTCATTGTTATGGGGGGTGTGCAGTGTAGGGCAAAATGTGGGTGTTTGCACTATGCTTATGTTCCCTGCAATACAGGAGTGTCTGTGCTATCTCTGCTTGGTGGTGGGTTAAAATATAGGGACTGGGCTGGCAGGTGCCCCAGCTGGGATTTGAACCTCTGCCCTCTGGTCCTAGAGGTACTGGCTCTGTCTGCTGCACCACACTGTGGCCACGGAGACTATGCAGTCCCTGGAGATAGTTAACCTTGCAGGATGGAGTCTCAACCCCTGCTCTGCACATTTTGACTGTGGGCTCATTCACCCTGTCTGGTGACACACGTGCAAATAAACCCCGGAATTGACCACAAGAGAGGGGGATGACATATAACCATGCTGGGCAACAGTGATATTAATGGCCAACCATATAAAACACTCCCAGGACAACTCCAAACAACGGACATGTTTTTAGGAAAGGTCTCCGCTCCGTTGACCCTTCCGACATTAATTTCCTGTTTCTGGAACCTTCCTGAGTGTATTTGTTATATTTGCCCATGGCTATCACTGTTCCCCAGCTGACTTACTGTTTTTAATATTTTTGTGCTGGTCATTTTCTATTTTTAATAGCACTTTTGTGCTGTGCACATGTATCACACTGCTCACGTTTTACAGGTTTCCCCGGTTTTGCTCTACATTGCTGACGGAAATGGTTTCTCTTCCCTTTAAATGCCCTCTACTGCGAGTGTTTCACTCGCGCTATTTTTTACTTGTAAATTCGGCCCCGCAACTGTGCGAGGGGCCTCTCCCCTCCCCTTCCCCGCCCATTAACCCCGTCTCTCCGCCCCTCGGGGGCCTTCCTCCGCCCTCAGTTAGCCTTTCCACGCCTCTATCGGACATTTGCGGGCCCGTACTTGTGCGGGGCCCGTTAGTGTGTCGCGCACATGCACGGGGCTTCATCGCACATGTCCGGGGCGTTTAAGAGCGTTTAAGAGCGTTTAGGTGCCGCGTTTCCGTGCGCTATTGTGCGGCGCGCACCTTTGCGGTTTTTAGTAAACATCCCCCTAAATGTTGATAGCGCCGTATCTGATGAACTTGTCTCTGAGAGACAATTAGGTCGTGGCACTATATAAATAGCTATGAGAAAAAAGAACAATATAATTGCATGTAGGAGCAAACAATTGGTTAGAGTACAAAACACCAATATTAATAAAAGTATAAAACATCATATATTTATAAATCAATAAATAAAAAATAAATAATAAATAATAAAAGAATAAAAATAGAAATAAACACATGGAAATAAATTATGGTAATGTTGATGTACAGGACCAAATAAATACCCAAATAATCAAGAAATTGAAAAATAAAAAATTAAAAAATTAAAAGTTAAGTATTAACCTATAAGCAGAACATCCATATATTAATTGGGCTATAAGGGGAACAGAGAACTTATTATAATGAGGAGCTGGTGTGCAATCAGTAAAACTTAATAATCACAAATGAAGAAAGAAAATTTGAAGGTGTTAGTGCGTATATGAGCGTGAAGGGTAACAAAATTCAAAAAGTAAAAGGTTAAGGGATTTCAAGTATAATACATGTTGGACATGCTAATAAGATTTTTTATAGTTAAAAACAACGTATTAGATAAATTGTGGATCTATAGTCTCACATGGACGACATGCATTACTGCGGGTCAAATATTTAAAAGAACGCGATGTGTGAACAGAGAGTAAAAAATATATAGACCTTAATTGTGTCAGTGCATATAAAATGAATGATCGCTATACTATCATCACATGTTTGTACAAAGAGAATGGCACAGGTATCTAACAGCGAGAAAAAAATATGCTCCATACTGTGATACGATGGGGACATATAATGGTATAATGAAGATACAGGATAGATATATTAAATGAGAAAAGAACTGTCGCATTAAAGAATATTGGAAGGATTAAATTACACCGACGAGATGCATTATCTAAAAATAAAAATAGAAAAGGTGTCACGAATCATAAATGAGCACAGGAAGTGATCGCAAGCAGGCAAACCTAATACTTAGGTATAAAACTTGGTGAATGTGAATGTGTTGGATAAAAGCAACAAAATTGAACTTGGAAATGGAAAGAACAAACCGTATCACATGTTCTCTAGAAGACGGTGAAAACCAATTACGAGGATCAATGTGTAAACGTAAACCGTACTGGCTGATTGTGCTGTTGAATAAAACCAGAATGATGTACAAAACGAATCATCACAACATGCCATTTCCTGTGCGCAGACTGAAATGTTGGAAGAGGAAAGCCAAGTGACAGACATTTTTTTTAAAAAACCAATTTGCGCGCCCTTTTTGAAGAAAACGTGGTGAACAAAAAGTGGTCTATGTGTTCTAAAAGAAATCGATGAGCATTCCTGGAGATAGATGTATAAATATAAGAACATACTCACTGATTGTACTGGCAAATAAAACATGAATGATGTACAAATCCGAATTCACACAGCATGCCGTTTCGTATGGGCACACTAGAGCATTGGGAGAGGAACGGCGAGTGACAGGCATTTTATAAACGCCAATTTTCGCGCCCTTTTTGGGAAAGACGTCACAAAATGGGCGGAGTTAAAAAGGGGATTTAAAAAGCTATAACTAGAACACAAACATAATTGTATATTTTCTGATAAAATGTGGTGAGTGAATTTGTAAAATCATGTAAAATCTACCGCAGGGGACAAATGGTATTATATATATAAAGACTGTTATATACATTTGGCTAGAAACATTAAAAACATTAGAAAATGGGAAGGGGGGGGGTGTTGTCAATTTAAAACCGTATCTTTTTAAAGGTGACATCATATGATAAGCAAATAAACTAAGGAGGCTGGAATGATATCAAAGTAATTGATTGAAAGAATGTTTATAAGTCCATGTTTTGGCTTGAACCTTCTGCAGAGAAAATACAGCGATATTGTATAAGATGAATTGTTTCATGAGACCAATCAGGTATTAAAGAATTATCCATACGAAAATGAAAAGAGGAAAAGCTAATTGGAGACCAATATAATATGTGTAAAAAGAATGTGTGAAAGGGAAATTGTAATGATATTTGTAATGATGTTAAAGACAAAAGATAGTGAGGTAATGGCCAAATGAAATGAAAATAGGAGAAAAACCATGCGAATGTCCTAAGAACAGATAATTGTAAGTAATGGTTATTGTGAAGGGTATTTTGAAAATGTTTTGATGATTATTGCAAAAAGATTGAAAGATCACGTTCTTGATTAAGTCCAAATGGATGCAAACTGTTAAAATCATAAATAAATCGTTGTTCCAACTTGAGTAAAGCGTGATTAATGTCACCACCACGCCAGTGTGGAATAGCAGTTTTAATAACCAAAAACTTAAGATCACTAACCATGTGTCCCTTCTCTACCCAATGTGAGACTAATGGTTTGTCAGTAAGTTGTCTTTGTATATTGCTCCTGTGCTCTATGATCCGTGTTCTAATCTGGCGCTTGGTTTTCCCTATATAGATCATATCACAGGGGCATAAAATTAAGTAAATCACATTAGTGATCTTACAGTTGGAATAATGGTCGATGATAATTTTGTGACCTGAAGAGTTATGTGTGAAACTATTTTTAACTGTAATGACATGAAGGCAGACAGAGCAGTTTCCACAACTGAAATGACCTCTGACTGTGGGGGTAATTCTAGGGATAGTGAGGGCAGAGGGAACTAGAAAATGACTAAGATTAGGAGCACGCTTATATGATACCATGAGTTGTTTAGATTGGAAGGCTGGTAAAGAGGTAATCAGACCCCATTCTTGTTTCAGTATGTGCGTGATGGATTTGGAATGTGATGAGAAGGTAAGAGGACAAGTGATTCTATCAAGCTTAGGACGTGCTATATTCTGTAATAGTGTAGACCGATCCGTGCCAGATGCTCTCTGATATGCGCCTTGAATGCATTTATTAGGATACCCTCGCTGTTCAAAACGCTGGTATAAATTAGTGGCATGTTTTTCGAAGTCAGTGTCCTTGGTGCATAGACGTCTGATTCTAAGAAACTGGCTAACCGGTAAATTCTGCTTGAAGGAAGTATTATGGCAACTGTCATAGGTGAGAAAGGTATTCCGATCAGTAGGTTTTCTGTATAGGTCAGTTATGAAACCTTTGTCAGACTTCTTGATCATGATGTCAAGGTATGGTATGGAATCCAAACTGTAAGTACCCTCAAATTGTAAATGTACATCTAAAGTATTGAGCCAAACATGAAAGGAATGTAGAGTGTCTTCGGGGCCGTCCCAGATAACGAGTACGTCATCGATGTAACGTTTCCAGAGGAGGATATGTTTCTTGTATGGATGGAATGATAGAAACTTCTTCTCAAACTCAGAGACGTACAAATTGGCTACATCAGGAGCCATGGGCGAACCCATGGCTACTCCTTTCACCTGCTTGTAAAAAAGGCCTTTAAAAATGAAGAAATTCTCTGACATAACAAGAGAGGCCAACTGCGTAAGAAAGAAGGTGGGAACACGAACTGGTTTTGGTCTTTGAATCAGTGTATTTGCTAATACTTCCAAAGCTTCTTCTTGTGGGATGTTTGTGTATAGGGAGTTAATATCTAATGTTAGTAAAATGAGATCATTGTGATATCCTTTAAAACCAGTTCGTTTGCTCCTACATGCAATTATATTGTTCTTTTTTCTCATAGCTATTTATATAGTGCCACGACCTAATTGTCTCTCAGAGACAAGTTCATCAGATACGGCGCTATCAACATTTAGGGGGATGTTTACTAAAAACCGCAAAGGTGCGCGCCGCACAATAGCGCACGGAAACGCGGCACCTAAACGCTCTTAAACGCTCTTAAACGCCCCAGACATGTGCGATGAAGCCCCGTGCATGTGCGCGACACACTAACGGGCCCCGCACAAGTACGGGCCCGCAAATGTCCGATAGAGGCGTGGAAAGGCTAACTGAGGGCGGAGGAAGGCCCCCGAGGGGCGGAGAGACGGGGTTAATGGGCGGGGAAGGGGAGGGGAGAGGCCCCTCGCACAGTTGCGGGGCCGAATTTACAAGTAAAAAATAGCGCGAGTGAAACACTCGCTGTAGAGGGCATTTAAAGGGAAGAGAAACCATTTCCGTCAGCAATGTAGAGCAAAACCGGGGAAACCTGTAAAACGTGAGCAGTGTGATACATGTGCACAGCACAAAAGTGCTATTAAAAATAGAAAATGACCAGCACAAAAATATTAAAAACAGTAAGTCAGCTGGGGAACAGTGATAGCCATGGGCAAATATAACAAATACACCCAGGAAGGTTCCAGAAACAGGAAATTAATGTCGGAAGGGTCAACGGAGCGGAGACCTTTCCTAAAAACATGTCCGTTTTTTGGAGTTGTCCTGGGAGTGTTTTATATGGTTGGCCATTAATATCACTGTTGCCCAGCATGGTTATATGTCATCCCCCTCTCTTGTGGTCAATTCCGGGGTTTATTTGCACGTGTGTCACCAGACAGGGTGAATGAGCCCACAGTCAAAATGTGCAGAGCAGGGGTTGAGACTCCATCCTGCAAGGTTAACTATCTCCAGGGACTGCACAGTCTCCGTGGCCACAGTGTGGTGCAGCAGACAGAGCCAGTACCTCTAGGACCAGAGGGCAGAGGTTCAAATCCCAGCTGGGGCACCTGCCAGCCCAGTCCCTATATTTTACCCACCACCAAGCAGAGATAGCACAGACACTCCTGTATTGCAGGGAACATAAGCATAGTGCAAACACCCACATTTTGCTCTACACTGCACACCCCCCATAACAATGAGCCGTACCTACAGCCCAGTCCCACAAATGCAGTCCCGGAGTGCCACAACGCAAGCAGGTCATATGCTGTCCCTGAGAGAAGGACATGCCAGCATGTTGGCGGACGAGGACAGGTGGTGGAGGGGGTAGTGGGTGCTAGCCACAGAAGACAGTGGCCTAGCCATGTGCAGGCTGACACTGTCCACTGCAACAAACAGGCCCTGTGGGATGTACAGTCATGGTCTGCCCAGGGAATACAGCCTATCTATGGCAACACGGTGGTGCAGTGCACACAGACAGTGTATGCAAGAACAGAACGTCACCGGTTCAATGCCCAGCTGGAGTAACCGACAATCCTCTCCACATATTTATCACACACCCACACCGTGGTAGTGAGGACATATGCTACGCATTGGTAATACCCCTCTATTTTACCCCCCTGAGCACAGACACCATGAACTGGTGCATTACCCAGAGCAGAGTCTCCCAAATGCAGTCCTGGAGGGCCACACACCATTCTGGTTCCATGCTGCCCCTAATACAAATGCCAGTGCTGCATATCTATGAAACACCCCCATGGCATGTAGATGTAGCTCATACATATTCATGAGGGACAGCACTAAAATACGAATAGTGTGTGGCATACCAGGACTGGAGTTGGGAACCCCTGCTGTAAAGCAGCAGCCAAGAGGGGCAGACACACCCACACCCACACCCACATGCCCCATTGGCCAATGCCCCCTGGAGAGGCAGGACATTGGGCCCTGCATGCATCTCCCATTACCAGCACCTGCATACCTTAGCAATGCCACCCTATACCTGGGTACACGGTACACAGCCCTCAAATGTTTGCTAGGAGTAATGGTAGATAAACATTCCTACATGAAGCACTGTTTGCTCTCTGAGCAACATCAGAACAAAATACTAATACAGCTGGGGAACACTGATACTATTGATGGGCAAAAAACTAAAAACACACCCAGGAAAGCCCCAGTAGAAGGACAGGAGCTGTGGAAGGGGCTATGGAGCGGAGACCTGACCAAAATTCACTTCCGTGTGTCTCAGCTGTCCTGGGAGTGTCTGTTATGGTTGTCCATAAACATCACTGTTGCTCTGCTTGGTTACATGCATTCCCCCTTTGTCGAGGTCAGTTGGGGGAGTTATTTGCACCCTTGTCACCAGACAAGGTGAAAGACCCCACATCACAAATGTGCATAGCAGGCATGTTGACTCTGTTGGTCAGGTCTGCCATCCACAGGGACTGCATTGTCTCTGTGGCCACAGTGTGGTGCAGTGGACAAAGCCAGTACCTCTAGTTTCTGAGGGTCACAGTTTCAAATCCCATCTGGGGCTCCTGCCAACCCAATCCCCATATTTTACCCACCGCTAAACAGAGAGAGTAAAGACATACATTTATTGCAGAGAATATAAGAATGGTGCACACACACATTTTGTACCCAACACTGCACACACACCATAACAATGGCCATTACCTAGAGCAGAGTCTCCAAAATGCATTCCTGGAGTGCTACAACGCACACATGTCATCAGCTTTTCCAAGATAAGCACATGGCAGCATGTTGCCGGAAGGGTACAGGTGGTGAAGGGGGCAGTGCCTGATAGCCACAGAAGACAGTGGCCTAGCCATGTGCAGGCTGGCACTGTCCACTGCAACAGATAGGCCCTGTCGGATGTACAGTCATGGACATCCCAGAAAATCCAGCAAATCTGTGGCAGCACAGGGGTGCACTGCACACAGACAGTGTGTGCAAGAACAGAAGGTCACAGGTTCAAAGCCCTGCCAACCCTGCCCACATATTGTTTCCACAACGAAAATGTGATAGTAAGGATAATCCTTTATTGCTGGGGACATAAGCATTGGTCATACGCCTATCTTTCACCCCACTGATCACGGACACCATGACCAGGGGCACAACCTACAGCAGAGTCTCACAAATGCAGTCCTGGCGGACCACACACCATTCCTGTTCCATGCTGCCACGCATAGAAATGTTTGTGTGTCATATCCCTGCCACCACCGCCATGGCATTTAGATGTAGCACATGCATATTCATGAGGGACAGCAGGAAAACCAGAACAGTGTGTTGTAATCCTGGCCTACATCTGGGAACCTCTGCTGTAAAGCAGCAACCAACAGGGGCAGACACACCCACACCCACACCCACAGGCCACATTGGCCAATGCCTCCTGGAGAGGCAGGACATTGGGCCCTGCGTGCATCTCACAATACTAGCATGTGCATTCCTTAGCAATGTCACCCTACACCAGGGTATACGGTACACAGCTGTCAAATGCTTGCTATGAGTACTGGCAGATAGATAACCCTACGTTACGCAAATTATGCTCTGTGAGCTCCATCATGACAATCATTCTGTTGTCTGCAGTGGGTGCATCAGGTCTGGTCTCAGACAGTGTTTACCACCCTGGGGAGTGACTCCCAACGGTATTGCGTACCATATCCATGCCTGTACTGTGCCCAGGACTGGTGTGGTGGCCAATGTTGACAAACGCCTCTATAGTAGCACAATGCTGGCATACGTGTGTGAGTGTGTGTCTGTCTATACAGTGTGTGTTGGCTGCAAACACCTTCCACAGCCCACACTGCCAGCACTGTTGCCAGTATTGGCCTGCCAATGTGCATAATGAGCAGCAAGGTACCATGGGTATAGATCAGACAGGGTGGGATGGCCAGGATGCATCTGCACAGGGCAGAGGGCACTGGCTGGGACACTGTAGTGGCTGGCCACCACCCACACAGACAGGGTGGCCTCTGTATGTGCTGCTGGGGTTGTACAACACCCTGACTGTGCAGTGACGACAGCATGGCTAGGCACCCCCATAGTGATAGATAGTATCTCTGTCATGTGATATATATGGGTTGTGGTTTGGGGCCCAGTCACTGACCTATCTGCTGGTGTGCACGGCCATCCTAGTTCTGGGTGCATGCATTTCCAACAGGACCAACTAGCAGACTGTCCTCAGTTGGTTTGTGTCCTGATGGAGTGCTGTGCAGCGGGTGATGGCTTGCTGCGGGAGAATATCAGATAGTGGTGGGGCCCAACGTAGCATATCAAGGCATACTGTCTGTCAGATATTATGTCAGGGATGTGCATGTCTAACAGGACTAACTAGCAGATTGTCCGCAGCTGGTCTGTGTCCTGATGGAGCGCCTTGCAGGGTGCAGTGGCTGATGGCTTGCTGCAGGACAATATCAGATAGTGGTGGGGTGCAACCGAGCACATACAGGCCTAATGTCTGTCAGATATTGTGTTATGGATGTGTATACAGCTGCCATGACTGGCCTGTAGGGTGTCTCTTTCACAGTAGGACTGGGGTTGATGGTCTACTCTGCTGCCACCATTGCAGGGAGGTAGCATTTAGAGAGGAGACCCTGTGTTGCAAACGGGGGGGGAGGAGGGGGACAAATGGTGGTACCTAACCCACCTAGGTATCCATAAGGGGTTCCCCAGACTCAGACCGACAGAGATATCCAAGTTGTTTCTGCAGAAAGAACCTATCTCACAGAGTAATAGTGCATTGGAGTTCTGCCATGGCCTAAATTTGCCGTGGAGGGTGTTGTGGACCTGGTCCTGGGTGCCTCATCGCACCCTTAGGGTGAGCACAGTACCCGCACAATGTGACGGTGTGTAGCTACTCTGTGCCAGTACAACACCCACTCAGTACACCCTACCAGGCCGAGTTGATGTGTGGGTGCACACGGGCACATCCCCATACCAGGCCTGGAGCTGTCGGGTTGCAGTCCCCATCCTGTGTGCATCTGTGGACTGGTGATTTGCATGTGCAGTGCATCATGGGCACGGGTGGCCAAACCCTATCCACCTCACAACAGCAGACTGTCTGTGAGGTGACGTGCAGGCTTTCTGCAGCCAGCCATGGCTTTTGCATACAGCTATAGTGCTGTAGTCCAAAGGTTATGTCACTGCCTGTGTAGCCAGAGGATATGGGTTCAAAACCACAGTGTGGTAATGTGATAGGGTTGTCCACAGCATTATCCATCACAAATCCACCTATTTTTATGCATGATAAAACACCCGCGGCATACTGTACCCATAAGGTGTGTCTGAGGGTGCTTTATAGGGTGCCCTATAGGCCACCTTATGGTTGCCATCCATATAGTGTGCACTATACATTATCCTGTGTGGCAACATATATGGTGCCCTATAGGGGACATTCTAGGGTGCGTTGGCGGACAGTGCACTGTAACATGTGCCCTATGGGCCGCCTTATGTTACATGCTGTGAGAGTGCGTTTGCTAGTAGTGATACAAAAAGAAAAAAGCCACCTACACCACAACACAACATAATACATACTGTTTTAGCCAGCCGTGTTCACTGGGCACTGTGAGGTATTGAACCGCTGATCCCTGCACCAGTGGTCACTGTTCAAACATTGTGCTGTGGCTCTGTTCCTGTGCGTGATATCAGCGAGACCCCTTATGCCGCACAAAACGCCCATAATTACAGTACGCCGCCCAATGACGCCCATAATAACAGTGCGTCGTCCAAAACGCACAAAATGTACAGTGCGCTTGCCCTATGTCGTCCAAATGCTAATATGTCTCGTAAAACATATACCCATCAAAGGTGTTGCTTCAGCTGGGCATTTCCGTTGCACACAATGGGGGATCGAACCCATGGCCCCTGGACCATTGCTCAGTGTCATCACCGTTGTACCACGGCTCTGTTGTTTTGCATGGCCAGCAGCGTGCCACCTAGCCTTTCCACGTGATAATGTAGGCAGCGCACATCGCCGCGCACAAGTCCGGCCGCTTATTTCTCGGTGTTTTGTGTGTTACCTACCTGAACTGACCACACCTCATATGCCACATGCCCAGTAATGGGGACCCGCACATATTAGGTGTTTATCAACACACCCCTAAAAGTGTTCATTTCAACATGAGAAATACATCGGTGCTATCTGTGGCTGCAGAGGTCAATAGACATACAGTTGTTCACACACTACCCACTGTGTATGAAAGCAGCGTGCATGTTCAATGTGCATATTCCCCGCACGCAGCCATGCGGAACGTTGCTATGCGCCTATCTCGGTCGCGTAGCCATGCGCCGCGCATGTTCGGCAAACGATGTGCGCAAATGCGGAAGATGAGTTGTGTGCGTCACGGCTGCTACACGTGCAAAAAAAGAAAATGGCGCCCCGCACAAGGAAGCCTGCCTTCTCTAGAAGAGAGGTCCGTGAGCTGGCAATACTAATAGGGCCAAAACAGGATAAGCTCTTCCCAGGAGCCTCCAGGGGAAGCGACACTGCAAAGGTGCTGAGGGCCTGGGAACGCATCACACGGCGTTTCAACCGTGTGGCTGAAAACAAACGTGAGGTAAGGGTATGGCAGCATATAACAATAGCCATATACAAACACTGGGGTGATTGTAGGTGACCATGCAGCTGTGTGTAGGTGGTTTACAACAGAAATGTACAGCAGCTACAACCGCATGTAGATATCTCTATGTATCACATCTGAGTAGTATTCCATGTATGCAGGTGTTGCTGGATATGGTCACATAGGGCATGATGCAATCCTGCAGTCATGCAATCTGCCTCTGTTGAACAGATAAAACATATTGTAACACAGCTAGGCCAGAGATCTTGCTAAATAGTCTCCGGAAACACCATGTGCTGATGCTGGGGTCTGCATCTGCAGGCTAACACATATGGCCAATCCTTAGTGCTAGCGAAATCTGCATCACATGGTCTGTCTTACACCATGCAGCCCAGGGGTTCTGCGCCAAGGTTGTCAAACGCAACTAGCCTATTCACAGGAGCCATGAGAGGCCATCAGAGTTGGCCCTCAATCACCCTGGAGCTATGGGGATCCCCACTAATGTTGCCTAAGCCATCGCCCCTATCCCCTGGAGTACAGAGAACCCTTCAAAGTACACTCACACTCACCCTGCAGATATGGGGATGTTTGCTAATGTTGTTTAAACCACCATCCCCATCCCCAGGAGTACAGAGAAGCCTTCAAACTGGGCCCTGTGTCATCCTGTAGATATGGGAATGTCAAATACTGTTGTTTAACCCATCCCCCTTATCCCCAGGAGTACAGAGAAGCCCTCAAAGGGGGCCCCCTGTCATCCTGTAGATATGGGAATGTTTACTAATGCTGTTTAACCCATCCCCATCCCCAGGAGTACAGAGAGGCCCTCAAACTGAGCCCTGTGTCATCCTGTAGATATGGAATGTCAAATACTGTTGTTTAACCCATCCTCCCAATCCCCAGGAGTACAGAGAATCCTGCAAACTGGGCCCTGTGTCATCCTGTAGATATGGGAATGTCAAATACTGTTGTTTAACCCATCCTCAAAATCCCCAGGAGTACAGAGATGCCTTCAAACTGGGCCCTGTGTCATCCCTGTAGATATGGGAATGTCAAATACTGTTGTTTAAACCCATCCTCCCAATCCCCAGGAGTACAGAGAAGCCTTCAAACTGGGCCCAGTGTCATCCTTTAGATATGGGAATGTCCAATTATGTTCTTTAACCACACCTCGCAATCCCGATGAGTACAGAGAAGCCTTCAAACTGGGCCCTGTGTCATCCTGTAGATATGGGAATGTCAAATACTGTTGTTTAACCCATCCTCCCAATCCCCAGGAGTACAGAGAAGCCTTCAAACTGGGCCCTGTGTCATCCTGTAGATCATGGGAATGTCAAATCCTGTTTGTTTAACCCATCCTCCCAATCCCCAGGAGTACAGAGAAGCCTTCAAACTGGGCCCCGTGTCATCCTGTAGATATGGGAATGTCAAATACTGTTGTTTAACCCATACTCCCAATCCCCAGGAGTACAGAGAAGCCGTCAAACTGGGCCATGTGTTATCCTGTAGATATGGGGAATGTCCAAATACTGTTGTTTACACCCATACTCCCAATCCCCTGAGTACAGAGAGAAGGCACTTTCAAACTGGGTCCTGTGTCCATCCTGTAGATATGGGAATGTCAAATACTGTTGTTTAACCCATCCTCCCAATCCCCAGGAGTACAGGAGAAGCCTTCAAACTGGGGTCCTGTGTCATCGCTGTAGATATGGAATGTCAAATACTGTTGTTTCACACCCATACCCGCTTATCCCACAGGAGTACTAGAGAAGCCCTCAAACTGGGCCCCCTGTCTCATCCTGTAGATATGGGAATGTTTACTAATGCTGGTAACAACCCCACATATCCCCATCCCCAGGATCACAGAGAGGCCCTCAAACTGAGCCCTGTGTCATCCTGTAGATATGGGATGTCAAATACTGTTGTTTAACCCATCCTCCCAATCGCCAGGAGTACAGAGAAGACCTTCAAAACTGGGCCCTGTGGTCATCCTGTAGATATTGTAATGTCAAATACTGTTGTTTAACCCATCCTCCCAATCCCCAAGGTAATAGAGATAGAACGCCTTCCAACTGGGCCCTTTGTTCATCCTGTAGAGATACTTGGGAATGTCAAATACTGTTGTTTAAACACCCATCCTCCCAATCCCCAGGAGTACGAGAAGAAATCCTTCAAACTGGGCCCTGTGTCATCCCTCGTAGATATGTGAATGTCAGAATACTGTTTTTTTTAACCCATCCTCCAAATCCCCCCCCCCCCCCCCCCCTATCCAGGAGTAAATCAGAAGCCTTCAAACTGGGTTCTGTGTCCTCCTGTAGATATGGGAATGTGAAATACTTTTGTGTAACCCATCCCCCGCATCCCCAGGAGTACAGAGAAGCCCTCAAAGGGGGCGCTCCTGTCATCCTGTAGATCTGGGAATGATTACGAATAATGCCTGTTTAAACCCCCCACATCCCCTCCCCAGGAGGTCAGAGATGGCCACCTCAAACTGAGCCTGCCCTGTGTCCATCCTGATAGATATGGGAAGGTCAAATAACTGTTGTTTAACCCATCGCTCCCAAATCCCCAGGAGTACAGTAGAAGCCATTCAAACTGGGCCCGTGTGTCATCCTGTAGATATGGGAATGTCAAATAACTGTTGTTTAACCGATCCTCCCAATCCCAGGAGTACAGAGAAGCCTTCAAGACTGGGCCCTGTGTCATCATCCCGTAGATATGGGAATGTCAAATACTGTTGTTTAACCCATCCTCCCAATCCCCAGGAGTACAGAGAAGCCTTCAAACTGGGCCCTGTGTCATCCTGTAGATATGGGAATGTCAAATACTGATGTTAAAACCCATCCTCCCAATCCCCAGGAGTACAGAGAAGCCTCTCAAACGTGGGCCCTGTGTCATCCTGTAGATATGGGAATGTCAAATACTGTTTTTTAACTCCCATCCTCCCAATCCCCAGTAGTACAGAGAAGCCTTCAAAGGCGGGCCCTCACCCACCCTGGTGATATGGTGGAGTGTGAGTGACACTAGTGCTGTTTAATCCATTCTCCCCATCTACAGGACGTTCCTGACACCTGGGTATGGTTGTCATTTTAATACGACCTACGTAGATTGATGGACATCCTGCTTCCTGCTAGAGTGTGCCTGGTTAGGGACACACAAAACACCCATGGGGGCTGGAAAAGCGGGACTGTAACGGAGGGGTATGTCGGTTACACCATGTACTATCAGCTATGTTTGATGGAGTCTACACATCTCATACAAGTCTATGGGTCTGTGAGCTTCACAACAACAGCAGTGAGTGATAGGCCAGGCAGACAGATGGTGGTCACAATCATTCTTATGTCCATGTCCGTGCCAATCACTGTGGACTCTTAGGCACGGAATGGTTGTTTCCCACAACCTATGTTTTGGCATATCCACAGGTGGAGGACCTGAGGAAGAAGGCCCGTGAAAAGCTGAGAGCTGTATCACCCGGGAGTATCTTGAGCGCGTTCGATTCAGCAAGGGGGCCGGGACAACACCCAAGATGGTGAGTTTATCCCAGGAATAACTTTCATCAAACAAATGTCACAGTTTGACAAATACCAGCCCTGGTGTGTTACCTGCATAATAGTTACAGGTGTTATGTGAACACACATTGGACGGCCTGTAATGTATGTAATCTTTCCCAGTATTTATCGACCACCAGCAGTGATTGGACCCGGGAGAGACCTCCCCACCCAGCCCTTCAGACGGCCCACACACACGCCGTGGGACGGGAGGAGGAGGATGAGAGAGGTGGGCGGGGGGAGCGTGC